>CAWUFW010002923.1:940000-1540000 GCA_963921515.1 Calotriton arnoldi
CCTAAAAAATGAGCTGTGAGACGCATGCACACTTCCTTTGTGCTTTACACATTTTACTTTTAAAATTGCTGTTAGTTAACCCATTGTTGAGCTCCGCTGTGGCTGTTTGCGCACTTCGAGAGCGGAGCACAAGGTGTTATGAGCCGGTCTTTGTGATCCTCAACAGGTGGGACAAGTGACGTATAATATATGACGTGTGTATTTAACACCTGTGTTAAACATACGAGACAGGCATCCGTAAATGTGATAAAGTGCAACACCCAGATGCCTTTAGAGTGGCACCAAGTGCTCTGCAGGTCAATTATAATCTAGAAAATGGCAGGCACATTCATTAGCCCAGCAGCAAACTTGTGTACTAAAGCTCACAGGGTTTAAACATACAAACCTCTCAGCGATGTGCAGGATTGAGTATGTGCGTGTTAAAAAACATTTACTTTAAAATCCAGGATTTGTATAGCGCTGCAAATCACCCTTGGGGGTTTCAAGGCTGCGGAACTATAGCCACGGGGAGATTAAGTGATTTGCCCAGGATCACAGGATGTTGACGCCAATGCCTAGACTTGAACTTGTTCCCACCGGCTCCGAAGTCGGCAGCTCAGCCAGTTACACCAAAACCTCTCTTCACAATTTACATTTTAAGTTGTTTTAAATCATTCAAATCTACATGATATTGGTAGCCAGGGCTATTAAACTAATAAAGTCACCCTTGTGTCTCTCAGCAATCCAGGTGTGCATGCCAGATAATTCAAGTTAAATAACTCACAGTTAGCAGGCAGCTGTAAAAAGATGGAACGTCAGCCAGGAGCCTCAGAGACGCCATGTTGCACAACCCTGGATACTTGCACTCGGAGCCTGGTGGCCGCAGCGGGGGCCCTGCAAGCTGTTTTCACCAAGCAGCAAGTGGTGCAGCCGGAGCAGACACGAACTTCACAGCCGCCTGTGGGCCCTCACTATACAAAGCAACTTTAATCACCTAAATAGACGCACGTCATCACTCCCCATAAGAGGAGTTCTGAAGGCCTGTAACGTGCGAAAGTACAGAGAAAGAGTTTTCTTTGAATGCCAGAAGCAGGCGGCCAGGGGAAACATGGCAATAGGTATATTTGCTGATCCCACCACCACTTCCTTCCGAGCACTCTTCAGTGAAGACAGGCCAGCCTGAACTCACAACCAATCCACGTCTAGCTCTCATGCTGGCTTCACTAGTAAACAGAATGAGAGCGAGGCAAGCATTGGTGTGAGCAGGTGAACCCAGCGCTCCAAGGGAGACTGGGGCAGCTGTGCTATGTTCCCCCGGCTGTAAACAGAGTGGATTCAAGAAGCCTACAGTACGCATGTCTGGTTGGCCAAAGTAACAGACCCGTCCAACCAGACATGCACATGAGACTTTAGCTGCTGGCTGTCAATCAGCAGGATTGGCCACGCCCTACTCAGACGACACATCGAAAGCTGCAGTAAGTAATCTATGGCACATTCGGGTAATGGCAGTGCGTGTGGGGGCTTGTAACAGGGTGGTGGGTCAACGCCCCCACGCTGTAATGAAGAAACCGCCGCTGGCGTTTGGGTTTATTTATGAAAGAAAGTGTCCTGGAAAATACACCTGTTACTCTATTTTTTGGGTAAAAACCAGGGGTGGGCTGAATGCACGAAGTTTGATTCAGTGGGAATCAAGCTGAATTACATAAAAATTCTGCCAGATTATGCAGAATCCTGCGATGGGGCAAAACGGCCATTTTTCCCTATTTTCTTTGCACAAAATGCACCCTCACTCCAAAAAATGGACGCGAGGGTGCATTTTTGGCTAAGAAAATAACGGCAAGTGGTATGCAGTCCACAGCATAATTTTTTATTCCGTTGGTGGAATTTTTATTCCTCAGTAATTCCATGTTACAAGACTATCATGGAATTACCCAAAATTCTCTGATTCCACGGGCGGAATTGAAAACTACGCCCAGGCCTAGTAAGAACCCAATTGAATCTCCCTTGGTACAGATGTGCTCGCACTGGTTAATTCAGCATTTACACCGCACCACTTTCAATGTTCACAAGCCACCACTGTCTCCCTGCCATGGGTTTAGTATATAGATCAGTGATGGCGTGGGTATGCAGACTTTGGCCCACGTTAATTATGCCAACGGACATTTCGCAGCCTGCATGGAGGTACTTAATTAAACAGCATTTCAGTGGTGAAATGCCCGTGGGCAGAGTGGAGACTACACTTCCACTCGGTTGGTGGTAAATAGACTGTGCGGGGAGCACAAATGTATGGGGGCAATCCGCACTGGAGACTAATCGTGCTAGAACCAGACCTGGGGAGGGAATGGCCTGCACCATAAGGGGGGCCTAGGTCAACAGCAGGAAGAGATGCCAAGCTCAACTAGTGCCAGGACACTAAGGGGCATATGTACAAAGAGTTCACACAGCACAGTGCAGCAAGTAAAGTTGCAGTGCTGCGTTGCGTGACGGGAGGGAGCTGAACTGTGCTATATGTACTTAGAAGGTGCACCGTTCTGCTGTCTCCATGCACTGGTGCTCTAGTGGCTGCCATGCAACAACACAGGCACACTTGCGCCATAGTGCAGGAGTCTCTGCATTGTACTTAGCATAATTATTGTGCAGAAAGCGGTACCTACCTGTACAAATACTATGCTTTAGGCATTTTCCTATTTTCATGTGTGCTGCAGAATGCAGCATACATGCTAAGAGGAAATAACAAGGAAAAATGAATAAAGTTCCCTCGTTAATCCTGCCTTAGGTAGGTACCGGACTTTGGAGCAAAAAGCTGCTTATGATTCCTTGTAGACAGAGTTGCTTCAAAACTCATGGGTGGTTACATGGGAATGCCCATGCACCACCCACGGAATGTCCCCTTGACTCAAAGTAACGTATGGCAGCGGATTGTGCCAGTCCCTAAATCACAGCCGATAACTTTGCATCTGGGGGCGTTAAAAAACGAACACAAACCCGATGCAAACATTTTGAAAATCTGGGCCCAAATTGCATTTTGTACATTTGTCTTTGTACAGTATTTAGTTCTAATATACATTTCAGTATTTTTCTTCATGAAAATCAAGCAGTAAATTGAACAATCATTTATAATGCTAGTGAGTGTTTGTTGAATGCTGAGTTTCAGCATCCCACACTACCTCCCTGCGAAGACTGACTACTCTCCTCACACTACCTCCCTGCGAAGACTGACTACTCTCCTCACACTACCTCCCTGAGAAGCCTATGACTGGTCTCCCCACACTACCTCCCTGAGAAGCCTATGACTGGTCTCCCCACACTACCTCCCTGAGAAGCCTATGACTGCTCTCCCCACACTACCTCCCTGAGAAGCCTATGACTGCTCTCCCCACACTACCTCCCTGAGAAGCCTATGACTGGTCTCCCCACACTACCTCCCTGCGAAGACTGACTACTCTCCTCACACTACCTCCCTGCGAAGACTGACTACTCTCCTCACACTACCTCCCTGAGAAGCCTATGACTGGTCTCCCCACACTACCTCCCTGAGAAGACTGACTACTCTCCTCACACTACCTCCCTGAGAAGCCTATGACTGCTCTCCCCACACTACCTCCCTGAGAAGACTGACTACTCTCCTCACACTACCTCCCTGCGAAGACTGACTACTCTCCTCACACTACCTCCCTGCGAAGACTGACTACTCTCCTCACACTACCTCCGCGAGAAGCCTGTGACTACTCTCCTCACACTACCTACGCGAGAAGCCAGTGACTGGTCTCCCACACTACCTCCCTGCGAAGACTGACTACTCTCCTCACACTACCTCCCTGCGAAGACTGACTACTCTCCTCACACTACCTCCCTGCGAAGACTGACTACTCTCCTCACACTACCTCCCTGCGAAGACTGACTACTCTCCTCACACTACCTCCGCGAGAAGCCTGTGACTACTCTCCTCACACTACCTACGCGAGAAGCCAGTGACTGGTCTCCCCACACTACCTCCCTGCGAAGACTGACTACTCTCCTCACACTACCTCCCTGCGAAGACTGACTACTCTCCTCACACTACCTCCCTGCGAAGACTGACTACTCTCCTCACACTACCTCCCTGCGAAGACTGACTACTCTCCTCACACTACCTCCGCGAGAAGCCTGTGACTACTCTCCTCACACTACCTACGCGAGAAGCCAGTGACTGGTCTCCCCACACTACCTCCCTGCGAAGACTGACTACTCTCCTCACACTACCTCCCTGCGAAGACTGACTACTCTCCTCACACTACCTCCCTGCGAAGACTGACTACTCTCCTCACACTACCTCCCTGCGAAGACTGACTACTCTCCTCACACTACCTCCGCGAGAAGCCTGTGACTACTCTCCTCACACTACCTACGCGAGAAGCCAGTGACTGGTCTCCCACACTACCTCCCTGCGAAGACTGACTACTCTCCTCACACTACCTCCCTGCGAAGACTGACTACTCTCCTCACACTACCTCCCTGCGAAGACTGACTACTCTCCTCACACTACCTCCCTGCGAAGACTGACTACTCTCCTCACACTACCTCCGCGAGAAGCCTGTGACTACTCTCCTCACACTACCTACGCGAGAAGCCAGTGACTGGTCTCCCCACACTACCTCCCTGCGAAGACTGACTACTCTCCTCACACTACCTCCCTGCGAAGACTGACTACTCTCCTCACACTACCTCCCTGCGAAGACTGACTACTCTCCTCACACTACCTCCGCGAGAAGCCTGTGACTACTCTCCTCACACTACCTACGCGAGAAGCCAGTGACTGGTCTCCCCACACTACCTCCCTGCGAAGACTGACTACTCTCCTCACACTACCTCCGCGAGAAGCCTGTGACTACTCTCCTCACACTACCTACGCGAGAAGCCAGTGACTGGTCTCCCCACACTACCTCCCTGCGAAGACTGACTACTCTCCTCACACTACCTCCCTGCGAAGACTGACTACTCTCCTCACACTACCTCCGCGAGAAGCCTGTGACTACTCTCCTCACACTACCTACGCGAGAAGCCAGTGACTGGTCTCCCCACACTACCTCCCTGCGAAGACTGACTACTCTCCTCACACTACCTCCCTGCGAAGACTGACTACTCTCCTCACACTACCTCCCTGCGAAGACTGACTACTCTCCTCACACTACCTCCCTGCGAAGACTGACTACTCTCCTCACACTACCTCCGCGAGAAGCCTGTGACTACTCTCCTCACACTACCTACGCGAGAAGCCAGTGACTGGTCTCCCCACACTACCTCCCTGCGAAGACTGACTACTCTCCTCACACTACCTCCCTGCGAAGACTGACTACTCTCCTCACACTACCTCCCTGCGAAGACTGACTACTCTCCTCACACTACCTCCGCGAGAAGCCTGTGACTACTCTCCTCACACTACCTACGCGAGAAGCCAGTGACTGGTCTCCCCACACTACCTCCCTGCGAAGACTGACTACTCTCCTCACACTACCTCCCTGCGAAGACTGACTACTCTCCTCACACTACCTCCCTGCGAAGACTGACTACTCTCCTCACACTACCTCCGCGAGAAGCCTGTGACTACTCTCCTCACACTACCTACGCGAGAAGCCAGTGACTGGTCTCCCCACACTACCTCCCTGCGAAGACTGACTACTCTCCTCACACTACCTCCGCGAGAAGCCTGTGACTACTCTCCTCACACTACCTACGCGAGAAGCCAGTGACTGGTCTCCCACACTACCTCCCTGCGAAGACTGACTACTCTCCTCACACTACCTCCCTGCGAAGACTGACTACTCTCCTCACACTACCTCCCTGCGAAGACTGACTACTCTCCTCACACTACCTCCCTGCGAAGACTGACTACTCTCCTCACACTACCTCCGCGAGAAGCCTGTGACTACTCTCCTCACACTACCTACGCGAGAAGCCAGTGACTGGTCTCCCCACACTACCTCCCTGCGAAGACTGACTACTCTCCTCACACTACCTCCCTGCGAAGACTGACTACTCTCCTCACACTACCTCCCTGCGAAGACTGACTACTCTCCTCACACTACCTCCGCGAGAAGCCTGTGACTACTCTCCTCACACTACCTACGCGAGAAGCCAGTGACTGGTCTCCCCACACTACCTCCCTGCGAAGACTGACTACTCTCCTCACACTACCTCCCTGCGAAGACTGACTACTCTCCTCACACTACCTCCCTGCGAAGACTGACTACTCTCCTCACACTACCTCCGCGAGAAGCCTGTGACTACTCTCCTCACACTACCTACGCGAGAAGCCAGTGACTGGTCTCCCACACTACCTCCCTGCGAAGACTGACTACTCTCCTCACACTACCTCCGCGAGAAGCCTGTGACTACTCTCCTCACACTACCTACGCGAGAAGCCAGTGACTGGTCTCCCCACACTACCTCCCTGCGAAGACTGACTACTCTCCTCACACTACCTCCCTGCGAAGACTGACTACTCTCCTCACACTACCTCCCTGCGAAGACTGACTACTCTCCTCACACTACCTCCGCGAGAAGCCTGTGACTACTCTCCTCACACTACCTACGCGAGAAGCCAGTGACTGGTCTCCCCACACTACCTCCCTGCGAAGACTGACTACTCTCCTCACACTACCTCCGCGAGAAGCCAGTGACTACTCTCCTCACACTACCTCCCTGCGAAGACTGACTACTCTCCTCACACTACCTCCGCGAGAAGCCTGTGACTGCTCTCCCCACACTACCTCCGCGAGAAGCCTGTGACTACTCTCCCCACACTACCTCCCTGCGAAGACTGACTACTCTCCCCACACTACCTCCCTGCGAAGACTGACTACTCTCCTCACACTACCTCCGCGAGAAGCCTGTGACTACTCTCCTCACACTACCTACGCGAGAAGCCAGTGACTGGTCTCCTCACACTACCTCCGCGAGAAGCCTGTGACTGGTCTCCCCACACTACCTCCCTGTGAAGACTGACTATGCTCCTCACACTACCTCCCTGCGAAGACTGACTACTCTCCTCACACTACCTCCGCGAGAAGCCTGTGACTACTCTCCTCACACTACCTACGCGAGAAGCCAGTGACTGGTCTCCCACACTACCTCCCTGCGAAGACTGACTACTCTCCTCACACTACCTCCGCGAGAAGCCTGTGACTACTCTCCTCACACTACCTACGCGAGAAGCCAGTGACTGGTCTCCTCACACTACCTCCGCGAGAAGCCTGTGACTGGTCTCCCCACACTACCTCCCTGTGAAGACTGACTATGCTCCTCACACTACCTCCCTGCGAAGACTGACTATGCTCCTCACACTACCTCCCTGTGAAGACTGACTATGCTCCTCACACTACCTCCCTGTGAAGACTGACTATGCTCCTCACACTACCTCCCTGTGAAGACTGACTATGCTCCTCACACTACCTCCGCGAGAAGCCTGTGACTACTCTCCTCACACTACCTACGCGAGAAGCCAGTGACTACTCTCCTCACACTACCTACGCGAGAAGCCAGTGACTGGTCTCCCCACACTACCTCCCTGTGAAGACTGACTACTCTCCTCACACTACCTCCGAGAGAAGCCTGTGACTACTCTCCTCACACTACCTACGCGAGAAGCCAGTGACTACTCTCCTCACACTACTTCCCTGAGAAGACTGACTGCTCACCCTCACTACCTCCCTGCGAAGACTGACTACTCTCCTCACACTACCTCCGCGAGAAGCCTGTGACTACTCTCCTCACACTACCTACGCGAGAAGCCAGTGACTGGTCTCCCCACACTACCTCCCTGCGAAGACTGACTACTCTCCTCACACTACCTCCGCGAGAAGCCTGTGACTACTCTCCTCACACTACCTACGCGAGAAGCCTGTGACTGGTCTCCCCACACTACCTCCCTGTGAAGACTGACTATGCTCCTCACACTACCTCCCTGCGAAGACTGACTACTCTCCTCACACTACCTCCGTGAGAAGCCTGTGACTACTCTCCCCACACTACCTCCCTGCGAAGACTGACTACTCTCCTCACACTACCTCCGCGAGAAGCCTGTGACTACTCTCCTCACACTACCTACGCGAGAAGCCAGTGACTGGTCTCCCCACACTACCTCCCTGAGAAGCCTATGACTGGTCTCCCCACACTACCTCCCTGAGAAGCCTATGACTGGTCTCCCCACACTACCTCCCTGAGAAGCCTATGACTGGTCTCCCCACACTACCTCCCTGAGAAGCCTATGACTGGTCTCCCCACACTACCTCCCTGAGAAGCCTATGACTGGTCTCCCCACACTACCTCCCTGAGAAGCCTATGACTGGTCTCCCCACACTACCTCCCTGAGAAGCCTATGACTGCTCTCCCCACACTACCTCCCTGTGAAGACTGACTACTCTCCTCACACTACCTCCGCGAGAAGCCTGTGACTACTCTCCCCACACTACCTCCCTGTGAAGACTGACTACTCTCCTCACACTACCTCCGCGAGAAGCCTGTGACTACTCTCCTCACACTACCTCCGCGAGAAGCCTGTGACTACTCTCCTCACACTACCTCCCTGCGAAGACTGACTACTCTCCTCACACTACCTCCGCGAGAAGCCTGTGACTACTCTCCTCACACTACCTACGCGAGAAGCCAGTGACTGGTCTCCTCACACTACCTCCGCGAGAAGCCTGTGACTGGTCTCCCCACACTACCTCCCTGTGAAGACTGACTATGCTCCTCACACTACCTCCCTGCGAAGACTGACTACTCTCCTCACACTACCTCCGCGAGAAGCCTGTGACTACTCTCCTCACACTACCTACGCGAGAAGCCAGTGACTGGTCTCCCCACACTACCTCCCTGCGAAGACTGACTACTCTCCTCACACTACCTCCGCGAGAAGCCTGTGACTACTCTCCTCACACTACCTACGCGAGAAGCCAGTGACTGGTCTCCTCACACTACCTCCGCGAGAAGCCTGTGACTGGTCTCCCCACACTACCTCCCTGTGAAGACTGACTATGCTCCTCACACTACCTCCCTGCGAAGACTGACTATGCTCCTCACACTACCTCCCTGTGAAGACTGACTATGCTCCTCACACTACCTCCCTGTGAAGACTGACTATGCTCCTCACACTACCTCCCTGTGAAGACTGACTATGCTCCTCACACTACCTCCGCGAGAAGCCTGTGACTACTCTCCTCACACTACCTACGCGAGAAGCCAGTGACTACTCTCCTCACACTACCTACGCGAGAAGCCAGTGACTGGTCTCCCCACACTACCTCCCTGTGAAGACTGACTACTCTCCTCACACTACCTCCGAGAGAAGCCTGTGACTACTCTCCTCACACTACCTACGCGAGAAGCCAGTGACTACTCTCCTCACACTACTTCCCTGAGAAGACTGACTGCTCACCCTCACTACCTCCCTGCGAAGACTGACTACTCTCCTCACACTACCTCCGAGAGAAGCCTGTGATTACTCTCCTCACACTACCTACGCGAGAAGCCAGTGACTGGTCTCCCCACACTACCTCCCTGCGAAGACTGACTACTCTCCTCACACTACCTCCGAGAGAAGCCTGTGACTACTCTCCTCACACTACCTCCGCGAGAAGCCTGTGACTACTCTCCTCACACTACCTACGCGAGAAGCCAGTGACTACTCTCCTCACACTACCTCCCTGCGAAGACTGACTACTCTCCTCACACTACCTCCGAGAGAAGCCTGTGACTACTCTCCCCACACTACCTCCCTGCGAAGACTGACTACTCTCCTCACACTACCTCCGCGAGAAGCCTGTGACTACTCTCCTCACACTACCTCCGAGAGAAGCCTGTGACTACTCTCCCCACACTACCTCCCTGCGAAGACTGACTACTCTCCTCACACTACCTCCGCGAGAAGCCTGTGACTACTCTCCTCACACTACCTCCGAGAGAAGCCTGTGACTACTCTCCCCACACTACCTCCCTGCGAAGACTGACTATGCTCCTCACACTACCTCCGAGAGAAGCCTGTGACTACTCTCCCCACACTACCTCCCTGCGAAGACTGACTACTCTCCTCACACTACCTCCGCGAGAAGCCTGTGACTACTCTCCTCACACTACCTACGCGAGAAGCCTGTGACTACTCTCCCCACACTACCTCCCTGCGAAGACTGACTACTCTCCTCACACTACCTCCGCGAGAAGCCTGTGACTACTCTCCTCACACTACCTACGCGAGAAGCCTGTGACTACTCTCCCCACACTACCTCCCTGTGAAGACTGACTACTCTCCTCACACTACCTCCGCGAGAAGCCTGTGACTACTCTCCTCACACTACCTACGCGAGAAGCCTGTGACTACTCTCCTCACACTACCTACGCGAGAAGCCAGTGACTACTCTCCTCACACTACCTCCCTGCGAAGACTGACTACTCTCCTCACACTACCTCCGCGAGAAGCCTGTGACTACTCTCCTCACACTACCTACGCGAGAAGCCTGTGACTACTCTCCTCACACTACCTACGCGAGAAGCCAGTGACTACTCTCCTCACACTACCTCCCTGTGAAGACTGACTACTCTCCTCACACTACCTCCGCGAGAAGCCAGTGACTGGTCACCCCACACTACCTCCCTGCGAAGACTGACTATGCTCCTCACACTACCTCCGAGAGAAGCCTGTGACTACTCTCCCCACACTACCTCCGCGAGAAGCCTGTGACTACTCTCCCCACACTACCTCCCTGTGAAGACTGACTACTCTCCCCACACTACCTCCCTGTGAAGACTGACTACTCTCCTCACACTACCTCCGAGAGAAGCCTGTGACTACTCTCCCCACACTACCTCCCTGCGAAGACTGACTACTCTCCTCACACTACCTCCCTGTGAAGACTGCCTACTCTCCCCACACTACCTCCGAGAGAAGCCTGTGACTACTCTCCCCACACTACCTCCCTGCGAAGACTGACTATGCTCCTCACACTACCTCCGAGAGAAGCCTGTGACTACTCTCCCCACACTACCTCCCTGCGAAGACTGACTACTCTCCTCACACTACCTCCGAGAGAAGCCAGTGACTGGTCTCCCCACACTACCTCCCTGTGAAGACTGACTATGCTCCTCACACTACCTCCGAGAGAAGCCTGTGACTACTCTCCTCACACTACCTCCGAGAGAAGCCTGTGACTACTCTCCCCACACTACCTCCCTGCGAAGACTGACTATGCTCCTCACACTACCTCCGAGAGAAGCCTGTGACTACTCTCCCCACACTACCTCCCTGCGAAGACTGACTACTCTCCTCACACTACCTCCGAGAGAAGCCTGTGACTACTCTCCTCACACTACCTCCGCGAGAAGCCTGTGACTACTCTCCTCACACTACCTACGCGAGAAGCCAGTGACTACTCTCCTCACACTACCTCCGAGAGAAGCCTGTGACTACTCTCCTCACACTACCTCCGCGAGAAGCCTGTGACTACTCTCCCCACACTACCTCCCTGCGAAGACTGACTACTCTCCTCACACTACCTCCGCGAGAAGCCTGTGACTACTCTCCTCACACTACCTCTCCGAGAAACCTGTGACTGCTCTTCCCACACTACCTCCCTGTGAAGACTGACTACTCTCCTCACACTACCTCCGCGAGAAGCCTGTGACTACTCTCCCCACACTACCTCCCTGTGAAGACTGACTACTCTCCTCACACTACCTCCGCGAGAAGCCTGTGACTACTCTCCTCACACTACCTACGCGAGAAGCCTGTGACTACTCTCCTCACACTACCTCCCTGCGAAGACTGACTACTCTCCTCACACTACCTCCGCGAGAAGCCTGTGACTACTCTCCTCACACTACCTACGCGAGAAGCCAGTGACTGGTCTCCTCACACTACCTACGCGAGAAGCCAGTGACTGGTCTCCCCACACTACTTCCCTGAGAAGACTGACTGCTCACCCTCACTACCTCCCTGAGACTCCCGTGACTGCTCTCCTCACACTACCTCCGAGAGAAGCCTGTGACTACTCTCCTCACACTACCTCTGCGAGAAGCCAGTGACTGGTCTCCCCACACTACTTCCCTGAGAAGACTGACTGCTCACCCTCACTACCTCCCTGTGAAGACTGACTACTCTCCCCACACTACCTCCCTGTGAAGACTGACTACTCTCCTCACACTACCTCCGCGAGAAGCCTGTGACTACTCTCCTCACACTACCTACGCGAGAAGCCAGTGACTACTCTCCTCACACTACCTCCGCGAGAAGCCAGTGACTGGTCACCCCACACTACCTCCCTGTGAAGACTGACTACTCTCCTCACACTACCTCCGCGAGAAGCCTGTGACTACTCTCCTCACACTACCTACGCGAGAAGCCTGTGACTACTCTCCTCACACTACCTACGCGAGAAGCCAGTGACTGGTCTCCCCACACTACCTCCCTGTGAAGACTGACTACTCTCCTCACACTACCTCCGCGAGAAGCCTGTGACTACTCTCCTCACACTACCTACGCGAGAAGCCTGTGACTACTCTCCTCACACTACCTACGCGAGAAGCCAGTGACTGGTCTCCCCACACTACCTCCCTGTGAAGACTGACTACTCTCCTCACACTACCTCCGCGAGAAGCCTGTGACTACTCTCCTCACACTACCTACGCGAGAAGCCTGTGACTACTCTCCTCACACTACCTACGCGAGAAGCCAGTGACTGGTCTCCCCACACTACCTCCCTGCGAAGACTGACTATGCTCCTCACACTACCTCCGAGAGAAGCCTGTGACTACTCTCCTCACACTACCTCCGCGAGAAGCCTGTGACTACTCTCCTCACACTACCTACGCGAGAAGCCAGTGACTGGTCTCCTCACACTACCTCCGAGAGAAGCCTGTGACTACTCTCCCCACACTACCTCCCTGCGAAGACTGACTACTCTCCTCACACTACCTCCGCGAGAAGCCAGTGACTGGTCACCCCACACTACCTCCCTGTGAAGACTGACTACTCTCCTCACACTACCTCCGAGAGAAGCCTGTGACTACTCTCCTCACACTACCTCCCTGTGAAGACTGACTACTCTCCCCACACTACCTCCCTGTGAAGACTGACTACTCTCCTCACACTACCTCCGCGAGAAGCCTGTGACTACTCTCCTCACACTACCTACGCGAGAAGCCTGTGACTACTCTCCTCACACTACCTACGCGAGAAGCCAGTGACTGGTCTCCCACACTACCTCCCTGTGAAGACTGACTACTCTCCTCACACTACCTCCGCGAGAAGCCTGTGACTACTCTCCTCACACTACCTACGCGAGAAGCCTGTGACTACTCTCCTCACACTACCTACGCGAGAAGCCAGTGACTGGTCTCCCCACACTACCTCCCTGCGAAGACTGACTATGCTCCTCACACTACCTCCGAGAGAAGCCTGTGACTACTCTCCTCACACTACCTCCGCGAGAAGCCTGTGACTACTCTCCTCACACTACCTACGCGAGAAGCCAGTGACTGGTCTCCCCACACTACCTCCCTGTGAAGACTGACTACTCTCCTCACACTACCTCCCTGTGAAGACTGACTATGCTCCTCACACTACCTCCCTGTGAAGACTGACTATGCTCCTCACACTACCTCCGAGAGAAGCCTGTGACTACTCTCCCCACACTACCTCCCGAGAAGCCTGTGACTACTCTCCCCACACTACCTCCCTGCGAAGACTGACTATGCTCCTCACACTACCTCCGAGAGAAGCCTGTGACTACTCTCCTCACACTACCTCCGCGAGAAGCCTGTGACTACTCTCCTCACACTACCTACGCGAGAAGCCAGTGACTGGTCACCCCACACTACCTCCCTGTGAAGACTGACTACTCTCCTCACACTACCTCCGAGAGAAGCCTGTGACTACTCTCCTCACACTACCTCCCTGTGAAGACTGACTACTCTCCCCACACTACCTCCCTGTGAAGACTGACTACTCTCCTCACACTACCTCCGCGAGAAGCCAGTGACTGGTCACCCCACACTACCTCCCTGTGAAGACTGACTACTCTCCTCACACTACCTCCGAGAGAAGCCTGTGACTACTCTCCTCACACTACCTCCCTGTGAAGACTGACTACTCTCCCCACACTACCTCCCTGTGAAGACTGACTACTCTCCTCACACTACCTCCGCGAGAAGCCAGTGACTGGTCACCCCACACTACCTCCCTGTGAAGACTGACTACTCTCCTCACACTACCTCCGAGAGAAGCCTGTGACTACTCTCCTCACACTACCTCCCTGTGAAGACTGACTACTCTCCCCACACTACCTCCCTGTGAAGACTGACTACTCTCCCCACACTACCTCCGAGAGAAGCCTGTGACTACTCTCCTCACACTACCTCCCTGTGAAGACTGACTACTCTCCCCACACTACCTCCCTGTGAAGACTGACTACTCTCCCCACACTACCTCCGAGAGAAGCCTGTGACTACTCTCCTCACACTACCTCCGCGAGAAGCCTGTGACTACTCTCCTCACACTACCTACGCGAGAAGCCAGTGACTGGTCTCCCCACACTACCTCCCTGCGAAGACTGACTATGCTCCTCACACTACCTCCGAGAGAAGCCTGTGACTACTCTCCCCACACTACCTCCCGAGAAGCCTGTGACTACTCTCCCCACACTACCTCCCTGCGAAGACTGACTATGCTCCTCACACTACCTCCGAGAGAAGCCTGTGACTACTCTCCCCACACTACCTCCCTGCGAAGACTGACTATGCTCCTCACACTACCTCCGAGAGAAGCCTGTGACTACTCTCCTCACACTACCTCCGCGAGAAGCCTGTGACTACTCTCCTCACACTACCTACGCGAGAAGCCAGTGACTGGTCTCCCCACACTACCTCCCTGCGAAGACTGACTATGCTCCTCACACTACCTCCGAGAGAAGCCTGTGACTACTCTCCCCACACTACCTCCCGAGAAGCCTGTGACTACTCTCCCCACACTACCTCCCTGCGAAGACTGACTATGCTCCTCACACTACCTCCGAGAGAAGCCTGTGACTACTCTCCCCACACTACCTCCCTGCGAAGACTGACTATGCTCCTCACACTACCTCCGAGAGAAGCCTGTGACTACTCTCCTCACACTACCTCCGCGAGAAGCCTGTGACTACTCTCCTCACACTACCTACGCGAGAAGCCAGTGACTGGTCTCCCCACACTACCTCCCTGCGAAGACTGACTATGCTCCTCACACTACCTCCGAGAGAAGCCTGTGACTACTCTCCCCACACTACCTCCCGAGAAGCCTGTGACTACTCTCCCACACTACCTCCCTGCGAAGACTGACTATGCTCCTCACACTACCTCCGAGAGAAGCCTGTGACTACTCTCCTCACACTACCTCCGCGAGAAGCCTGTGACTACTCTCCTCACACTACCTACGCGAGAAGCCAGTGACTGGTCTCCCCACACTACCTCCCTGTGAAGACTGACTACTCTCCTCACACTACCTCCGAGAGAAGCCTGTGACTACTCTCCTCACACTACCTCCGCGAGAAGCCTGTGACTACTCTCCTCACACTACCTACGCGAGAAGCCAGTGACTGGTCTCCCCACACTACCTCCCTGTGAAGACTGACTACTCTCCTCACACTACCTCCCTGTGAAGACTGACTATGCTCCTCACACTACCTCCCTGTGAAGACTGACTATGCTCCTCACACTACCTCCCTGTGAAGACTGACTATGCTCCTCACACTACCTCCCTGTGAAGACTGACTACTCTCCTCACACTACCTCCCTGTGAAGACTGACTATGCTCCTCACACTACCTCCCTGTGAAGACTGACTATGCTCCTCACACTACCTCCCTGTGAAGACTGACTACTCTCCTCACACTACCTCCGCGAGAAGCCTGTGACTACTCTCCTCACACTACCTCCCTGCGAAGACTGACTATGCTCCTCACACTACCTCCCTGTGAAGACTGACTACTCTCCTCACACTACCTCCGCGAGAAGCCTGTGACTACTCTCCTCACACTACCTACGCGAGAAGCCAGTGACTTGTCTCCCCACACTACCTCCCTGTGAAGACTGACTACTCTCCTCACACTACCTCCGCGAGAAGCCTGTGACTACTCTCCTCACACTACCTACGCGAGAAGCCAGTGACTGGTCTCCCCACACTACTTCCCTGAGAAGACTGACTGCTCACCCTCACTACCTCCCTGAGACTCCCGTGACTGCTCTCCTCACACTACCTCCCTGAGAAGCCTGTGACTGCTCTCCTCACACTACTTCCCTGAGAAGACTGACTGCTCACCCTCACTACCTCCCTGAGACTCCTGTGACTGCTCTCCTCACACTACCTCCCTGAGAAGCCTGTGACTGCTCTCCTCACACTACCTCCCTGAGAAGCCTGTGACTGCTCTCCTCACACTACCTCCCTGAGAAGCCTGTGACTGCTCTCCTCACACTACCTCCGAGAGAAGCCTGTGACTACTCTCCTCACACTACCTCCGCGAGAAGCCTGTGACTACTCTCCTCACACTACCTACGCGAGAAGCCAGTGACTGGTCTCCTCACACTACCTACGCGAGAAGCCAGTGACTGGTCTCCCACACTACTTCCCTGAGAAGACTGACTGCTCACCCTCACTACCTCCCTGAGACTCCCGTGACTGCTCTCCTCACACTACCTCCGAGAGAAGCCTGTGACTACTCTCCTCACACTACCTCTGCGAGAAGCCAGTGACTGGTCTCCCCACACTACTTCCCTGAGAAGACTGACTGCTCACCCTCACTACCTCCCTGTGAAGACTGACTACTCTCCCACACTACCTCCCTGTGAAGACTGACTACTCTCCTCACACTACCTCCGCGAGAAGCCTGTGACTACTCTCCTCACACTACCTACGCGAGAAGCCAGTGACTACTCTCCTCACACTACCTCCGCGAGAAGCCAGTGACTGGTCACCCCACACTACCTCCCTGTGAAGACTGACTACTCTCCTCACACTACCTCCGCGAGAAGCCTGTGACTACTCTCCTCACACTACCTACGCGAGAAGCCTGTGACTACTCTCCTCACACTACCTACGCGAGAAGCCAGTGACTGGTCTCCCCACACTACCTCCCTGTGAAGACTGACTACTCTCCTCACACTACCTCCGCGAGAAGCCTGTGACTACTCTCCTCACACTACCTACGCGAGAAGCCTGTGACTACTCTCCTCACACTACCTACGCGAGAAGCCAGTGACTGGTCTCCCCACACTACCTCCCTGTGAAGACTGACTACTCTCCTCACACTACCTCCGCGAGAAGCCTGTGACTACTCTCCTCACACTACCTACGCGAGAAGCCTGTGACTACTCTCCTCACACTACCTACGCGAGAAGCCAGTGACTGGTCTCCCCACACTACCTCCCTGCGAAGACTGACTATGCTCCTCACACTACCTCCGAGAGAAGCCTGTGACTACTCTCCTCACACTACCTCCGCGAGAAGCCTGTGACTACTCTCCTCACACTACCTACGCGAGAAGCCAGTGACTGGTCTCCTCACACTACCTCCGAGAGAAGCCTGTGACTACTCTCCCCACACTACCTCCCTGCGAAGACTGACTACTCTCCTCACACTACCTCCGCGAGAAGCCAGTGACTGGTCACCCCACACTACCTCCCTGTGAAGACTGACTACTCTCCTCACACTACCTCCGAGAGAAGCCTGTGACTACTCTCCTCACACTACCTCCCTGTGAAGACTGACTACTCTCCCCACACTACCTCCCTGTGAAGACTGACTACTCTCCTCACACTACCTCCGCGAGAAGCCTGTGACTACTCTCCTCACACTACCTACGCGAGAAGCCTGTGACTACTCTCCTCACACTACCTACGCGAGAAGCCAGTGACTGGTCTCCCCACACTACCTCCCTGTGAAGACTGACTACTCTCCTCACACTACCTCCGCGAGAAGCCTGTGACTACTCTCCTCACACTACCTACGCGAGAAGCCTGTGACTACTCTCCTCACACTACCTACGCGAGAAGCCAGTGACTGGTCTCCCCACACTACCTCCCTGCGAAGACTGACTATGCTCCTCACACTACCTCCGAGAGAAGCCTGTGACTACTCTCCTCACACTACCTCCGCGAGAAGCCTGTGACTACTCTCCTCACACTACCTACGCGAGAAGCCAGTGACTGGTCTCCCCACACTACCTCCCTGTGAAGACTGACTACTCTCCTCACACTACCTCCCTGTGAAGACTGACTATGCTCCTCACACTACCTCCCTGTGAAGACTGACTATGCTCCTCACACTACCTCCGAGAGAAGCCTGTGACTACTCTCCCCACACTACCTCCCGAGAAGCCTGTGACTACTCTCCCCACACTACCTCCCTGCGAAGACTGACTATGCTCCTCACACTACCTCCGAGAGAAGCCTGTGACTACTCTCCTCACACTACCTCCGCGAGAAGCCTGTGACTACTCTCCTCACACTACCTACGCGAGAAGCCAGTGACTGGTCACCCCACACTACCTCCCTGTGAAGACTGACTACTCTCCTCACACTACCTCCGAGAGAAGCCTGTGACTACTCTCCTCACACTACCTCCTGTGAAGACTGACTACTCTCCCCACACTACCTCCCTGTGAAGACTGACTACTCTCCTCACACTACCTCCGCGAGAAGCCAGTGACTGGTCACCCCACACTACCTCCCTGTGAAGACTGACTACTCTCCTCACACTACCTCCGAGAGAAGCCTGTGACTACTCTCCTCACACTACCTCCCTGTGAAGACTGACTACTCTCCCCACACTACCTCCCTGTGAAGACTGACTACTCTCCTCACACTACCTCCGCGAGAAGCCAGTGACTGGTCACCCCACACTACCTCCCTGTGAAGACTGACTACTCTCCTCACACTACCTCCGAGAGAAGCCTGTGACTACTCTCCTCACACTACCTCCCTGTGAAGACTGACTACTCTCCCCACACTACCTCCCTGTGAAGACTGACTACTCTCCCCACACTACCTCCGAGAGAAGCCTGTGACTACTCTCCTCACACTACCTCCCTGTGAAGACTGACTACTCTCCCCACACTACCTCCCTGTGAAGACTGACTACTCTCCCCACACTACCTCCGAGAGAAGCCTGTGACTACTCTCCTCACACTACCTCCGCGAGAAGCCTGTGACTACTCTCCTCACACTACCTACGCGAGAAGCCAGTGACTGGTCTCCCCACACTACCTCCTGCGAAGACTGACTATGCTCCTCACACTACCTCCGAGAGAAGCCTGTGACTACTCTCCCCACACTACCTCCCGAGAAGCCTGTGACTACTCTCCCCACACTACCTCCCTGCGAAGACTGACTATGCTCCTCACACTACCTCCGAGAGAAGCCTGTGACTACTCTCCCCACACTACCTCCCTGCGAAGACTGACTATGCTCCTCACACTACCTCCGAGAGAAGCCTGTGACTACTCTCCTCACACTACCTCCGCGAGAAGCCTGTGACTACTCTCCTCACACTACCTACGCGAGAAGCCAGTGACTGGTCTCCCCACACTACCTCCCTGCGAAGACTGACTATGCTCCTCACACTACCTCCGAGAGAAGCCTGTGACTACTCTCCCCACACTACCTCCCGAGAAGCCTGTGACTACTCTCCCCACACTACCTCCCTGCGAAGACTGACTATGCTCCTCACACTACCTCCGAGAGAAGCCTGTGACTACTCTCCCCACACTACCTCCCTGCGAAGACTGACTATGCTCCTCACACTACCTCCGAGAGAAGCCTGTGACTACTCTCCTCACACTACCTCCGCGAGAAGCCTGTGACTACTCTCCTCACACTACCTACGCGAGAAGCCAGTGACTGGTCTCCCCACACTACCTCCCTGCGAAGACTGACTATGCTCCTCACACTACCTCCGAGAGAAGCCTGTGACTACTCTCCCCACACTACCTCCCGAGAAGCCTGTGACTACTCTCCCCACACTACCTCCCTGCGAAGACTGACTATGCTCCTCACACTACCTCCGAGAGAAGCCTGTGACTACTCTCCTCACACTACCTCCGCGAGAAGCCTGTGACTACTCTCCTCACACTACCTATGCGAGAAGCCAGTGACTGGTCTCCCCACACTACCTCCCTGTGAAGACTGACTACTCTCCTCACACTACCTCCGAGAGAAGCCTGTGACTACTCTCCTCACACTACCTCCGCGAGAAGCCTGTGACTACTCTCCTCACACTACCTACGCGAGAAGCCAGTGACTGGTCTCCCACACTACCTCCCTGTGAAGACTGACTACTCTCCTCACACTACCTCCCTGTGAAGACTGACTATGCTCCTCACACTACCTCCCTGTGAAGACTGACTATGCTCCTCACACTACCTCCCTGTGAAGACTGACTATGCTCCTCACACTACCTCCCTGTGAAGACTGACTACTCTCCTCACACTACCTCCCTGTGAAGACTGACTATGCTCCTCACACTACCTCCCTGTGAAGACTGACTATGCTCCTCACACTACCTCCCTGTGAAGACTGACTACTCTCCTCACACTACCTCCGCGAGAAGCCTGTGACTACTCTCCTCACACTACCTCCCTGCGAAGACTGACTATGCTCCTCACACTACCTCCCTGTGAAGACTGACTACTCTCCTCACACTACCTCCGCGAGAAGCCTGTGACTACTCTCCTCACACTACCTACGCGAGAAGCCAGTGACTTGTCTCCCACACTACCTCCCTGTGAAGACTGACTACTCTCCTCACACTACCTCCGCGAGAAGCCTGTGACTACTCTCCTCACACTACCTACGCGAGAAGCCAGTGACTGGTCTCCCCACACTACTTCCCTGAGAAGACTGACTGCTCACCCTCACTACCTCCCTGAGACTCCCGTGACTGCTCTCCTCACACTACCTCCCTGAGAAGCCTGTGACTGCTCTCCTCACACTACATCCCTGAGAAGACTGACTGCTCACCCTCACTACCTCCCTGAGACTCCTGTGACTGCTCTCCTCACACTACCTCCCTGAGAAGCCTGTGACTGCTCTCCTCACACTACCTCCCTGAGAAGCCTGTGACTGCTCTCCTCACACTACCTCCCTGAGAAGCCTGTGACTGCTCTCCTCACACTACCTCCGAGAGAAGCCTGTGACTACTCTCCTCACACTACCTCCGCGAGAAGCCTGTGACTACTCTCCTCACACTACCTACGCGAGAAGCCTGTGACTGGTCTCCCCACACTACTTCCCTGAGAAGACTGACTGCTCACCCTCACTACCTCCCTGTGAAGACTGACTACTCTCCTCACACTACCTCCGAGAGAAGCCTGTGACTACTCTCCTCACACTACCTACGCGAGAAGCCAGTGACTGGTCTCCCCACACTACTTCCCTGAGAAGACTGACTGCTCACCCTCACTACCTCCCTGAGACTCCCGTGACTGCTCTCCTCACACTACCTCCCTGAGAAGCCTGTGACTGCTCTCCTCACACTACTTCCCTGAGAAGACTGACTGCTCACCCTCACTACCTCCCTGAGACTCCTGTGACTGCTCTCCTCACACTACCTCCCTGCGAAGACTGACTACTCTCCTCACACTACCTCCGCGAGAAGCCTGTGACTGCTCTCCTCACACTACCTCTGCGAGAAGCCTGTGACTACTCTCCTCACACTACCTACGCGAGAAGCCAGTGACTGGTCTCCCCACACTACTTCCCTGAGAAGACTGACTGCTCACCCTCACTACCTCCCTGTGAAGACTGACTACTCTCCTCACACTACCTCCGCGAGAAGCCTGTGACTACTCTCCTCACACTACCTACGCGAGAAGCCAGTGACTGGTCTCCCCACACTACTTCCCTGAGAAGACTGACTGCTCACCCTCACTACCTCCCTGAGACTCCCGTGACTGCTCTCCTCACACTACCTCCCTGAGAAGCCTGTGACTGCTCTCCTCACACTACTTCCCTGAGAAGACTGACTGCTCACCCTCACTACCTCCCTGAGACTCCTGTGACTGCTCTCCTCACACTACCTCCCTGAGAAGCCTGTGACTGCTCTCCTCACACTACCTCCCTGAGAAGCCTGTGACTGCTCTCCCCACACTACCTCCCTGTGAAGACTGACTACTCTCCTCACACTACCTCCGCGAGAAGCCTGTGACTACTCTCCTCACACTACCTCCGCGAGAAGCCTGTGACTACTCTCCTCACACTACCTCCGCGAGAAGCCAGTGACTGGTCTCCCCACACTACTTCCCTGAGAAGACTGACTGCTCACCCTCACTACCTCCCTGAGACTCCTGTGACTGCTCTCCCCACACTACCTCCCTGTGAAGACTGACTACTCTCCTCACACTACCTCCGCGAGAAGCCTGTGACTACTCTCCTCACACTACCTACGCGAGAAGCCAGTGACTGGTCTCCCCACACTACTTCCCTGAGAAGACTGACTGCTCACCCTCACTACCTCCCTGAGACTCCCGTGACTGCTCTCCTCACACTACCTCCCTGAGAAGCCTGTGACTGCTCTCCTCACACTACTTCCCTGAGAAGACTGACTGCTCACCCTCACTACCTCCCTGAGACTCCTGTGACTGCTCTCCTCACACTACCTCCCTGAGAAGCCTGTGACTGCTCTCCTCACACTACCTCCCTGAGAAGCCTGTGACTGCTCTCCTCACACTACCTCCCTGAGAAGCCTGTGACTGATCACCCCACACTACCTCCCTGAGACTCCTGTGACTGCTCACTTTACACTACCTCCTTGAGAAGCCTGTGACTGCTCTCCCCACACTAACCTCCGTGAGAAGCCTGTGACATCTCGCCCCACACTACCTCCATGACTCCTCTGACTGCTCTCCTCACACTACCTCCCTGAGAAGCCTGTGCCTGCTCTCCCTGCACTAACCTCCATGAGAAGCCTGTGACTGCTCTCCCCACACTACCTCCCTGAGAAGCCTGTGACTGATCTCCCCACACTACCTCCCTGAGAAGACTGACTGCTCTCCCGCACTACCTCCCGAGAAGCCTGTGACTGCTCGCCCCACACTACCTCCATAACTCCTCTGACTGCTCTCCTCACGCTACCTCCCTGAGAAGCCTATGACTGCTCTCCCCACACTACCTCCCTGAGAAGACTGACTGCTCTCCTCACACTACCTCCCTGAGAAGACTGACTGCTCTACCCACACTACCTCCCTGAGAAGACGGACTGCTCTCCTCACACTACCTCCCTGAGAAGACTGACTGCTCTCCTCACACTACCTCTCCGAGAAACCTGTGACTGCTCTCCCCACAGTACCTCCCTAAGACTGACAGCTCTCCTCACACTACCTCCCTGAGAAGACTGACTGCTCTCCTCACACTACCTCTCCGAGAAACCTGTGACTGCTCTTCCCACACTACCTCCCTGAGAAGACTGACTGCTCTCCTCACACTACCTCCGCGAAAAGCCTCTGACTACACTTACCACACTACCTACCTGGGAAGACTGACTGCTCTCCCCACACTACCTTCCTGAGAAGACTGACTGCTCTCCTGACACTACACACCTGAGACGCCTGTGACTGCTCTCCCTACACTACCTCCCTGAGAAGACTGACTGCTCTCCTGACACTACACCCCTGAGAAGCCTGTGACTGCTCTCCTCACACTACCTCTCCAATAAGCCTGTGACTGCTCTCCTCACACTACCTCCCTGAGACGCCTGTGACTGTTCCCCTCACACTACCTCCCTGAGACTCCTGTGACTTCTCTCCCCACACTACCTCCATCAGAAGTCTGTGACTGCTCTCCCCACACTACCTACCTGAGAAGCTTGTGACTGCCCACCCCACATTACCTCCCTGAGAAGCCTGTGACTGCTCTCCTCACTACTTCCCTGAGACTCCTGTGACTGCTCTCCCCACACTACCTCCCTGAGGAGCCTGTGACTGCTCTCCTTACACTACCTCCATCAGAAGCCTGTGACTGCTCTCCTCACTACCTCCCTGAGACTCCTGTGACTGCTCGCCCCACACTACCTCCCTGAGAAGCCTGTGACTGCTCGCCCCACACTACCTCCCTGAGAAGCCTGTGACTGCTCGCCCCACACTACCTCCCTGAGAAGCCTGTGACCGCTCCTCCCCACACTACCTAAATAAACTTCAGGTTGTTCAAAACGCTGCGGCCAGACTCCTTCTGATCCTCCCTAAGAGGGTCAGCGTCAGGCATCCCCTGCGTGGCCGGCATTGGTTGCCTGTGAAAGAGAGGGTGGAATTCAAATCTCTGGTTATCGCTCATGGCGCTCTTTATGGGCCAATCTGCAAACCAGATTCAGCTTCTATGTTCCGGCTTGGTAGCTACGCTCTTCTACCAAGCTTATGACATGTATTCCTCGGTTTCACAAGCATAGGATTGGCATCAGCTCCCTCTCATGGATGGGTGCAGCAGCCTGGAACCTACTCCCGGTGGAGCTGCGTGCTCTGCGTGATCCTAAGATTTTCAGGAAAAGACTGAAGACCTTTTTGTTTTAGATAGTTCTGCTTTGTTCTACCACGTGCTGGGCACATGCTGGGACACTCCGTTGGAGTAGCTGTGTGCGATACAAGTGCTGTCTAACATAACACAACACGAGAAGCCTGTGACTGCTCGCCCTCACTACCTCACTGAGAAGCCTGTGACTGCTCTCCTCACACTACCTCCCTGACAAGCCTGTGATTGCTCTTATCACAATACCTCCCTGAGACACGTGTGACTGCTCACTTTACACTACCTCCCTGAGAAGCCTGACTGCTCACTTTACACTACCTCCGAGAAGCCTGTGACTGCTCGCCCTCACTACCTCCCTGAGACGCCTGTGACTGCTCTCCTCACACTACCTCCCTGAGAAGCCTGTGACTGCTCGCCCTCACTACCTCCCTGAGACTCCTGTGACTGCTCTCCTCACACTACCTACCTGAGAAGCCTGTGACTGCCCACCCCACACTACCTCCCTGAGACTCCTGTGACTGCTCTCCGCACACTACCTCCCTGAGAAGCCTGTGACTGCTCGCCCTCACTACCTCCCTGAGACTCCTGTGACTGCTCTCCTCACACTACCTACCTGAGAAGCCTGTGACTGCCTCCCCACACTACCTCCATGAGACTCCTGTGACTGCTCTCCTCACACTACCTCCCTGAGAAGCCTGTGACTGCCCTCCTCACACTACCTCCCTGAGACTCCTGTGACTGCTCTCCTCACACTACCTCCCTGAGAAGCCTGTGACTGCTCGCCCTCACTACCTCCCTGAGACTCCTGTGACTGCTCTCCTCACACTACCTCCCTGAGAAGCCTGTGACTGCTCGCCCTCACTATCTCCCTGAGACTCCTGTGACTGCTCTCCTCACACTACCTCCCTGAGAAGCCTGTAACTGCTCTCCTCACACTACCTACCTGAGAAGCCTGTGACTGCCCACCCCACACTACCTCCCTGAGAAGCCTGTGACTTCTTGCCGTCACTACCACCAAGAGTCAAGTACTGAAGAGGTCGTACTTGGCCCAGCTTGCAGAGTCATAGTAGGACAAACCCCAAGACATCATTGGCAAACAACCTTAACCCCACAGTTGAAGCACAGTAGCCCCTATTTTTCCGTGGCCCTCCGAGCTGAGTCTAACACTTCACCTTACATATCCGTATGTATGTATGTATGTATGTATGTATGTATGTATGTATCGTTTTGTAACGCGAATCTAGCCATAAGGCAGAGGAGCCCTGTACTTGGTCAAAGGCAAGCCTAACGTCAATGAGTGACAGAATAGGAAGCTGCGCTGTGGACAGTTAATGCATTGCGATGTAGTGCTCTTTAAAGAGGTGCGTCTTCAAGTCTTTCCTAAGTTGAAGCAGCATTGAGGTGGTCCTGATGGATACAGAGATCCTGTTCCAGATCCTGGATGCACAGATGCTGGGGCGGTCCTGATGGATACAGAGATGCTGTTCCAGATCCTGGATGCACAGATTCTGGGGCGGTCCTGATGGATACAGAGATGCTGTTCCAGATCCTGGGTGCACAGATGTTGGGGCGGTCCTGATGGATACAGAGATGCTGTTCCAGATCCTGGGTGCACAGATGCTGGGGCGGTCCTGATGGATACAGAGATGCTGTTCCAGATCCTGGATGCACAGATGCTGGGGCGGTCCTGATGGATACTGAGATGCTGTTCCAGATCCTGGGTGCACAGATGCGGGGGCGGTCCTGATGGGTGCAGGGATGCTGTTCCAGATCCTGGGTGCACAGACGCTGGGGCTGTCCTGATGGATACAGAGATGCTGTTCCAGATCCTTGGTGCACAGATGCTGGTGCGGTCCTGATGGATGCAGGGATGCTGTTCCAGATCCTTGGTGCACAGATGCTGGTGCGGTCCTGATGGATGCAGGGATGCTGTTCCAGATCCTTGGTGCACAGATGCTGGGGCGGTCCTGATAGACGCAGGGATGCTGTTCCAGATCCTTGGTGCACAGGTGCTGGGGCGGTCCTGATGGATACAGAGATGCTGTTCCAGATCCTTGGTGCACAGATGCTGGGGCGGTCCTGATAGACGCAGGGATGCTGTTCCAGATCCTTGGTGCACAGGTGCTGGGGCGGTCCTGATGGATGCAGGGATGCTGTTCCAGATCCTTGGTGCACAGATGCTGGTGCGGTCCTGATGGATACTGAGATGCTGTTCCAGATCCTGGATGCACAGATGCTGGGGCGGTCCTGATGGATGCAGGGATGCTGTTCCAGATCCTGGGTGTACAGATGCCGGGGCGGCCCTGATGGATCCTGAGATGCTGTTCCAGATCCTGGGTGCACAGATGCTGGGGCGGTCCTGATGGATACTGAGATGCTGTTCCAGATCCTGGGTGCACAGATGCTGGTGCGGTCCTGATGGATACTGAGATGCTGTTCCAGATCCTGGGTGCACAGATGCCGGGGCGGTCCTGATGGATACTGAGATGCTGTTCCAGATCCTGGGTGCACAGATGCCGGGGCGGTCCTGATGGATACAGGGATGTTGTTCCAGATCCTGGGTGCACAGGTGCTGGGGCGGTCCTGATGGATACAGAGATGCTGTTCCAGACCCTGGGTGCACAGATGCGGGGGCGGTCCTGATGGATACAGAGATGCTGTTCCAGATCCTGGATGCACAGATGCTGCAGCGGTCCTGATGGATGCAGGGATGCTGTTCCAGATCCTGGATGCACAGATGCTGCAGCGGTCCTGATGGATGCAGGGATGCTGTTCCAGATCCTGGATGCACAGATGCCGGGGCGGTCCTGATGGATGCAGGGATGCTGTTCCAGATCCTGGGTGCACAGACGCTGGGGCGGTCCTGATGGATACAGCGATGGTGTTCCAGATGCTGGGTGCACAGATGCTGGGGCGGTCCTGATGGATGCAGGGATGTTGTTCCAGATCCTGGATGCACAGATGCTGGGGCGGTCCTGATGGACGCAGGGATGCTGTTCCAGATCCTGGGTGCACAGATGCTGGGGCGGTCCTGATGGATGCAGGGATGCTGTTCCAGATCCTGGGTGCACAGAGGCTGGGGCGGTCCTGATGGATACAGAGATGCTGTTCCAGATCCTGGGTGCACAGATGCTGGGGCGGTCCTGATGGATGCAGGGATGCTGTTGCATATCCTGGATGCACAGATGCTGGGGCGGTCCTGATGGATACAGAGATGCTGTTCCAGATCCTGGATGCACAGATGCTGGGGCGGTCCTGATGGATACAGAGATGCTGTTCCAGATCCTGGATGCACAGATGCTGGGGTGGTCCTGATGGATGCAGGGATGCTGTTCCATATCCTGGATGCACAGATGCTGGGGCGGTCCTGATGGATACAGAGATGCTGTTCCAGATCCTGGATGCACAGATGCTGGGGCGGTCCTGATGGATACAGAGATGCTGTTCCAGATCCTGGATGCACAGATGCTGGGGTGGTCCTGATGGATACAGAGATGCTGTTCCAGATCCTGGGTGCACAGATGCTGGGGTGGTCCTGATGGATACAGAGATGCTGTTCCAGATCCTGGATGCACAGATGCTGAGGTGGTCCTAATGGATGCAGAGATGTTTTCCAGATCCTGGGTTCATAGATGGAAAAAGCCTGTTTTTATCTTCTTTGCACTTCTTTGTCTGCAGTCTGATGGTGTCCTGGCTGTGGGTGTGCCGAGAACCACCAGAGATGGTGAGCTTGTCTGCAAGGTAAGCAGGGTGTTAGTTGTGATGACTTTGCAAATGATGCAGTTGGTTTTGAAAATAGTGCACGGTGGCCGGGGAGCCAATAAGTTCCATCAGGATGGGGGTAATGCGATTATATTTTTTCAGAGTGAGACGTGCTATGGCGTGTAGTATGCCTCTAACCAGTGGCATAGCTAGCCCTACTGTCACCCGGGGCGACCCCTAAGTTTGCTGCCCAGGTGCAGGTAAGAGCGGGGCAGAGGGGGGTGGCGACAGATGGCCGACTTGTTCGGGGGGTGTTAGCCGATGGACAACTTGTTCTCAGGGACGAGGGGACAGTGGTGGTCAACAGACACGACTCCCGCCACCCCCCCTCTCCTAGCTACGCCACTGCCCTTAAGGGTTCCAGGGTGAAGTCTGGGAGACCATAGAGTATGGCATTACCAAAATCTATATGGGAGAGTACAGAGCCTTGAGCATCAGTTTTGAAGTCCCTTTCTGGAAGAAACGGTTTGACTTTGTTTAGAGGAGAGAGCTGCTACCAGACCATCTTTGTTTTCTTTTTTTTGGCAAAGTGTTACTTGAGGGAGAGGTTGTTGTAGAGGGTGAATCCAAGGGATTTGGCATTCCGTGAGAGTTGAGATTTGAAGCTGTCAAGGCTCATTACATTGAACCAGGTGTGACCTGTATCGTGATTGTTGCTCTTGGCAAATAATACAAATTCTGTCTTGGTTCGTGAGGGTTTCAGGCAAGCGCTGGACATCCAGGGCTGGATAATGTGCAAGCAGTGTTTGAGGTGTTGAATATCTGAAGCATTTTTACTTCATACTTGTAGGAGAGTAGGATCCACTTTTTGCTGATGTATCACTGTTTTCGACTTAGACTGGCTGGGATCCTGCTATCCAGGACCCCAGCCTAGCTGCTTTCTCCCCTAAATTGATTGCATGTACTTTAGGTACACACCAGATTGGATACTGGGGTGCCCTTATAAGTCCCTAGTATATGGTACACCATGTACCTAGGGCATAGGTACCCCAGAGGCCTCCCAGGGGCTGCAGCATGTATTATGCCACCCCTGAGAGACCATTCAAACTGACACCACAGGTCTGCTACTGCAGCCTGTGTAAGGTGGTGCATGCACCCCTTACTTAGATATAGGTTCACTATATCTATTCTAAATCACTGCACATAAAAACCTATCAGTCACCCCTATGGCAGGCCTTATCAATCCTGAAGGCAGGGTGCTGGGTTTTGTGTGAGAGGGTGCCCCTGCATGAGCAGAGCCCCTCTGCAGCCTTCGGAATCTATTCTCCGGAATTGTCTGTGATGCAGCCAGCCATATATACTTAAGTGCATTATAACCTCGCGGTAAATGTTAACTTTAAAACGGCTGCTTAGAAACATGTCGTGTTTGGTGTCAAACACCTTGGAATCATACCTCCACACCAGTAACTGGTGTGGGAGGTATGATTCCTCCCTTGTAGTACCACTACTATGTGGCACCGGTCTACCCGGTACCAGCTTTCTCGACCTGGGCATCACAAAATGGATGCTGCCATCCACAGACACGAGTCTGCCCTCCTGCTGCTGAGCCAAGCTCAAGCAGAGGAAGGCCTGACAATAGGTTTCCTGTCACAGGGAGGTGTGACCACCTCCCAGACAGGCTTTAGTGTATTGGGGCTGGGTGGGGGCACTCTTAGAGTGCCAGAAAGTCTGCACTGGGGGCACATTTGGTGTCGCCGTGCATAGTCCAGCTCAAACCAGTTGCAGGAGCCATTTGCTCCTGCTCTGGCGCGAAACTGGACAAAGGACATGGGTGTAGCCACCCCTCTGTCCTGACCCTCCCATAGGTGGGTCCCCAGAGTTTGTCCCACCCCTTCCTTGGGTATAAAGTAGGAACCCTGACCACAGGACTTTAGATTTTACCTGGACTAAACTCTGCTACAGAAACCAAGTACCTTCGACGATCTATACTACGCTGGATGACTGAAGAATCTCCCTTGGAGTAAAGGAGTTACTCCCCTGCAGCAGCAGGCACCGAAACGCAACTGACCGGTTGCATCTCCAGAGCTCCTGCGGACTCCGAAGATTTATGCAACACAGGAGGTGGGTTCCCTAAGGTCCCCGAGGTCGATCTACCCTCTCAGCTATTCTGAGACTAGTATCCCTCGTGGGGGGCGTGCAACCCGTACCCCTGTGCACCACGTCATTTTGCAAGTGCACCCACTTCACGACGATTCCTGAAGCTGTGCATTGTACCACGTGTGGTCCCCACTCCGAGCAGCATTCACACCAAAGATTGCTGGCCTCCACTCCACGAGTGCTCTGTGGGCCCGTACTTCGTGTTTTCGCTCAACGTCCCTTTGCGATCCCTGGTCTGTTGACCTGTGGGTCCTAACGAGAGTCACTCTTCTAATTGTTGGGCTTCCCTAATTGCTCCAGACGTGCCCTGACTCTCCATTGCTTGGAGAGTCCCCAGGACCTTGCTGGTCCTCACCGTAGCTGTTTCCTCTGCCTGCGTGGGTTGCCGTTGCTAAGGCTTGTTGGTGCTCCAGCCGGACACTGACCCCTCAGTCATCGACATCCTCTGTGGGACAGCTCACCTCCGGACTTTGGTCATCATCAACGTCTCCTGGTCCCCGTGGCTGCAGAGTCAAGCATCCTATCTTCGCACCTGAGGCACCCGACATCGGTGGGCATTCAATTGCTCCGCTCCTGGTCACGTGAAGTGACCCAGACTCTGTCCCCTCTGCTTTCAGGTTCTTCTCGCCACGGATCCAGGCTTGGATTCCACCGGACACTTTTCTTCTCCACGGCAGCAGCACTTCTTCGCATCACGCCATTGAAAACGACGAGGGTTTCCGACACCACTTGACCCCTATGCACCCGGCTCCTCTGGGATAGGTAACACGGGTACCACGGTACTCACAAGGGTGCTGACCTTAGAACCTTCTATGTTCCAAACGGTTTGCTTGAAGTCCTCTCCGAAGTGTCCTTAACTTGTAACTTTCCAACCGCGACTTTCCCATAAAGTTGTACGGAGCTCGCGTCTGTGTTCACACACTGCACCCGTCCTCTGTGTGTCCCCTGTGTCACTACTTTGGGTGGTTCCTTGGGGTCCCAGCGATTCTACGTGCTCTAGGCACTGTGTCTAGTCAAGTCGTGGTTGTTATACCACTTTCTTAGTATATGGTTCGGTCTCCCCCTGGAGCCCGCTGTGTATTGTGTTATTTACTGTTGTTCTATTGATTTAATATTGTGTACTGTGTGCTCTAATCTCATAAAGAGTTTAGTAGAGAGTGTTTAGTAATAAATACATATATTTTATATATCTCTTGTGTGGTTCTCCTTTCATTTGGTCATTCAGGAGGTTCTGATCTGGTAAAACAAGCTGCTTTACATTCCTTCAAGACTTAGCCTGAAGGCTGCTCTCCACAGCTACCACTAGGATAGCTTTCTATAAAGGTTGTCTTTAACCTAATCATCATAAGGGTCGTTTAGACTGGTGCAAGGTGCCCACTTTAATTAGTGGACAGCATATACCAGGCCAACTTCTCACAATACTTTCAAGTAGAGCTGTGTTTTATTGACATTTTGGCGAATCTTGATGCTGCTGTCTTTGAGTAGAGCATCAAGCAACCATGTAAAGTTTGAAGATGACAGAAGACAGTATGGAACCCTGGGGGACTCCACACGTGAAAAGAAAGTTTTTGTGACCTGGAGGTGCCCATTTGAACAAACTACTGTTGATTGGAAAGGTAGGAGGAGAACCAGTGAAGGACATTGCCAGTGAATCCCATGCATGACTCGAGGGTGCGTGTGTGTGTGTGTGTATGAGGGTGGGATGGTCGGCTGTTAGAAACCTTTACCATAAGCTCCTCCACTTTCTCACGACAGCTGATAAAGGATCACTTACCCGGCAGAAAATCTGAAATGTGCCCAAGTCCAGACCAAACTGTAATGATATATATTTTATCAAAGGGGGAAACAAAATAATCTCTGGGACAATAGTGGGTAGACTTGGAGAGGTAGAAATTACCAGTAAGTAATCTGAACGTCAGTCCTGTGCTGTTCTTCCTCAATCCAGTCATTGCTGAATTGAGGGATTCCTGAGCAACCAGGAAAATCAAATCTACGCCATCATTAACACCACCCATGTAACTTCCATTAAAGAAAAGCAGCATCAATCCTTGGAACTTTCTAGGTGTACGGTTTGTCAAAGCATAGTAAGGACACCCCATTTCTAGTACACAGCTTTCATTTGACAATATAAGGCATTCTGGGAGTTGTAGTCATGGTTCATTTACATTCTAGCAACTGGACTAGCATATTTGATATTTATTTGTAAAAAGATGGCTCAGAACTGCTATCCCGACAACATGGAGGTATCTAGCAACCCTGATTGCATCAGCAGGACCTTGTACTAAAATATGAGAACAGGGCTGCCAACTTTTCAGTACATCCTCTTTACACCGATTCCCACCTATCCAACACATTGTTTGGTTTACCTCACCATGGATTACTCACAGTTCCTCCATTGAAAACAACAATAATGAAATGAAGGAAATTATACTTACAAAACCTCAATACAGGAGCATCAAACATTTCCATCAGTTTTAAGAGGGGCAATATCTGTAGTTAATTTGTGCAGGTGGGTGCCAGTGGGTCCCACTGTCACTTATTTTTGGTTCCTGGGCCTCTTTTTGTCCCTTTCATGGGTGGTGGTTATGTTATGTTATGAGGATGGGTATAGCACACTAATAACCTGTGAGGGCATCTAGGCGCTTGAGCAGGAGTGTAGGCATGTGGTCCCCACAGGGTTATTCGAGAGGCTTTTTGCAGAACTGAAGATGTGAGGAGTAGGCTCTGATGTGTTAAGGAAGGTTGTTCCATGTTTTTATTGCAATATAGGAAAATGAGCAGCCTCCTTTTCTGTTTATGTGAATGGGGGTGTGTGCGAGTGAGAGTGAGGCAGAGAGTAGATGCCTGCAAGCTGGTGAAAGTGTATGCAGCTGTTGAAGTCTGCTTGTCCAGTGTTATGTAGGTTTTTGTATGTGTGTGTGTGTGAGGAGTTTGAATTGGCTCCACTTGTGAATGGGGAGCCAGTGAAGCTCCTTAAGGTGCGGTGTGGAGTGGGAGGTTGAGTATGTGTCTTGCGGTGGGGTTCTGAAGTCTGTGTAAGAGTTGTGCGGAGATTCCAGCGTAGAGTGCATTGCCGTAGTCAAGCCTGCTTGTGATGAGTGCTTGTGTGATGATCCGTCTGGTGTTATGTTGCAGCCACTGTTCAGTTGGACCGCAAATAATTCCACCACCCAGGCTGTCAAATTTTCACCACTGAATTTCTTTTTACCTTGGGCGCTCAGTGCTAGCCACCTGTCCTTACAGCTATGCCAGAGACCCACCCATGGACAGGTATTTCTTTGCGTGGTGCAAGGGTGACGTGTTCGTGGCTTGGTCATGTCATCCATGCACCATACTGTACACCCCTGAGGTGCTCATGCTAGATTTGTAACCTACCTCGTTTTTCATACAGCATCAAACTGAAAACCTTTGTGCCACCAGAATAATCTATGCAAAAGTAATGTAAGATGTTTATTACCTTCCAATGAGAAATTTCCAGTATGGACTCACAGTTTGAGAATCAATCAGGGAATTGTGAAGCGCGTTACTCAAGGCACTGGGGGGGTGGGGGGGAGGTGCAGCTCCGGGTCAGTCGAAGAGCCAGGTCTTGAAGCTCTTCCTGAAGGTGTGCAGAGTTGGGTCGCGTCTGATGTTGATAGGGAGCTCGTTCCAGGTATTTGCCGCGATGTAGGAGAAGGCTCTTCTACACGTTCTTGCTCTGCGGATGCGTGGGGTTTAGGCGAGGGCGTGGTCGGCGGATTGGAGGAGTCTCTTGGGTACGTGGAAGGAGATTCTTTCGTTGAGATATTGGGGTCCGGTGTTGTGGAGGTATTTGTAGGCGTGGGTGAGTATCTTGAAGGTTACTCTCTTCTCGACGGGGAGCCAGTGGAGGTGGCGCAGGTGTTGGGTGATGTGTTCATGTCGAGGACGAGAAAAGGACGAGAGTATAATTACATTTGGTACTATTAACATTTGAGATCCACAACACTTACAACCAGCAGAAGTTCACTTTGAAGCATTATACACAAAATCATATTGCAGTTGATATATACTGTACACCGCATAATTATTTAGAAGGATTTCTGTGTCTAACTCAGCTTAGGAAAGAGAGCTATGCATATCATTGTTTTACAATTGCAATTGTGTAGCACTTCATACCACTGACAAGTAGGGGTGGGTGGTAAACTTCACTCTGCAAGCGGAGTTCACAGAGTTTTGTCACTTCACGCTCCACTTGGAGCGTGGAGTTCGGCAAAAAACTCCAACTCCGCCTTGTAGTGGAGTTTACTAGTGCCCGCCTCCCACCACTAATTTTCATTATCGAAGTGCCATTTGTATCCTCCAGTATTTACACAGCAACATACTTCAGACATCTCTGAGTAACCCCATGTCTCATGCGAGTAGACCATGCAGTCATGATATTGCTTTTCATACTATCACCTTTCCCTTTAAAAGTCAGTACTTCAAGTACCATAATTAAAATTAATAAAACAGGGACTTGAACACTCCAACACTGACAACTACAAATATTCTTCTTATGAGTTTTCACAGATTTACCTTGCCCATTACGACCTTAAGTTGCTGTATGTCAAAGCTCAACAGAGATCCAATAAAAGGCCAGGAGGAGGGTCCTGGGGGGAAATTCTTTGGCGCCCTCATTTTAACATAATCGCCAACCAAGAGGAGGACTGCTAAAAACAGCAGGACATTTGAGATGATCATCTGCTGCAGAAGAAAAGTTACAGTGGACAAAACAGGCAGCTTCATAGTTCCTGAAGAAGGTTTCCTCTCAAGAGATCACTGCCAATGCGGCCTCAGATTCTGCATGCAGCTTGCTTAATCCACAAAGTTTGCGTGGTGTGCCATTTTGGGTGTAGGTAATAGTTCAACCATCCAATGGAAGTAATGAGTTGTGCTGTTACCCCAATCAGTAATCAAGGATCTGTCACATCATCTAGGTGTCCTTTTAGAAACCATTATTGTGTGGTCTAGTGCTTAAGATGCTTTCTAATTATCTCTAGTCGTCAGAGGCGTGACACAGGCGTGTTTCGTTCTTGCAAGACCCTGGGCTGTAGGGGGTGTTCAGCTCTCTGTTGGCTTCGGTGCCTGGCAGACCCTGCAGAGAGCTGCTGGGAGCTTAGTCGGGAAGTTCTTACAAAAGGACTACACTGCCTTCCAAAGCCTCAGCAAACTCTGGCCTAACTCAGGCCCGCCCTCCTTCAACGCCTGGGGCAGCCCACCCTTGAGGAACTGCAGCTGGGCCTAGTGCAGCTGCTTTTACTAACAGTGGAGGTGGACGGGGCTTGTCTGGCACCTTACCTGGACAAGATGGTGTGGTCAGTCCTTCCTTATCAGCTCCTCAGCCCTGCTCTTTCATGAGCGTCACTTGATATTTGCGAGTCTGTTCCAATGAACCAGGATTTGCTGTAGCATTTTGTAATGTTCTCTAGTTTGCAATGCTGGGCTTTGCCATGCAGTGCAATGTGGTAAAGTTATTATTATGTTGTATATATACTTGCTGTCAGCCGCAGTCGGTGCAGTTAACAGCGGTGGGGCCACGTGGGGGGGTATTTTGAGGGACGATGCAGAGGGAAAATTAATTATTTGTTTAATTTTCCTTCGAAATCCCCCCCACCCGGCCCCACAGCCACACCGCTGTTACCTGCACCGATCGCAGCTGCTTGCTGTGTGCTCATATGCGCTCATATGTGGATTAGCCTCTTGGCACTTGGGCAGCGGAATCAGATATAATATCGAGGAAGTGGAACATATCCAATCAGTTAGAGATTACTCCACCCACTCGGGGAACTCCGCGGAATCTTGCGGAGTTTTTCGGTAACTCCAAGTAATTCTGCAGAGTGAACCTCCGCGAGCTCCGCCCAGGCCTACTGACAAGGCGTCAAAGCGCTTGTAGCAGACAGGGGAGATGCTACTCCGTTACGCTTACGATGAGGAGCAACATTTCAATAAAATGAGTATGAACATTGATCCTCTGTCCCAGACAATTAGAAATGCCACCATGGCCATCTACTTGTATTGCACATCTCTGTCCTCTGCTGTGTTTCCTGTCCCAGCCCTCAGCCCCCTAATTGTACCCACCTTGCCTGGGTATATCAGAGTGGGAAGTTCAAACCCCCAGGACAGGTGCTCTTGAATGACAAGGTTTATGGCAGCGGTGTGGCTGCCAAAGTCACCTTTCATGTTCCCATTGCTTTGAACTTTGACCCTCCCCCTCCAGGTCTGCATGGGCCTACAAGGGGGCAATCAGGCCCCTGCAGCCCCATTTGCCTGGGGTAGAGTGGCCGACCAACTTGCCTTTCAGCCTAAGGCCATTGAATATCTGTGAGATATAAGACTCGCTCAGGGGGTCTCTTCAAATTCTGCAGAGCGCCCCCCCATCATTTTGCGTTAGATCACTGTCAGCCTACTTTCCCTTCTGAGACAGTCACAGATGCCTTTTCTAGTCAGACCTAGTTCCACAATCTCCTTGGCCAGTCTCATCATGGCCGGCAATTAACATCGGGCACTACGGAAAGTGACAGAGACATCAGGAGCGGCCCTTGGCTTTCAAAATCGGCCTCCAAGGGCACCAACCCACCGGGAAAATGCCTGGTGGAATTAAAACCCCCGGTGGAATAAAATGCCTGTGTGGGCTCGGATCTCAGCTGTGCAACTGACTCAGGGTTTGCAGATACTGATCAGTCTGAGGTTTATGCCGTACGGCGGAGGGTCACACGTCTACGTGCATCGGCCGGGGGGGTGGGGCATGCTGCTATGTCATAGAGTTACATGCCATGCGTTACAAATGTATTCATAATCCAGGCATTTTACATTATGAAGATGTGGTTTGAGAGAGGGTTGTAGCCTCAATAGCAGCCAATGTGTGTTTACATCTCGGAAAAAATATTTGAAATGGACAAGCGAAGACTAAAGAAGCAACTGGAGCAAAGGTCAAGGTATCTCTTCACATATCCTGCTCTGGACCTCCCTGCCCACAAACCGGACCATGAAAGCATTGGACTATTTCCTGCGAGCCCTTACAGAGAATCCTGCCCGCCAGCTCCGCTCGACCAGCCTCGCCCTCGCCACAGTCCCCCGCATCCGGAAAACGACCGCCGGCGGCAGATCCTTCTCCCACCTCGCCGCCAAGACCTGGAACACCCTCCCCACCAACCTCCGACAGACCCAAGACCTACTGGCCTTCAGAAGACTCCTCAAGACCTGGCTCTTCGATCAGTAGCAGTACCACCCCCCTCTTCCCCCAGCGCCTTGAGACCCTCGCGGGTATGTAGTGCGCTTTATAAGTGACATGATTGATTGATTGATTGATTGATTGAGATTGTGGCTTTATTTATAGTACTTTAAGTGAAAATTGGGCTGTGAAATGCACCATTTAATACCAGAAATGTAATCCAAAACATGAACAAAATTGGGGGAGGGGACTCTCCCCCTGAACACCCATTAAAGAAAGCAGGATTGCTTGAAAGGTACTTCTGGCAAGGACTGGTGGCAGGGAAGACAAAGTAGGCAGAGTATTAGGTACAGAGCTGCCAAGATCACACAAAGTCTCGGAGGAGAAAGGGGATCCAAATGGGAAGCTCTGAGCAAGGGAACAAGAGAATTAAGGGTCAGAAAGGACAGGCACTCAAAAGGCAATTTGGTATTCAGACTAACTAACACCAAGGATGGATGTGAAAGACATATATATCACAACACTAACACACTGGCGTAGCAAGGGGGGGCGGAGGGGGCGGTACGCCCCGGGCGGCACGAGATTTGGGGGCGGCAGGTAAATTTATCGCCAGCACCCCCCCCCCCGCTCTTAGGCGCGCGGCGGCAAGAGGCAGGGACCGCCACGGGCGGCAGAGTGCCTAGCTACGCCACTGCACTAACAATAACGGGGATGTAAGACTGAATCTCAGTAAGTTCCTCATCTACAATTGCAGTTACAGATACTGAGCTGATACGTATGGTGATGTTATAAGAGTAACTCAAAGACAATGAGACAAGAAACACCACCGAGGTCGTCAGCTGTGCCCACGGATCCTGGAGATCATACAAGAACACACAAGGTGGTAACAGCAAGGGGGTAGAACTAACTACACAGCCACAATAGACACGGAGCTAGCAAAGAGGAATGCTTAACAGGAAAGAAAGGAAAACAAAGGCACACCTGGCAGAAAACAAGTACAAACCACTCAAGGGAAATGCAAGCTAAGATAGCAGGAACAGGAAGGTAGCAAATTGGAAACTAGATGAAAGGGAAAGAAAGCAGACACAGGGAAAATGGTATATACAGAAAGAGAGTTCAAGGGTGCAAAAAAAGTGCTGACGCCGAATTCAAGAAAGCACTGTAGGCTGTGCTAGCGCAGGGACAAAGATTAACTACAGCTCAGGAATCATGGCAGCACTGCAGGCGGTGCTAGCCCAGGGACAAGAATTAGCTACAGCTCAGGAATCGAGGGAGCACTGCAGGCAGTGCTAGCCCAGGGACGAGGATTAGATACAGCTCATGAATGAAGGGAGCCCTGCAGGCGGCGCTTGCTCAGGAACAAGAATTAGCTACAGCTCAGGAATCAAGGGAGCACTGCAGGCAGTGATTGCTCAGGAACAAGGATTAGCTACAGCTCAGGAATCAAGGGAGCACTGCAGACAGTGCTAGCGCAGGGACACAGATTAACTACAGCTCAGGAATCAAGGCAGCACTGCAGGCGGTGCTAGCCCAGGGACAAGGATTAGCTACAGCTCAGGAATCGAGGGAGCACTGCAGGCAGTGCTAGCCCAGGGACGAGGATTAGATACAGCTCATGAATCAAGGGAGCCCTGCAGGCGGCGCTTGCTCAGGAACAAGAATTAGCTACTGCTCAGGAATCAAGGGAGCACTGCAGGCAGTGATTGCTCAGGAACAAGGATTAGCTACAGCTCAGGAATCAAGGGAGCACTGCAGACAGTGCTAGCGCAGGGACACAGATTAACTACAGCTCAGGAATAAAGGCGGCACTGCAGGCGGTGCTAGCCCAGGGACAAGGATTAGCTACAGCTCAGGAATCGAGGGAGCACTGCTTGTGGTGCTAGCACAGGAACAAGGATTGGCTACAGCTCAGGAATCAAGGGAGCGCTACAGGCGGTGCTAGCCCAGGGACAAGGACTAGATACAGCTCATGAATCAAGGGAGCACTGCAGGCGGTGCTTGCTCAGGAACAAGGATTAGATACAGCTCATGAATCAGGGGAGCACTGCAGGCCGCGCTACCCCAGGGACAAGGATTAGCTACAGCTCAGGAATCAACAGAGCACTGCAGGCGGCGCTAGCCCAGGAACAAGGATTAGATACAGCTCATGAATCAAGGGAGCCCTGCAGGCGGCGCTTGCTCAGGAACAAGAATTAGCTACTGCTCAGGAATCAAGGGAGCACTGCAGGCAGTGATTGCTCAGGAACAAGGATTAGCTACAGCTCAGGAATCAAGGGAGCACTGCAGACAGTGCTAGCGCAGGGACACAGATTAACTACAGCTCAGGAATCAAGGTGGCACTGCAGGCAGTGTTACCGCAGGGACACAGATGAACTACAGCTCAGGAATCAAGGCGGCACTGCAGGCGGCGCTTGCTCAGGAACAAGGATTAGATACAGATCATGAATCAAGGGAGCCCTGCAGGCGGCGCTTGCTCAGGAACAAGGATTAGCTACAGCTCAGGAATCAAGGGCCACTGCAGGCAGTGCTTGCTCAGGAACAAGGATTAACTACAGCTCAGGAATCAAAGGAGCACTGCAGGCAGTGCTAGCGCAGGGACACAGATTAACTACAGCTCAGGAATCAAGGCAGCACTGCAGGCGGTGCTAGCCCAGGGACAAGGATTAGCTACAGCTCAGGAATCGAGGGAGCACTGCAGGCAGTGCTAGCCCAGGGACGAGGATTAGATACAGCTCATGAATCAAGGGAGCCCTGCAGGCGGCGCTTGCTCAGGAACAAGAATTAGCTACAGCTCAGGAATCAAGGGAGCACTGCAGGCAGTGATTGCTCAGGAACAAGGATTAGCTACAGCTCAGGAATCAAGGGAGCACTGCAGACAGTGCTAGCGCAGGGACACAGATTAACTACAGCTCAGGAATCGAGGGAGCACTGCAGGCAGTGTTACCGCAGGGACACAGATTAACTACAGCTCAGGAATCAAGGCGGCACTGCAGGCGGCGCTTGCTCAGGAAAAAGGATTAGATACAGATCATGAATCAAGGGAGCCCTGCAGGCGGCGCTTGTCAGGAACAAGGATTAGCTACAGCTCAGGAATCAAGGGCCACTGCAGGCAGTGCTTGCTCAGGAACAAGGATTAACTACAGCTCAGGAATCAAAGGAGCACTGCAGGCAGTGCTAGCGCAGGGACACAGATTAACTACAGCTCAGGAATCAAGGCAGCACTGCAGACAGTGCTAGCGCAGGGACACAGATTAACTACAGCTCAGGAATCAAGGGAGCCCTGCAGGCGGCGCTTGCTCAGGAACAAGGATTAGCTACAGCTCAGGAATCAAAGGAGCACTGCAGGCAATGCTAGCGCAGGGACACAGATTAACTTCAGCTCAGGAATCAAGGCAGCACTGCAGGCGGCACTATTTTAGGAACAAGAATTAGCTACAGCTCAGGAATCAAGGGAGCACTGCAGGCAGTGATTGCTCAGGAACAAGGATTAGCTACAGCTCAGGAATCAAGGGAGCACTGCAGACAGTGCTAGCGCAGGGACACAGATTAACTACAGCTCAGGAATCAAGGCGGCACTGCAGGCAGTGCTAGCCCAGGGACAAGGATTAGCTACAGCTCAGGAATCGAGGGAGCACTGCAGGCAGTGTTACCGCAGGGACACAGATTAACTACAGCTCAGGAATCAAGGCGGCACTGCATGCGGTGCTTGCTCAGGAACAAGGATTAGCTACAGCTCAGGAATCAAGGGAGCACTGCAGGCGGCACTTGCTTAGGAACATGAATTAGCTACAGCTCAGGAATCAAGGGAGCACTGCAGGTGGTGCTTGCTCAGGAACAAGAATGAGCTAAAGCTCAGGAATCAAGGCAGCACTGCAGGCAGTGCTAGCCCAGGAACAAGAATTAGCTACAGCTCAGGAATCAAGGCAGCACTGCAGGCAGTGCTAGCCCAGGAACAAGGATTAACTACAGTCAGGAATCAAGGCAGCACTGCAGGCGGTGCTAGCCCAGGGACAAGGATTAGATACAGCTCAGGAATCAAGGCGGCACTGCAGGCGGCACTTGCTTAGGAACAAGAATTAGCTACAGCTCAGGAATCAAGGGAGCACTGCAGACAGCGCTAGCTCAGGAACATGGATTAGCTACAGCTCAGAAATCAAGGGAGTACTGCAGACAGTGCTAGCTCAGGAACAAGGATTAGCTACAGCTCAGGAATCAAGGGAGCACTGCAGGCGGTGCTAGCCCAGGGACGAGGATTAGATACAGCTCAGGAATCAAGGCAGAACTGCAGATGGTGCTAGCTCAGGAACAAGGATTGGCTACAGCTCAGGAATCAAGGGAACACTGCAGACAGTGCTAGCTCAGGAACAATGGATTAGCTACAGCTCAGGAATCAAGGGAGCACTGCAGACAGCGCTACCTCAGGAACATGGATTAGCTACAGCTCAGAAATCAAGGGAGCACTGCAGACAGTGCTAGCTCAGGAACAAGGATTAGCTACAGCTCAGGAATCAAGGGAGCACTGCAGGCGGTGCTAGCCCAGGGACGAGGATTAGATACAGCTCAGGAATCAAGGCAGAACTGCAGGCGGTGCTAGCCCAGGGACACAGATTAACTACAGCACAGGAATCAAGGCAGCACTGCAGGCGGTGCTAGCCCAGGGACAAGGATTAGCTACAGCTCAGGAATCAAGGGAGCACTGCAGGCGGTGCTTGCTCAGGAACAAGGATTAGCTACAACTCAGGAATCAAAGGAGCACTGCAGACAGTGCTAGCGCAGGGACACAGATTAACTACAGCTCAGGAATCAAGGGAGCACTGCAGGCAGTGCTTGCTCAGGAACAAGGATTAGCTACAGCTCAGGAATCAAGGGAGCACTGCAGGCGGTGCTAGTCCAGGGACAAGGATTAGCTACAGCTCATGAATCAAGGGAGCACTGCAGGCGGTGCTAGCCCAGGAACAAGGATTAGCTACAGCTCAGGAATCAAGGGAGCACTGCAGGCGGTGCTTGCTCAGGAACAAGGATTAGCTACAACTCAGGAATCAAAGGAGCACTGCAGACAGTGCTAGCGCAGGGACACAGATTAACTACAGCTCAGGAATCAAGGGAGCACTGCAGGCAGTGCTTGCTCAGGAACAAGGATTAGCTACAGCTCAGGAATCAAGGGAGCACTGCAGGCGGTGCTAGTCCAGGGACAAGGATTAGCTACAGCTCAAGAATCAAGGGAGCACTGCAGGTTGTGCTAGCCCAGGAACAAGGATTAACTACAGCTCAGGAATCACGGCAGCACTGCAGGCGGTGCTAGCCCACGGACAAGGATTAGCTACAGCTCATGAATCAAGGGAGCACTGCAGGCAGCGCTAGCCCAGGGACAAGGATTAGCTACAGCTCATGAATCAAGGGAGCACTGCAGGCGGTGCTTGCTCAGGAACAAGGATTAGATACAGCTCATGAATCAGGGGAGCACTGCAGGCCGCGCTACCCCAGGGACAAGGATTAGCTACAGCTCAGGAATCAACGGAGCACTGCAGGCGGCGCTAGCCCAGGAACAAGGATTAGATACAACTCAGGAATCAAGGCAGCACTGCAGGTGGCGCTAGCTCAGGAACAAGGATTAACTACAGCTCAGGAATCAAGGGAGCACTGCAGGCGGTGCTAGTCCAGGGACAAGGATTAGCTACAGCTCATGAATCAAGGGAGCACTGCAGGCGGTGCTAGCCCAGGAACAAGGATTAACTACAGCTCAGGAATCAAGGCAGCACTGCAGGCGGTGCTAGCCCACGGACAAGGATTAGCTACAGCTCATGAATCAAGGGAGCACTGCAGGCAGCGCTAGCCCAAGGACAAGGATTAGCTACAGCTCATGAATCAAGGGAGCACTGCAGGCGGTGCTTGCTCAGGAACAAGGATTAGATACAGCTCATGAATCAAGGGAGCACTGCAGGCCGCGCTACTCCAGGGACAAGGATTAGCTACAGCTCAGGAATCAACGGAGCACTGCAGGCGGCGCTAGCCCACGAACAAGGAGTAGATACAACTCAGGAATCAAGGCAGCACTGCAGGTGGCGTAAGCTCAGGAACAAGGATTAACTACAGTTAGAAATCAAGGGAGCACTGCAGGCGGCGCTAGCCCAGGAACAAGGATTAACTACAGTCAGGTATCAAGGCAGCACTGCAGGCAGTGCTAGCTCAGGAATCAAGGGAGCACTGCAGGCGACGCTAGCCCAGGGACAAGGATTAGATACAGCTCAGGAATCAAGGAGCACTGCAGGCAGTGCTAGCCCAGGAACAAGGATTAGATACAGCTCAGGAATCAAGGCGGCACTGCAGGCGGCACTTGCTTAGGAATGAGAATTAGCTACAGCTCAGGAATCAAGGCAGCACTGAAGGCAGTGTTAGCCCAGGAACAAGGATTAACTACAGTCAGGAATCAAGGCAGCACTGCAGTCGGTGCTAGCCCAGGGACAAGGATTAGATACAGCTCAGGAATCAAGGCGGCACTGTAGGCGGCACTTGCTTAGGAACAAGAATTAGCTACAGCTCAGGAATCAAGGGAGCACTGCAGACAGCGCTAGCTCAGTAACAAGGATTAGCTACAGCTCAGAAATCAAGGGAGCACTGCAGACAGTGCTAGCTCAGGAACAAGGATTAGCTACAGCTCAGGAATCAAGGGAGCACTGCAGGCGGTGCTAGCCCAGGGACGAGGATTAGATACAGCTCAGGAATCAAGGCAGCACTGCAGGCGGTGCTAGCTCAGTAACAAGGATTAGCTACAGCTCAGAAATCAAGGGAGCACTGCAGACAGTGCTAGCTCAGGAACAAGGATTAGCTACAGCTCAGGAATCAAGGGAGCACTGCAGGCGGTGCTAGCCCAGGGAAGAGGATTAGATAAGGCTCAGGAATCAAGGCAGCACTGCAGGCGGTGCTAGCCCAGGGACAAGGATTAGATACAGCTCAGGAATCAAGGGAGCACTGCAGGTGGTGCTAGCTCAGGAACAAGGATTGGCTACAGCTCAGGAATCAAGGGAGCGCTGCAGGCGGTGCTAGCCCAGGGACAAGGATTAGATTCAGCTAAGGAATCAAGGGAGCACTGCATGCAGTGCTTGCTCAGGAACAAGGATTAGCTACAGCTCAGGAATCAAGAGAGCACTGCAGGCGGCACTTGCTTAGGAACATGAATTAGCTACAGCTCAGGAATCAAGGGAGCACTGCAGGTGGTGCTTGCTCAGGAACAAGGATGAGCTACAGCTCAGGAATCAAGGCAGCACTGCAGGCAGTGCTACCCCAGGAACAAGAATTAGCTACAGCTCAGGAATCAAGGCAGCACTGCAGGCAGTGCTAGCCCAGGAACAAGGATTAACTACAGTCAGGAATCAAGGCAGCACTGCAGGCGGTGCTAGCCCAGGGACAAGGATTAGATACAGCTCAGGAATCAAGGCAGCACTTGCTTAGGAACAAGAATTAGCTACAGCTCAGGAATCAAGGGAGCACTGCAGACAGCGCTACCTCAGGAACATGGATTAGCTACAGCTCAGAAATCAAGGGAGCACTCCAGATAGTGCTAGCTCAGGAACAAGGATTAGCTACAGCTCAGGAATCAAGGGAGCACTGCAGGCGGTGCTAGCCCAGGGACGAGGATTAGATACAGCTCAGGAATCAAGGCAGAACTGCAGGCGGTGCTAGCCCAGGGACACAGATTAACTACAGCACAGGAATCAAGGCAGCACTGCAGGCGGTGCTAGCCCAGGGACAAGGATTGGCTACAGCTCAGGAATCAAGGGAGCACTGCAGGCGGTGCTTGCTCAGGAACAAGGATTAGCTACAACTCAGGAATCAAAGGAGCACTGCAGACAGTGCTAGCGTAGGGACACATATTAACTACAGCTCAGGAATCAAGGGAGCACTGCAGGCAGTGCTTGCTCAGGAACAAGGATTAGCTACAGCTCAGGAATCAAGGGAGCACTGCAGGCGGTGCTAGTCCAGGGACAAGGATTAGCTACAGCTCATGAATCAAGGGAGCACTGCAGGCGGTGCTAGCCCAGGAACAAGGATTAACTACAGCTCAGGAATCAAGGCAGCACTGCAGGCGGTGCTAGCCCACGGACAAGGATTAGCTACAGCTCATGAATCAAGGGAGCACTGCAGGCAGCGCTAGCCCAGGGACAAGGATTAGCTACAGCTCATGAATCAAGGGAGCACTGCAGGCGGTGCTTGCTCAGGAACAAGGATTAGATACAGCTCATGAATCAGGGGAGCACTGCAGGCAGCGCTACCCCAGGGACAAGGATTAGCTACAGCTCAGGAATCAACGGAGCACTGCAAGGCGGCGCTAGCCCAGGAACAAGGACTAGATACAACTCAGGAATCAAGGCAGCACTGCAGGTGGCGCTAGCTCAGGAACAAGGATTAACTACAGCTCAGGAATCAAGGGAGCACTGCAGGCAGTGCTTGCTCAGGAACAAGGATTAACTACAGCTCAGGAATCAAGGGAGCACTGCAGGCGGTGCTAGTCCAGGGACAAGGATTAGCTACAGCTCATGAATCAAGGGAGCACTGCAGGCGGTGCTAGCCCAGGAACAAGGATTAACTACAGCTCAGGAATCAAGGCAGCACTGCAGGCGGTGCTAGCCCACGGACAAGGATTAGCTACAGCTCATGAATCAAGGGAGCACTGCAGGCAGCGCTAGCCCAAGGACAAGGATTAGCTACAGCTCATGAATCAAGGGAGCACTGCAGACAGTGCTAGCTCAGGAACAAGGATTAGCTACAGCTCAGGAATCAAGGGAGCACTGCAGGCGGTGCTAGCCCAGGGACGAGGATTAGATACAGCTCAGGAATCAAGGCAGCACTGCAGGCGGTGCTAGCTCAGTAACAAGGATTAGCTACAGCTCAGAAATCAAGGGAGCACTGCAGGCGGTGCTAGCCCAGGGACGAGGATTAGATACAGCTCAGGAATCAAGGCAGCACTGCAGGCGGTGCTAGCTCAGTAACAAGGATTAGCTACAGCTCAGAAATCAAGGGAGCACTGCAGACAGTGCTAGCTCAGGAACAAGGATTAGCTACAGCTCAGGAATCAAGGGAGCACTGCAGGCGGTGCTAGCCCAGGGAAGAGGATTAGATAAGGCTCAGGAATCAAGGCAGCACTGCAGGCAGTGCTAGCCCAGGGACAAGGATTAGATACAGCTCAGGAATCAAGGGAGCACTGCAGGTGGTGCTAGCTCAGGAACAAGGATTGGCTACAGCTCAGGAATCAAGGGAGCGCTGCAGGCGGTGCTAGCCCAGGGACAAGGATTAGATTCAGCTAAGGAATCAAGGAGCACTGCATGCAGTGCTTGCTCAGGAACAAGGATTAGCTACAGCTCAGGAATCAAGAGAGCACTGCAGGCGGCACTTGCTTAGGAACATGAATTAGCTACAGCTCAGGAATCAAGGGAGCACTGCAGGTGGTGCTTGCTCAGGAACAAGGATGAGCTACAGCTCAGGAATCAAGGCAGCACTGCAGGCAGTGCTACCCCAGGAACAAGAATTAGCTACAGCTCAGGAATCAAGGCAGCACTGCAGGCAGTGCTAGCCCAGGAACAAGGATTAACTACAGTCAGGAATCAAGGCAGCACTGCAGGCGGTGCTAGCCCAGGGACAAGGATTAGATACAGCTCAGGAATCAAGGCAGCACTTGCTTAGGAACAAGAATTAGCTACAGCTCAGGAATCAAGGGAGCACTGCAGACAGCGCTACCTCAGGAACATGGATTAGCTACAGCTCAGAAATCAAGGGAGCACTGCAGATAGTGCTAGCTCAGGAACAAGGATTAGCTACAGCTCAGGAATCAAGGGAGCACTGCAGGCGGTGCTAGCCCAGGGACGAGGATTAGATACAGCTCAGGAATCAAGGCAGAACTGCAGGCGGTGCTAGCCCAGGGACACAGATTAACTACAGCACAGGAATCAAGGCAGCACTGCAGGCGGTGCTAGCCCAGGGACAAGGATTGGCTACAGCTCAGGAATCAAGGGAGCACTGCAGGCGGTGCTTGCTCAGGAACAAGGATTAGCTACAACTCAGGAATCAAAGGAGCACTGCAGACAGTGCTAGCGTAGGGACACATATTAACTACAGCTCAGGAATCAAGGGAGCACTGCAGGCAGTGCTTGCTCAGGAACAAGGATTAGCTACAGCTCAGGAATCAAGGGAGCACTGCAGGCGGTGCTAGTCCAGGGACAAGGATTAGCTACAGCTCATGAATCAAGGGAGCACTGCAGGCGGTGCTAGCCCAGGAACAAGGATTAACTACAGCTCAGGAATCAAGGCAGCACTGCAGGCGGTGCTAGCCCACGGACAAGGATTAGCTACAGCTCATGAATCAAGGGAGCACTGCAGGCAGCGCTAGCCCAGGGACAAGGATTAGCTACAGCTCATGAATCAAGGGAGCACTGCAGGCGGTGCTTGCTCAGGAACAAGGATTAGATACAGCTCATGAATCAGGGGAGCACTGCAGGCAGCGCTACCCCAGGGACAAGGATTAGCTACAGCTCAGGAATCAACGGAGCACTGCAGGCGGCGCTAGCCCAGGAACAAGGACTAGATACAACTCAGGAATCAAGGCAGCACTGCAGGTGGCGCTAGCTCAGGAACAAGGATTAACTACAGCTCAGGAATCAAGGGAGCACTGCAGGCAGTGCTTGCTCAGGAACAAGGATTAACTACAGCTCAGGAATCAAGGGAGCACTGCAGGCGGTGCTAGTCCAGGGACAAGGATTAGCTACAGCTCATGAATCAAGGGAGCACTGCAGGCGGTGCTAGCCCAGGAACAAGGATTAACTACAGCTCAGGAATCAAGGCAGCACTGCAGGCGGTGCTAGCCCACGGACAAGGATTAGCTACAGCTCATGAATCAAGGGAGCACTGCAGGCAGCGCTAGCCCAAGGACAAGGATTAGCTACAGCTCATGAATCAAGGGAGCACTGCAGGCGGTGCTTGCTCAGGAACAAGGATTAGATACAGCTCATGAATCAAGGGAGCACTGCAGGCCGCGCTACCCCAGGGACAAGGATTAGCTACAGCTCAGGAATCAACGGAGCACTGCAGGAGGCGCTAGCCCACGAACAAGGATTAGATACAACTCAGGAATCAAGGCAGCACTGCAGGTGGCGCTAGCTCAGGAACAAGGATTAACTACAGTTAGAAATCAAGGGAGCACTGCAGGCGGCGCTAGCCCAGGAACAAGGATTAACTACAGTCAGGTATCAAGGCAGCACTGCAGGCAGTGCTAGCTCAGGAATCAAGGGAGCACTGCAGGCGACGCTAGCCCAGGGACAAGGATTAGATACAGCTCAGGAATCAAGGGAGCACTGCAGGCCGTGCTAGCCCAGGAACAAGGATTAGATACAGCTCAGGAATCAAGGCGGCACTGCAGGCGGCACTTGCTTAGGAACGAGAATTAGCTACAGCTCAGGAATCAAGGCAGCACTGAAGGCAGTGTTAGCCCAGGAACAAGGATTAACTACAGTCAGGAATCAAGGCAGCACTGCAGGCGGTGCTAGCCCAGGGACAAGGATTAGATACAGCTCAGGAATCAAGGCGGCACTGCAGGCGGCACTTGCTTAGGAACAAGAATTAGCTACAGCTCAGGAATCAAGGGAGCACTGCAGACAGCGCTAGCTCAGTAACAAGGATTAGCTACAGCTCAGAAATCAAGGGAGCACTGCAGACAGTGCTAGCTCAGGAACAGGGATTAGCTACAGCTCAGGAATCAAGGGAGCACTTCAGGCGGTGCTAGCCCAGGGACGAGGATTAGATACAGCTCAGGAATCAAGGCAGCACTGCAGGCGGTGCTAGCCCAGGGACAAGGATTAGATACAGCTCAGGAATCAAGGGAGCACTGCAGGTGGTGCTAGCTCAGGAACAAGGATTGGCTACAGCTCAGGAATCAAGGGAGCGCTGCAGGCGGTGCTAGCCCAGGGACAAGGATTAGATACAGCTCAGGAATCAAGGGAGCACTGCATGCGATGCTTGCTCAGGAACAAGGATTAGCTACAGCTCAGGAATCAAGGGAGCACTGCAGGCGGCACTTGCTTAGGAACATGAATTAGCTACAGGAATCAAGGGAGCAGTGCAGGTGGTGCTTGCTCAGGAACAAGGATGAGCTACAGCTCAGGAATCAAGGGAGCACTGCAGGCGGTGCTTGCTCAGGAACAAGGATTAGATACAGCTCATGAATCAAGGGAGCACTGCAGGCCGCGCTACCCCAGGGACAAGGATTAGCTACAGCTCAGGAATCAACGGAGCACTGCAGGCGGCGCTAGCCCAGGAACAAGGATTAGATACAACTCAGGAATCAAGGCAGCACTGCAGGTGGCGCTAGCTCAGGAACAAGGATTAACTACAGTCAGAAATCAAGGGAGCACTGCAGGCGGCGCTAGTCCAGGAACAAGGATTAACTACAGTCAGGTATCAAGGCAGCACTGCAGGCAGTGCTAGCTCAGGAATCAAGGGAGCACTGCAGGCGACGCTAGCCCAGGGACAAGGATTAGATACAGCTCAGGAATCAAGGGAGCACTGCAGGCAGTGCTAGCCCAGGAACAAGGATTAGATACAGCTCAGGAATCAAGGCGGCACTGCAGGCGGCACTTGCTTAGGAACAAGAATTAGCTACAGCTCAGGAATCAAGGCAGCACTGAAGGCAGTGTTAGCCCAGGAACAAGGATTAACTACAGTCAGGAATCAAGGCAGCACTGCAGGCGGTGCTAGCCCAGGGACAAGGATTAGATACAGCTCAGGAATCAAGGCGGCACTGCAGGCGGCACTTGCTTAGGAACAAGAATTAGCTACAGCTCAGGAATCAAGGGAGCACTGCAGACAGCGCTAGCTCAGTAACAAGGATTAGCTACAGCTCAGAAATCAAGGGAGCACTGCAGACAGTGCTAGCTCAGGAACAAGGATTAGCTACAGCTCAGGAATCAAGGGAGCACTGCAGGTGGTGCTAGCCCAGGGAAGAGGATTAGATACAGCTCAGGAATCAAGGGAGCACTGCAGGCGGTGCTAGCCCAGGGACAAGGATTAGATACAGCTCAGGAATCAAGGGAGCACTGCAGGTGGTGCTAGCTCAGGAACAAGGATTGGCTACAGCTCAGGAATCAAGGGAGCGCTGCAGGCGGTGCTAGCCCAGGGACAAGGATTAGATACAGCTCAGGAATCAAGGGAGCACTGCATGCAGTGCTTGCTCAGGAACAAGGATTAGCTACAGCTCAGGAATCAAGGGAGCACTGCAGGCGGCACTTGCTTAGGAACATGAATTAGCTACAGCTCAGGAATCAAGGGAGCACTGCAGGTGGTGCTTGCTCAGGAACAAGGATGAGCTACAGCTCAGGAATCAAGGCAGCACTGCAGGCAGTGCTACCCCAGGAACAAGAATTAGCTACAGCTCAGGAATCAAGGCAGCACTGCAGGCAGTGCTAGCCCAGGAACAAGGATTAACTACAGTCAGGAATCAAGGCAGCACTGCAGGCGGTGCTAGCCCAGGGACAAGGATTAGATACAGCTCAGGAATCAAGGCGGCACTTGCTTAGGGACAAGAATTAGCTACAGCTCAGGAATCAAGGGAGCACTGCAGACAGCGCTAGCTCAGGAACAAGGATTAGCTACAGCTCAGAAATCAAGGGAGCACTGCAGACAGTGCTAGCTCAGGAACAAGGATTAGCTACAACTCAGGAATCAAGGGAGCACTGCAGGCGGTGCTAGCCCAGGGACGAGGATTAGATACAGCTCAGGAATCAAGGCAGAACTGCAGGCGGTGCTAGCCCAGGGACAAGGATTAGATACAGCCCAGGAATCAAGGGAGCACTGCAGGTGGTGCTATCTCAGGAACAAGGATTGGCTACAGCTCAGGAATCAAGGGAACACTGCAGACAGTGCTAGCTCAGGAACAATGGATTAGCTACAGCTCAGGAATCAAGGGAGCACTGCAGGCGGAGCTAGCCCAGAGACAAGGATTAGATACAGCTCAGGAATCAAGGCAGCACTGCATGCGGTGCTTGCTCAGGAACAAGGATTAGCTACAGCTCAGGAATCAAGGGAGCACTGCAGGCGGGTCTTGCTCAGGAACAAGGATGAGCTACAGCTCAGGATTCAAGGCAGCACTGCAGGCAGTGCTAGCCCAGGAACAAGGATTAACTACAGCTCAGGAATCAAGGGAGCACTGCAGGCGGTGCTAGCCCAGGAACAAGGATTAACTACAGCTCAGGAATCAACGGAGCACTGCAGGCGGTGCTTGCTCAGGAACAAGGATTAGATACAGCACAGGAATCAAGGGAGCACTGCAGGCGGTGCAAGCCCAGGAACAAGGATTAACTACAGCTCAGGAATCAACGGAGCACTGCAGGCGGCGCTTGCTCAGGTACAAGGATTAGCTACAGCTCAGAAATCAAGGGAGCACTGCAGGCAGTACTAGCTCAGGAACAAGAATTAACTACAGCTCAGGAATCAAGGGAGCACTGCAGGCATTGCTAGCCCAGGAAGAAGGACTAACTACAGCTCAGGAATCAAGGGAGCACTGCAGGCGGCGCCAGCCCAGGTACAAGGATTAGATACAGCTCAGGAATCAAGGCAGCACTGCAGACAGCGCTAGAACGAACAAGGAATTAGTTACAGCTCAGGAATCAAGGGAGCACTGCAGGCGGCGCTAGCCCAGGGACAAGGATTAGACACAGCTCAGGAATTAAGGCGGCACTAGCTTAGGAACAAGAATTAGCTACAGCTCAGGAATCAAGGGAGCACTGCAGACAATGCTAGAACAATGAACAAGGAATTAGCTACATATCAGGAACAGGAAACAAAGAATAACTATAGCCCAGCCCAGGAACTCTGGAAAAAAGTATAGCAAAAGATCAGAACACAAGGGGTCAGCCTCACAGGAACACTGTGTTACAACGACCAACGACCTGCTGAAGGGAGCCGGGGCTTAAAAGAGCTCACAGTGATCACTGTCAACAGGCTAGCAGCTACCAGCCACGGTTGTGCTGAGTTACTCCAGCCATCCTTGGCCTCCAGGGGTGGAGATAAAGCAAGGAGCAGGGAATTATAGGTAGTGGAGATTTTAGCATGAGCAGACTGGCTTCCACAAAACCCGGCATGGATCGGAACTGGATGGGAATTTCGGAATAGTGTCGAATTGTCTGGAAATCACTATAAGCACACAGTGGGAAGTCAGGACACTTATTAGAATACTGGAAAGTCCCACAGGTGGGCCCCCTGCTGGTGGGAACAAGAGTGCAGGGAGCAAATCGTGACATGGCTCGCTTTATTCATTCCAATGGGGCTTTGGGCAATGTACATTCAGGCAGTAGGCAATGGATCTTGTGAAAGTAGGCAACACTAGTGGGGTAAGTAGGTGGCGCCAGTGGAGGAAGTAGGCGACAGCCTTCTAAGAATAGATTTGGCACCTGCACTTATTTTTTATTTTTTTTATTTATTTACAAATCAAGCTCTTGGCAACACACACTGGTATACCACCTGCACGGGGGAGACAAGACATAAACCTTTCTTAAGCAGGTACATCGCCAAACCCCTTTTATGTTTCTCACAAAGATCTTTTTTGGCTGTCTCTGCTGCTCATCGCTCCCTCATGTTGGAGCTTATTATTGCATCTCAAAATGTGCCTGTCTTTTCACAAGTCTAAAGGAAGTGTGTCATATTCTGTGTCTGCAATTTACAAGCCCAGCATATATTATCATATATATGATGATATTATTTTACATTATCATATATATTATTGAAAGACTTGTTTGTGAAAGCTTGTCACATTCCTATACACACTTGTCTAACATGGACCAGGATATCGAGGGTCGGAATGGAGATTTTATCCCAGATAATAGTTGTAATAATAATTCAATTTATTTGGTGTTACATTTAATGCAGCAATATATAGTTCCTGAGATTCATTCTGCGCTGGCCTCAAAGCTTAAATCTGATTATATATCTTTTTCAAAAATACCACTAGCTTAACAATTTCCTTGAAGAAGTAATTTGCGAAAAATGCTATTGAACATCATATTGTTATCGAAGTTTTTACTTGCAAATTCTACTTAGAGTTTTCACTTCCAGTTCAAAGCTTATGATTTAGATGAGAGCGATCGGACACTGTAAAGACACTATGGGGGATATTCTCAAGAACGTGCGATAATCATCACCAAAAAAGGCTAACGCACGTTTTCATATCGCCGTCTATCGCGGGAAAATAACTCCGTGCTAACGTCGTATTCTCAACATGGCAGTAACATGCGATAGTCTCCCGATTACGTGTCAAATGGCCGCGATAACATCACCAGGACGGCGATAAAAATCCAAACCCGAACGCGAAAAAAGTCGCGATGGGCCCAACCGCGATACCAAACCAGCGATAAGCTGCGCCAGCCTGCAAGTCCCACAAGTCAGGCGGCCAAAATCACTATAAAAGCGGCAACCAAAAACACAAACAAGACCCAAACAACTGCGAAGCACTATGGAGGTAGCCGGAGCAAGAACAGAGGACAACCAGAACCCCACAAGCCCCACGGAGGACCAGCCTGGGACCATCATTGGGGAGATGGTGGCAGGAGTCGGGGGACCGGACACTGCACAACATGACCTGAGCCAACAGCAACAGGGTGAGTAACGACCAGGGACTGGGGGGACGGGGAGAGATGGGCACAATGGCACACATGCACAAGTAAGTATAGCACATCTGCGGACAAACCATGCCCAAGAGTCACAACTCCGACCAAGGGCCCAATTTACCCAAGTCTGCAACAGCTCAGCACTGCATAAGCACAGAAGTGAAAGGCACACCGCCTGAAAGGGGTAAGGGCCAGCAAAATCAGACCCGAAGGGGCAAATCATCCACAATGCAGCACACACACAAGATGCAGAGCACCCCAACATTGACAACAATGTGGCACAAACTGCAACACTTCCACAACAGAACAGAGGACACAACTGCTGCCGCCTGTGTTTAGAAAATGGCCATTCGCATTTGGCATAGCAGGAAAATGTGAGATGACAATGTACAAGTACAACCTCACATCCCTGATGGTGCAGAAATGCCAAGTGTCCCGCTTCAAATAGGCGTCTCCTCATACACAGTCACAATGTACATTGCCATGCAGTCTGACAGTAAACTTGCACAATGCGTGAACATACATGTGAACACAATGTCAATCTGCATTTCCCTTCACATTGCAGAGGGAGAATCAACACCTCCTGCAGAGCAGACCCAACAACACAGCACTGATGATGAAGAGGACCTCCCCAACATCTACACCGACGCCCTCCAACAGCTCAGGGACAGCTCCGGCACACCACCTCCAGGAGCAGTGCAGCCCAGCTGCATCAATGAGACCCCACACCCTGCACAGGCCACACAGCAGGAAGCACCCACCACCACGGCTATCTCCCAGGACCCCCACGACCAACATCTGGCCTCCCAATGCCAGGTGTTAGGGTGCCAGGAGGAGATGTCTGACCAGCTGCGGGTGGGGTTCATCCTCATTGCAGCCAAACTGGATGCCATACGTGGGTGTCTAAGTCCCATCAGGGACCACTCACAGTCTCTAACGGACACCCACTGTCCGCTCCTTGCTCTACAACAAGCCATGGCTGACATCACTGGAGTCATGACTCTGAGACAAGAACAACTGTCCATTCAGAGTGGCCCCAGCGATGTTATCCGTGAGTTGGGACACATAAGGAGAATGATGGAGAGCTTGGAGCGGATGCAGGCGGAAAGAATGTGTGCCACGGCTGCACACCAGCGAGATGTAGCTGTGATCTTCCATGCCCTGCAGATCCTAGTCATGGCATTGCCACCACAAGGCCTGGCGCGGATGGATGCTGGTGCCACTACTCCATCCACATCTCCGCCCCCTGAAGTGTCAGTGCCACACAGTGATGCAGACAGAACAACACCACCCGCATGTGAGGCATCTGACCCATCAGAGGACGAAGATGATGATGAATATGGCATTGTGGCTAGAATGGAGTGTTAGCATTCATCTCCGCCATATGGCCGTGTTCAGCTTGGTTCTGCCCTCTGCCTCATGCCCTGGAATAACACCTCCCACTGTCCCCTGATACACTCAGCGACACTCACCTTGGACCTCGACATGGACTGCCATATTTGGTTTGGTTACCAATGACACAGCAATCAGACTGCGGACTGAACTCTTCCTCTTCCGTTGAACTTGTCAATCCCGAAAGGACTCTGGCTGGCCCTCCACGGGGCAACAATGTAAGTGGGGTTTGCATGGCCCTATACTGGCCCAGCTTCAATACTCCACTGAATGCGAATAAAACATCCCAATTCACACTGATGTGTCATGGTCATGACCAATTAAGAATGAAAGTATGGATGAATGTAGGGACAGTGGTTCCACAAAAGAGGCACTCCCTGGGTAATGCTATCAATGAGCATGTATGGCCGTGACCCAGATAGGCAGTTAGAAACACATTGTCATTCAAATCAACACTCATCACAGTTGAATACAAGTGAAGGAGCATAGACTTTATTAGCATATGCGTGTCAGTACGGGCAAGATAAGTGCCACAACATGCAGACCAATGCAGCAGTATGTCAGAATGAGGAACCTTGCCAAGCGCCGCTGTCCACTCCGGGGGAGTGCCTCACCTTTCACAGGTGTGTGTTAACATGCGTTGTTGTCCGCTCATGTTTTCGGAGTCCAGGCGAGTGCAGCCATGTCCACCGTTGTCGTGGGATATGTGACCAGATCTCCAAGATGCAACAATGTGTCGGGACATGTGTAATGTGTTCCAATCAGTTGTGGCTGCTGGTACGTAGTTACTCGTCCATGAAAGCGATTGCAGCTTCGTAGGCTAACATTTCCAACATGAGGTCGGTGTCGACTTCATCAAACAGGACGGCGAGGCGATCCATTAGCAGGTCCGGACAGATGTGCTGCGTCCACCCCCTTTCACCAATTAGCACTACAGCCCAATATGGGAGCGGTTCAATGTGGTCACTGCACACGAGGATTTGTGCAATCTCCCAGGTCCAGCTGCCAGCATGTATGCCAAGTATCAAGGCATCCCATAAACGGGTATCACGGTGACACTCCTGGTCGTGGGCCAACAGGGGGCGCACACACATGTCAAAATCCAGTTCAGCTACCGTCCTGTTGGATAGGCAGACATCCATAGACCACTCGAACATGCACGATCGACAATGCAAAACAGGCTGAACGCATGTGACGTTAGCAAGGCGGAAGCTTAGCCGGTAACTGATCTGCAGCAGTGCCAATGGCAGTGCCCCCAGTGAATGCAGCATTCGTGCACGGTACAGTTCCACGTGACAGGGGTTGTGCATGTGTCCGGGATGTTCGGCCATTGCGTTAGTGGCTCTTGTTGAAGCGGCACTGTTCTGACCTGCGCCAGTTCTGTGGATGAAATGCCACATCTCGTATCAATGAGTTGTACGCCTGGGATGTTGTGGGAGTAAGTGTGAAGGCCATTCCATGCAAGATAACTTCGAGCAAGGACTTCTGTGTGTGGAGTGTGTATACGTTGGTCTTTCGTCGGGCTGTGCATAGTTTGGGAGTCGTCATCAGCTGCTAAAGTATCTGTCCGGGGGTGCCGGGCACATGCAATTCTGAGGTCGGAGGTGCAGATGTGCTTCCGCCTGATTGTTCAGACAAAGGAGCTTTCATCCCTAGTGTAAGTTTGTTATCTGTTTGCATTCATGGGATGTGAAGTGGCTTGTTGGGGGTGGGGTGGGATGAGTGGGACTTTGTGATTCATTATTGACATGACTTGCATGTGGCATATGAGCGGCATCACTGTGTGTTACGTTGCCTCACAGCTGCTCCTCCCTCCCCCCGTACCCATTTACTTATGTGCGCTGCGTGATTGCATCACTTGCACTCCTACGGCACAGTATTGTCATGCCTGTCTGTGCATGTCCACAAGCCTGACAACGACACTGTGATGTTGGCCGTTGAAGGTGGTGGGCCACGTGAGTGTAGGCCTATGTAAAGGATAGGACGGACACAGTTGTAGAGTACATGCCTGGCTGAACTGGTGCTGCTAATGTGGCTGGGCATTTTGCTCATGCTGCGGCAATACAGATACACACAACACTTGGCATATATGATCCTGGACCCAGAGCGGTCTTGCGCTCCTTCATTACTCCGTTCATGCGAGCCCGCCCTTCGGGAGCATGCTACATTGCAACATTGTCGCTTACAGGGGGGGACGACTTAGCTACATGTCCAAACTCTTACCCACTGCCTGAGGTGACATGGTTGCATCCGCTGTCCAAAGCACAATGTAATGTGGTAGGGCCCGGGGCCATCATTCATGCATAATGACCACATGGACACACTTGGATAGATAGTGGAACCGGCTACAGGCATGTGTGCCCGGCCCCTTTTTATTACCAGGATCACATATCCAGTGACGCCTGTGCTGGATGGGTGTGGGGTGAGTGTGAGCCAGCCCTCACTGAGTGGTTGGTGCTGGCAACAACTTGAACAGTGATCACTATTAAAGCGGAAACAGAATGCACCAACATAACACTGACAACTGCGAAGCACCATGGAGGTAGCCGGAGCAAGTACAGAGGTCACCCAATATTCAATCAGAAGGGGCCATGACTTGTGGTGCACTGAGATAGTGGCACCAGAGCTGGGCGTGCTCATATGAAGAAATTGTCAATGATTGTGTCCCTTCGGGATATTCCTGCCGCAGCTGCAGTGGGGTGTGTTACACCTGCCTCGTCTTCATCATCATCGTCCCAGGTCTTCCACACTGCCTGACGTGACATTGTTGCGTCCGCAGTCCACAGCACGTGACTCAATCATAAAGGGTCCATGAGCTGTGGTGCACAGAGTTAGTGGCACCTGTGGCGCTCAGGGGGTGCGCAGCCGGCGATGATGCGTGGTCCGGGCGGGCTGCACTGGGAGCAATGTCTTTTGCCTATTGAATACTGCCTCAATATGGCCACGTGGCATTGCCTTGTGGTGCACAGAGTTGGTGGCATCTGTGGCGCTCAGGGGGTGCGCAGCCGGCGATGATGCGTGGTTTGGGCGGGCCGCACTGGTGGCAATGTCTGTTGCCTACTGGACTGCGTCTTCTGCAATCGCGACTCGATCTGAATTGTTAGCCCTGCTGACCGCAGTGTAGGCCGGAGGCAGTATCCAGCACACACATAACTCCGTGGTGCTGTGCGGCTGGGTGCGCTGGGGGCCTGTGTCGCGGAAGCCAGCGTTCGGCTGAGGGGGCTGGCGGTCACGGCGGCAAACTCGTGGCAGGGTGAGGGGCACCGCCTTGGCAGACGCGTTGGCCATCCCAGAAGTGAACCACGCCCAGAGCCCCAGCCTATTTATTCACACTCCTACGCTGGGCTGGCGTACGCCGGACAAGCCCACTCCGCTTACGCTTACAGGGGGGGACGGCACAGCTACATGACCGAGGTCTTCCCCACTGCCTGAGGTAACATGGTTGCGTCCACTGTCCACGACACTGCAAACACCTGCAGTATATGTCCATATGGATAGGTCTGTGCTCTGCATACTGAGGTCTGTCCAGCACATCACCGCCACACTTGGCATTGTGTGCATTCTTATTCATGGGTGACTTGCCTCCTTCGCACATACTTGGTTCCCACCTTCTGCTATTGTGTGGCTGAGGGCCCATGCAGTTTTTGGGACGTCCGCTGTCCTGTTCTGCGCTGCCTCGATGGTAGTCGGTGGGGGGGGGCGGCTGGGGGTGGTGGCGGTGGGTGTTGTGGCCCTCTAGGGTCTCCGAGCTGCATGATCAGTGTCTCCATGGCATCTGTTGGTCTTCAGATGTGGCTCTGGGCTGGGCTCCCTTTCTACTGCAGTTTGTCGTCCTGCTTAACACCAGTGAAAGGCAGGTGTTAAATCCCTGCTGCTAACGCGCCTTATCGCCTGTTTTTGGTTCGCATCGCAGATCTGGCTGGAAGTTGAGAATATCGCGAAGTGGTGTTTTCGTGTGTTTTTGCACGGGAACGCCTACTCTGCATATCATTAGCGTTAGTTGTCTCTCTCATCCTTGGCGATGTTTTTTGCGGCAGCTATCGCTGGTAAACTGGCGATGTGGGCAGTTTGCACCAGCTTGGGAATGGGGCTATAATTCTTTCGCCACTTTTGCTGCGCTAAAGTGCCGATAACTCGGCGATAAGTCCTTGAGAATATGCCCCTATATTACTTCTTGTTGTGACTCTTGGGTGGTCAGTCCATAGAGACACCTCTTGGTGATAATATTCATGTTGTGTTTTGATTTACTATATTATGCCAAAGAAAATAGTCATTTTTTCATCTTTTCTACAAATTTTGAGGATAATAGGGGAAAGAATGGGGTGCATGCATTATTTTAAATCCCATAATTTGCAAAAATGAGTTGCCATTTCCTTTGACAAAATAGTCATGCACAGTCATCTGTGTAACAATTTTTGATTGAATATTTAGGAGTCTGGTGGACACAACATTTATTGTACATATTTTTGTTCTTGATGTACCTAAAGTAAAAAGGGAAAAGTCTTGAAATTTCTTGTAATGAAGATCCTACTATCCCCTACTAAAAACTGTGTCTGTTTCTACGGCACATTATGCAAGGCATACCCCATTAGGGAGTGACCACCATGCCTCTATTGGCCAAAATCTATAATATATGTTTTTGTGTGAGCAAGGCAGGTGTGCCGAAACGCGTAACAGCGGAGAATTGAATAAAGCGTGGGACTGAATGGCAACGCTACCCCTGTGTCGGTGTCCGTTTCATAAGTTGGATTCGGAAATTATATATATATATATATATATATATATATATATATATGTATATATATATATATATCCAGGCTCCGTAAAACAAAGAAGACCAGCACTCACGGGGAGAAGTAATACACGTTTCGTCCAGTCTATATATGCATAGATATATCACATCATTCTTTTGCACGCATTGCTCCATAAATTAGTATGGCATTAGATGCCAGAAAGTGAGTATTAATAACTTAGAATAATGTGAAGCATCATTAACGCCATCACAGATACTACTCCCTTGGGTGTCGCAAGCATGGGTTATGTGCAACATTGACCCTATACCTTAGACTTCATGGATAGCCTAGTTCACAATAACATTCACTAAGTATACGACTGTTAAAAGAAAGCCAACTTCCCCAAGATACTCACAATCTGTCTCAAAATGAATACCCAACTGCGGACAGCTTTTATCTGTATCAAACCCCTCACAGTCACAGACCCTACATTGAGAAATGAAGTTGATATGAGTAGAAAAGTGGGTGCTGTAGGCAGTGTTTTTACTCTATGGCGCATTTCAATATGTATATATAAAGCAGATCTATCATGTTTACAGTTTTTTTCTGTCATTGGGGCTGCTGAACTCTCTGCAGCACCCCACAATATTTGAAAAATGATTGTTGGTGCTCCTGCCACTTCTAGGGACACCACAAGCATGAAAATATGCTATTTTAAAATGCCCTAGGGCATTAGGGCATGCTCCTTCTTAGCAGCAGTATATATTAAATGAGCGACTCCTGTCACTCATTTATTTTTAATAAATGTATTTTGGGAGTCCCGGTGCCCTCCTGGGACAGCCAGGTTCTTTTTTTGTGTGGGGGGCATGGGGTGAGTCCCAGGACTCACGCGGCCCAACTGGCTTTCCTGCCAGCACCCGTGACTGGAGCGGGCATGAGCCAGCAATTAAAAAAAAAAATTATATTGGGGAAGGGGGCACACAACCCTTCTCCACGAGCCCTTGGGGTCCCAGAGACCCCATTCCCCAGGGCTGTTATCTTTTATTAAGGGGAGAGGGGATGCCTAGCTCCCTCTTGAGCTTCTACGGGCCCCAGGGACCCCATTCCCTGGAGCTGTTTATTTTTAAAGGGGAGGGGGCGAGAAGCCCCCCCTTCCTGAGCCAAGAGTGGCCCGAGGACCCGACCCCTTGGGCACAAAACAGAGAGCGCAGCTTGCTCCGATAGGACCTCAATACTTCTGCAGAAGCACACGGGGGCCTTACTGGGTTCCCCTGTAGTACCATGGATCCTGAAACAAAAAAATTAATTTAAAAATACTTTAACCGCTATACCCAGAGAGGCCTCCTGTGTAGTACCACTAACCAACCTGCTACCCCTGTACCAAAACACATTTTTTACAAACTTAGAGCCGCCATTGTACAGGCCGTAGGTTGTGCTCAATGGGGGTTGGCTGCCTTCATTGGGTTGGGCGTAGTACCAACCTCCTGCTGCTCATGGCTGAAGGCTGTGCGTAGTGGGCGGGCTGGCCATCCAAGGGGTGGTTGTCCACCTACAGGGGTTTGGCTGCAGTGCTGTAGTGTAGCTCCTATTTCCCTAATAGGCTCTGCGCATTGGAATAATATATCCTATAGGTTTGACATAGGACTAAGGTCAGTATGTCCCTATCGAGTATATTAAACTTAATTACTTGTGCCAGCTAGCTCAGAGGCCACTAGAAACTCCTTGACAACAAGAAGGGAGTAGTTTCTGGCAGCAGCAAAACATGACCACTGTGTATCCCTTTAGAATCAGAACGTGTCCCAGAGTCGTGGAAACAATAGATAACTATTTCACTCAGCTCAGTCGTGCATGCTTAGTTTTCTCAAAGTTACACAGAAAGAAATAGACGGGCGTTTCAATAAAAGATTTATTGAACAGTCTTGTTTCTGGTGTAAGTAAAATGTGCTGTTACGATCACAAGACAGTATGCGAGATAAATAATGTACAGTGTGAGCAGTAGAAATAAATAATACTGCGAGAGCATTATCTTTTAGTACATATGCTGTTACATAAATAACACAGACTAAAAATGCGAGTACTCATACGATGCGTTTCTAATCTAGTTCTACCCCAATGTACCTAACCTAACCTAGGTATAGGACGAGGTATGAAGTAGGTGAAGTATTCCTTACTATAGTATACTACGAGTATATTAAGCCTAGTATGCCTAGTATGCTAAGAGTCCCTCTAGGTTCTAGTCTGCTCCATACCTGAAGAATGAGAGAGGTAGGAATCTCTTTGCCAGACTCGAACTCCAACACCCCGCAAGGGAAGTTAGATCACTGGAAGCTGGACTCTCTGTGTGCAGGGATGACAGCGTCTTCTCAGTGCGTCAGGCCGGGAAACGGGCTCCTCTGAAGGGGCTAGGGAAGGTATATTTATACCTGAGAATTACCTCAGAATGTTAGCATTGACGTGAGTCGGACAGCGGAAGACGTCATGAATGAACCCCTAAGGAATAATGGTTCATGCATAATATATGAGTCCTTGAAGAAATCAATAGTCCTGGACTAGGGAAACTCCCGCAGCCTAAGGGTCTGTTCTTCAAGAACTCGTTGTGACGTTAGGGTGGACGGATGTCGGAGACCATGCCTGTATTTGGAGTGCACAGTTAATGCCTAAATAAGGCCTGGGATTTTATGCCTATATAAGGGCAGGCGAATTGTGCCTATATAAGGACATGATACTGGAAAGCCCGTTTATGGACACCCTAAGAGGAATACAACAGTGCCTGGCCAGTGGCCATGCCCTGTGGCCAACCCACTGTGCACAGCATAGCCAGCCAGGCCCAGCGGCCAACCTCTCACTGAACCTAATTGAAGGGCGGGCGCGGCTGGGGTTGGCTGCCTCCGGGAGTTGCCATGTGGCCTGGCCAGAGGCCCTGCAGCCAATCACATGGCTGGGCCTTGTGCATCGGGGGGTTGGCCAGACGTCGGCCAGGGGGGTCGAGCATATACTCTTTACACTAAGGGGCTTATTTTTGATAGCCCTGTGTCACTTTGCACCACATAAAGTGGTACTTGCGTGACACAGGGCCCTCATTTTGATTTATGAAGCCACGCAAAGCCACTCTGCTGAGTGGCCTCATAAATGATGAGTAAGGCGACGCAGAGCAAATCACTGCATCGCCTTACTCTGTGCCCAGGAGGCATTCCACGGGCATTGTGGTAGTTTTTCCCACACAACACCCATGGAATGTGACGCTGCCTGAGATTTACAAAGTGTTGTAAACCTGGGGAAGTGCAAAATACGTATGCCTCTTGAGGTGAGGCGTAACGAGGAGAAACATGTTTATTTCTCCTTGTTTTTTTCTCTTTCTATGTTTGCTGCATTCTGCAGCACACGTAGAAAGAGGAAAACGCCTCTATGGATTGTTTTTGTGCAGGAAGGTGTCCCTGTATGCAGCAGAGGCACCCTTGCACCACGATGCCAGGGTGCCTACGTTGGTGCTAGGCTGCCGAAACGGCGCCAGCGCAGAGAGAAAGGACAGGAATACACTGTATTGCTTAAACACAGTGCATTCTGGACCTTTCACTTTGGCATAGGGCAGCACAGCAAGGTGCCTTGCTGCGCTGCCCTTTGCCAAAATCCCATAAATGAAGCCCTAACGTTAAAGTGAAATTACAGTTCGGTATTGTATTAAATGATTTACTTATGTTAAAAAAAAACAGATATTCACTTAAAATATATTATATCGTGTGAGATGTCATTAGTGATGTCATCAATCATGTCATTGAACATGTCATAAATGATGTAAGTGCAAAACAAAACTCTGCCGCGCTACGCGGAGCTCCGCAAGCGGTGGAGTGCGTTAGATAAATGTTGTTCGCTGTGATTTTCAGTGCCAGGTGCTTGTCCGCACTGTGCAATCATTGTGAACGGCACCATGCACAGCGCAAGCAGGCGCTGCTTCCTTTCTGCCGCTCGTGTAGATTTTTACTCGAGCGGCAGCTTTCTCGGCACGACTGGCAGTTTCTCAATGCGAGCGGCCGCGAGCATACGCGACCACTCGCAATGAGAAATCTGACCGCCCCCGTTGAGAAATCTCGGGGGAGGTTGATTTTCCATGCTCGCGCTTGCCAACTTGATGTTGACGATCGCGAACGAGGAAAAATCTCGCCGGGAGGTGGATTTTCCTCGCTCGCGATCGCTAACTTGATGTTGACGAACACGAGCGAGGAAAAAAACTCCGCTCCGCTATGCGGAGCGGAGTTTTTCAGAACTCTGCGAGCTCCGTGTAGCGCAGAGTGCGGAAAACTCTGCAAACTCCGCAAGCGGAGCGGAGTTCACCGCCCAGACTTAGTCGTAAGCAGTGCATTACTGGGGCGCAAGTTATAGTTAGTTCACTAAACTATTATTGGTGAACTTCAGTGTTTTTTAGGTTAAACAATACCTCTTATCTTATTTCAACACCTAAGTATAATGGCACTTAAACTTTGTTATTTGTCTGTGAATATATGTTAAAAAAATAATATATATATATATATATAATATACTCTATATCTAATATACTGGCAGCAATAGTGCCATTGTAGTTATGATTAAGTCAGAGTTTTGATAAGAAAGGACTCTTTTTCTAATAATTCTGATGCCGTTTGACGATTATGCACAGTGGGTTGTTCATTTCAGGTTTTATTTAGATCCATCAAGTGGGGGCCAAGCAAAGAGGAGGGGGGTCCCAAAAGTGCCATTTTCCATTTTAAGTCTATTGGAATTCTTTGCTCTTTGATACAGAAAAAACAGCTGAATAGAACTAGACCTAATTTGATTCAAGGTAGAACTTTACTCAAGGATTATTTTTTTTTTTTTTTTACTCAAGGATTGTGCTTTTGTTGGAGTTAGTGTAAATTCATTGACTAGTTTTCTTGAAATTATCATTTAAAAAGATGCTCTGGTTGGGCATGAAGAGATTACATTTTAAAGAAATTTTAACTATTAATTCATAGTTCCACAGAGGGTTAGTGACTCCATTAAAAAAACCATGGAGGGGGTTTCATTCATTGTGCATTGCGGATTTGCGAATCTAGCTCTGCATTTGCAAATCCACCTCTTTCTGATTGGCTGGCTGTTACAGGCACATTTTTGTTGTGGCTGCCATTGCCCAATATAATGCACTGATCACTCTGTTGGGAAAAATAGAAAGAAAATGGAGGTAAGAGGTTAGGATGAACCTACCCTGACAACCAGGCCCATGTGGAGGAATGCAGGGGCCAAAAGGGACCTCACCGGGTATTAAATTAAAAATCAAACAAATTATTTTCGTCACAGGATTCATGAACCCTGTCTGGAGTCTCGGTCCCTCACTGGATCCTGGAGACGCCCCACAGCTTTAGGATTCAGACATCCAGCATCGGATCCACGAATCACGTAAAGTTTCTTAAAAAATCAAGTATTTAGAGCACTAATGTCAATGTTGGCCTCATGTGGCGATTGGACACACACTGGGGTAGAAGCATAGTTCGGCCACAGTCCAGGCCCTTTAGACAAACCTCTGGAGCGAAACATTAAATGCCATGCTGTGGTGCTCTGAAGTAAGCATCTCCTCTAAGTCCTTGTTGCTAGGGGATGATGTAGAAATCTAGAATGTAAGCATCTGCAGGGAGAATGTTGATTATTGAAGTTTGGCAGTTGGTTGTAGCTCCTCTGTGGGGGAGGTCTCTAATCTGCTTGCTGTATAATAAACCTGCTACAAATTACAACTTGAAGCTTTGCAGCCTTTTGATTTAAAGTAAAGGCATCACTTCATTTTGGCGATGAGCGAACATTCTACATAGCCTTTCCAGGTACAAGAGCCCTAACACAGCATGTGTATTCAGCCTTTACTCTACGAAGAAACACAGTTTGGTAGCTCACCTCCTGTAGGTGCCTTTAACTCTACGTCTGCTGCCAGTTTGAGACGAGTCTGACTTGGAGTGGGAGCACCTGATCCAGCTTGCTGTTGTGAACCGGAGGTGAGAAGACTCCGTGTACTGAGGTCGGGTGAAGCTGCATAGTCATGAGGCAAGAGGAGCTTGTGTCCTGAGGCCGAGAGGAGCTACGTGGGATCTCTACTTCAATTTGGGCTTTGGTTGAGCAACAACATGCAGGTACTGTTGGTGGAGGGAGACTTGCGCGCCGATCGCGTGCGGATCACGCTCGCGCCTAACTTGCCTGACTCTCCATGTCGGGTGGCGATGCACGGCACGTGGCGCATTACGTGCGAAGCCGCCATTTTGAAGCTCTCGCACATACTTTCCTGCTCTTGCCTGACTTCCCACTTCGAGTGATCACATATGTCACGCAAGCCGTTATGTGCGGAACCGGCGTTTTGATCTTAACCCCTTCGGTGCTCACGACGGCCCCGTCACGTGTCACGGTGGGCGTATGCGCACGACGGCCGGGGGCCGTCCGAATCCCGCCCACTAATAGAAATGCCCGCACAGCGCGAAAATTCGCCGCGCATGCAAGGGGTAAAGGATTGCTTTTTACGATATTGAAATCTAAGCTGCCTGCAGCAGGCACTAAGACTTACGGTGTATTCCACGCAAGTAGCGGTCATATTATTTTGTCTCTTCCTTCATTGCGCTGATAAGCACAGCCTATTTGCATGTCAGTTCTCTTCATCGTGTTCTGTTACGCTGATGCGCACAGCTTAATTACACATTGAATCTCTCTGAAATTGTTCCCGAACTTTGATAGTGGTCACAGAGCTTTTATTTGCACTGATGTGCACAGCTCACCTCATCACCCGCTGATGTGCACAGCTCACCTCATCTGTCTCTTTCTTTAGTGGAGGTAATAGGATGTCTGTCTTTGAAAAAAGAATATTTCACTGTGCATTATTTTTCAGCGCTGATATGCACCCGATTTTCTGTTCATGAACTTGTTTATAAAAAAAATAATTGTATTCTGCGTGAATGTTACAGTTTTTTTTTTCATTTAGTTGGATTGCTGCACTTTTTGTGCTATTGTTAAGAAGGTTGTAATTGGTTTGTGTCTCATTACATCTCAAAAGAGGGGTGCAGCTAGAGTTAGATGCAAAATGTTAAGGATCCTCCGTTTTTCTTATCCTCTCCAGGTGACCCCACAACTCCTTGGTTAAAATGGAAGAAGGTGCTCGCTAATTATGCTAGAGTGTGGTACTTCGTTGAGTGCTGAAAGGAAGACGTCATTATTAATGCATTGTCTAGGCTCAGAGGGGCAGGAAGTGTTTGAGCATCTCCCTGAGCTTCCTGACAATGAAACTTCAGCTTTGAATGAGTGTGAGATTGGCATCAGAAAGATGGATTTGTATCATCTTCCAAAAGTGAGCATGGTGTTGGAACGTTATCACTTTGGAAAGAGAATGCAAAGACAAGAGAAATCTGTACAGCAGTGTTGCAGTGTTGCAAAAATTGTCATCCACTTGTGCTTTTGGTGCAACCTTAGAGGAAAGGTTAAGGGATCAACTAATGCTGGGATGCATTATTGACAAAGCGATGGACAGCTTGTGGCAAAAAGACAATCATTTGCTGCAAGAAGTAATCACTATTTTGAAAATGCAAGAGCATTCAAAAGCCTGTGTTAACACTATTCTTAAAGAAAGCAATGTAGGAAAGAGTGAAAGCGAAGTAGTCAGAGCGGTGAGTAACAAATCCTCTGATAAGACTTTCAAAAACAGATCTAACAAGACCACTGTGTCGAATAAAACCTCCAATTTCAAAACCTTTCAAGGTAGATATTTCAGATGTGGGAATTCTGGTCATATGGCGAACTTTAAGGAGTGTCCGGGGTGGAAGGTCACGTGTTCCTGCTGTGGGAAAAAGGGACATTATTCGAGGTGTTGCAAATCAAGCAAAGAGCAAAAGAAAGTCAGGGAAGTGGACATTTATGATCAGTCTAATGAGGATGTTGTCATCCTTCAGGTCAAAGAACGAGTTAATGAAGGTCCGTTTGAAGAGGTGTTAATTAATAACCAGTCAGTGAACATGCTTTTTGACTCAGGGGCTAAGATTACGCTTATTCCCAAGGAATTCTATGACCGCAACTATTAGGTAAAGTAGATTTATTCATGCCTGAACTCAAACCTAGGGGTTAGGGGGAGAAATCATTGACCTCTTGGGTTATTTTGGGGGCACAATTTAACTTAAGGGAAGAATTATCCCTGGTAAAATTTGTGTCTCGATAAAGGGGGACTCTTTAATTAGTTGGTTTCACTAGCGTGATTTGTATGTATACTTGGACCCCAATGAATCTCCCTCAGTGTGCTTAAAGGAGTTACCAGCTGTTAACACACTGAATGGGGGAAGTAAAACCTGGGTCAAAAGGTTCCCAGAGGTATTTGAGAAGAAGTTGGGTTGCCTCAAGAACTATGTCCATCACATAAAACTAAGGTCATGGGCTGTTCCTAGAGTAGTAAAGGTTAGGGGTGATCCCTTGTTGGTGAAACATAGCATGAGAAATGAATTAGACAAACTTTTAAAGATTGGAATTATTCAGGAGGTGGAGTCCACTGAGTGGTTTCCTCCCGTTGTCATGGCCCGCAAAGCCAATGGTGAGGCTAGGCTATGCATTGATTTGAGGGAGCTGAACAAGGCGGTGGTAGTTGATCATTACCCACTTTCTAACATTACCAAAATGTTGTCTTTTCTGGGTGGAGCAAAACATTTTTCAACATTGGACCTTTCTTCAGCTTATCATCAGGTCAAACTTCATCCGGCATCTCAGGATATCACAACTTTCATCACACCATTCGGAACCTTCAAATTTCTCAGGATGCCTTTTGGACTCATCTCCGCAGCTTCTGTCTTTCAGAGGGTGATGGAAAGTGTTCTAAAAGGTATTGATGGAATTAAGGTTTACCAAGACGATGTACTGGTTTATGGCGTTGATCTAAATGAGCATAATGAGAGATTTACTGCTATCTTGGAAAAGCTACTTGTTTCTGGCCTACCTCTGAGGGTGAAAAATGCAAATTTGATGTGGGAGAGATTGAATACTTAGGGCACTTGGTCTCTGGGTCGGGAATGAAGCCTAAACCTTCATTGGTAGATGCCATTTCCAATTTGAATTATCCCAAGAATAAAGAAGAATTGGTGACATTTTTGGGCTTGGCGGAATTTTACAATAAGTTTCTTCCTAACTTTGCACAGAAAACTGAATGCATGCGTGGGTTATTAAAAAATAGATGTGAGTTTGTGTGGGGACAAGCATGTAGTGAAGAGTTTGATGTGATTAAGAAACATTTGAATGAGCCTCCCAATTTGGCTAGTTTTGATCCCTCCAAGGTCTCATATGTTATGATGACTCAAGTTCTAAGGGGTTAGGTGCTGTGTTATTGCAAAATGTGGAAGGTTCTGAGAAAACCATTTTGTTCATATCCAGACCTTTGAGGGGAGATGGATGCAATTACTCAGTGGTGGAGAAAGAGGCGCTTGATGTTTACTGGGCAATACACAAACTAAAAAAATTGTTGTGGGGTAAGTGCTTTGAAGTAATTTCTGATCACAAGCCTTTAAAAGAAGAAAGTTGTTGATTTTGTTTCTCATAAGGTAAGAAAGTGGGTGGTAGCTTTGCAAGAATTCGAGTTTAAGGTCTCATACTTACCTGGTTCTAAAAACATTTTGGCGGACTGTCTTTCCAGGCTGTGTGGAACTGCTGAGAGGTCTGATTTGTCTGAAAATTGTGATTTTTTTGCAGGAGAGGAATTTGATGAGGAGGTAAATGTCTGTATGATTAGTGATGGGTTAATCTCTGAAACTTTGTGGAATGAAAGCCTAGATAACGATCTAACTTTGCAACAGGTGATGGCTGAGGTACAAAGTGAATGGGGAAAAAAAGGGATTGTGAGGAGGATCTCAAAGGATTTTGGCATGTCTAAGATGATTTGGCTGTAATGAATGGTTTGCTAGTGCGTGGCAGTAAGTTGGTTGTTCCTGAGAGTTTGAGAAGCAAACTTGTGGCTAATGCTCACACGTGTCATATGGAAATTGCTTAAACCAAGGAGAGGATCAGAGAGGCATACTGGTGGCCGGGTATGGATGTGCACATAGAGAGAGTTGTGCATTATTGTTTTCAATGTGCTTGTAGTGACAACATTCTGAAGTGCAGTTCACAACCCATCGTGATCCGAGAGCAAGCTAGTGGCCTGTGGGTAGACATAGCAGTAGACATTTTAGGTCTGGTTAAGTTGAAGTCTCAGGATCACTTTGTTTTAATCTGTCTGGACATGTTCTCAAGGAGGCCAGAGGTACAAATAGTCAATTCTGTGGAATGAGAAGCAGTAATCAACTTTCTGGAGGATATTTTTGAAAGGGAAGGTTTTACAGCATCTATTTTATCAGACAATGGGGTTCAGTTCACTTCTCGAGTAGTGGAAGACTTTTTAAAGGAGAGAGGCATCAGGCATAAGAAGGCAGCTTTGTATCATTCCGAATGCAATGGTGTGGTGGAGAGGTTCGTAAAGGTGCTTAAGGAAGCTATGCAATTGGCTGTTGTCTGTGGTAATGACTGGGAAGAGGCTGTAAAAAAATCATGCGAGAGTACAGGTTTAGCCCACATTCTTCTATGGGTGTGGCCCCTTTTCGATTGTTCAAAGGAAGAGCAGCCATCATGGAGGTTATTCCATTGTGGGTTGGTTCTAGAAGGAAGGAAGCTCATGATGGTGTGGATTGTACAGGTGGATGGAAGGAAAGGGAGATGAGGAAGATGGAAAAGAGGAAAGAGTTGTTTGATGAGAGGAAAGCAGTGAAAAGGACAGTTGTGGGGGTTGGTGACTGGGTCGTGAGTAAGTCCACGTTTGGACAACCCATGAAGATCATTAAGCTGTTTAACAATGCAGTCAAAACCAATGACCATAGCATATGGAATCTAAACAGAATTGCCAATTGTCAACCACAAGAAACTAATTGCAGATGTTCCTGTAACACAAGAGGAAGGGAGGTGGTCTCTTCACATGTAGAGGATTCCTCTTCGTTTGCTGCAAGATTGTGTTTGCTAATTTATTTAATTTCGTTTGATGTTTTGGTGCACATTTATTCCGTAATGTTATGTTTGATTTTGTTACTTCTTTTTCTCTTCTTTTGATGTTGTTAGGGGGAGGTGATGTGGTGCTCTGAAGTAAGCATCTCCTTTAAGTCCTTGTTGCTAGGGGATGATGTAGAAATCTAGAATGTAAGCATCTGCAGGGAGAATGTTGATTATTGAAGTTTGGCAGTTGGTTGTAGCTCCTCTGTGGGTAAGGGCTCTAATCTGCTTGAGGTATAATAAACCTGCTACAAATAACAACTAGAAGCTTTGCAGTCTTTTGATTTAAAGTAAAGGCATCACCTCACATGCACAGCTGGGGGTTGCCACCCACTGAGGGTACGGCCCTGTGACCAACCCTGTTGTGTGTGACAAAAGGCCGTGTTCAGCAGGGGTTCACTGCTCACTGCCTTGTAGAGGCCAGGCCCTGTAGCCAACTCCTGGTGCACATGGCCAAAGGCCTTGCACAGCGAGAATTGGCTTCCCGTGGAGCGCGGGTGCTAGGTCTGGCTGGAGACAAGGCCCTGCAGTCAACCCCACTGCTTAAGACAGTGAGCAGTGGGATTGAAGGCTGCAGTGAATTAGGCACAGGGCCTGGCTGGAGGCTGGACCCTGCGGTAAACCTCCTCTCTGCATTGGCTGTCTATTGAGGATTGTATAACAAACAAGGGAACCCAAAAAGAATAGGTCAGGGACCTTGGGAGCTAGATTAGTACAAAGGACAGTGGTCCCTGAGTAAGGAAATCTCATTAAACAATGAATATAGTCTCAATCAGTACTATATTTGAGCGCATGTCCAGCCGGACAGAGGCAAGTTTAATATACACAATAGTTTGAATAAAATTGAAGAAATGTGAGAGAAATAACAGTGGGATACAAGCCTGTATCCAGAGTCTCACAGATCAAAACACACAAACAACATAGAAAAGCTCAGGCAGTTTACATGTGTTTCAATGAATTTGCACGGATAATGAAACAACAATCATAAAAGGTCACCTTTACACATATTACAAATTAACATTCAGTGTATAAGGTTGACAACTGTGTCGACGACGTTTCGATCCTTATCAGTGAGATATTGGATCATCTTCAGGACTGTAGATTAAAGTGCCTGAGAGCATATGCCTGTAAATTATCATATTAACGAAACATTAGATATAGAGAGAGAGAGAGAGAGAGAGAAAAATAAAGGAATAATAAGTCATGGGTAAAATTTACATTTAGTTGCCAATAAACTCAATAAGATGTCGAAAGGATCTATTTTACGCGTGAAAAGACCTAAAGACCGAACAATGATAGTGATGCAGAAGTAGTGAGAGATCACGATGCAGCATGCAAAGTTGTAAAACCCGACTATAAAAAACCTTTGCCCTTAAGACGACGTGTCTAATGTGGAGGAATGAGTTATCAACAGGTGCTGTCACCTGATCACATTGTATATACACGTATACATCTAATAGATGTAAAATGAGGTATTAACAACATGCAAGCGGTGCGCATCTGGCTTATGTGGAGTACCTGCAGAAGCGCTTAAGGATGGAAAGCTGGCACGTCCAGAATGGGGAGGAGAGGGGACATAATGGACCTGAGGGACAGAGAAGAAAAGAATAGCATTAGGGACTGGGATGAGATGAAATAAGGAGGGGGGTAGGGGTGGAAGGAAATGCTTGTGACCTTCATGTCAAAGGTGGCTTACCCGGGTTAGAAAGTGGAGGCTCCGTTATCCACAATGGGAAGAAAAGGCGGACGAGTCCTGCACATCAAGGGTTAAATAAAAGGGATTGCGAGCCTGGAGGGGAACAATCGGTAAATTTAAGCGTGGCGGGAATACAGGGGGGCAGGGGGGGGGAGAGAACGCGTGCGCGCTTACCTATTTCAGGGTCGGATAAACTTTATGCAATTTGGATGTTTAGCGATGAGCCTAATAAATATAATTAAAAACCAATATTAAAGACCAAGGGGGTTGCAATCTGGCATCAAGGTACTGGGAGCCCAGAATGGACGCTTACCTGGTGTAGTGCCAGTGGAACATGCAGGCAAAAGAGGTGAACGCTGGAGGAAGGGACGCTTACCGAAAGATATGGCAACCAGTAAGTGGTCGCGTGACCGCATGGGAGATCATGTGATTTCGAGTGTGGGAGGAGTCGCGCGTAATCCAGCGTATGGTGAAGTATCGGCACAGCGGCCATCTTGAAATAGGCAAAGTGATAGTCAAAGTAATAGATATAATAATAGATACGCCTAGAGTTTCAGACAAGAACGAATAAAGAGTGACAATTATTTTCGCAAACTGTAAAGTAATATACAAAGTGTTCATGGAATTACTAACAGAAATAAAAAAGGCAAGAAAATAATGCAATATAAAGTATTCATAAATAAGTAAATAGGTTTCCATATTGGATATCAGTTCACAATTAAGCGAAAGAATGAAATGACACAAGGTTTAAATGAGGATGTAAATGTCAATGCAATACCGAATATACAAACAGAAAGGGCTTGGTAATTAAAGGGCACTGATTACATAGACGTGAAAAATAGGGCCACTTAATCAGTAATCTCTGAACACAGACATACTAGTGGGCTGAGAGTTGTATAGAAAAATAGAAAAATAGAGTGCAGTTAGGACAATCATATTAATGCATAGCTTTGGCAATTGTTTTTGCAGTAGCAGTGCTAAGCAACCTACAGCAATGTTGTCCAGTCCTCCAATCGGTTGAGTCCCGTATGGATACTACCAGTACGTAAAATCCATTTTAGTTCTTCTCTATTAAGTAGTTGTGTAAGATCAGCTCCTCTTGGGGGTATCCTCACCACACTCACAACTGTCCAACGGATGTCGTCCTCAGTGTGTCCCAGAGTTTCAAAATGTTCCACCAATGGGGCATTAGGTGTCTTGCAGCGAAGTCTGCTCCGATGTTGGCAGATCCTAATACGTATCTTTTGAGTCGTTTGACCAATATAGATCTTATTGCATGGGCACAAAATAGCGTAAATAACATTGTTCATATTGCAATTGGAGAATTCTTTATGAGTGGATTTGATGGTGCCAAATACAAATTCTTTACAATCAGAGGTAAATCTGCACACAGTGCAGTTGCCACATTTAGCATGTCCTATAAGGCGTGGAAGTCCCCAGTGATCATCAAGAGTGTTGGGAACGTGTGGGCATGGAAGTGCTGCCCTAACCAAATGGTCCTTAATGTTTTTACTCTTTTTAAATGCAAAAAGGGGTTTATCTAAATTCAGTATTCCTGCATTGATTACGTTCCAGTGCTTTAGTATACTCTTGCGTAATTTGTGTGAGGATGGAGAAAAGGTAGTGACACATACAATGCGTTCCATTTGTTGTTTGGATTTTGGTTCCAACAGACACTCTCTGGGACAATACCAAGCTCTTTTCAGAGCATTACGTACAAGTCTCTTAGGATAGCCCCTGACTGTAAGTTTGCAACTGAGCACTTTGGCTTCTGTGAAATAGTCTTCTTTCAACGTGCAATTGCGTCTGATTCTAAGAAACTGAGAATACGGAAGTGAGTCTCTGAGTGCTCTTGGATGATTACTGTCGTATTTGAGTAAAGTGTTTCGTTCAGTAGGTTTTCTGAATAAGCTAGTGATAAGTCGGCCCTCCTTATGCACAATATTTAAATCTAGGAAAGGAATAGATGTCTTACTGTGGGATAAAGTGAATTTGAGACCTCCACATTTATTATTGAGCCAGTGGAGGAACTGGGTCAACATGTCCTGGTTATTGTGCCAGATCATAAAAATATCGTCAATATAACGCTTCCATATTTCAATAGCGTTATGGAAAGGGTTCCCCAATGCAAGTATATAGTTAGTTTCAAGGGCATCCATGTAAAGTATAGCCAAATTAGGGGCAAAAACTGCCCCCATGGATGTACCCTTGGTTTGTTGATAGAATTGGCCATCGAACAAGAAAAATTCCTAGTCAGGCAGATTTCCAACAATTGTAATATAAAAGTTGTGGGAACTGCATGTGGTCTGGGGCGTTTATCAAGGGTATTTTCTATCACATGTAGAGAGTCAACTTGAGGTATATTAGTGTACAATGACTCAACGTCCAAAGTACATAGGGTGTCAATTTGTGGGTTGAAGGGGTGGTTCTCAACCAAGGATATCATCTGCATACTATCTCTGACATAGCAGGTAGTAATGGGAACAAATTCTTTTATAAAGAAATCAACATAAAGACCAAGGGGTTCTAAAATGGAACCACATCCTGACACAATGGGACGTCCCGGAGGGTTTTCTTGGTTTTTATGCATCTTCGGAAGAGTGTAAATAACAGGTATGCGTGGGGATTTGATATTGAGAAATTGATGTTCCAACTTGGTCAAGAAACCTTGCTCAAGGCCATCAGTAGTTACCTGCAAAATAAGTTTCTGAAGTTCAAGAGTGGGATTTGTGGGCAATTTACAATAATGATCAGTATTCTGTAGTTGCTTAGTTATCTCATTCTTATAGCTAGCTAGCTCTGGTAGCACTATACCGCCACCTTTGTCTGCAGGCTTTATAACAATGTCATCGTTCAATTTAAGCGTGCTCAATGCAGATTTCTCTGCCCTAGAGATATTATATGGGACAAAGTGACGACCCTTCTCCATCTCTGAGAGATCGTTAAGTACCAATTTTTCAAATGTAGAAATTTCTGAGGGGACCATATTCGAGGATGGGGAAAAAGTGGAAGGTGGTCTAAGGGGAGTGTTAGATATTTTGAGTGGCATAGGATTAAGCAAAAAATAGCTGTGTAGCCTTATTTTCCGAAAAAATCTTAAAACCTCAGTTTGGAGGTCAAGAAAATTTGTATAGGTAGTGGGAACAAATGATAGTCCTTTGTTCAATATAGATAATTCAGAAACATTCAGTTGGTGCTTAGTTAGATTAAAAATAGGGAGCATCAAATTAGGAAGTGTATCAAATGTGGTAGTGTCCCCAGTCAAAGTTGAAGTGAGAGGAACCATTATCTGGTTGGAGTAGGAGTAAGGGATAGTTACCATTGATAATGGTTTCGTCGTGTATTTCGTTCCCCTGGAGGGTTCTGCCAGTGAGTGCGTTTTAGGCCGCCTTTCTTTTGTGGTTCTTGCTGGCCTCGTCCTAAAAAAGAGTTGTTTGTTGCTCTATTGGATGTGCTAGGACCGTCTCCTGGGTCAGAATTGTCCGATGAATCGGCTGAAGTATCTGAGAAACCTACCAAGTTATTCCTACGATTGAATCTACCCCACGGTCTGGTGTTGCGTGGATTATTATATGATCTGTTGAGGTAGAAGTCTTTGGTCAGGTAAGGGTAGGCTCTCTCTGTTGTATAGGATTTAATGTCCTTTTTAACTTTAACTGATTTTTTATTCTGTTCTAGTCTAAAAAACTCATCAACTGTTTTCTGTACTTGGTCTAGCAATTTCTTGCCATCGGCAATGGAGCTATTTTCTTTGATTTGTTTTTCAACCTCAGTTACTTCATCTAATAGTTTTTTAAGCTCTTCGGTTGCTATATCAATACCGAGCACCATCCAATGTCTCGAGCAAGTGGTGCCGATATAACTAAAGTTTGTAATATACTTGGGGATGTCCGTAAAGATCCCCGGTATATTCCTGACTTGTAGGCCAGTGGGAATAATTTCTGCCTTTAAATATTCCGTCAGCATGCGGATCATAAGTTGCAATCTAACAGTTTTCTTTTTAATTTTCTCCAATTGTTCAGGGAGTGAAGTGTTAATTTCAGATGGTGCATTCGCTATGTCACTGAAAAGTGAGGGTCCTTCTAAGATCTTTCTAATATAGTCATCTGTATAGAGTGGTGCGTGATCTGACATTACCCTAATGACTTAGAGACAACTGTGTCAATGAAAAAAAGGGGAAGAAAGGGTGAAGGTCTGTGACAGTAAAGATCTGTAGGAGTAAGGGAGACAAGGAAGTAACCCACTTGTAAACAAGGGGAATAAGGAAAGACCCTTGCAATCAAGCGATTGCGCTAAGTATGTATAACAAACAAGGGAACCCAAAAAGAATAGGTCAGGGACCTTGGGAGCTAGATTAGTACAAAGGACAGTGGTCCCTGAGTAAGGAAATCTCATTAAACAATGAATATAGTCTCAATCAGTACTATATTTGAGCGCATGTCCAGCCGGACAGAGGCAAGTTTAATATACACAATAGTTTGAATAAAATTGAAGAAATGTGAGAGAAATAACAGTGGGATACAAGCCTGTATCCAGAGTCTCACAGATCAAAACACACAAACAACATAGAAAAGCTGAGGCAGTTTACATGTGTTTCAATGAATTTGCACGGATAATGAAACAACAATCATAAAAGGTCATCTTTACACATATTACAAATTAACATTCAGTGTATAAGGTTGACAACTGTGTCGACGACGTTTCGATCCTTATCAGTGAGATATTGGATCATCTTCAGGACTGTAGATTAAAGTGCCTGAGAGCATATGCCTGTAAATTATCATATTAATGAAACATTAGATATAGAGAGAGAGAGAGAGAAAAATAAAGGAATAATAAGTCATGGGTAAAGTTTACATTTAGTTGCCAATAAACTCAATAAGATGTCGAAAGGATCTATTTTACGCGTGAAAAGACCTAAAGACCGAACAATGATAGTGATGCAGAAGTAGTGAGAGATCACGATGCAGCATGCAAAGTTGTAAAACCCGACTATAAAAAACCTTTGCCCTTAAGACGACGTGTCTAATGTGGAGGAATGAGTTATCAACAGGTGCTGTCACCTGATCACATTGTATATACACGTATCCATCTAATAGATGTAAAATGAGGTATTAACAACATGCAAGCGGTGCGCATCTGGCTTATGTGGAGTACCTGCAGAAGCGCTTAAGGATGGAAAGCTGGCACGTCCAGAATGGGGAGGAGAGGGGACATAATGGACCTGAGGGACAGAGAAGAAAAGAATAGCATTAGGGACTGGGATGAGATGAAATAAGGAGGGGGGTAGGGGTGGAAGGAAATGCTTGTGACCTTCATGTCAAAGGTGGCTTACCCGGGTTAGAAAGTGGAGGCTCCGTTATCCACAATGGGAAGAAAAGGCGGACGAGTCCTGCACATCAAGGGTTAAATAAAAGGGATTGCGAGCCTGGAGGGGAACAATCGGTAAATTTAAGCGTGGCGGGAATACAGGGGGGTGGGGGGGGGAAGAGAACGCGTGCGCGCTTACCTATTTCAGGGTCGGATAAAATTTATGCAATTTGGATGTTTAGCGATGAGCCTAATAAATATAATTAAAAACCAATATTAAAGACCAAGGGGGTTGCAATCTGGCATCAAGGTACTGGGAGCCCAGAATGGACGCTTACCTGGTGTAGTGCCAGTGGAACATGCAGGCAAAAGAGGTGAACGCTGGAGGAAGGGACGCTTACCGAAAGATATGGCAACCAGTAAGTGGTCGCGTGACCGCATGGGAGATCATGTGATTTCGAGTGTGGGAGGAGTCGCGCGTAATCCAGCGTATGGTGAAGTATCGGCACAGCGGCCATCTTGAAATAGGCAAAGTGATAGTCAAAGTAATAGATATAATAATAGATACGCCTAGAGTTTCAGACAAGAACGAATAAAGAGTGACAATTATTTTCGCAAACTGTAAAGTAATATACAAAGTGTTCATGGAATTACTAACAGAAATAAAAAAGGCAAGAAAATAATGCAATATAAAGTATTCATAAATAAGTAAATAGGTTTCCATATTGGATATCAGTTCACAATTAAGCGAAAGAATGAAATGACACAAGGTTTAAATGAGGATGTAAATGTCAATGCAATACCGAATATACAAACAGAAAGGGCTTGGTAATTAAAGGGCACTGATTACATAGACGTGAAAAATAGGGCCACTTAATCAGTAATCTCTGAACACAGACATACTAGTGGGCTGAGAGTTGTATAGAAAAATAGAAAAATAGAGTGCAGTTAGGACAATCATATTAATGCATAGCTTTGGCAATTGTTTTTGCAGTAGCAGTGCTAAGCAACCTACAGCAATGTTGTCCAGTCCTCCAATCGGTTGAGTCCCGTATGGATACTACCAGTACGTAAAATCCATTTTAGTTCTTCTCTATTAAGTAGTTGTGTAAGATCAGCTCCTCTTGGGGGTATCCTCACCACACTCACAACTGTCCAACGGATGTCGTCCTCAGTGTGTCCCAGAGTTTCAAAATGTTCCACCAATGGGGCATTAGGTGTCTTGCAGCGAAGTCTGCTCCGATGTTGGCAGATCCTAATACGTATCTTTTGAGTCGTTTGACCAATATAGATCTTATTGCATGGGCACAAAATAGCGTAAATAACATTGTTCGTATTGCAATTGGAGAATTCTTTATGAGTGGATTTGATGGTGCCAAATACAAATTCTTTACAATCAGAGGTAAATCTGCACCCAGTGCAGTTGCCACATTTAGCATGTCCTATAAGGCGTGGAAGTCCCCAGTGATCATCAAGAGTGTTGGGAACGTGTGGGCATGGAAGTGCTGCCCTAACCAAATGGTCCTTAATGTTTTTACTCTTTTTAAATGCAAAAAGGGGTTTATCTAAATTCAGTATTCCTGCATTGATTACGTTCCAGTGCTTTAGTATACTCTTGCGTAATTTGTGTGAGGATGGAGAAAAGGTAGTGACACATACAATGCGTTCCATTTGTTGTTTGGATTTTGGTTCCAACAGACACTCTCTGGGACAATACCAAGCTCTTTTCAGAGCATTACGTACAAGTCTCTTAGGATAGCCCCTGACTGTAAGTTTGCAACTGAGCACTTTGGCTTCTGTGAAATAGTCTTCTTTCAACGTGCAATTACGTCTGATTCTAAGAAACTGAGAATACGGAAGTGAGTCTCTGAGTGCTCTTGGATGATTACTGTCGTATTTGAGTAAAGTGTTTCGTTCAGTAGGTTTTCTGAATAAGCTAGTGATAAGTCGGCCCTCCTTATGCACAATATTTAAATCTAGGAAAGGAATAGATGTCTTACTGTGGGATAAAGTGAATTTGAGACCTCCACAATTATTATTGAGCCAGTGGAGGAACTGGGTCAACATGTCCTGGTTATTGTGCCAGATCATAAAAATATCGTCAATATAACGCTTCCATATTTCAATAGCGTTATGGAAAGGGTTCCCCAATGCAAGTATATAGTTAGTTTCAAGGGCATCCATGTAAAGTATAGCCAAATTAGGGGCAAAAACTGCCCCCATGGATGTACCCTTGGTTTGTTGATAGAATTGGCCATCGAACAAGAAAAATTCCTAGTCAGGCAGATTTCCAACAATTGTAATATAAAAGTTGTGGGAACTGCATGTGGTCTGGGGCGTTTATCAAGGGTATTTTCTATCACATGTAGAGAGTCAACTTGAGGTATATTAGTGTACAATGACTCAACGTCCAAAGTACATAGAGTGTCAATTTGTGGGTTGAAGGGGTGGTTCTCAACCAAGGATATCATCTGCATACTATCTCTGACATAGCAGGTAGTAATGGGAACAAATTCTTTTATAAAGAAATCAACATAAAGACCAAGGGGTTTTAATTTTCTCCAATTGTTCAGGGAGTGAAGTGTTAATTTCAGATGGTGCATTCGCTATGTCACTGAAAAGTGAGGGTCCTTCTAAGATCTTTCTAATATAGTCATCTGTATAGAGTGGTGCGTGATCTGACATTACCCTAATGACTTAGAGACAACTGTGTCAATGAAAAAAAGGGGAAGAAAGGGTGAAGGTCTGTGACAGTAAAGGTAACTACTGATGGCCTTGAGCAAGGTTTCTTGACCAAGTTGGAACATCAATTTCTCAATATCAAATCCCCACGCATACCTGTTATTTACACTCTTCCGAAGATGCATAAAAACCAAGAAAACCCTCCGGGACGTCCCATTGTGTCAGGATGTGGTTCCATTTTAGAACCCCTTGGTCTTTATGTTGATTTCTTTATAAAAGAATTTGTTCCCATTACTACCTGGTATGTCAGAGATAGTATGCAGATGATATCCTTGGTTGAGAACCACCCCTTCAACCCACAAATTGACACTCTATGTACTTTGGACGTTGAGTCATTGTACACTAATATACCTCAAGTTGACTCTCTACATGTGATAGAAAATACCCTTGATAAACGCCCCAGACCACATGCAGTTCCCACAACTTTTATATTACAATTGTTGGAAATCTGCCTGACTAGGAATTTTTTCTTGTTCGATGGCCAATTCTATCAACAAACCAAGGGTACATCCATGGGGGCAGTTTTTGCCCCTAATTTGGCTATACTTTACATGGATGCCCTTGAAACTAACTATATACTTGCATTGGGGAACCCTTTCCATAACGCTATTGAAATATGGAAGCGTTATATTGACGATATTTTTATGATCTGGCACAATAACCAGGACATGTTGACCCAGTTCCTCCACTGGCTCAATAATAAATGTGGAGGTCTCAAATTCACTTTATCCCACAGTAAGACATCTATTCCTTTCCTAGATTTAAATATTGTGCATAAGGAGGGCCGACTTATCACTAGCTTATTCAGAAAACCTACTGAACGAAACACTTTACTCAAATACGACAGTAATCATCCAAGAGCACTCAGAGACTCACTTCCGTATTCTCAGTTTCTTAGAATCAGACGCAATTGCACGTTGAAAGAAGACTATTTCACAGAAGCCAAAGTGCTCAGTTGCAAACTTACAGTCAGGGGCTATCCTAAGAGACTTGTACGTAATGCTCTGAAAAGAGCTTGGTATTGTCCCAGAGAGTGTCTGTTGGAACCAAAATCCAAACAACAAATGGAACGCATTGTATGTGTCACTACCTTTTCTCCATCCTCACACAAATTACGCAAGAGTATACTAAAGCACTGGAACGTAATCAATGCAGGAATACTGAATTTAGATAAACCCGTTTTTGCATTTAAAAAGAGTAAAAACATTAAGGACCATTTGGTTAGGGCAGCACTTCCATGCCCACACGTTCCCAACACTCTTGATGATCACTGGGGACTTCCACGCCTTATAGGACATGCTAAATGTGGCAACTGCACTGTGTGCAGATTTACCTCTGATTGTAAAGAATTTGTATTTGGCACCATCAAATCCACTCATAAAGAATTCTCCAATTGCAATATGAACAATGTTATTTACGCTATTTTGTGCCCATGCAATAAGATCTATATTGGTCAAACGACTCAAAAGATACGTATTAGGATCTGCCAACATCGGAGCAGACTTCGCTGCAAGACACCTAATGCCCCATTGGTGGAACATTTTGAAACTCTGGGACACACTGAGGACGACATCCGTTGGACAGTTGTGAGTGTGGTGAGGATACCCCAAGAGGAGCTGATCTTACACAACTACTTAATAGAGAAGAACTAAAATGGATTTTACGTACTGGTAGTATCCATACGGGACTCAACCGATTGGAGGACTGGACAACATTGCTGTAGGTTGCTTAGCACTGCTACTGCAAAAACAATTGCCAAAGCTATGCATTAATATGATTGTCCTAACTGCACTCTATTTTTCTATTTTTCTATACAACTCTCAGCCCACTAGTATGTCTGTGTTCAGAGATTACTGATTAAGTGGCCCTATTTTTCACGTCTATGTAATCAGTGCCCTTTAATTACCAAGCCCTTTCTGTTTGTATATTCGGTATTGCATTGACATTTACATCCTCATTTAAACCTTGTGTCATTTCATTCTTTCGCTTAATTGTGAACTGATATCCAATATGGAAACCTATTTACTTATTTATGAATACTTTATATTGCATTATTTTCTTGCCTTTTTTATTTCTGTTAGTAATTCCATGAACACTTTGTATATTACTTTACAGTTTGCGAAAATAATTGTCACTCTTTATTCGTTCTTGTCTGAAACTCTAGGCGTATCTATTATTATATCTATTACTTTGACTATCACTTTGCCTATTTCAAGATGGCCGCTGTGCCGATACTTCACCATACGCTGGATTACGCGCGACTCCTCCCACACTCGAAATCACATGATCTCCCATGCGGTCACGCGACCACTTACTGGTTGCCATATCTTTCGGTAAGCGTCCCTTCCTCCAGCGTTCACCTCTTTTGCCTGCATGTTCCACTGGCACTACACCAGGTAAGCGTCCATTCTGGGCTCCCAGTACCTTGATGCCAGATTGCAACCCCCTTGGTCTTTAATATTGTTTTTTAATTATATTTATTAGGCTCATCGCTAAACATCCAAATTGCATAAAGTTTATCCGACCCTGAAATAGGTAAGCGCGCACGCGTTCTCTCCCCCACCCCCCCGCCCCCTGTATTCCCGCCACGCTTGTAAATTTACCGATTGTTCCCCTCCAGGCTCGCAATTCCTTTTATTTAACCCTTGATGTGCAGGACTCGTCCGCCTTTTCTTCCCATTGTGGATAACGGAGCCTCCACTTTCTAACCCGGGTAAGCCACCTTTGACATGAAGGTCACAAGCATTTCCTTCCACCCCTACCCCCTCCTTATTTCATCTCATCCCAGTCCCTAATGCTATTCTTTTCTTCTCTGTCCCTCAGGTCCATTATGTCCCCTCTCCTCCCCATTCTGGACGTGCCAGCTTTCCATCCTTAAGCGCTTCTGCAGGTACTCCACATAAGCCAGATGCGCACCGCTTGCATGTTGTTAATACCTCATTTTACATCTATTAGATGGATACGTGTATATACAATGTGATCAGGTGACAGCACCTGTTGATAACTCATTCCTCCACATTAGACACGTCGTCTTAAGGGCAAAGGTTTTTTATAGTCGGGTTTTACAACTTTGCATGCTGCATCGTGATCTCTCACTACTTCTGCATCACTATCATTGTTCGGTCTTTAGGTCTTTTCACGCGTAAAATAGATCCTTTCGACATCTTATTGAGTTTATTGGCAACTAAATGTAAACTTTACCCATGACTTATTATTCCTTTATTTTTTCTCTCTCTCTCTCTCTCTCTCTATATCTAATGTTTCGTTAATATGATAATTTACAGGCATATGCTCTCAGGCACTTTAATCTACAGTCCTGAAGATGATCCAATATCTCACTGATAAGGATCGAAACGTCGTTGACACAGTTGTCAACCTTAAACACTGAATGTTAATTTGTAATATGTGTAAAGGTGACCTTTTATGATTGTTGTTTCATTATCCGTGCAAATTCATTGAAACACATGTAAACTGCCTGAGCTTTTCTATGTTGTTTGTGTGTTTTGATCTGTGAGACTCTGGATACAGGCTTGTATCCCACTGTTATTTCTCTCACATTTCTTCAATTTTATTCAAACTATTGTGTATATTAAACTTGCCTCTGTCCGGCTGGACATGCGCTCAAATATAGTACTGATTGAGACTATATTCATTGTTTAATGAGATTTCCTTACTCAGGGACCACTGTCCTTTGTACTAGTCTATTGAGGATTGGGCACAGAGCCTGGCTGTGAAGGCGTCTTCTTCCACCTCCTAGAATATTGGACCCATGTCCAACCATGCACTACTGTCTCCCCTGCTGAGGCTGCATATGTTGGAACTGATGAAGACTAAACCACCTCCAGCCATATTTGAGAAGACCTGAGGTGCCGGACTGTGAGATGTCACCTAGAATGTTAGTGCGTGCAATGGCTCAGAGAGCTGAGAGAAGACAGCCGTACCAATCTACTGATGGTGGCACTCAAGGGGTGACAAGAACAAGGATTAAAAAGCAGACACAAAGACTGAAAGCAAGTAAAGAGAGCGCCATAGGCTACAGGAAATGTTCACCAGGATGCAAAAGGGCGTGGAAATATTCCATTTGGTAGAACAGTTCTCTCAGAATCTGTTCAGGGCCCTGTGAGAATCATGGGCATGAACACAACTCCTGTGACAAATGTTACCATTGTCCATGGAAGCAGAGAAGGCAGATACTCCTGTGAGCTCACTGAAGATACTCCTGTGAGCTCAGTGAAGATACTACTGCGAGCTCATTGAAGATACTACAGTGAGCTCAGTGAGGATACTACTGCAAGCTCACTGAAGATACTACTGTGAGCTCACAAAAAGATACTACTGCGAGCTCACTGAAGATACACCTGCAAGCTCACTGAAGATACTACTGCGAACTCCCTGAAGATACTACAGTGAACTCAGTGAAGATAGTACTGCGAGCTCCCTGAAGATAGCACTGCCAGCTAACTTAAGATACTGCAGCGAGCTCACTGATGATACTACTGCGAGCTCACTGAAGATACTACTGCAAGCTCACTGAAGATACTACTGCGAGCTTACTGAAGATACTACTGAGAGCTCACGGAAGATACTACAGAAAGCTCACTGAAGATACTACTGTGAGCTCGCTAAAGATACTACTGTTAGCTCATTGAAGAACCTACTGCGAGCTCATTGAAGATACTACTGCGAGCTCACTGAAGATATGGCTGCGAGCTCAATGAAGATACTACTGTGAGCTAGCTGAAGATACTACAGTGAGATCAGTGAAGATACTACTGCGAGCTTACTGAAGATACTACTGCGAGCTCCCTAAAGATACTACTGCGAGCTACCTTAAGATACTACAGTGAGCTCAGTGAAGATACTGCTGCGAGCTCACTGAAGATACTACTGTGAGCTCACTGAAGATACTACTGCGAGCTCAATAAAGACAGTACTGTAAGCCCAGTGGAGATAGTTCAGCGAGCTCACTGAAGATACTCCTGCGAGTTCACTGAAGCTACTACAGAGAGACCACTGAGGATACTACTGCAAGCTCACTGAAGATATTACTGCGAGCTCGCTCAAGCTACTACTGCGAGCTCACTGAAGATACTGCTGGGACCTCAGTGAAGATACTTCAGTGAGCTCAGAGAAGACACTACTGTGAGCTCACTGAAGATACTGCTGCAAGTTCACTGAAGATACTATTGTGAGCTCACTGAAGATATTACTTCGAGCTTACTGAAGATACTACTGCAAGCTCACTAAAGATACTGCTGCGAGCTCACTGAAGGTACTGCTGCAAGGTCACTAAAGTTACTACTGCGAGCTTACTGAATATAGTACCGCGAGCTCACTGAAGATACTACTGAGAACTTATTGAAGATACTACTGTGAGCTCACTGAAGATACTACAGCGAGCTAACTAAATATACTACTGCAAGCTTACTGAAGTTACTGCTGCGAGCTCACTGAAGATACTGCTGCAAGCTCACTGAAGATACTACTGCGAGCTCACTGAAGATACTGCTGCAAGCTCACTGAAGATACTGCTGCGAGCTCACTGAAGATACTACTGCAAGCTCACTTGTTGGTATGAAAATGTTTTCGTTGTTCTGTCTGTGTATAATTAGATGTAAATTAGCATTCGTGGCACCATTTTATGTTTGGCCGCCATTTTGAACCATAATCGCAACTAATCCTTATTTTCTTCTGAGGTAACGGCCTGTGGTAAGTTTCGTTTCTCCAAGGTTGGGCCTTGCTTTGCTAATGAATACACTGTTCTTATTAGCGCATACCTTTCCCACTAGATAGAGGCCTTCTCCCACTAGTCCAGTGGCGGGCACGGACAGAGTGACCTTGGATAGGAGATAGTGTGTGCCCGGCCTCAGAATCGAAACCTATCCTTCTGTACTCCTTTGTGTAACTGCATTTGCCTGGAAAATTCTATTATGGGCGTGACTTCATTGGTTCTGAATTGTACATAACGTATCTCCATGTTTGCTGATGTCAGTCCCTCTGCAGCAATCCTAAGAGACTGGGCAGACTGGGCTCCGCTCGAGTGTATCTGAATAAATATATTGGTTTGTATTCTCTACTGTCTGACCGACTCTTCATTTGTATGGAAGGCTGAGAGGTGGTCTTGAGTGACCCGGGTGACCATAATCGGGTCACTTTCTTCACACTGAAGATACAACTGTAATCTGAGTGAGATTAGTACTTACTGCGAGCTCACTGAAGATTCTATTGCGAGCTCACAGAAGATACTACTGCAAGCTCACTGAAGATACTACTGCAAGCTCACTGAAGATACTCCTGCGAGTTCACTGAAGCTACTACAGAGAGACCACTGAGGATACTACTGCAAGCTCACTGAAGATATTACTGCGAGCTCGCTCAAGCTACTACTGCGAGCTCACTGAAGATACTGCTGGGACCTCAGTGAAGATACTTCAGTGAGCTCAGAGAAGACACTACTGTGAGCTCACTGAAGATACTGCTGCAAGTTCACTGAAGATACTATTGTGAGCTCACTGAAGATATTACTTCGAGCTTACTGAAGATACTACTGCAAGCTCACTAAAGATACTGCTGCGAGCTCACTGAAGGTACTGCTGCAAGGTCACTAAAGTTACTACTGCGAGCTTACTGAATATAGTACCGCGAGCTCACTGAAGATACTACTGAGAACTTATTGAAGATACTACTGTGAGCTCACTGAAGATACTACAGCGAGCTAACTAAATATACTACTGCAAGCTTACTGAAGTTACTGCTGCGAGCTCACTGAAGATACTGCTGCAAGCTCACTGAAGATACTACTGCGAGCTCACTGAAGATACTGCTGCAAGCTCACTGAAGATACTGCTGCGAGCTCACTGAAGATACTACTGCAAGCTCACTTGTTGGTATGAAAATGTTTTCGTTGTTCTGTCTGTGTATAATTAGATGTAAATTAGCATTCGTGGCACCATTTTATGTTTGGCCGCCATTTTGAACCATAATCGCAACTAATCCTTATTTTCTTCTGAGGTAACGGCCTGTGGTAAGTTTCGTTTCTCCAAGGTTGGGCCTTGCTTTGCTAATGAATACACTGTTCTTATTAGCGCATACCTTTCCCACTAGATAGAGGCCTTCTCCCACTAGTCCAGTGGCGGGCACGGACAGAGTGACCTTGGATAGGAGATAGTGTGTGCCCGGCCTCAGAATCGAAACCTATCCTTCTGTACTCCTTTGTGTAACTGCATTTGCCTGGAAAATTCTATTATGGGCGTGACTTCATTGGTTCTGAATTGTACATAACGTATCTCCATGTTTGCTGATGTCAGTCCCTCTGCAGCAATCCTAAGAGACTGGGCAGACTGGGCTCCGCTCGAGTGTATCTGAATAAATATATTGGTTTGTATTCTCTACTGTCTGACCGACTCTTCATTTGTATGGAAGGCTGAGAGGTGGTCTTGAGTGACCCGGGTGACCATAATCGGGTCACTTTCTTCACACTGAAGATACAACTGTAATCTGAGTGAGATTAGTACTTACTGCGAGCTCACTGAAGATTCTATTGCGAGCTCACAGAAGATACTACTGCAAGCTCACTGAAGATACTACTGCAAGCTCACTGAAGATACTACTGAGAGCTCACTGAAGATACTACTGTGAGCTCACTGAAGACACTACTGCAAGCTTACTGAATTCCCAAGTACCGACTTTTTAGGAATGATAATTTAAGCAACAGGGGCAAATCAATTTTTTTAAACCTTAAAGATATATATCAAATTAACAGTAGGTGCAGCATCAGTTGATGACATGGGTGCCAACCTAAACCAACACCTTGTTGTCACTTGGTATATTTAGGAACCATCACATGATTCCTTCTTAACTGAAATCAAATGTTTAGGTTGCGTACCTCAGAGTCATTGATTACAGCCACGTGCACAGTTTATACATCGATAAGATAAACAATGAAGACAGACCATTATTTTTCTTTTGGTTTTAATGCTCTTGTTTGAAGCAAGTTAACACCAACAGCTGACACTGCTCTCCTTCTACTGGGTTACAAATCTAGGTAAAGGATCATGTTCACTTCTATGTTTCTGTGAAGAAGCAGAGCAGCACACAGGTATGTAGGATGAAGGGATTTAATGAGTACTAATGCGTACTGCGGTGTACAGGAAACGTCCCATCCCCCAGATCAGCCAGCTGCTAATTCACATCAAACCCATTGAAAGCCTCTAACATGCTAATGCATCTCCCATTCTTAGAATCCCTTATGTCATACATGCAGTATGTTAACTATGTCACAACCAGGAGACCACACAGTTTTCCGTGAAGCAGGTCAGCATCTGAAGAAAACTAGTTCCTCCAAATAATCCGGTGAGGAAACAGGTTGTCTGCATATGTGTGTACGTTTGCATGTATGTATACATGCGTTTATATATCTATGTTTGTTTGTACGTATGCATGTATGTATTTATGCATGCATTTATGTATGTATTTATGTGTGCATGGATGCATGCATGTCTGTATGTATGTATTCCTGTATGTATGTAAGTATGTATGTATGTATGCATGCATTTATGTATGAATGAATGTATGTATGAGTGCATGCATGCATGTATGTATGTTTGTATGTATGTATGCATATATGTATGCATACATTTATGTATGTATGCCATTATATATGTATACATGTATGTATGTATGTATGTATGCATGCAGTTATACATGTATGAATGTATGTCTGTGTGCATGCATGCATGTATGTATGTCTGTATGCATGTATATTTGCCTTTGTGTATGCATGCATTTATGTATTTATGCATGTATGTATGCATGCATGCATTTATGTATGTATAGGTGTATGCATGTTACGGACGCTTCCTTTATGTGGCATCAGGAACTTATAGTTTCATGTTGTTAGAAGGTCATACTGCCAGTGAGTCGCAGCACACATACAAGGTAAGGACTGGTAGTCTAGTTGTTACAAGAGCCGTGATCCTGTGCGTGTGACAGAGTCTGAAAGGAGAACTTCCTTTTGAGGCCTTGACCTTCAGGGTATGTGAGCTGAAGTCCACTCTTGGAGAGGTTGTTGGGTAAATTCACGGTTCAGCTCACGCCAACATCATTCACAGTAAATATCATGTCCAGAATCTCACTGCAGAAGGCTTTGGGATGTTGCGGCTTCACTTCTGGCACAGGGTGAAGCTATGCTGAGTGTCGAATCATGCCAGGGAATTCCAGTCTGACACATGTGTGCATGAAGACTCACATGTTGTCGGTTTCACCTCAGCACCACCTACACGGGGCGCAACAGCTGGCACAGAAGCTCTCTGGCCCTCATGAACGATGTGGTACCTCTAACAAGGCGTGAATAATGCAGCAGTGGGTACCACACACTCACATACCCTCATGTACAGATTGGCACCACCTCAAGGGGCACCGATGATGGGACAGCAGGTAGGGGGGCTCACCGGCTCTCATGCACAGGTCAAAGCTGCCCCCAGTTATAGGCTGCATCTGGACAGGACACTGACGGGGGCACTAGAGGAGGGTCAACAGCTGCATCAGTTATGTCTTCAATGTCTCCTCACACCACAGGTAAACCAGGAGTGTAGGTTTGGTTGGGCTGGCAGCACTCACAGGCCCTCTGTCTCTGATACGCCAAAGCTGCACATGGATAGCCGGACTCTGACCTGAGGGAGGCAACCACCGCCTTCTTTACTTCAGGATGTAGCAGCAGCAGTCTTTTCCTAAGTCCTAGAGTATATTCCTCCTATTCCGAGGGAGGCGGCCAAATCTTCCTGCCTCTGACCTCAGCCTCTCTCTGCACATGCACGCAGACCTCTTCCAATGTCGAAAGGGCTCAGTGCAGGCTCATGTGATTTCTAACCAGACAAATACAGTTAGTTTTACTATGGTTCCTGCAGGAAGTGGGGAAAGGGGAGAGTAGCAGAGTGGTGCAGGCATGGAGCAGGGAGACAGCACCTCTAATTACTACATAACCCCATGGAACTCCCTGCTTAGAAGGTGTACCCCAATCCAAGCCTACTTCTTCCCACATGTACCCAAGCACTACTCACACACACCATGTGCAGTGAGGAGGACTCAGGAGGCTACACAGATTTACTCAGAGCGAGCAGTCCTCCCATTTGGGTTGAAGGCATTCAAAATAATTAGCAAAGAGAGTTTTAACACAAAAAGCTTGTGGGGATATCGGCATCCCTGTGTTGGTCCAACGCAAACACACTACTGCCCGATCATACCACCGAAACTGGAACAGCATCTCTGATATGGACTGGAACACCGCTCTCAACACCCACCAACCCAAACACAGCAACAGACTCCCCAAAGCCATCAAAAAGTTCAACAATTGTATCACCTCCTGCGCCGACTCCCTGGTACCCTCAAACACAGCAATACAACAAGATCCAGACCCCAGGACAGTTGGTACACAGAGTAACTCAGACTGTTGAAACATCACTACAAACAACTGGAACGCAAAAGGAGAATGAGCCAGGACAATAGAGACAGAGGCACGTTCAAATCTGTCCTAAGACGCTGCCACCAAATGATACGGACCACCAAATGCCCACTCTCATGGACCCCATCGATGCCAGCACCAAGAGAACCAAAGAAATCATCACCATTGTGAAAGATTTCACCTCACCATTGGCTGACTCCAACTCAATCACTCCCTCGCAGGACCTCTGCAACAATCTCAATTCTTCAGCAACAAAATCACTGCCATTTACAGCAACTTTAGGCCACCATAAGACCAGACTGACCTCACCAAATGCCTCCTGGCCTTATCCAAAGAACCAATGCTAACCACATGGCCTGTCATCACCCCACAAGAAAACATCGCCACCATGAAGCCCATCAACTCAGCGGCCCCAACAGACCCCTTCCTCCACCACGCCTACCGCAGAGGACTGCAACCCATCAGCGCCATGCTCACACACATTATGAATGCCTCCACCTCTTCTGTGACCTTCCCAGATGCTTGGAAACATGCAACTGTCCTCTCATTGCTGAAGAAACCTTTTGCGGACCCTTCAACACTTGTCAACTACAGACCAATATCCCTGCTACTAATCTCAGCCAAGGTCTTAGAGAAAATCATCAACATACACCTCATTGAATACCTCAACGACCACCCACTCCTCAACACCACTCAGTCTGGTTTCAGATGCAACCACAACATGGAAGCTGCCTGCATTGCTGCCATGAATGACATTCGCATGACTCTAAACAGAGGACACAGCGGCCCTCATCCTCCTCAACCTCTCTGCAGAATTCGACACAGTCTCTCACTCCGTCCTCATCCAACACCTACACGACATTGGAATCCTAGGACATGCACTCCAATGGGTCTGCTCCTTCCTGACTGGAAGGATCCAGTCAGCCAGCCTGTCATCGTACACCTTGGACACCCACAACCTCATCTGCGGAGTTCTTCCAGGATCCTCCCAGAGAGCGGCCCCTTTTCAACAAAAACATGATCCCTCCAGCCAGCATCGTCCTTTCATACACCGATGACACCCAACTCATTCTTTCCATCACGGACAACATGCCCAGTACCCAGATCAGGTTCAATGCCTGCATGACTGAAATTACGCACTGAATGAAGACCAACTGTCTAAAGTTGAACAGTGACAAGACCGAAATCCTGATCTGCGGGAAGAGCACATCACTGGGAATCCACCTGGTGGCCAACAGAGCTAGGACAGACACCCATCACCCATGCCCAGAACCTCAGTATCATCATCGACAGCAAACTCAACATGACTGCCCAAGTCAATGCCATCACCGCCTCGTGCCTCCATACCCTGAAGATGCTGAGGAAGATCTTCAAATGGCTCCCAATCAGCACCCAGAAAATGTCATGCAAGACCTGGTCACAAGCAAGCTGGACTTCGGGAACACCCTCTTTGCCGGGATACACAAAGAACTCACCAAAAGGCTGCAGACCATTCAGAACTCTGTGGTCAGAATAATTCTCAACCTCCAACGCTGCACTGACATCACACCTCACCTGAAGGAGCTCCACTGGCTCTCTATTCCCACACGAGCACAATTCAAACTCCTCACTCACACTTTCAAGGCACTACATGACACTGCAAACAAATGATGGACGGAATGCTGACAATGCAAACATTCTCCCCCAGTCAAAAGATCTGGGTTAAATCCATTGTTCTTTTGCCTACTACGCCACCCCAGTTTGGACCCAGCTATATGCAAATCAGTCTTGACCCTGTGCCCCATGGGAACAGTCCAGACCGAACTGCCAGGCCAGGTCCTCCCTGGACCAGAAACAAGCATCCTGGGACCGGTTTCAGGGTATGTCACCCTTCTTCAGCCAGGCTAGCTTGAATCCAGTGGCGCAGTGAGCAAGGGACCCACGTCTGGGCATACCCATCCCACTTAGGGCGAAAAGTGTTACAGCAAACAAATGATGGACGGAATGCTGACAATGCAAACATTCTCCCCCAGTCAAAAGATCTGGGTTAAATCCATTGTTCTTTTGCCCACTACGCCACCCCAGTTTGGACCCAGCTATATGCAAATCAGTCTTGACCCTGTGCCCCATGGGAACAGTCCAGACCGAACTGCCAGGCCAGGTCCTCCCTGGACCAGAAACAAGCATCCTGGGACCGGTTTCAAGGTATGTCACCCTTCTTCAGCCAGGCTAGCTTGAATCCAGTGGCGCAGTGAGCAAGGGACCCACGTCTGGGCATACCCATCCCACTTAGGGCGAAAAGTGTTACAGCAAACAAATGATGGACGGAATGCTGACAATGCAAACATTCTCCCCAGTCAAAAGATCTGGGTTAAATCCATCGTTCTTTTGCCCACTACGCCACCCCAGTTTGGACCCAGCTATATGCAAATCAGTCTTGACCCTGTGCCCCATGGGAACAGTCCAGACCGAACTGCCAGGCCAGGTCCTCCCTGGACCAGAAACAAGCATCCTGGGACCGGTGTCAGGGTATGTCACCCTTCTTCAGCCAGGCTAGCTTGAATCCAGTGGCGCAGTGAGCAAGGGACCCATGTCTGGGCATACCCATCCCACTTAGGGCGAAAAGTGTTACAGCAAACAAATGATGGACGGAATGCTGACAATGCAAACATTCTCCCCCAGTCAAAAGATCTGGGTTAAATCCATCGTTCTTTTGCCCACTACGCCACCCCAGTTTGGACCCAGCCATATGCAAATCAGTCTTGACCCTGTGCCCCATGGGAACAGTCCAGACCGAACTGCCAGGCCAGGTCCTCCCTGGACCAGAAACAAGCATCCTGGCACCGGTTTCAGGGTATGTCACCCTTCTTCAGCCAGGCTAGCTTGAATCCAGTGGCGCAGTGAGCAAGGGACCCACGTCTGGGCATACCCATCCCACTTAGGGCGAAAAGTGGCTTGGCAGTTCGGGCTGGACTGTTCCCATGAGGCACAGGGTCAGACTGATTTGCATATGGCCATGTCTGAACTGGGGTGGTGGAGTGAGCTAAAGAATGATGATGGATTAAACCCAGATCAGTTGACTGGGGGTGAGTGTTTGATTGGCTCAAACGTTCCGTCCATCATCCCCTTTTGTATCGCTTTGGTCGCCCTAAGTTGGCGGGGGTATGCCCAGACGTGGGTCCCTTGCTCACTTTGCCACTGGATTCAAGCAAGCCTGGCTGATGATGGCTGAAATGCCAGAAACTGGTCCTAGGATGCTTGTTTCCGGTCCAGGGAAGACATGGCTTGGCAGTTCGGGCTGGACTGTTCCCATGAGGCACAGGGTCAGACTGATTTGCATATGGCCATGTCTGAACTGGGGTGGTGGAGTGAGCTAAAGAATGATGATGGATTAAACCCAGATCAGTTGACTGGGGGTGAGTGTTTGATTGGCTCAAACGTTCCGTCCATCATCCCCTTTTGTATCGCTTTGGTCGTCCTAAGTTGGCGGGGGTATGCCCAGACGTGGGTCCCTTGCTCACTTTGCCACTGGATTCAAGCAAGCCTGGATGATGACGGCTGAAATGCCAGAAACTGGTCCTAGGATGCTTGTTTCCGGTCCAGGGAAGACATGGCTTGGCAGTTCGGGCTGGACTGTTCCCATGAGGCACAGGGTCAGACTGATTTGCATATGGCCATGTCTGAACTGGGGTGGTGGAGTGAGCTAAAGAATGATGATGGATTAAACCCAGATCAGTTGACTGGGGGTGAGTGTTTGATTGGCTCAAACGTTCCGTCCATCATCCCCTTTTGTATCGCTTTGGTCGCCCTAAGTTGGCGGGGGTATGCCCAGACGTGGGTCCCTTGCTCACTTTGCCACTGGATTCAAGCAAGCCTGGCTGATGACGGCTGAAATGCCAGAAACTGGTCCTAGGATTCTTGTTTCCGGTCTAGGAAGACATGGCTTGGCAGTTCGGGCTGGACTGTTCCCATGAGGCACAGGGTCAGACTGATTTGCATATGGCCATGTCTGAACTGGGGTGGTGGAGTGAGCTAAAGAATGATGATGGATTAAACCCAGATCAGTTGACTGGGGGTGAGTGTTTGATTGGCTCAAACGTTCCGTCCATCATCCCCTTTTGTATCGCTTTGGTCGCCCTAAGTTGGCGGGGGTATGCCCAGACGTGGGTCCCTTGCTCACTTTGCCACTGGATTCAAGCAAGCCTGGCTGATGACGGCTGAAATGCCAGAAACTGGTCCTAGGATGCTTGTTTCCGGTCCAGGGAAGACATGGCTTGGCAGTTCGGGCTGGACTGTTCCCATGAGGCACAGGGTCAGACTGATTTGCATATGGCCATGTCTGAACTGAGGTGGTGGAGTGAGCTAAAGAATGATGATGGATTAAACCCAGATCAGTTGACTGGGGGTGAGTGTTTGATTGGCTCAAACGTTCCGTCCATCATCCCCTTTTGTATCGCTTTGGTCGCCCTAAGTTGGCGGGGGTATGCCCAGACGTGGGTCCCTTGCTCACTTTGCCACTGGATTCAAGCAAGCCTGGCTGATGACGGCTGAAATGCCAGAAACTGGTCCTAGGATGCTTGTTTCCGGTCCAGGGAAGACATGGCTTGGCAGTTCGGGCTGGACTGTTCCCATGAGGCACAGGGTCAGACTGATTTGCATATGGCCATGTCTGAACTGGGGTGGTGGAGTAAGCTAAAGAATGATGATGGATTAAACCCAGATCAGTTGACTGGGGGTGAGTGTTTGATTGGCTCAAACGTTCCGTCCATCATCCCCTTTTGTATCGCTTTGGTCGCCCTAAGTTGGCGGGGGTATGCCCAGACGTGGGTCCCTTGCTCACTTTGCCACTGGATTCAAGCAAGCCTGGCTGATGACGGCTGAAATGCCAGAAACTGGTCCTAGGATGCTTGTTTCCGGTCCAGGGAAGACATGGCTTGGCAGTTCGGGCTGGACTGTTCCCATGAGGCACAGGGTCAGACTGATTTGCATATGGCCATGTCTGAACTGGGGTGGTGGAGTGAGCTAAAGAATGATGATGGATTAAACCCAGATCAGTTGACTGGGGGTGAGTGTTTGATTGGCTCAAACGTTCTGTCCATCATCCCCTTTTGTATCGCTTTGGTCGCCCTAAGTTGGCGGGGGTATGCCCAGTCGTGGGTCCCTTGCTCACTTTGCCACTGGATTCAAGCAAGCCTGGCTGATGACGGCTGAAATGCCAGAAACTGGTCCTAGGATGCTTGTTTCCGGTCCAGGGAAGACATGGCTTGGCAGTTCGGGCTGGACTGTTCCCATGAGGCACAGGGTCAGACTGATTTGCATATGGCCATGTCTGAACTGGGGTGGTGGAGTGAGCTAAAGAATGATGATGGATTAAACCCAGATCAGTTGACTGGGGGTGAGTGTTTGATTGGCTCAAACGTTCCGTCCATCATCCCCTTTTGTATCACTACATGACACTGGCCCAGCATACCTCAACAAGTGCACCTGCTTTCACAAACCTTCCAGACACCTTCACTCATCCAGACTCCTACTTGCACAGAACCCATGCATACAGAAAACCAGGGGGCATAGTTACATTAGAAGTGACGGAGAGCGGCGTTAGCCTCCTTGGCTTAACACCGCGCTCTGCCACTTCTGCAACGCAGGACTGCAACATATTTACAACAATATGGTGCAGCCCTGCGTTTCCCCCTGTGCTGGTGCTAAATTCAGCTGCCTAGCGCCAACGCAGGCACCCTTGCACTGTTGCAGGGGAAGATTGTTTATGTGCAGGAAGGTGTCCCTTCCTGCACATAAGCAATCTTTAAATGGCGTTTTGTAACTTCTATGTGTGCTGCTTAATGCAGCACACATAGGGGCCGATTCCGATCTCGGCCGGTAGGGCTCCGAATCGGATTCGGCTTAACCGGATCCGATTCGGAGCCCTATTTCCCGACCGATCCGTACGCGCGTCCGGACGAGCGAGTACGATGCGAAATCGCCGACCGACTCGTTCGTGCCTCCCAACCGCTCCGACCGACTCGTTCCTGGGTCGAACCGCACCGACCGACTCGCTCGGACACGACTCGCACCGCGCAATGGAGACGTTCCCCGGCCGGGTAAGTACGATGCGCGCCGCGAGCAGTCCGACCGACACGCGCCGTCCGGCTCGAAAGAGCAGTCGGAGCCGTACTTCGGGGGTCCGTGTCGGACCCCCCTGTACGCGTAGCCACGCGAGTCGCACACAGGGGGGACCCATGGGTCCCCCCTACCTGTGCGTGTACGGCGCGAGTCGCTTCGCCGCGTACCCGCTGTAGGGGGCGCCCTTGTTTGCCTCGCACCCATTGAGTCAATGGGAGCCCGCGTACGCCTTGTACGACCGGCTCCCATTGACTTCAATGGGAGTCCGACCGACTCGAGTACGATAGCATACGGACGCATCGTACTCGTTCGGTCGGGCTGCACGGGTCCGATTCGGTCGGAAATCTCTCCGGGTCCGGCTCGGTCGGAGAGATTTCCGGCCCGAATCGGAATCGGCCCCATAGAAGTAGCAAAGCATCATTTTTTTTTTAAATCATTGCTTAAGTGCAGGAGGAACACCTTCCTGCACATAAACAATCAATGGCGTTTTGCTGTTTCCGTGTGTGCTGCACAACGCAGCACACATGGAAACAGCAAAAACGAGGAGAAATTAAACATTTCTCCTCGTTGCACCAAGGTAAGACCGGGTTTTGCCCGGTCTTAATTTTGGCGCTGCCCCATATTTATGCCACCCTTGTAAATCTGGGGCAGCATCAAAATCAATGGGTGTTGTGGTGGAACACCCACCAACACCCCTTGCCCCCCCCGCGCTGGGGCGGCTCTAAGCCATGTTAAGTGGCTTAATGCGGCCTTGTAAATAAGGCGAAGACCCTATCGCCACAGAAACGTCATGAAAAGTGATGCTGTGGTGGCAATAGGGGCTTGTAAATATGCCCCCAGATCTGGCGGACGAGCCTTCTCCTACATTACTCCTATAGCGTGGAACGACCTCCCACAACACATGAGAGACTCCTCCTCTGTGCTTGAGTTCTGTAAGAAGCTGGAGACCTGGGTTTTCGAGTAGTTCCACTAGGCCCCAGGTGTGCCTAAACTCACAACGGCTCAGTGCCACGATACTGTCTTGAGTAATTGTGCGCTCTACAAATCTCCATAACACAACACAACACAGCATAACATAACACCTCCTTTAAATTTACAGAAATCGGTGTTAACATCAGACACTGCTATCAATCCCATCTGGTTCCGTGTGAGAAGGTTTTGTAGCCTGTTTCTTATTTTAAAGTTTGTGTAATGGGTTCAAGAGACGTGCTTCACGGCCTGTTAAAGAGGTTCAGGAGCTAGAACTCGTGTCGTTTGTAGAATACCGTCCTTACAATCCTGACAGCAATTACACGTCATCACACTCAGCAGCTAATGGAGTCCTCGAGGTCTGGAGAGCGGGGGCTCACGGGAAAACCGCCCGGCCCTGAAATGTAAACTGCCCTCATAACCCGCCCACAGCCCCATTTGAAGCGATTGTTTCTGAACTCAAGTGTTTCTGTGCATTTGGCAACGGGCCCGGTGACGTGAAGTCCCAGGGGCTTGACTCGTGTGTAGTGGCTTGAAGCCATCAAAGCAGAAAGCATGGACGCATCACTGCCACTCTTCGACGAGTGTTTAACTGGGCCTCGTCTGAAGGCTTGGGAGCGAGCGGACCTCAGGTACTTGAGATGGTCACTGCTCGAGAGTGAGCGGGCACCATTTCCTCATAATAGCCTCATTTCTAAAGAGTAAAAGTACTTGTGGTTCTCTAAGGGGAGGAGATTGATGGAGCTGTAAGGAGGAGGGGACACCACAGCCCTGGGGGGCACCTCATCCATGCATTGCCCTCACCTGGCCTCCTCACAGAACAAGCACTCAGAGAGAACCTTTTACTCACAGCTACATAAAGGCACACGCCGAGCCTCGCTCTGACCCGCCTTACCTCTATATACATTCATTCTACCGACTGCATCAGGTGATGACGTTAGGGTGACCAACTGGCATGAGTGCAAATTCAGGACAGTGAGTGTAAAAATTCAGGACAAAGGGTCAAAATTCAGGACAAAAATTCAGGACAAAAGGTAAGTTTTACAGACACATCAGAGGAAGTTGCGCGATAGTATAAATGTAAATAGACAGAACAGTAACACATAGGCAAGGGAGTAGCCAGAAAATGTAAATACCCCCACTTTGAACTAAAGCCTTTATGGCACCAAGAAAGCAAAGTAAGTCATCACAACCATCCCCAGTAGAGCTCTCTTGTCCAAGGATATAGCCATTCATCCTTCCATCGAACCCCTGATATCCACCATTTCAAATTTACATTCTGTCATCTATTAATTCTTTCATCCATCATTCAGTCTTTCACCATTCATTCTGTCCTTCCATCTGTGTGTCCATCCATATAAAACCTTTTCAACCATTTGCAAACCTATCCATCATCTATCCTTCCATCCATCTTTTCACTCATCCATCCCCCATCTACCCTTTCATTCATCCATCCATCATCCATCCACCCTTTCACCCAATCCATCCTTTCACTCATCCATCCACTCTTCCACCCATCCATCCATTCACTCATTCATCTAGCCATTTACCCTTTCACCCATCCAGCCACCCTTTCACTTACTCATCCATCCACACAGTCACTCATCCGTCCACCCATTCAAATTTTCACTCATCCATCCAACCATCCATCTTTTCTTCCAGCTCTCCACCCTCCCGTTTACTCAAGTATGCATTCTTTCACTCATCCATCTTTACATTCTTCATTTCACCCATCCAGGCACACATTCGCCCATCCATTCTGCCAATCATTCCTCCATGCTTTCACTCATCCATCCATCCATCCTCCCTTTCTCTCTCCATTCCCCTTTCACTTAGCCACCCATCCTTCTATCCAACCTTCACCCATCCACCCACTCATCTATTTACTGATCCATTCATGAATCCATCCATTGACCCTATCACTCATCCATCCTTTCACTCATTCATCCATCCTTTCTCTCATCCATCCTTTCACTCATCTATCCATCCTTTTGCCCATCTATCCTCCCTTTCACTCACTCGTCCATCCATTCATTCACCAATCCAGCCATCATTTCTGTCATCCATCCACCCATTCACTCGCCCATCATCCACCCTTTCACTCATCCATCCAGCCTTTTACTGATCCATTCACCCTTTTACCCATCCATCTACCCTTCCACCGATAAATCCATCTATTTACCCTCATCCATCCTTCCACTCACGCATCCATCCATCCTTTCTCTAATTATCCATCCATTCACCCTTTCACTCATCCATTCATCCTTTCACTCATCCATTCAACCTTTCATTAATCCATCCAGCCATTTACCTATTTCTTCACTTATTCACTCACCCACCTTTTCACATTAATTATGAGCTCAGCCTTTGTCTACTGAGTTGCAGACAGAAGAGGCCCGTAAAGAAATTCATCCTCTCTGTAGTTCCTAAAGGGTGGGGGAGGGCTCACTATGCCCCTGCACATAGGCAATCTGAAAACTTGGAAGTCATGAGTCATGCATGATGCACAGTGCCAGGACGTGAGGAGACTGTGACATGGTGTTCTTTCCAGGGCCTCAAGTGGGATGAAAAAACTGGGGGTCTCTCCAAGGGGCATGTTTGATGCAATTAAGGGCGTGGCTTAAAACACCTGAGCTAAAAATATGTGCTGAGCATAATGTGCCGCCCGACTGGTATTTTGCTGTTTCTATCATTGCATCCAGTAACATTAGACCTTCAACAAGCCATGACTATTGGCTTTGTCAATGGATGTTAGTTGCATAAAATAAATGTAAAAAGCAGCAACTATGGCTCCGTTGTATATAATATTGAAAATGCTTCCGCTCTGAAATGATGAGACTGTGTAAGAACTATAACCTCTTCTTTTTAACTTCTTTCCCCGGCTTCTTTTCATGAACTGGCACAGAGCAGCATGGGCGTTAACTGTCACATAGCAGCATGGGCGTTAACTGGCACAGATCAGCAGCATGGGCATTTTTGTACATTTGTTTTGTGCATTTCTTCCATCCAACCCTTACAGAATGCCCTGCCCTAGACCACGGCAGAAAGAGGCCACCACATGCTGTAACAGCTCAAACTGGCCCATAGTCATTCTGTATGGGACATTCTGCCCCTAACAGAATGCCCTGCCCTAGACCACGGCAGAAAGAGGCCACCACATGCTGTAACAGCTCAAACTGGCCCATAGTCATTCTGTATGGGACATTCTGCCCCTAACAGAATGCCCTGCCCTAGACCACGGCAGAAAGAGGCCACCACATGCTGTAACAGCTCAAACTGGCCCATAGTCATTCTGTATGGGACATTCTGCCCCTTACAGAATGCCCTGCCCTAGACCACGGCAGAAAGAGGCCACCACATGCTGTAACAGCTCAAACTGGCCCATAGTCATTCTGTATGGGACATTCTGCCCCTTACAGAATGCCCTGCCCTAGACCACGGCAGAAAGAGGCCACCACATGCTGTAACAGCTCAAACTGGCCCATTGTCATTCTGTATGGGACATTCTGCCCCTAACAGAATGCCCTGCCCTAGACCACGGCAGAAAGAGGCCACCACATGCTGTAACAGCTCAAACTGGCCCATAGTCATTCTGTATGGGACATTCTGCCCCTTACAGAATGCCCTGCCCTAGACCACGGCAGAAAGAGGCCACCACATGCTGTAACAGCTCAAACTGGCCCATAGTCATTCTGTATGGGACATTCTGCCCCTAACAGAATGCCCTGCCCTAGACCACGGCAGAAAGAGGCCACCACATGCTGTAACAGCTCAAACTGGCCCATAGTCATTCTGTATGGGACATTCTGCCCCTAACAGAATGCCCTGCCCTAGACCACGGCAGAAAGAGGCCACCACATGCTGTAACAGCTCAAACTGGCCCATAGTCATTCTGTATGGGACATTCTGCCCCTTACAGAATGCCCTGCCCTAGACCACGGCAGAAAGAGGCCACCACATGCTGTAACAGCTCAAACTGGCCCATTGTCATTCTGTATGGGACATTCTGCCCCTTACAGAATGCCCTGCCCTAGACCACGGCAGAAAGAGGCCACCACATGCTGTAACAGCTCAAACTGGCCCATTGTCATTCTGTATGGGACATTCTGCCCCTTACAGAATGCCCTGCCCTAGACCACGGCAGAAAGAGGCCACCACATGCTGTAACAGCTCAAACTGGCCCATAGTCATTCTGTATGGGACATTCTGCCCCTTACAGAATGCCCTGCCCTAGACCACGGCAGAAAGAGGCCACCACATGCTGTAACAGCTCAAACTGGCCCATAGTCATTCTGTATGGGACATTCTGCCCCTTACAGAATGCCCTGCCCTAGACCACGGCAGAAAGAGGCCACCACATGCTGTAACAGCTCAAACTGGCCCATAGTCATTCTGTATGGGACATTCTGCCCCTTACAGAATGCCCTGCCCTAGACCACGGCAGAAAGAGGCCACCACATGCTGTAACAGCTCAAACTGGCCCATTGTCATTCTGTATGGGACATTCTGCCCCTTACAGAATGCCCTGCCCTAGACCACGGCAGAAAGAGGCCACCACATGCTGTAACAGCTCAAACTGGCCCATAGTCATTCTGTATGGGACATTCTGCCCCTTACAGAATGCCCTGCCCTAGACCGCGGCAGGAGGAGGCCACCACATGCTGTAACAGCTCAAACTGGCCCATTGTCATTCTGTATGGGACATTCTGCCCCTTACAGAATGCCCTGCCCTAGACCACGGCAGAAAGAGGCCACCACATGCTGTAACAGCTCAAACTGGCCCATAGTCATTCTGTATGGGACATTCTGCCCCTTACAGAATGCCCTGCCCTAGACCACGGCAGAAAGAGGCCACCACATGCTGTAACAGCTCAAACTGGCCCATTGTCATTCTGTATGGGACATTCTGCCCCTTACAGAATGCCCTGCCCTAGACCACGGCAGAAAGAGGCCACCACATGCTGTAACAGCTCAAACTGGCCCATAGTCATTCTGTATGGGACATTCTGCCCCTTACAGAATGCCCTGCCCTAGACCGCGGCAGGAGGAGGCCACCACATGCTGTAACAGCTCAAACTGGCCCATTGTCATTCTGTATGGGACATTCTGCCCCTTACAGAATGCCCTGCCCTAGACCACGGCAGAAAGAGGCCACCACATGCTGTAACAGCTCAAACTGGCCCATTGTCATTCTGTATGGGACATTCTGCCCCTTACAGAATGCCCTGCCCTAGACCACGGCAGAAAGAGGCCACCACATGCTGTAACAGCTCAAACTGGTCCATAGTCATTCTGTATGGGACATTCTGCCCCTTACAGAATGCCCTGCCCTAGACCACGGCAGAAAGAGGCCACCACATGCAGTAACAGCTCAAACTGGCCCATTGTCATTCTGTATGTGGCAATCAGCCGCATACAGAATGGCAATGGGCGGGGTAGTGCTGCTCTTGTGCTCCAAGGATGAGTGCGAGGCGGCCCCATCGAGGAGCTGAGGCCTCTCGCATGGGAACAGCTCTGCTCCTTGCAAGGCCCAAAATTACAGACAAAAGGCATCTGTAAAAGGGATCCTCACGGACAACGGACGTGAGGTCCAAATTACAGACGGTCTGTGAAATTTACGGACGGTTGGTCATCCTAGATGACGTGGTGGCCAGCGATAGGATGGAAAGGTCGTGCCATTCAACAATCGCACACCAAACAGATTTCTCTAATAGCCGGACCACGAGGTGATGTTAGGTGCAGTCTCACCTGTGTGTGAGGCTCAGGGTGGGGGCCTCTGGCTCCAGGTGCAGTCTCACTTGTGTGCGGGGTTCAGGGTGGGGGCCTCTGGCGCCAGGTGCAGTCTCACCTGTGTGTGGGGCTCAGAGTGGGGGCCTCTGGCTCAAGGTGCAGTCTCACTTGTGTGCGGGGTTCAGGGTGGAGGCCTCTGGCGCCAGGTGCAGTCTCACCTGTGTGCGGGGCTCAGGGTGGGGGCCTCTGGCTCCAGGTGCAGCCTCACCTGTGTGTGGGCCTCAGGGTGGGGGCCTCTAGCTCCAGGTGCAGTCTCACCTGTGTGCGGGGCTCAGGGTGGGGGCCTCTGGCTCCAGGTGAAGTATCACCTGTGTGTGGGGCTCAGGGTGGGGGCCTCTGGCTCCAGGTGCAGTCTCACCTGTGTGCGGGGCTCAGGGTGGAGGCCTCTGGGTCTAGGTGCAGTCTCACCTGTGTGCGGGGCTCAGGGTGGGGGCCTCTGGCAAGAGGGCAATTAATATCTGTTTGTGCCTGTTTTTGGCCTCTACATTACACACGTGAGGAAGTCTTTAAAAAGAAGAAAGCACAAAAGTATGGGCCATCCATCGTTTATGGTTGTAGGCAAGGGGGGGGAGGTGAATGTGGCACAGAACACACTGAATGAACCTGGTCTGGAAACAGGAACCCAATCACACAGGATGGGTTGTGTGTCTCGATCTCTTTTGTGTACAGCAGATGTCTCTACCCTCACCCAGGCTTAGGGCATCAAAGGGCCCATCCTCACACCACTTACCCGGGTTCCTGGTGTGGGCTACAACTTCCCCAAAGGGGAGGAGCTCTTCACAGAATGGTGTCTAGCTGCTCTGGAATGAAACCCCTCATAAGCTGCAGCTGTGAGTGGGTGGTTCGGAGCGCAAGTGAAATACAAGAGAGATACTAGGAATAAAACTACCTCTAGGTGGACTAACAAGACACTTTATATTGTCCCCAAGAGCTCGGGTAAAACTAAGAGGGGAGAGAAAACTTAGACCCAATACTTTAACACCACGATTGGGGACCTACGTCTTGTCTCCATGCAGATTTAATAATGATCTTTCATCTTCAAACTGACAGCCGACATACATGATCAGAACCATTACTGGGTTACAGCAGCGCTGTCTGAAGTCAAGACCACAATCTGGGTGTCATCAGCGTAAGATATTGCATCAAACCCAAAAGGGGGGACACCTAGAGATTCAACAAAGTAGGACTCAGTGATGAGCCCTGAGGGACTCCACAGGCAATTGGCATCACCTCCCAACAGGACAGTGACTGTATGACTGACTGTGAATGATTAGAGAGAAACAATTTAAGCTAGCTGAGTGCTAGGCCCACAGATCCCATTGTCAAACCGCCTGGTAGTCCGGATGGAGTCTAAAACAGTATCAAATCCTGCAGAAAGATCAAACAACATCAGAAAGAGTGTGATTCAAATTAGAGAGAAAGTTTGGAGTTAGCCTTTCTCCTAGATCTTAGCTGGAAGAGGCAGAGGTGAGATAGGTCGATAACTGCTCAAAGCTTTGGGGTCGATGCCTGGTTTCTTTAACAGAGGAAGAACTTTGGTGTGTTTCAACCTTGCAGGAACAGAATACAGAGAAAAATTGAGCAGATCAGCAAGGGCTGGAGTGACGTCACTCCTCCAGAGGGCAGAAATGTGTGGTGAGCAAGGATTGAGGATGGGCCAGATCTAGTGATGGAGAATGAAAAAGATACCATGTGACACATGATACGGAGCAATACTTTGTACCAATGGCAGTTGATAGCAGAGCTATCGGCTGAGGGAGAAACGCATGGAATGTAGGCTTCCTTTAAATCCTTTAAAGAGCATAAAAGCCTAAGAGTTGAGTGTTGACAGAAAAGAGGACAAGCAGGGTCTTCTGTTCATTTGTTGACCCTTCTGGCCTCTTCTAAGGGGAAGTTCTGACAAAAGAGGCCAAAGTGTCTGTGACAATGTCAATGCCCTGGTTTGAATGGCGCCTGCCGTCCCTTGACCAGACTAGCTCTGCTTTCATATAGTGATGCCGGATGCTTCTCGGCCACCTCTGTCCTGGGTTAAGTTGTTCACTTCAGCGTTCCTCCTGTGCAGACACGCATTCAGTGCCCATGACCACCTTCCTCTCACCTGAGGCTCCTGAAGATCATGTGGGCCCAACAGTGGTGATCCATTGCTTGGTGCCAGGTCGACACTCAAGAGGTTTCACTTAAAAGAGGTTTTCTGACATCCTTCCTGAAAATGCTGCTGAAGTGATTACATCGTAAGATGCAGACTCCGAAGAAAAAGTGAATATTCCCTCCTGGAAGCACACAAGTGTACCTGATCCAGGGTTCTTCTTGGTTACTCACAGCACACAACAGTCAATATGTATCTGCACAAGGATCTTCTGACTGACCCAAGCCTTAATGGGTTAACTCTTGGGCATATTTTATATATATTTGTGTTAAATATTCACCTATTGATCAATCTCATACCAAGGGAGGTGGCAAGAGGACATCGGGGTGGTCAACATGAAGATGTTCACACTCTAGAGGAAGCCGGGGGCATTCAAGAGGTTTCCCAAAGAGGAGCACTTGCCTCTGGAAACCCAAAGAACTTCACACAACTTTCTACACAAAACCTCACCCTGTAACAGAGTCCACAACAAGATCCATCAAGACCCAACACAAGACATACCACACACTCTTGCACATGGACCACAACACCCTAAACATGTGATCGCAGCAATCATCAAGCCCCAGTCTCTGAACATCCTTATTGATTTCTTTGTCAAAATATCAGATGCAGCTCTAGATTTATCAATAGATCAAAAGAATCTAGACATAAATGCTGATTGGCTTATTGTATTAAAAGTCATGTAGACAAATTACCAATAGTCTGTTTTCAGAACACGCACATCAGCTACTATCAATTTATTGACATCACACTAAAAAGCAGGATTATTGTGGGAAATATGTATACCATCCAGCTCGCTTGCCCTTATTATATAATATAAAAACAAAGTCACAAATCGCACATAAATTCATAATCCTTTCCAAATAGCACTAATTTACCCATAATATCAAATAAAATATAATTTTTTCAGTCTTTCATATCAATACAGCTACAGTTACCTGAGCTAACTATAACTTACGCACCCGCAATGCAGTGCTCATGACCTCATATATTACATCACTGATGACATGGTCAGAGACATTGTCACACACAGAGAAGTAAGGACGTGTAAATTGCTATTTTTTTAAAAGAAGTACAGAAATGGCAAACAGCAAAGCTTTGAAAAACTGCCCTCACCCACAAAAGTTTGTGGCATGCTTCATCATAGGGCTGCTACTGACACCTCTGCGCAGACCAACGCATGAGGTGGAGCAATAGGGTGGGGAAGACTATACAAACATAAAGAAAAGGACAGGATCTAAATAAAAAATAAGTGCAGACAATGAGTTCAAACTAACTAAGGGATATCCCAATAATTTTATTCACGGATTCCCTTGTTAGAGCTAAGAGGTATCTCCCTACCAAAGGATGGTGGTGGAGCAAGTGAATTATGCACCATTCACCCCTCCATTCTGCAAAGAAGTCGACATGTTTCAGATGGATATCGTGTCTCTCCCGGCTTTCCTCAGGACTGTTAGATCCCTAGTCTTATTCCCTTTCTGAAATACCTCAATATGTATATCGATTACTGCACCTGTAATTTATAATCTTGTTAAGGTCCTGTAACTTTACTCCCAATTGGATCAAGTTTACTGAGGAACCTGCTGGAACTGGCACAGGAGTGAGGGCGACCTCCTGTAGTCACACATTCGTCAAGGTGGGTTCGCCACTGGCTCTGTATCACTCCCGGCGCCGCGTAGGTACATCAATGATGACATCTCAAATGACATCTCAAATGACATCTCAAATGACATCATCCAATGGGTGTAAGTGTTTTGTGAAAGTTTCTGAGATTTAAAGTTATATACACTAAGGTACTGCATAACTTAAATTACTATTCTTTCTGTACTACTAATGAGTGATACTATTTCTAACATATGCCATCTGAGTGGGTGTGTGAGTGTCTGAATCTGTGTGTGAGTGACTGTCTGAGTGCCTGTATGGATGTATGAGTGGGTGTGTGAGTGGTTGTATAGGTGAATAAGTGGATGTGTGCGTAGCTGTATGTGTGAGTGAGTGGGTGTGTGAGTGCCTGTATTGGTGAGTGAGTGTCTGTGTGAGTGACAGTATGGGTGGGTGAGTGGATGTGTGAGTGACTATGGGTGAGTGACTGGGTGTGTAAGTGGCTTTATGGGTGAGTGAGTGGCTGTTTGAGTGGGTGTTTGGTTAACAGAGTGGGTGTGGGAATGGCTGTATGGGAGAGTGACTGTCTGTGTGAGTGGTTGTATGGGTGAGTGAGTATATGTGTGAGTGCTTGTATGGATGTGTGAATGGGTATCTAAGTAGTGGTGTGGGTGTGTGAGTGGCTCTGTTGAGAGGCTGTATGGGTGAGTGACTGGGTGTGTGAGTAGCCTTATTGGTGAATGAGTGGGTGTGTGAATGGCTGTATGAGTGACTATATGAGTGAGTGAGTGGCTGTGTGAGTAGGTGTATGGGTAAGTGAGTGGCTGTATGTGAGTGAGTGGGTGTGTGTGTAAGTGGCTCTGTGGATGATTAAGTGGGTGTGTGAGTGGTGGTATGAGTGTGTGAGTGGGTGTATGAGAGGTTGTGTGGATGTGTGAGTCAGTGTGTGAGTGGCTCTGTGGATGATGTCATCAGTGATGGCATTTGAGATCTCAGCAGACTCAACTACGCCAATGCACTCTACACCAGCATCACCCAGAAACAGCTCAGGAAACTACAGAACATTCAAAACGCCGCAGCTAGACTTGTCTTCAACATCCCCTGTTGCAGCCACATCACAGAACACCTTCTACAACTCCACTGGCTCCCAGTCAACAAGAGAATCACCTTCAAGCTCCTCACACATGCCTACAAAGCTCTCCATGATGTAGCACCAGCATATCTGAAACACTGCCTCTCATTCCACATACCCGCCAGACAACTCCGCTCCACACAACTACACTGGCCACAGTCCCATGGATTCACAAGATCAGAACCGGAAGAGAATCCTTCTCTTACCTCGTTGCCAAGACCTAGAATACCCTGCCCCTCCACCTCAGGCAACCCCCATCACTGACCCAATTCAGGAAGGATCTTAAGACCTGGCTCTTCGACTGAACCTCCACACCCAGATTGACCAGCAGCCTCACCCCTTCAGCGCCTTGAGACCCTCACGGATGAGTAGCCAAGCTATACAAAACCCTGATTGATTGATTGACTGAGCATGTCACAAGTGATGTAATATGTGAGTTCATAAGCAGTACATTGCGTGGGCGTAAGTTATAGTTAGCTCCGGTAACTATAACTACTGAATTTGTATGGTAATTTATGAGTGAAATCTGAGCCTAACTATAACATCCCTGTAACCTATGTTTTTTGCAGTGCATTCCTTGCTGGCGGTTGCCTGCCAGTAGGTAGGTATAATCAGGACCATGCTTCCATAGGAAACACATTTTTTGACTTGCCTATATCTTTGGTGCCTTTTGATGAATCTTCACAACATTTTCCAAACAAGCATTGGCATAGCCAATAGGTCTCGCCTTTGGGACCTTATAAGTGGTTAGCTTGAGGTTTTGGCTTGGCCTTTGTTTTTCAGCTATCTTGTAAAGCGGTGTGGCTGCTGTGTAGCAAGTTGGAAAGTTCTAATATACAAGACTGGTCCCATTAATTTGTAGGCACATGCATGCATTACGGCGTGAAATGACACAGGCGCCATTTTTTACTTTTGTGATCCAAAAAGGAATGCAATAGCTCTTGCATTTGCTTGAGTTAGAGCTATTGGTGTTGTGAATGATAATGTCTTTTATCCATGTGTTGTAGAGTGTATGTTTGTGGTGTGTAGTGGAATTATATGAGTTGGATTGGAATTGTTAGTTGTGTAATTGTGTGGCATGTAATGGTGTGGAATGGTATTTTGGGGGTGAGGAATGGTATGTAGTGGAGGTTAATCATGTGGTGTGCTGTTGAATTTTGTGGCATGATGTGGAATTATGTGGTTTGAATTGGATGTATGTGGTTGTTGGAAACGGGTAGCGTGGTGCAGAGCGGGAAGGCTAAACTAGGAGCATTGTGTGAGCATTCGCGCAGCACACACAGGCGACACACCAGGCACACCACAAAAAGGAGACCACACCAGGTTGTTATGTAAAAAAACAAGTTTCTTTATCTAATTCAAGTCAGCCGTAGATGGGGCAGATAAACTCAGTGCAACAATAAACTCATGTCACTGTGAAACTTGAGTAATTCATCCCAGTGCCTAACAGCATTAAACCTTCATATAGGTGAAGGGACATTGGCAACATGCGTCTGTAAGCAGGTAATACTGTAGGTAATGCAGGGCAGTAACAAGCATGAACAACAGCTTATCCAGGCATATTCAGATAATCAGAAAGCCGATGCAGGTAGGCACCAAACACTAGAGGTAATGAGGAACCTGTGTCAGCCTAGGCGTAACCACATCCAGCACAGTGGGTGCCCTAGTGCAAGTAGCATTCAACATAGGTACATTTAACTCAGAGCAAGTACTTCAATGAGGCTCAATGCATGTAGGTACATTCAATCCATGGGAGGACTTAAAGCAGGTATGCAAACACTATGGGTAACATTTTAACCACTAAGCCTCCTCAGGCAGGTTCACGAGCCTCAGCAGAAATCACATAAAGGCCCCACCAATAGCACTTCTATGCACAGCTTACGGCGAAGGAGCCTGATCCTACGGTGGGGAAATACCGGTACACATTCCTGTGGCAGTGACAGGCAAATAACCAAACAAGGCAGGCATTCCATTAAAGTACCATTGCAGGTGGCCTGTTTCGTGTACTAATCACTCCGGTGATATGTCCCCTGCAGCTTGTAGCTCCCTTCTGCAGGTAATTTGACCTTGTGCATGCAGGCAAAACAGGTAACATTACCCTCAATTAGGGCTTAATGCAGGCCTGCAAACATCATAAGGACAGTTCTTACTCACAATGCCCAAAGACTGACCCTTAAGAGCAAGTAAACCATGCCAGTACTGGGAACATGGGAGCCCCACCCCCGGGACTCTCACTGAACAGTTAGGCCCAAATGTTGCCTGTGGGAGCCCCTCCTCTGGGGCTCCGAGGCGCAGAAAAATGCCCGAATGCAGCAGTGCAGAAATGAGGCCCAACAATCACTGGCCCGTGGGGGTCCCCTCCTGGGACCCGAGGCTAGAAAAATGCCTCAACGTTGCAGCGACCCGCAACTGCAGCGTCGCTGTGTAGCCCCCGGGGCACTGTGGTCCTGTCCGTGGTGGAGCCCCACGGGGGCTTCCAAATTAATCAGGCTGCACATTGCAGCTGCCCACTGCCAGGCGGGGCAGCTTGAAGAACGCGATAGGCACTGTACGGGGGGAGGGGCCGGGCACCGGCAGTATGCCCCGATACCTCCCCCACCAAGGCAAGGCTGAGCCCCCACTCACCGGGCTCACTGGAGGACTCCTTCTAGCAGGGGACAGGCACCGGTCTGTGCCTCGGCAGTCCCCTGCTCTCCCCACCGGCGCTGCACACGAGGCGGCTTCTCCTCTTCACCCGGGCCCCCTCCGGGGACCCAGGACTTCTCTGCGGGGCTCTGGACGGCTTCCGGCTGCACACAGGGCTCTCCCCAGCTCCCGGGGAGCCCCGCCTCCACGGAGCGACGTCTCCGTCGACGTTCGCGCCGGCCAGCGCGGGATAGGCTCCCGCCTGGCTTTTTCCAGCGCCGGCGTCCTCACACGAGGCGGGGTAGGATCCCGCCTCGTCCCATTCTTCTCCTGCCTTCACCCGGGCCCCCTCCTGGGGCTCGGGACTTCGATAGAGAGCTCGCGAGGTTCCGACCGGCCTCCTAAGGCCCCGCCCACAGTCAGGCAGAGGTGCCTGGCTTCCGCGTCGGCTCCGGGCCCGCGGCGGTGATCTTGGGGGATTTCAGCGTGTGGGGTGGGCTCCCGCCACGCAGCATACACACGGGGTGGGCACCCGCAACGGACGACAATACGGGGTAGGCTCCCGTGGTGCTTTTAAAACAACCAGCTCTCCCTGGCAGCACGCGGGGATTCGCGGCAAGCAGCGCTCCACTTCTTAGCGCTACACAGCCCGCGCGGATCCCGGCCAGCGGCGGTGATTCCTGGCGGTGACACGCTTCCCTGTCACAGCGCTTCAGTCCCCCACAGCGCTTTCCTGTCCCGGGTGGCGGCGGGGATTACCGGCTCCTAGCTTACAGCACTTCCCACACAACGGCAAATGCGGGGTGGACACCCGCTGTCCCTCAAGCTGGCAAAGGGGGGGTCTCACACACCGGACTTCCCTCGTAGCGCTTCAACAACAGCGCGCTGTAGGACACCAGCTCCTTTCTCTTCTCTTGGGCAGAGGAGATGCAGCACTCCCAAGGCGCTAGATCCCACCAGGGCTTCAGGGCCACACGGCAACGCTCCTCTCCTCCCTGGACAGGGGCTGTATAGCTCTTCTTTTCCCCTGGCACTCCACAGGTAGCACTCACGAGGCGCTAGGGGGCCAGGGCTTCAGGGATGACAGGATAGCGCTCCCCAGGTGCTGGATTCCGGGCGGTAGGAGAGCAGGCCTACAATACTGGGTCAGATCAACAGGCAGTGGGTACTCATCGGAACAGGACCGCAGCTCCTAGAAGCAGTCATCCCCAATAACGTGGTACTTCTCCTGTCATGGCAGTCTACACTCCAGTAAGGGGCTCTCACTGGCTCTGTGGACGGTGGAGGGGTGCAGATGGGCACAGGAGTCAGCACACAGGCCCAATGTGGCGGTACCTCCTGGCAGAGTGTCCCCTCTCAATCAGCCCAGCCTCTCTCCGCCTTTTCCTGACTGACTACATGGCAGCCCAGCCCCCCTATATGTATCCCCCTCACCCCACCTACCAGACAGGGCTGGCAGCTTCCAGAAAGTTCCCTGGGAAAACCGGTCCTAACTGGTCTAGGGGAGGAGTAGAGCACCCTCGGTGCGAAGTTTCCCTCCAAAAGCAGGGGGCGCTGGGAAACAAACCACTAGACTGCCAACCCACTTCAGTCAGGCGGCACAAGGGCAGGCAGGAATGGCGTCCATTTTAAAAGTGACAGGGACACCATTTACATTTAGTACTCTTTTACATTTTAAACCCATGGTACAATACATAGACTAGGGGAAAAAGCGAAAAATATCTGGGAAAAAGGGCCAAGTCCAACACGACCCCCTCCCAGCCAAAAGCCAGGGTAGACCGATCAATGCCTTGATGGGCTTCCCTGCTTAGGGCGAAAAGACTTGGACGCAGGCCCACAACTGCAGGAACACCCGCAGGTTCTTCTCCACTCTGGAACCCGATGGATCCCTCTCTCCACTCCTCCTGTCCCAACTAGGCCACCCCAGTGGTGCTCCCTAGTTGGCTGCAGCCAGGACCGGGCCCTAGGCCATCCAGATGTCTTTGGTCCTGGCTGTCTCACAGAGTGGGGGGGCAGTAGCCCCAGGCCCGTAGTACCCTTTGACCTCTCTCCCTCTCCTCCGTGCAGTCCCAAACTGCCAATGGTCTTCCCACCTAGGGACCACACTCTCACACTGTCCACCAGGTAGGGGCGAGGCTCTCCTCCCCCTACCTCTCCTTCTGGGGTTCCGCCCTCTCCTCCTATGCGGGGCACCCTCAGAACACCACTCCCTCACTCTTCCAGGGCCGTGACCCTGCATCCGATCCACCAACCCAGGGTCTAAACCCTTAGGTTGCCCCGGTGCCAGAGGCGAGACCTCCCTCCCTCTGCACCCCCTCCCAGATTATCCGCACCCTCCCACCTGGAGAAGCACCCCTGGGAGACAACTCCGGGGGGACACTGCTTGCAGACGTCCCTCCCGCCAGGTCAGGCAGTACCTGTCCCTGGCCTCCCAACCCAGGATCTAAGCCCTGTGGCTGAGCCGGTGCCAGAGGTGAGTCCTTCCTCCCTCTGCACCCCCTTCCAGAGTTCCGCACCCTCCCACCTAGAGAAGTACCCCTGGAAGTCAAACCGGTAGGGACCTTGACTACAGGTGTCCCTCCCTCCAGGTCAGGCAGCCCCTCAACCTGGCACCACAGCCCAGGATCTAAACCCTGTGGCTGGGCAGACCCCAGAACCCCTGGAGCTCTGAATGCAGACGCCCCGGGTTCTCCTGACACTGGGGGATCCCCTTCCATGGACGGCCCATCGGGACAGCCTAGGCTCCCAACCTGGGGTTCCCTTATGGAACTCTCCAGGCCCTGAGACTGCGGTTGGGGCACCTCGGGACACCTCCCCATCTCACTCCTTCCTATAGATAGGATGTGAGGCCCTACAACCCTCTCACCTTCCTGGGACCTAGCTGGGCTATTCTCCACCTCTCCCACCTCGCTGGATTGGGAGATCCCTGCACCACTCCCTTCAGGATCACTCCCCACTGCCCTCTCAGACTCTCTGGCACTCACCCAAAGGTCTGCCTCCCGTGCAAGCTCCCTGGGGTCAGAGAGCCCACACCGCAACAGGTGGTGGCGCAACCTGGGAAGACAACTCTTGAGCACATGCTCCCTGATAATCAGGCGGAACAGCTCTTCCCCATCTGTCACCGCGCCACCCACCATCCACTCCTCCAGTGCAGTCCAACACATGTCCACATACTCCCCCCAAGACTGATGGGACAGTTTCTTGCCGCCCCTAAATTCCAACCTGCCCCCCTCCACCTGGGGATCAGGCACCATCTTCCGGGCTCTGGGAGTGGGACTTCCTGCACTGGCTTCACTCTCGCTGCCACCACTCGATCCCACCCTCACTGGTGAATCCAGACCACAGACACCACTCTCAGGGGACAACCTACCCCCCTGAGCTAGTCTCTCCCTGGCGAAGGCCCTCTCTGCCTCAGCCATTCTCTCCTGTGCTAGGACTCTCTCGGTCTCTAGCCTCTTTTCTTCCACTCTCAGCTGCGCTAGCTCCACTCTGAGCCTTTCCAGCGCCAGCTGATACTCCCTTTCTTCCCTCCTATCTACCCACTCTTCTGGGGACAGGGAAAGGGGTGGGGCAGTGCCCCCAGGGCTGGACCCAGCACGGGACTCCCTCTCTCTGGTGTCCTCTTTCGCTACCGGTGTCTCTGCCCTAACATCCTCTTCCTCCTCAAAGTCACCCCCTCCAGGGTTATGGACTGGGACCCCTCACTCTCAGAGTCCTCCTCACGGTCTCTACCAAATCCATCCCTTAAATATGCGGAGGGGTAATCGGAAAGGTCCCCACAGGGCTCTAAGGGTTCCCCCCTTCTCAGGGCCTCGTAGAGGAACAACTTCCTGCGGGTGTTGCCTACTGTGGGTATCCCTTTCTCTCTGCAGAGGTCTATCACCTCCTGCTCAGTGTACTCCCCCAGGCAATCCTCATCGTAGGTTAACCCCATCCTGGTGAGATACCCTCGGGATACACCACCCACAGTGCAACAGGGAGACACAATCCCAAAACAACACTTCCAGGAGGAAATACATTCAGCAAAACAATCCCCAAATCTGTGGTTTTCTAAGTGCTCAATTTGCAGTGCAACCAGTTGTCGCTGTGGTACTGCGCAAACACAAGTCCTATCCCACCGCTGAGCACCAATGTTGGAAACGGGTAGCGTGGTGCAGAGCGGGAAGGCTAAACTAGGAGCATTGTGTGAAGCATCCGCGCAGCACACACAGGCGACACACCAGGCACACCACAAAAAGGAGACCACACCAGGTTGTTATGTAAAAAAACAAGTTTCTTTATCTAATTCAAGTCAGCCGTAGTTGGGGCAGATAAACTCAGTGCAACAATAAACTCATGTCACTGTGAAACTTGAGTAATTCATCCCAGTGCATAACAGCATTAAACCTTCATATAGGTGAAGGGACATTGGCAACATGCGTCTGTAAGCAGGTAATACTGTAGGTAATGCAGGGCAGTAACAAGCATGAACAACAGCTTATCCAGGCACATTCAGATAATCAGAAAGCCGATGCAGGTAGGCACCAAACACTAGAGGTAATGAGGAACCTGTGTCAGCCTAGGCGTAAACACATCCAGCACAGTGGGTGCCCTAGTGCAAGTAGCATTCAACATAGGTACATTTAACTCAGAGCAAGTACTTCAATGAGGCTCAATGCATGTAGGTACATTCAATCCATGGGAGGACTTAAAGCAGGTATGCAAACACTATGGGTAACATTTTAACCACTAAGCCTCCTCAGGCAGGTTCACGAGCCTCAGCAGAAATCACATAAAGGCCCCACCAATAGCACTTCTATGCACAGCTTACGGCGAGGGAGCCTGATCCTACGGTGGGGAAATACCGGTACACATTCCTGTGGCAGTGACAGGCAAATAACCAAACAAGGCAGGCATTCCATTAAAGTACCATTGCAGGTGGCCTGTTTCGTGTACTAATCACTCCGGTGATATGTCCCCTGCAGCTTGTAGCTCCCTTCTGCAGGTAATTTGACCTTGTGCATGCAGGCAAAACAGGTAACATTACCCTCAATTAGGGCTTAATGCAGGCCTGCAAACATCATAAGGACAGTTCTTACTCACAATGCCCAAAGACTGACCCTTAAGAGGCAAGTAAACCATGCCAGTACGGGGAACATGGGAGCCCCACCCCCGGGACTCTCACTGAACAGTTAGGCCCAAATGTTGCCTGTGGGAGCCCCTCCTCTGGGGCTCCGAGGCGCAGAAAAATGCCCCCGTTGCAGCAGTGCAGAAATGAGGCTCAACAATCACTGGCCCGTGGGGGTCCCCTCCTGGGACCCGAGGCTAGAAAAATGCCTCAACGTTGCAGCGACCCGCAACTGCGGCGTCGCTGTGTAGCCCCCGGGGCACTGTGGCCCTGTCCGTGGTGGAGCCCCACGGGGGCTTCCAAATTAATCAGGCTGCACGTTGCAGCTGCCCACTGCCAGGCGGGGCAGCTGGATGAACGGGATCGACACCGTACGGGGGGGCCGGGCACCGGCAGTATGCCCCGATACCTCCCCCACCAAGGCAAGGCTGAGCCCCCACTCACCGGGCTCACTGGAGGACTCCTTCTAGCAGGGGACAGGCACCGGTCTGTGCCTCGGCAGTCCCCTGCTCTCCCCATCGGCGCTGCACACGAGGCGGCTTCTCCTCTTCACCCGGGCCCCCTCCGGGGACCCGGGACTTCTCTGCGGGGCTCGCGGGGCTCCGGATGGCTTCCGGCTGCACGCGGGGCTCTCCCCAGCTCTCGGGGAGCCCCGCCTCCACGGAGCGACGTCTCCGTCGACGTTCGCGCTGGCCAGCGCGGGGTAGGCTCCCGCCTGGCTTTTTCCAGCGCCGGCGTCCTCACACGAGGCGGGGTAAGCTCCCGCCTCGTCCCACTCTTCTCCTGCCTTCACCCGGGCCCCCTCCTGGGGCTCGGGACTTCGATAGAGAGCTTGCGAGGCTCCGGCCGGCCTCCTAAGGCCCCGCCCACAGTCAGGCAGAGGTGCCGGGCTTCCGCGTCGGCTCCGGGCCCGCGGCGGTGATCTTGGGCGATTTCAGCGTGTGTGGTGGGCTCCCGCCACGCAGCATACACACGGGGTGGGCACCCGCAACGGACGACAATACGGGGTAGGCTCCCGTGGTGCTTTTAAAACAACCAGCTCTCCCTGGCAGCACGCGGGGATTCGCGGCAAGCAGCGCTCAACTTCTTAGCGCTACACAGCCTGCGCGGATCCCGGCCAGCGGCGGTGATTCCTGGCGGTGACACGCTTCCCTGTCACAGCGCTTCAGTCCCCCACAGCGCTTTCCTGTCCCGGGTGGCGGCGGGGATTACCGGCTCCTAGCTTACAGCACTTCCCACACAACGGCAAATGCGGGGTGGACACCCGCTGTCCCTCAAGCTGGCAAAGGGGGGTCCCACACACCGGACTTCCTCGTAGCGCTTCAACAACAGCGCGCTGTAGGACACCAGCTCCTTTCTCTTCTCTTGGGCAGAGGAGATGCAGCACTCCCAAGGCGCTAGATCCCACCAGGGCTTCAGGGCCACACGGCAACGCTCCTCTCCTCCCTGGACAGGGGCTGTATAGCTCTTCTTTTCCCCTGGCACTCCACAGGTAGCACTCACGAGGCGCTAGGGGGCCAGGGCTTCAGGGATGACAGGATAGCGCTCCCCAGGTGCTGGATTCCGGGCGGTAGGAGAGCAGGTCTACAATACTGGGTCAGATCAACGGGCAGTGGGTACTCATCGGAACAGGACCGCAGCTCCTAGAAGCAGTCATCCCCCATAACGTGGTACTCCTCCTGTCATCGCAGTCTACACTCCAGTAAGGGGCTCTCACTGGCTCTGTAGACGGTGGAGGGGTGCAGATGGGCACAGAGGCCAGCACACAGGCCCAATGTGGCGGTACCTCCTGGCAGAGTGTCCCCTCTCAATCAGTCCAGCCCAGCCTCTCTCCGCCTTTTCCTGACTGACTACATGGCAGCCCAGCCCCCCTATATGTATCCCCCTCACCCCACCTACCAGACAGGGCTGGCAGCTTCCAGAAAGTTCCCTGGGAAAACCGGTCCTAACTGGTCTAGGGGGAGGAGTAGAGCACCCTCGGTGCGAAGTTTCCCTCCAAAAGCAGGGGGCGCTGGGAAACAAACCACTAGACTGCCAACCCACCTCAGTCAGGCGGCACAAGGGCAGGCAGGAATGGCGTCCATTTTAAAAGTGACAGGGACACCTTTTACATTTAGTACTCTTTTACATGTTAAACCCATGGTACAATACATAGACTGGGGGAAAAAGCGAAAAATTTCTGGGAAAAAGGGCCAAGTCCAACAGTGGTGTTATGTAATTGTGTTGTTGAGTTAAATTATGCGGTTTGTTGGTGAATTATGTAGTGTGGAATGTATATGGGTGGAGTTGAATTGTGTGGTGTGGAACTGTGTGACGTCGAGTGAAAAAGCAATGTGATAGAGAGATAAGGGAAGGAAGGGAAGAAAGAGGGAAGGAATTAAGAGAAGGAAGGGAGGAAAGATGAGAGGATGTGAGAGAGGAAGGGAGGGAGGGAATGACAGAGTGAGGAAGAGAGAGCAAGAAGAAAAAAAGAAACCAGTTAGTCAAAGGCAGAATTGCAAGATATGAGTGACTGGAATAGATGAAGTTGAAATAAGGGTTGAGGAAATAAGGCTGGGTATAGGATTAAGGAGTGGCCAGAGGGATTAAGACGGGCAAGAAGGAAGAAGGAGGTAATGAAGAAAGATAGGGAGGCAGAGAGGAAGATAGGCAGAAGGGACAGTGGAAGTAAATAGGAAGGAAAGGTTTGAGTGATGGAGGAATCGAGGAAGGGGGAAGAGATTGTTTAAGTAATGACGAGTGGGAAAAGGATGGAGGGTTAGGAACGAAGGAAGGTAAAGAAGGAATGAAGGAAAGAAGTATGGGGGAATAAGGAGGCCAATAAGGAAGGGGGGGAATGAGGGAATAAGGAAGCGAGAGAGAAACTGTGAAATTAGGTCTGGGATAGGCAGTCAATCAGTCAGTGCTGGAAGGCAATGGCTGGAAATGCAGCCATGTATTTTTGATAAAAGAAAATAGCACATATCAGTTGATGTGTTGCTCAGCCTGTTACTGCTCTTCTAGCCTCTTGTTGCTCTGTATTGTGATTCTGTTAGAAATGGTAGCATGACCAAAACACATGAACATTGATTCTGAAAAATAACCCCCATAAAATGTCATGAAGAGGTTATATGTTTCACTGATGCAGGAGCTACTTTGAGGCATTTGTGAACAAACTGCATACTCTTTTCTATTAATTTGCGACATAACTGCCGAGCTGCTGGGGGATTCTCTCCAGAGAGACTATGTTAAGTGCTTGTTCTTCAGTGGTGGCATTTCGGCTTGGTTGTGCTATCTATCTAATATGAGGCCTAGCAAAGACTTCTCATATATCTCTCTGTCTCTCACACACCACGCTAAATGGCAAATGAACAGAAGCACTGGGGATCAGATGATACCCATTCTGTACATTTTACCTCGAACAGACACCTACAGGTACATCCTCTGGTACAAAACGAGGGACAGGGGAAATTAGTTCCAAAGCTTATGCTTGTAATATTGCACAAAGTTTATTCACAAACTATCTACAATACACGTTTATCAAAACGCACTGTATGTATCAGAATGGAGGATACAAAACAGCCGACAAACATAGAAGCGCTGGCGAAGCTACTGCTAACACTTTTTAAAGGCATTTTTAACAATCGGATGGAAGGATGGGCAAAAACAAGGGATCTGGTTTCAATTAAGAAAAACTTTGAGGGTAAAGCAAATTCCATTGTTTATATATGTTTTCATTAATGTAATGGAGTAACACTTTCAAAGGAAAACACGTTGTTTCGTGTAATTTATGATGATGTTTGAGAAAGAAGCTTGTGTTGCAGCTTGCAGTCCTACAGGTGTCACCTGCAGCTGCACTGGCGCAGACTTGTAAGATTGTCATCTTCCTCTCACTACGGTAATTACCCAGAGCATCGCTCCGGAGGGCACTCAGTGGCAAGCGCCAGCCCACCACACAAAGTGCAAATTATGTAACACTTGCTTAGTGGTATTGTCAGTTCCAAGAAAAACAAGAAAAATACAAAAAACAGACGCGGCAACGGAAACAAGGATGGGGTCGGAGCGGCAGAAGGAGAGAGAGGGCAGAAAGGGAAGATAGACAAAATGCACACGATGGAATGGAATGGGGCGAGACAGGCAGGAACGGAGCAGGCATGTGTGCATGTGTGCGTGCTTTTATAGCTCAGACCTTGCTAGGGGGCATCAAGGCGCTGGAAGCAAGGAAGAGAGAATGGGTGGAGGGAGGGAGCGGAGAGAAATATCAAGAAAGAAACTGAGCGCGTGAGCGTTAAAGAGGGAAATGTAGAAGCGATGGAGAGAATTAGGGTGAGAGGAAGGGGGTATATAAAATGGAAAACGTGGGGATGAAAAGGAACATTTTAAGGAGAAACTGAGTGAGAACCCGGAGGAAAAAGACAGATCGACGGAATCAGGGACAAACAGAGGGATATAAAATTAGAAATGCTTTGTGAGGATAAAAAAGAGAAATGCTGATAGTGCAAGAAATACAGAAAGATTTTACAAAACTTTTCTAACATAATGAATCCGCTCGTATTTTTGTCACAAGTCCGGCAGTGGTGCGTGCGTGTGCGCGCAGTCTGCTCTTTTTGGAAGCACATACTCGTGCTTGTGGAGCGCCCCTGCTCGCTCCCGCAAGGTGGATGCCGCCACAAGCACGAGTATGTGCTTCCAAAAAGAGCAGAGCGACGGCTAAAGGTCCTCCTAGGCAGCGCATGCGCGCTGTGTAGGCGAGACCTAAAAAAGTGCCTAGGTGATTCTAGTTGTGTATGGAAAGTTTCGGGGTGATCCATTCCCATAGGGATTATGAACATGACTACAGCCCGAACCGCTTGACAGAATTACACCAAATTTGTTGGAAAGCTAACACTTGGTCCAGAAAGAGTGTTTTTTGTTATTTGGTGTAACTCTGTCTAGTAGTTTTTGAGATATTAAAGAAAAACTAAATTTGTATATCTCAGGATGTGATGGCTCCGTGAACCCTCCCGGTGTTGGTCTGAGATCTCATTGGCTGCCAACACTTCAACCAGGAAGTGTAGGAAGCCATTTTGAGACTCAGTGTCAGGTTCTGGGGCATTTTATTAAAAAAAGGAGGGGGGTGCATGGGGCCCCCCTCCTGAGGCTCATTGAACCCAGGGGACCGCCTCCTCCCTGGGGCTTTATTGGTTAAAAAGGAGGGGGGTGCACTGGGCGCCCCTTCATGGGCCCTCTTGGGTGAATTAAATATTGATGGATGGGCTGCATGGATCCCCTGAGCCTCAGGAACCAACACCTCCCTGCGGCTAAAAAGACACATATTGTGGGACCCCGTGGACCACCACCTACCTGGGACCAAATATTTATGAAAAAAATGGAAGAGGGGCCACACAGCCCCCCTCCCTGGCCACATAGGGCCCCGGGGACCACCACCTCCCCGAGGCTGGCTGTGAAAAATAAAGGAGGGGGGCCACATGGCCCCCTCCTAGAGCCATACATGGCCCTGGGGACCACCAACCCCCAGGTCCAGCTCCTGCTATGTTCTGGGGTGCCCACCCCAGGGAAATAGCTGTTTGCTGGGACTTGGCAGGAGCTTTGACAGCTCCACCCAAGTCAAAGCAAACAGTCCGCTTCCAGCAAGCTGGAGCTGACAAAGTGCTCTTGCTTGCTGGAAGCGAAGGTTTCTGCTGTTTCCCTTCCCGCTGTCAAGTGGGAAGGGAAACAGATGAAAGGATTGCTCTCACAAACAGGGAGCTGCATGTTTAGCAGCTCCATGTCAGTGAGAACAATGCCGGCTCCCCCAGGAGGCGGGGAGCCAATAGGGGCAGCAGGGACTTGAGGCTCCTCCCACTGGGTGCCCTCGGTGGAACCTGCTCACCCAAAATCAAGAGGGAGGGGCAGGGGGGCCACTCGACCTCCCTCCCCATTTGTTTATGGTCGAGCCCTGGGGGATTGGGTCTCTGGGGCCAAAACAGCCCAGGTAGAGCGCGGCCACCCACCCCATATGTTTACGGCTTGGCCCCAGGGGTTGGGGTCCCTGGGCCAAAATAGCAGAGGGGGTGTGTAGCCCCACTCCCACATTAAAAATGGATATATTTTAAGGTCGGGGATGGAGTCCCCGGGGCTGTAATCGGCCCAGGGAGGGGGGGCGCGTGGTCCCCCTTCCCATTGTATTATTGTGGGCCCTGGGGTCCCCGGGGCCCAAATCAGCGAGGGAGGCAGAAATATGCTTGGCAGGACCGCAGCAGTCCCGCCAAGCATATTACGACTTCCCTCACTGACACTGATTTAATGGAAGTCTTTCCTCCATGAAAACAGTGGCAGTGAGGAAAGAAAGGGGGCCATACAGGGCCCCCTTGTGCCTCACTCCATGTGAATGAACACAGGGGGGGACATGTGCCTGCACCCCCAGTTCCAGCATGGCATGGACTTCACAGTCCATGCCGTACTGGAACTTCCTTTGACGTTCCTAATGCGGTGCCTATTTTTAGGCACCGCTGTGGAAATGCCAAAAGAACTGCCCGCCAGTGACTAAAAAAGTCATAATAGGGCGTGCGGTTCTCACGCGGGCTTGGCGGTGCGGCGGCCGCACCGCCAATCTCCTAATCAGGCCCTTACAGTCAAGTGATGATGTAATCAGTGATGTCATTAGATATTTTAGCAGTGATGTCATCAATGATGCCACTGACCATGTCATGAGTGATATAATATGTGAGGTCATAAGCAGGGCTTTTAGTTAGTTCATGTAACTATAACTGCAGAATTTCTATGGTTTTATATGAGTGAAATCTGAACCTAACTATAACGTTCCTGTAACCTCTGATTTTTTCAGTGAATTTCTACGTTTAAAAAAATCTATTTCTTAATTATAACGTCCTTGGAACCTTTTTTTTCGGTGAATAAATAAATACATATAAATATATATATCTATACATATAGTATTTATTTTTGTGTGGAGTGAGATGTTGGGTTTTTAGGGGATAAAGGTAGCGAGATTTTGAAAAAGTGAACATTTTAATTTAAATGTAATGTTAATAATTTTTATGTTATGCAAATTAACATTGCAAAATTTGAATTTATTATTCATACATTTATCATTATTTTGAATGTATATATAACTTATATTAATTGTAAAAACATATTTTATTGTTATTATTAAAATAATTGTTTAAATTATAAAAATCTTGGAGAAAAAATCTCAAATTTAAATTTAATTGCGTAAACTTTTTGTAAATCTAGTTTTTATAACAAATGTTATAATTAACAAAAATGAAAGTAAATTTTGTAAAATATTTTAAAATGTTATATGGATTTATTTAAATGTTGAAAATTGTAAATAATATATAGTTGTATATTTATATGTTATAGGTTTGTTTATCAAAATGTTATTAAATAATATGTTATTGATGAAATATTTATTATCTTTATTATTGGAATACGTTCTGTTTTTGGGAATATATATTCTAAAATGTATTAATTATAATGTATTAGAGAATATTTTTTTGCATTTAATTATAAATTTCATATATATATTTTTTTAACTTTACCATTTTCATTTTTGGATTTTTTAAAAATGTTATGTTTAAAAATTTGGGAATAAAGAAAATATATTAAGTATTAATATTGATAAACATATTATTTTATATGTTAATGTTCGGGTGATTGTGTATTTTAAGTAGGGGTGGACGATAAATTCTGCTGTGCCGGTGGAGTTTGAAGAGTTTTGGTCACTCCGTGTTACTCATGTAATGCGGAGTTCCAGCCACATTCCTCCAACCGCCGCATGGCTGAGTTTTTTCTAGTGAGATTTGGCGTCCTCTATCATGATGTTCATAGCCCAGGCTAGCCGACCTCTTTTTCTGGTCGCTCTACCTTTCCGAGCATAGACTGCTGTTTCTATGTGGTACAAGGATATAAGTCGAGCTATCCATTGCTGACTTGAGAGAGGGTTGGGGTCTAACCAGCCTGAAGCCAAACATAGCCTTAGTACTGCCATTGCAATAAACATGAAAGCATGGGCATGTGGAGGGATGCCATTCTCTTGGACCCCTAGCATAATCAATTGAGAGGTAATCATAATCCGCAACCCCAGCCTCATCTCCAGGAATCTACTGATATCTCTTTTAAAACCCTCCAGGCTGGGGCAGGTTGCAAACAGATGTATAAGGTCCACCCCATAGCTATGGCAACGTGGGCAATGTGTGCCTCCTACCCCTCCCCATTTAGCAATCTTCCGAGGTGTAATATAGAGATTAAACCACGTTTTAAAGTGCCAAGCTTGCAAATTAGCGGACAGTAAAAATGACTGAGCTAAGACTAAAGACTCTTCACATTCCTCCGTATCCACTTGAAGCGACTCCTGCCACCACCTGGTGTGCTTATCTATGTCATCACCCATCCTAGCATTCAACATCCTATATAGCAAGCCCACTGTAGATCTATGTTCAATAAGTGAGTCGACTACATCTACCCTGGAAAACCCAGACGCACCCCTCCTTTCTTCATCACAAAGTCGCTAATCTGTAAATATTAAAAAAATTCTCTATGCTCGATACCAAATTTGCTTTTCAAGACATTAAATGGATAAACACCCGCCTCCCCCACAAAACCTCCAAAAGTAGACGGAGCCTCCTCTTTCCAGCGCTTAACATACGGATCCCTAAATATGTCTGGTAAGAGAGGGTTTTTTTGCAATGGGGTATAAAAGTTCAGGTGGCCTATTCCCAGTTTCTTCCAGACTGTGGGCCAAATTCTGAAGGCACTCTTCAAAGTTTTAAAGTAACTCTTTTAAAGTATCCAAAATCTAATTGCCTCATTAAACACCCCCTGCTCTCATCCCCTAATAAGAACCTCGAAATCATCTGATCCAGAATCTTAAACCAATAGCCTTCAGCTTCCAAAGGGATGGCCCTAAAGAAGTATAATATTTTGGGTAAAAACAGCATTTTAACAATGTTACTCCTCCTGATCAGTGCAAACTTGAGATTAGTCATTCTCACAAAGTCAAGCTTCGTTCCCCTGATCAAGGGATTCAAATTGTTCCCCACAATTTTCTCTGTGTCTGCGGAAACCTCCACCCGAGATAGACCGCATTTGCCACCACCCGCCTATCATTCGATTGTACCTTATTATTAATAACAATTTGTGTTTTATTTTGATTTAATAAATACCCAGATAGATAGTCAAATTTCCTTGCCTCTATCTCGATTTCTTTCACCGCCCTCTCTGGATCACGTGTAACAATAGCCAGATTGTCCGCATATGCCAAAAGTTTAGTTTCCCATCCCCGAACACATACGAGAAAAATTGCTATATTGCTCTTAATTCTCCTTATCAGGAGCTCTATATAGAGAGCAAATAATAGAGGAGAACAGGGGCAGCCTTGTCTCGTACCCTGTTGAATCCTCACCAACTCCGATTCATCCCCCATCACCGAGACCCTGGCTACTGGATTTCCATATAATGATTTAACTGCAGATATAAAACCAGGTCCCAGACCTTTTTGTCCCAAGACTGCCCACAGATAGGACTAGGAGACCCTGTCAAATGCTTTCTCCACATCTAATAATATTAATGCCATATGGTCTCCTGATACCTTAGCAGCATTAAATCATGTAATAACTCATTGTATATGATCAGTTGCACTCCGACCAGGAATAAACCCATGTTGCACTGGGGAGACCATCTTCTTTATTAAAGTAATTGGCCGATAGGACCCTAATTCGTGGACAAGTTTATCTTTTTTAGGGAATATTATTATGTTAGCTGACGCCCATGAATCAGGGGCATCACCTCCCCCTTGTGCCTGCAAGAATACTCCCAGCATAAGAGTTTGAATGCATGATACAAAGACGTTATAAAATTCACCAGGGATCAATTCCATCCCTACTGCTTTCCCTGTCGGTATCGAGGAGATTGTCATAATAACTTCCTCACTCGTAATCGGTTGATCTGGCATCTCCTTATCCTCTACAGATTATTCCTCATGTATTGTTAAATCCAAATAACCCTTTACAACTTCGCTCTCCTTACCCCCTCCTCAATATACAGTTGCTGATAAAATCTTTGAAAAGCAGAGGGTATTTCACCCGGATCAGTAATCATTCCATTTAAAGGATTTCAAATTTCCTGGATCTCTCCCTGCGATATCCTCTGTCTTGAGCGCACTGCCCACAATGCCCAACCCTTTCATTGAGTTCATAGACCTTGCTCTTCCATACTGCATATTTATCTGCAGCTTTTTTAGCAGATATATTAGTTATGGCTGCTTTAGCAACTGCAACACTCAATTGGGCCTTTTCAATTTCTTGACCACTCGAAATAGCTTCTATCAGCTGCTTCTCGGCGGCTACTAAGGCCTCATACAAATCTAACAAATGTTTTTTCTCCTTCTTCTGCCGGTTCCAGCTTTAGCTTAAGGTCTCCCCCCGATCCCTGCTTTAAGAGCATCTAAGACTAAACTTGTCTGGGCACTCCCTATATTATCCACTATAAACATTGGGATCCAGCTTTTCATTTGGATAATATATTCCTCATCATATAATAAGGTCCAGCAGCGAGAGGGAGGGCGTGCTACTCCCACATCCACCTCTAGCACTAAAGGACTATGATCAGACATTACCCTTGGATATTTATATATCGAGTTTGCCTGTACCTACCCCTTGGAGATAAAAAAATAGTCCAGCCTGACATGTACCCGATGAGGTGCAGAAAAAACGTATATGCTGGGTCGTGAATTTCCTTCTCTGCCCATACATCGGATAAACCATGAGCCAGCCCCAGGTGTGTCAATGCTCTACACACCTTTGCTTTATGACCTTGGTAATACTTACTGCTTGTTCTGATCCCCCCCTTTAATGTTAATGTTGAAATCACCACAGACAACAAGCGGAAGCGGCCAGCTGGCCAGTTCATTATTCAGCCAATCAAATACCCTAGGGTCGTCAACCACAGATCCATACACAGAGCAAAGTGTAAAGGATTTATTATCTATACTACATTCAACAATAGCCCATCGGCCGTATTTATCTGCACTGCAACGGTGAAAGATGAACCTCCCCTTCCGAGCTAAGGGGTCTATTACGATGGCGGTCGGATGTCCACCGCCGCGCCGGCGGTGGTGCCCACCGGACCGGCGGTGGACATCCGACCGCGATCGCAACCAAGAAAACCGCCGGTCAAATTAGGATGGTGGTGGTGACCGCGGTGGTGGGAAATTCCGACCGCCGCTTTTCCGCCGGTTGCTATCCGCACTCCTGCCTGGCGGACGGAGCAGGACCGGGATAATGGTGGCGGTGCAGAGCAGGCTCCGCCGGCAGGATTATGATGCCGGCGGTAGGCAGCCTTTCCTTAGCGGTCTAAGCGCCATGGAAAGGCATGCGGAGATTGTCTTCCGGGGGTCCGTTGCGGGCCCCCAATGTTTTGGGGGGGTGTGGGTGCACTGGGGGGGGTACCCATGGTCCCCCCTACATTTTCCTGTGCCAGGCGGCAGGTACTGTGCAGTGCCTGCCACGCAGTGCAGGGAAATGCAGGACATGCTCCTTTGGACATCGCGGCGGTGCTGCGGGCAGCAGCAACCGCCGCAATGTTAAGGCCCGCGATCCGACCGCCATCGTAATAGGCCCCTAAGATAGCAACCCCACGTGTGCATGCCCCCTGCATGGTATTACAAATCAGTTGGTAACCTGTGAGCTCTAACACCTCCCTTCTGTTCGCCTCAATATGCATCTCGTGCAGACAGAAAATATACGCTTGTAAAAATTGTATATGTACATTAACCCTTTGCTTTTTAAAGGGATTATTTAGCCCGAATATATTAATTGTAGCGATTCGTAACTTACTCATCTAAAGCACTGAGCACCGCCCTCCAAAGTTTTGTCCAACTACCTACCCATAACTCTCTCCACTGCATGGAATGCCACCCCCCCACCCAACCCAACCTCCCTCCCCTGAACCCCCCTTTCCCTCCAAACCCCACCCCTACTTCGAGCAACCAGGTCGCAAAAGACCCTTGTGATGCCTCCTGCTACCATACCGCCCCCCAGCCCCCTGCCCAACCCTACTCAATCTTACCCCCAGCCACCCTGGTGACCACACCATAGAGAATAACAAACAGGAGAAAAAAACAGAATGATCAAAACAATGCATGAGTCCCAGATAAAGGTACACTGTCCACTGGAAAATGTACAAATCAGGCCCCACATAGTTAGAAATCCCGGCATGCCTTGTAATTTTCACCCTTCCTTTCACCCCACTAAATATAACCGGTGTAGCATCTGAATAATTGGGCCCTTACAGTACCTACGATCCTAACTTAACACTCGCCCCGCCCCACCTAGATCTCGTTCAGAAATTCCTGAGCTTTAATTTCAGATGTGAATACCCAGGAGTTTCCCTTAAATATAACCTCAAGGCGGGCAGGACTCATCAGATATACTTCGCAGTCCAGCCCCCTATAGGGCGCAAATAGTCGCCGCAACCGCCATCTCCTTTCCACCGTCAAGTGGCAGAAGTCCGGCCGCACAAAGAAAGTGTTGCCATCAAATGTACGTTTATCCTCTGGTCTTGCTTTCTCAAAGATGGCCTGCCGCAAGAGGAAGTTCCCCCAAAAAATCAAAATTGCTCTAGGTCTTTCATCCTGTGAAAGTTGCCGATGTTTCTTTACCATTAGAGGAAAACGGTGCACTTGTTGAACCTCTGATTATTAATACCAGTGGCCCGATTCGGGGAAAGCCCCCTTCAACAACCCCAACATGAATTTCCTGATGTCACTTCCCTCTGCGTTTACTGCCACACCTAAGAATTATTCCTGCGTTGGCTGTTCTCAAAATCTTCCAACTTCCACAAGAAGTCGGCCATGCGAGGTTCTTGAGATGAAGCCTGCTTCTCCAACGCCTCAGCCCCTACTTCCAAGATTGATGTATTTTTCTTCACCGCTGCAGTTCTCTCTGTTTTTTCAGTACAAATCTTGTGAACCTTGCACATTGCCCCTTGCAGTTTTTTGGTAGCGAGGTGTGCTCTCTTGTTTGCCAAACGGGCTTCCCCTTGCATATGTTTTAACGTGGAGAATATACGATCGATTGAGGGGGCGGCTTCAGATTCAACCTTTGTTGCAGGGCCAACTTGCTGAATGCCACTTACAGCAGCACCCCCCTCCTCCTATATTAAACTTGTAGCGGAGTAATCCCATCTCAACTGCCAGTTGGTACTCCTATCTGAGTCATACCCTGGTCCACCAGACCTGGTTTTCTCCATACGTTTTGTTTGCGATACAGCGCGCTTTTGCGTAACAGGCCTGAGACTAGGGCTTCCAAGGCTCTCCCCTGAGATGCCGGGAGTCGAGTCTCCATCCGTCAGGGCTTCGCTACCCCCTGAAATATCAGTGAGTAGAATTTCTCTGCCCCTTCTGGAGAGCATCCTGTCATCAACTCCTGCCACCCCAAGCTAGCTTTCTGGCATTTAGACAAATTTCCTGGAGCCAAAATATTCTCAGTCTCCAATGCCTGCCCAACGGGCCCTTCAAAAACTGCCCCCTCCTTCGAAATTATGCCCTCCTCACTGGTTATTTCTATACCTGGGGCAGACAGTAACAATTAATGGGGCATATTCTCAAGAACGTGTGATAACTACCGCAAATTCAGCTTAACGCAACACTTCACATCGCAGTCCATCACACGATAACGCGTCAATTGAACGCGTTAAAATCAACGCGACACAGCAAAAATGCGAAACCCCAACGCAAAAATAGTAGCGATGACGCCAATCGCGATACAAAAATCTGCGAAAACCAGCCACAGGCCTGCAATTCCCACGCGTCATGCGGGAAAATGCACTATAAAAGTAGAAAAAAAACATACAAACAAAAGCCAAACAGCAGCGAAGCACAATGGAGGCATCCGGAGCAAGTACAGAGGACAACCAGAACCCCACAAGCCCCCCGGAGGACCAGCCAGGGACCTCGGGGTCAGGGAAGGGCAAGGACAAGAAGAGTAGGAAGAAGCGGTTCAGTCCGCAGGAAAACAGGATCCTGATAACGGAGGTGATAGAACACCATCAACAACTGTTCGTCACCTCCACTGTGTCATTGGCAACAAAAAATAGAATATGGCAGACTATCGTGGACAAGGTGAATGCAGTCGGAGTGCTGAGGAGGACAATGGACGAGGTCAAGAGGCGCTGGAATGATGTGAAGCGCAAAACCAAGCTGAAACTCGCAAACAACCAGAAGGCAGCAATGCAGACTGGAGGTGGGAGTCCAGCGCCACAGGAGGAGCTGGACGAGATAGAGGAAATGGTGTCCACAGTCATCAGTGGGGAGACGGGGGCAGGAGTTGGGGGACCGGACACTGCTCAACATGACCGGACACAACAGCAACAGGGTGAGTAACGACCAGGGACTGGGGGGACGGGGGAAGATGGGCACAATGGCACACATGCACAATTAAGCATAGCACATCTGCGGACAAACCATGCCCCAGACCCCCAACTCCCACCAAGAGACCAATGCACACAGGTATGCAACATCTCAGCACCGCATAAGCACAGAAGCCCGAGGAACACCGCATGTAAGGGATAAGGGCAGCTAAATCAGAGCTGCAGGGGCGACTCCCCCAAAATGCGGCACACACACATTACATGCAGAGCACATCAACATTGACAACGATGTGGTACAAACCGCAACACGTCCACAACAGAACAGAGGACACAACAGGTGCCGCATGTGCGTAGAAACTGGACAATCACATTTGGCATTGCAGGGAAATGTTAGTTGACAATGTACAAGTACAAACACACATCCGTGATGTAGTCGGAATGTCCACTGTCCTGCATCAAATAGGCAGCTCCCCCCAAACAGTCACAATGTACATTGTCATGCAGTCTGAATGTAAACATGTACAATGCGTCAACATACATGTGAACACAATGTTAAACTGCATCTCCCCTTCACATTGCGGGGGAAATCCAACACCTCCTCCGGAGCAGTCCGAACCTCTCATCTCTGATGACAAAGAGGAACACCACACCTTCGACTCAGACGCCCTCGAACAGCTCGTGGAGAGCCTCCGCAGCCCACTTTCAGGAGCAGGGCAGCCCAGCTGCCACGAGGAGAACCCACACCCTGCACAGAACACACAGCAGGCAGCACCCACCACCACGGCTGCCTCCCAGGACCCCCACGACGAACACATGGCCTTCCAACGCCGTGTGTTGGGGTGCCAGGAGAAGCTGGCTGAACAGGTGCAGGTGGGGTTCGACCGCATGGCAGCCAAACTAGACGCCATACGTGGGTGTCTGAGTCCCATCAGGGACCATTCACAGTCCCTAACGGACACCCACAGTCCACTTCATGCTCTCCAACGGACCATGGCTGACATCGCTAGAGTCCTGACTCTGCAACAAGAACGACTGTCTAGTCAGAGTGCCTCCAGCGATCTCGCCCGGGAGTTGGGACACATGCGGAGGATCATGGAGAACATGGAGCGGACGCAGGAGGAAAGAGCGGCTGCCACGGCTGCACACCAGCGAGAGGTAGCTGGGTCCCTCAATGCCCTAAAGACCCTCAAGGCATTGCTGCCACAAGGCCTGGCGCTGATGCATGCTGCTGCTACCACCCCATCCACATCTCCGGCCCCTGATGTGTCAGTGCCACACAGTGCGGCAGACATTCCACCTCCGGCCCCTGAGGTGTCACTGCCACACAGTGCTGGAGACAGAACACCACCACCCACATGTGAGGCACATGCAACAGCAGAGGACGAAGATGTGGATGAATCTGCCTTCGTGGTCAGAAGGACGCAGTAGCATTCATCTCTGCCATGTGGCCTGTTTCTGCTTGGTTCTGCCCTCTGCATCATCACCTTCCACTGTCCCCCGATGCACTCTGCGACACTCACCTTGGACCTCGACATGGACTGCCATATTCTGTTTGGTCACCAATGACACAGCTATCAGACTGCGGACTGAACTCCTCCTTTCCTGATGTACCTGTCATTCCCTGAAGGACTCTGGCTGGCCCTCCATGGGCCAACAATGTAAAGTGGGGTTGGCATGGCCCTGTACTGCTCCAGTTGCAACACTCCACTGAATGTGCAATAAACATTCATATTCACACAGATGTGTCATGTCTATGATCTTTCAAGTGTGGAAGTATGGATGAATGTAGCGTCAGTGATTCCCCCTTACGTCCATGTTGCTCATGTTGTGGGACTTTTGTCACAGGGTGACAGATTGCCGATTGCGGTCCGGGTGGCGCCGACACTACAACAGAGACACATCCATTAGTCACTTCCTTGTCCAGCCCACGACGGAACCACGCCCAGAGCTCCGGGGTCATTGTTCACACTTTTATGCTGGACTGGCATACGCCAGGATAGCCCACTCCGCTTACGCACAGGGGGGGACGACAACGCCACATGTCCCAGGTCTTCACTGTAGGGATCTGCAGCTCACAGGTCTAGTAGTCAGCATGCCACACCCACTCCCTCATGGCTGGTGTACACCCAAACCACACCCATCCAGCACAGGTGTCACAGGACATGTGACCCTGCCAATAAAAAGGGCCTGGCGCACGTGATGGACGCCATTTCCACTCTCTAACTGGGTGTCTCCGTGTAGTTCTCATGTATGCATGAGGGCCTAGGGCCCTGCCACCTCACATTGCCCAGTGCCGGAGGTGACATGATGGCATCCGCACCACGGAACACAATCGTTAAGGGTCCATGGCTAGCGATGCACAGACTTGGTGGCACTGGATACACTGCGGCAGGCACAGGCACACCGCCACGGGACGGTGTCTTGCGGTGCAGTGAGATAGGGGCACCTAAAGTGCTGAGCGGGTGTGCAGCCTGCGATGATGCGCCGTCCTGGCGGTCCAGACTGGCAAGGATCAGTGTGAGCCCTGCTGGACCGCAGTGTAGGCCTGAGCCAGCGGGCAGTGCGGGCCTCCCGCCACGTGGCGTGCCTCGTGGTTCACAGAGTTAGTGGCACCTCAAGCGCTGAGCGGGTGTGCAGCCTGCGATGATGCCGTGTGCAGTGATGTGGTCTCTGCCATTGCGAAATCAAGACCCAGAGTCAGGTGTGTGACCTGGTGGCCCGCGGTGTGGGGCTGCATGAAGTGGAGGGTGCCATGGTCGCGGGCCCCGGGCTTGGAGATCCCACCGGAACGTGGTGGGCCCTCTTGGAGACACGCCGGTGGCGGAAGGTGAGCAGTGAGGCCTGGTTGCGCAGGGGCGGGCAATCACAGCTGGGCGATGGGAGGGGCTGGGGTGCAGCAGCCTGTGTGCGCAGGGGCGGGCAAGCGATGATGGCGTGTGCAACTGTATGGACTCTGCCATTCATGTCTCTGGACACTGTTTCAGATAAGGGACCTGGGGGACTGCAGTGTATACCGGCACGTGGTTGGAGACACACCGGTGGCAGCAGGTGAGCAGTGAGGTCTAGGTCCTCAGTGTCGGCACTCTCTCACCCTTTCTTTCTCTCTCCCTCTCTCTCTTTCTCTCCCCCTTCCTCCCTCTCTCTCTTTCTCTCTCCCTCTCTCTCTCTCTTTCTCTCTCCCGCTCTCTCTCTCTTTCTCTCTCCCTCTCTCTCTCTTTCTGTCTCCCTCTCTCTTTCTCTCTCTCTCTCCCTCTCTCCCTCTCTCTCTCTTTTGCTCTCTGTCTCTGTACTTTGATGGGCGCATGGCACACCTTCTTATCCAGATTTCTGTTTTGCAGGGTGTGACTTACAGAATGTCCTGAGAAGACCCGCCATGCCTCTTCAGAATTGTTGTTTTTGGTTTATTCTGTAATAAACATATTATTTGGATATTATGATATGAATGTATGATTTCCCTTTTTCTGACCACACATGTATGTTAGGTGTTGTGATTGTGCGACTTCAGGTGATTTGTTTGGTTCATGATTTCGTGGAGTTGATGTGCAATATCTTTGACCAAAGGGGGGAGGGGGTGCCCGGGGTGGGGCCCCGGGGGAGGGGAGGGTGGTGGGGGTGGTGGGGTCCTGGGGGTGGTGGCGGTGGGTGTTGTTGGCCTATTGGGGCTCCGGGCTGCATGATCGGTTGCTCCAGGGCATCTGTTGTTCTTCATGTGTGGCTATGGGCTGTGCTCCCTTGTCTGGTGCCGGTTGTCGTCCGACTTTACACCAGGTAAGAGCAGGTGTTAATTTCCTGCTGCTAACACGTCTTATCGCATGTGTTGTGATCTTATCGCCGATCTGGCTGGTCGTTGAGAATGTTGTGGAGTGGTGTTGTCGCTGATTTTTGCACGGGAACGCCTACTCTGCATATCATTAGCGTTTGTTGCCGGGATCATCTGTGGCGATGTTTTTTGGGACTGCTTTCGCAGGTAAACTGGTGTTATGGGCTGTTAGCGCCAGCTTGTGAATGGGACGATGAAATTATTGCGACTTTGGCTGCGATAAAGTGCCGATAACTCGGCGATAGATCCTTGAGAATATGCCCCAATCTGTACTCACAGTCTTGGACACCGCAGTGGGCTCAGAAGACTCAGCTAACCTCCCTCCTACTTCCGAGTCTACAGCTGGAGCCCCAGCACATGATTTCTTTTTTCTGGCCGCTGCAGACTGTCCAGCAAAAATCTCCAGGATCAAAGGTTGTTTTTCCTTCAGCGTGTCAACGCTAGACCACCGCTCTTTCTCCTTCTCTATGTGCTTCTTGTCGGGAGGACCTCCTGCATCGCGTCCCTCTACTGCTGGAGCAGCGGAGTCTTCCATCATTGTCCCAGCCAGCGCTTACCGGACAAACAGCATATCCTGCATCCCTGTCGAAGCATCGGCGCGATCCTTCATAAGCCTGCTCTGCTTGGGAGGCATTAGAATCCCGCCCAGCCCTCCAGTTTGGCGATTAAATGAGCCGACCACCACGCCAGCAATTCTGTAGAGCAGCGCAGCATTCTCCCTGGCTCCACTCGGCTCTGCTCAAACTTGAGCTCCGCCTCTCAGGTAATGAATTTGATCCGTATTCTGACATTAAAGAGTAAAGGTTGGAGCGGGCGGCCACCACAGCATTTCAAGCAGCTGCCATCTTGCTCCCCTTCATGGAGTTTTGAGCAGTTTGATGTTGTAGTCAGAGTTGTTGCTGTTCTGGATTTACCATTTCTTTTGAAGGAAATCTCTTTTGGCTTAAAATAAATCAATATTTTTTACTTCTATTACTTTTTTGGGGGGTTTTCCAGGAGTGTTTCTTTTTTTAAACACTTTTTCAGGTTTCTATAGTTCCGAAATACTTTGGATTGCTTTGATAGATGTCTAATGAATTGGTTTTATTTTTGCATTTGTTTAGGCTTCTTGGAAAATATTTTTCCCCTTATGGTTAATTATGCTTTTAGACTATGTTGATACAGAGAATGATTTGCAGCTACAGAATATTAAGTCACATTTAATTGTTTGGGTGGGAAATGTTATATTTTATTATTTATATAAGCATTCTGTGATTGTTATTTGGAAATGTGTATTTTATGTGTTGTAATTATTTTACTTAATGGATTCAGTCTGTTTTTTTTAGAGTTTTATATAGTGTGAACTAGACCCGAGACATCGGGTTTCAGAGCGCTTGACATGAGCACCAGTTTCGTTACAGATAGACACATTAATTTTTGTTGGGCACAGGGAGATTAAGTGATTTGCCCAGAATCACTGATGTTGAGCGTCATTGGCGAGACTCGAACCCGGTTCCCCAGCTTCGAGGTCGATCGCTCCAGCCGTAAGGCTACATACACCCTCTTAGAGCTTTTTGGTAGGTGAGGTTTCAATTTTCAATATAAATAATTTATATATAATTTTATTATATCAGTCTTATTTAAGATTGGCGATTTATTAAATGTTTTGACTGATATAATATATTATGTTTATTATTTATATAAAAATTATTTGTCATGTTGGTTAAGATTATGCTATACTTGTTTGGAAGTTTTGTAGGGAAGTATTTATTTTATATTATGCTTTTGGCTATTATTTCTAAGTAATCTACTCTTTTGTTGTTTATGAAGGGTTTTACTTTACATTGTAGCATGCGGTATGTTCTTTTGGTTTGTTTGGTAAGTATAGGTGCAATTTGGTTAACAGATCGCTCCATTCGTAGTTGCCGGTAGCTTTGCTCCTTTTGTAATGCTTCTATACATTTATAGAGTGTAGGTTGAGTTCTGCCTAGTGTGGATTGGAAGGCACTGTGCCATCCTTCCACTGCATTGTTTGTTTTGGCTTCCAGTGCCAAGGTGCTGTCAGAGACATTCCACCATGGTATTTGGAATTTCGGATTGTTGTCTGTGTCTGGAGCGATGCAATCTGCCAACACAAGTATAAATTAGGGGGCTTAGTTTGTCTTCATTTTGTTGATAAAAAGGGCTTTTTACTAGTACATTGTAGTGGTTTGCTACCTCTGTGACAGGGACATAGGCTAGTGCTGTAATATATTTTATTTCAAAGGCAAATTGACTATTTATAGTGTATTCTACACTTAGGGCCCGATCACGACCTTGGCGGTCGAACCGCAGGGCCGCAGCGTTGGCGGTCGAGAGAATGCCGCAAAGTCGGCAGCATCCCGACCACTGTATTATGATACTACTGCCGGGCTGGCAGTGTGTCGGAGACAGTGGAATGGCGGCGGCATGCTTCATCTCATAAAGAGAGCCTGAAGCACATGCCGCCGCAGTGCAGCGCCACTTTCAAGCTGGGAGCACTGTGTACTATACATCATGTCATGCATGGCACACAGTGCATGCACAACAGTGCAAACAGAGGGGGGCACAACATGTGCACACAGTCAACAATGGGCAAAATCGTCCTGGGTCCCTGCCATGAAAGGATTGGCGAAAAGGCAGGTCGTAATCGCCACAGCGGTGTCAGCATCGGCACCACCTCCATAGCACGCTGCTTTCCCCACCGAAGCTGCCATAGATCCAAAATCCTGGCATTTGCGGCCTTCTCGTAATCGGGCAGTCAGACCACCAAGGAGCCGGCGTTTGGACCTTCGCCAGCAGTACTGCGTACTCATAATCAGGGCCTTAGTGCCGATTGTTGGAGAGGTCTCCATTTGCTTTGATTTAAATGGTAATAACAGCATTGCATGGCTGGTACATTTTTAAAATGGTTTGAATCATGTCTTGTTCAAAGTCTATGATTATTTTTTGTAGGTAGTAATTTATTTTATGTTTAATGTGGTTTAAGAGTTCATAGTGAGTGCTACTTTGTTCATTTGGTAGAAGGAAGAGTGAATGGTTTGGGACATATTTTGAAAGTCCCATCCATCATCTAGGTTTGGCAATGGCCTAGTTTTGTTAGTTATCTGCTGTAGAAAATGTTAAGATTCATTGTTTAGGCTGTCATATAACAGAAATGGTTCCTCATTATGTGCTGTTTTTTAGTTTTCAAGTATTTCTATATCTTGGTATCTTCTAGGTGCAGGAGGAGTATCACTAGTGGCTTTTTTAGTTCTTGTAATTAAATGTTTTAAAGTGGGTGTAGGTGGTAGTTGTCCTGTGGTGTGTTTGGGGACTTTTGGGAGTGTATCTTTTAGGATTTTTGTTGTCGTTCCTGGGAGCTAGCTAGCGCTCGCCTCTTTTGTATCCTGCAATACCTCCCTTACTTCTATTTCTGCCACCTTTGGGGGGTGGTTGTGCTCTCTTACATGAATTACAACATCATCCTTTGTAGTGGCCCTCCCATAGCAGGCATTAGAACAATATTTGGTACATTTCCTATTCACATTGTCCATTGATTTACTTTCTTGGTTGTAGGTGTAGCTCATGTGACTTAGGGCCAACTTATGAGTCTGGCGGTCTTTTGTCGCCAGTGTTGCGGTGGCGCAGCAGTGGAGGTCCTGAGGCTGCCGTATTACGAGGCAGCCATTCGGATCGCCACCGCAGTGCGGGCTGCACTAGGGAACTGCTGTTCCCTGGCAGTGGCGCAACAGACACGGGTATACAATATGCAAGGCGGGACTGCCGCGGTCCGCTGAGCATATTACGAGTTACCCCACCGCCAGCCTTTTCATGGCGGTGAGCCTGCCATAAAAAGGCTGGTGGTGGGGGAAAAAAGGCCCCCATTCTCAGGCCGCTATGGAGATGATTTCAGGGGGGCACAACATGTGACCCCCTGTTTGCATGCACCCCAAGTTCCAGCATGGCATGGACTTGACAGTCCATGTCGTGCTGGAACTGCTCTAGCATTCCCATTGCGTCGCCCGATTTCAGGGCACCACCATGGGAACGGCAAAAGAAAAGCCCGCCAGACATGAGTTGAACTCTTAATCTGGCGGACGGATCATGCGCAGTACTGTCAAAGTCGTAATCAGGCCTTTGTAATTGCTTTCCTTTCTGGGATGTAATGTATCTTGCTCTTTCTGTCGTATATCTGAAGATAGTGTAATTGTATAAGAATTACTATTTTAAAATGTTTATATGTTTGATATTTACATAGAAAACTATGTTAATTCTTTTATTGTTTATAATTACACATATGTTCTTCTGAGATGTTTCATACATGTTTGGAGTTTTTCTGTTGGCGGTGTTGTAATGTGGAGGAGGGGCTTTCTTTTCTGTTGGAAATGTTTATTTGTTGGTAGTTTGTAGCGGTTAGGGTTGTTAGGTTTTATTTTAATTGGTTAGGGGTGAGTTTCTGTTTTATAATAATTTATATACACTTACTTTTTTGTGTTTTTTCTGGTGTGTGATTGGTGTTGTTTTTCGGCATGTCAGAACTTGCTCAAAGTTGTAGTATTTTCTTTTAGTAAGAACATGTAAAGAGATAGAAGTTGGAGAGTGTTTTGTTAATTAATTGCAAATTTACAATTTGAATAAAAGTAAGTTTTTGTTTAAATGTAAGTTTTCCTTACTTTGCAAGGTAGTTGTCGAGATGTATATTTTTCTTATTTCAGGGTCTGGTAAGAAAATCCGGCAGATTTCCTCATCTTGCAGCTTTTATCGTTTATGCAATATTATGTTGATAAAATTTGTGTGCTTTTATATTGTTGATTTAATTTAATTTAATTGTTCAATTAATTATTATTTGAGTGATTTTATTGGTTATGCTTCTTCATAACTTGATTTTATTGGTTAGTTTCATTTTTTTTTTTTTTTTTAATCAGTTATGATCTTCTATGCTAAATGCTTATTCATGTTTTATTTATAATGTTTAATATGTAGTTCCATAGTTTTAGTTATTATTATTATTATTATTATTACTATTACTATTATTTTTATTATTATTACTATTGTTATTTTCAGTATTATTATTATTACTATCATCATTATTATTGCTATTATTATTATTATTATTGCTATTATTATTATTACTATTACTATTATTTTTATTATTATTACTATTGTTATTTTCAGTATTATTATTATTACTATCATTATTATTATTGCTATTATTATTATTATTATTATTATTACTATTATTATTGTTATTGTTATACATATTTAGATTGTTGTATAAATGTTTGCAGTTTATGTAAAAAATGTTTTGCTCATATTGTTATGTATTTAGTTATATTTTGTGTTGGTGAATTATAATTATTTTGGTGATGTGTTTTTTAAAAATTAAAACGTGTGTATGCATTGTTTAATGTTTATTGTAATGATTTGTTTTACGTAAAAATTACTTCTTTTTATTTTTACGAATAATAATACAGTTATTTTGGTGATATTATTGTTGTCGATAATGTATGAGGCAATATTTTTGACAAATCATATGTTTGTTTAAAGCTAACAATATTTGTGCTTCCCATATTTGTGTTTTCAACATAAGGAAAACTCGATATTTTAACACCGGTATTCGTGTTCTTGATATTTGTAGTTTTGTGGTTTTATTAGTTATGTATAGGAAGACTATGGTTTGGTTTGCAATATTTATTTTACAAATTATTGTATATTCAGATTGTGCACATCAATATTATGTCAGTGATCCATTTTTGTGGTTATTAGAATTTGAGGGTAATAGGGTGGGAAGTATTTTAAATCTATTTTTTTAATTCTTATAACTTTTACTACAATTTCTGTATAATTTTATACACTAATTCTTTGTCTTTAATAATTTATTTAGATTGTATAAGGCTACGTTTTTATATGTTTGGGAATATATATGTTCTGTTTCTTATAAATTCCACACATATATATATATATTTATTTTGTATTAATTTAGGAAAGAGAAAATTGAATCTGTGCATTATGTTGCAGTGGGGAAAGTAAGGGGCATGTTTAAGAGAATACTATGTCACTTTTGCATCACGTAAAGTGGTACATGCATGATGCAGGGCTCGCATGAAGATTTATGAAGCCACGCAAAGCCACCCTGCGAGGCTTTGAGGGGCCTCATAAAACATGAGTAAGGTGATGCAGCACAAATCTCTGCGCCACCTTACTCTGCACCAGGGAGGCGTTCCACGGGCATTGCAGTGGGTTTTACCACACAACACCCATGGAATTTGATGCTGCCCCAGATTTACAAAGTGATATAAACCGGGGGAAGTGTCAAATCTGTACAGCCTGTTTATTTCTCCTCATTATTTCCTCTTTTTTTGCATTCTGCAGCACACATGGAAAGAGGAAAACGCCTTGTAGAATTGGTGTTGACCAGGAAGGTCTCCCTTCCTGCACAAACACAATCCTGCCTGCAATGAGGGCACCTTGCACCATGGTGCAAGAGTGCCTGCGTTGGCACTAGGATGCCAAAACGGCGACAACTCAGGCAGAAAGGAGAGGAATGCACCGTATTGCTTCAATACAGTGCATTCCTGCCCTTTCACTTTGGCGTAGGGCAGCGCAGCTAGGTGCTTTGCTACGCTGCCATATGCCAAAATGCCATAAATGAGGCCAGTCATCCAACCCCTCCAAAGTCCAATGCTTTTCCTACTGTTGCAAAGACTGGAGTGGGAATAGTAAATATGACCTCACCAGAGTCCAGCACATTCCCTTATGTTGCTGAGGTTGGAGTCGGAACAATGAATCTGATCTCCCACAAAGTCCAATACTTTTCCTAGTTTTGGTCAGGTTGAAGTGAGAGTATCAATTTAAACCATCCAAGTCTACTTTTTTATCTGTTTTTTTTTTAATGTATATATATTTGTGTTTTAATTTTTTTAAGTTAGTTTAATGGACTTGTAGTAGCATGTTTTTAAAAAATGTTTATTTTTATTTTAATGGTATTGTGTAATTATTTGTTCACTGTGCTACTGGAACCAAGCTATAGCTGGCTGATGAGCCCTAAGATGGGATGGGCGAAACAGGTCCTAGGTTGCTTGTGTTCAGGTTCAAAGACGTCCTAGCTCGGCAGTTTGGGCTGGACTGTTCCTATTGGAGCAGGATCAAGACTGATTTGCATATGGCTAGGTCCAAACTAAGGTGACAAGATGGGCAAAAAACGATACATTGGGATGTGGCCGGAGCGATTGCTAGTGGCTGAGATTAATTCATCACTATGTTTTTGAGGCCCTAAGTGTGACAGGTCTGACCACATCTGGGTCCTGTGCTCACTGTGCCACTGAAACCAAGCTTTACTTGTCTGATGAGCCCTAATAAGGACAAACCCGGTCCTCCGTTGCTTGAGTTCTGGTTCAGGGAAGAACTGGCTTCGCAGTTCGGACTGGACTGTTCCCATTGGAGTAGGGTCAAGACTGATTTGCATATGGTTCTGTCCAAACTGAATGGCATAGTGGGTAAAAAACAATGGATTTGGAAGCAGCCTTGCGCGACTGTCTGTGGCTAAGATTAATTCAAGCATTGCATCCATCACTCTGTTTTTGATGCTCGCGGGACATGCATAGATCAATCAGCACTTAGAACAGCTCAGAAGCCAACACTCTTGAAGCATCAGTGAACAAACATGCTTCCGCAGAGCAAATTTTGACATGAGAATGCATTTTGTGCTAAAAGATGTGCAAAAACAAAAGCACCGCAAACAACTGCCTCTCGAGTTCTGTTGTTCCCATGCATTTGCTGTAAATTTTTATCATGAATGATGCCTTGGTGGTAAATAATCACAAAAAGTGGAGCGCAATTACGTGTAATGGCGTATTTTGGGTAAGTTCATGTAAGAAGTGTAATGCAAAATCTCTTTTAATTTAGCAAATTACAGCAGCAAAATTTAAATTTCTGCTGAGGCCTAATCAGAAGCTGGTGTCACAGGCCACACGACTGTTATTGAAGTCACTTGAAGACGTTTTACAAACGCATATGTTCTTTCTGACTTTAACCATCAGCCAGCCATGTGGAGCTTAGCTTTTAGTCCATACAGACCTCTTATAAAAGACTTTAAAATGGAATGCCTCGTGGGAATATATGTTAACACGAGTTGTGCTCTGCAGGTACACACAAATGCACACAAAAGCAGACCACGAGCACACATACATGACAGCCTGGGTCTTGGCTTGCAGGTCATGAACTTTGCCACGTTCTCTGCTGTGACGCACACCCTCACCTCAGGGTCATAAACCATACAGATGAAGACTTACTCAAGATTATCATAAAAACAAAACCCTCACACCACGTTGTAGACCAATCGCAGGTGACATTGCCAAAGGCCTTTATACTCACATGCTTCCCACGGGACGAATCTGGTGAGTCTCTCTCCCAGCCAAGGAACATTCCCTCACTGCCTTAAGAATGGACAAATGATCCCTCTCCTAAAGAACCCTCTGCAGATACTGATGACCTCAACAACTATCACCCGATCTCCAACCTTCCTTTTTTCTCAAAAGTCATTGCAAGATGTGTAGCAGAGCAATTCACCCAACACTTCAAAAACAACGACCGCCTAGATGAAATCCAATCTGATATCAAGGATTCAGCACAGAAACCGCTCTATTACAGGTAGTCGATGATGCTCTTCTAATCCTAGACTCAAGCAACACCTGCCTCCGGATTCTTGTCGACCTATGATCAGCCTTCGACATGGTCAACCACCTCACGCTCCTAGACACACTCAAAAATCGAATGGACATTCATGGCATGGCCCTTAAATAGCTTGCTTCATTCCTCATGGGCAGTTCACAGAGACTTAAAATTGAGGACCATCTTTCATTTCCGAGTGCGGTGGAACAAGGGGTCCCCCAAGGGCTCATCCTTGCCCCGACCCTATTCAACCTATACATCAGGACACTTGGAGTCCTTCTTAGGAAGGCAGGGATCTTCTATCCTCAATATGAAGATGACACACATCTGTATCTAAAGGTCTCCTCACAAAACGATATCTCAAATCTCGTCACCACCCTAAACTCTGTTCATGGTTGGATGACCTCTCATCACCCGAAGCTAAACCATTCTCAACTGAATAAACACTTCCGCTGCAATCCTGATGGACACCCACAACATCCTCAGCAGTAAGCCCACCATTGTTGACAGCACCAAATCTTTAGTAGTCCTCCTAGACAAAAGGCTCAACCTACATTCGGAAATCAGCACCATGGCCAAAAAGGAGCGCTCCCCACTACGTCTTCTGTGGGGAATCCGCTGTTACATTCCAGAGAAAAATCCAAAATCTCTTGCTCAAACACTGCTGCCCTCCGGAATAGTCTATTGTAAGAATGTCTCTCTTGACTGATCTCCCCAAAACCCACCTCACCCCCCTGAAATCGATCCCACACTGAGCAGCACGGTTCTTCTACGAGGCCAAAAGGAACGATCACATTACACCCGTGCAGATCGATCTCCGATGGCTTCCAATCGAAGCCAGGATTATCTATGAAACCACCTGCATCACCCCTAAAGCTCTGCACACATCCACTCCCCGTTACCTGACGGACAAACTCAAACTATCGGGCGGCTGCAGACCATTGCGAAACGCCGTAGCAATGCTGCTTGAAGCCCGTCCCTTAAAAAGGAACGAGTGATGGCACAATCCTTCTCGGGCAGCGCAACCAGAATCTGTAATTCACTACCTCCAAAGCTACGCACAACTACCTCCCTGACGACTTTCAAAATGGACCTGAAAGTCCTTCTCCTATAACCAGTGGTCGAAGTGGGCGGGATCGGCAGGGCACGGTGTGCCCCTGCTTCTTTAATTTCATAGATTCCGTTCCCCTACTTTCTTATTTTAAACATGCGTCCCAGACGGCAGAAAACGCCAAGGCCGATAGTTAAGGCTCGGCTTTTGGGGACGGGCGGAACGGGCAGAGAAGGAAAAGGACTCTGTCTTTTCCTTCGTGCCCGGAGAAGATAAGGACAGTGTCCAGTTCTCCTGCCGCTGGCAACTGCCCTCCTCACTCTCTTTGTTCCTCATCTACCCTCTCTTTCTGTCTCGCTCCTCCTCATTTAGTGAAAACCGAGACTTCAAGAAACAGGTATTACCTTCTCTTTCCTCCTTTCGTTTATTTGCTACCCTGTGAAATGGATCCAAAAAAGAAAAACACTTTTGCTGGAAACGTCGTCTTTTTCTGACATTTTTCAATTTCTAAGTGCAGCGTCGGGGTGGAGAGAAATGAAACATTCAAAATATGAAAAATAACTAACTGAAGCAAGACAGAGTGGTTGCAAGGTGGCCAGATTGATTTATTCACACCTAAACACATTAGCGCCACTTTACAGTGTTTGCCAGTGAAGCGCTACTTTTGTTTTCTCGTCTCTTTGAACAACATTGTTTTCCCTGGGCTGGAAAGTGCACTATTCCTGGAGGTACTGAAATACCTGCTTGATGGGTGAATTGGAAAACAAAGGGCCAGATGTGCGACCATTTGAAATTGCGACTCGCAAATCGCGCTCGATTGCGAGTCGCAATTTCAAATGTACAACAGTGTCTGAGACACTGATTGCAGTTCCCAATGAGGTCGCAAAATGCGAGCCTCATGAATATTATTGAGGCACTCGCAATTTGCGTACCCATTGGGAATGGCTGGCCCTCACAGGGATGGTGGCCTGCTGGGCTCAGCAGACTTCCATGTCTGGGACTGCTTTTAAATTAAGCAGTTTTTTTAATTTTAAATGCAGCCCTTTTTCCTTAAAGGAAAACGGGATGCATTTGAAAACAAAAATGAAACGTTTCCGTTTAATTTTTTAAGGGCAGGTAGTGGTCCCTGGGACCTCTGCCTGCCCCTAAAAAATATTTTCCCCTGCATTTGCATAGGGGCTTCCCTTTTGCGATTGCATTACCACCCTCTTGAAGAGGGCAGCAAATTGCAAGTGTTTTGCAACCGCAATTGCGGTCGCAAAACATTCGTACTTGGCTTGTGAGTCGCTATTAGGAAGGGAACGCCCCTTCCTAATAGCGAGTCGCAAAACACTATTTTGTGAGTCGCAAATTATTTTTGACTCGCAAAATAGTGTTAGTACATGGCCCAGAGAAATATTGCATGCGCAAACGGGTCGCAAATTTGTTTGCGCACAGAATTTTCCGTCGTAAATCTGGCCCAAAATGTGCACCGCGGCTGTGTGTTCACGAATGTGGTCTTTTTAAACCATACTGCTTATGTTTTGTAAGGATATAAGCAATGGGCATTGAAACGGGTCCCTTCTGGGCCCTGCGGTCATGGCCTTAACTTTTCAGGCAAAAGCACTCACTAATTTCTGACTAATGAGTGTAAAAAGAAAAAGGTAACCATGTTGTTCCTGCTTACATTTCACATGCTTTACTTAATCTTGCATTCCCTATGAGTGTTTGCTTTTTACAGGATGTTGTTAATTTTTTTATAGGTAGCATATTGCTCTTGTCTAGTGGGTAATTTGAATGGAGTCACATCCAGGTGTTTATAGCGGGTCAGTGCAGTGCAAGTTTCTCTCAGTGGGGCAGTATGGTGATCAGCGGGGGAGAGGATGTGACACTATGGTCAGAGCTGCTGAATTTGGAACTGGGGAACCAGGTTCAGCCTTCATGACCAGTCCACCAGACCAACCCCCTGAGGGAGCACATTCCCACGCTAGACCTTAGAAGCCCTGGTGTCTTAGCACCAGCAGGTGGACCCTAGCAGTGGCAAGTGTGGGTTAACCTTGAAGGCCTGTCTGCCACAATTCATTCTGAAGTTCACCTCCAGTCTTGCAGGCAGGCCTATGAAGCAGCACACCATAGAGTGACAGGGACTCTGTCACTGAGGTCACAGGACCCATGAGCAGGGTGGCTCTAGGGCAGTGCAACCGCACCAGGCGCTGACCAGCCGCGGTCCGTGCGGGTAACAGCGGTGGGTTAGAGGGGCCGGGTAAGGGGGGATTTCGAGGGACGATGCAGAGGGAAAATTAAATAAATAGTTAATTTTCCCTCAGCATCGTCCCTCGAAATCCCCCCTTACCCGGCCCAACCGCTCCGTTACCTGCACGGACCGCGGCTGGTGCTGACTTCAGGTTGGGGTGTCGTGTTTGCAAGTATAATATGGTTTTAAAAACACTTGCTGCCTCCTTCCTGGCCTCCAACAATTTTCGGCAACAATAAAAATGTCATGATAACTCCAGTGATTAATGTTCTTAGTAGAGAGAGATGGTGTTTTGTCTAGTGGACGTTTTGACTCATGGAAAGGAAGCGCAGAGGGCTAATGTGCCCACTGCTAAGAACATGTACCATGCAGATCACAAAGTGCACATAATGTAAATAGGTCAGTGGGTTACTGCTTTTGTCAGAGAGACCCTATTGTTACTTGCAGTTAATAAGTTAAAATCCTAACATAAAACAGTGAGCTATTAACATTCATCTAAGAGCTGCATGCAAACTGCAAGGTATAAATTGGAGCGTTATGGTTTTTTCCCCCAGTCTTTGATTATCCTAATGTTGCAAAAAAGGGTTCATTTGGGTAGAAATCAATTCTGATTATTAAAGAGAAGCCCCAACCATGGTATTACGTCTTAAATTCTGAGTTTGTGTTTCTCCAGACCAATCACTAATAAACTATGCTGCCTACTAGTATGGTTGTCATGTGACTCCTACACCTTGTAGTCCTTTGTCGTATGTAACATTTCCTATACAGTGATTTACACACGTATGATTGATGTCCCTGTGTAATATGTGTGATGTAAAGTGCTCTGACACCCTACACTGGTATTAGTGGTGCTGTAAATTTTCTGATACTTTATTATTTTGACATTTTTACACATGCTAACAGTCTATGCAAAGACTTTTCCTTATTAGTACCAGTGGAACATACAACTGCAGCAGTGAGAAAGGTGACCAGTCAACCTTTGCAAAGGGCCCTCCACTTCACAGCAGCACAAGTCACATTTTTTAGTAACTTTTGATCCGTTTGAGCTATAAACAATTTACTAGTTAAAATCGTCAGATTATGCAGTGGATGATGTATTATGTGGCAAATATGGCAGAGCCATAATTATGTGGAAAACATTTGCAAACTAGGATATTTTGCCATTCATGTTTGAACTGCTCTTGTGGAAAAAGGGAGGAGAAGTGCTGATGACAGAAACTCCATGGCTGGGAGACAAATGGCTTGCGATTCCACTTTTAAGGATATTTGGGACATTCTGTGATTGGAAACGTATCCCACTTTGTGAATGTATTTTAATGTCAATAACTCATATTAAACCTTAAATAAACATGTGTATCCATTGGTTAAATTAAATAACGTAATAAGCTGTAACCGGTTAGTGAAATGGGAAACACTAAAAATTGGGATATTTTGCTCTTTCTGCCACACCTCTGACTCCGCCCACTGACCCAATCCACGGGTTATTCCCGCCCTCTGATTCTCCGCCCACAGTTCCCCTCCACTTCGACCACTGCCTATAATGATATTGTAACTAAGATGCTGCAATTAACTCTTGTCACAGACATGTACATTACCTTAAGGTTCTTACGGCTGTATATACCTCTTGTACATTCTGTTTTCTGTACTGATCTACCATGTTGTATTCTTGAAATCTCTCTCTTGTAAAGCGCTCTAGCGGCTTGAGGTAATGTCGGCGCTGTAGAAATATATAAATAAATACTCATACCCTCGGGTTGAAATGGAGGGGCGGGGGATTAAGGCGGGGTCGTGGGGTGGGGTGGGGTGCGCCAGCACTGCAGGGACTGCAGGTGTCTCTACAACGCTCCTGGGCGGGTCTGCTGGGTGTCTCATGCCCACATTACATGTCTCCAACACTCATTTGTTCCACCCCACCCTCCAAGGTTTTCCCTTGGGGCCGGGGTCGGGCCACTGGACTCCGTCTGGGAAGAGCCAGCTGTTAAAATCCAGCTGCACCTGTTGTGTTCAGAGGCAGTGCTTGAAATGGGAAAATAGAAGTGCAGGTACTCTGTAACAGAGTACCTGCTTGCAGGGTTGGATTGGGATTAAAAATCGGCCCGGGCCCGCAAAAAAAAGGGGCCCATATTTGCATATTGCCTTTCCGCAAAACACTGCTTCTGCGAAATTTTATAAAAAAGGGGGTGGAGGGGCTTAAAAAAAAATGCACGGATTAGTTTACTCTGGTGAAACACACCTGAAAACAAGTGAGGCCACTTTTGGTCAGGCCCCCTGCCCCCGCTCAATATGCATATATTAATGGGCCGGCCCAGCGAAAGAAGGGAGTGACACCTCTGCCGTTGATAAAAGGGAGGTAATGGACGCCCATCTGCCTCCAGAATGGTCACTCAGGCACCCACTGGCCCGCTGGCGGCATCGAACAACGCAGAAACTGCCCAAATCGGCCCCCCAGGCTGCTCAAAAAAGCAGCCTACAGCTGAAATTCGGATACCGGCCCCATGGGCATTGCCCGAGTGCCCGCGTTACCAATCCGACGCTGCCTGCTTGCTTCTGAGAAGTGCCGGTACTCTCCAATTAAATGTATTACGTCACTCTTGAGACGTGCCGGTACTCTCCAATTCAAAGTATTACCTTTTTCTTGAGAAGTGCAGGTACTCTCCCTTTCACAATAAAATTAAAAAAAGTGCCGGTACTCAGTACCGGACAGTACCGGTCCATTTAAAGCACTGGTCCTAGGCAGTGAGTGCTCCAAACAATTCGTGCACACTTGGGCAGAGCTGCAGGCTCCTTCCAGAGCAGGTCAGGTACTGAGTGCGAGGCGTCCAGTAGGTGGCGCTGGAGAGCCATGTCACCGCCACATAGAGATGGCTTTACCAGGCTGCGAGATGTGTGCGGCCAGCCACTGTAGAAGCAAATCTTTTGGGTGGAGGGTTGGAGGGGAGGCGGAGGTGGAGGGGGACAAAGATCATTATGTCAGATGGAAAATGTTCTGCTGGTATTGATTCGTGACTCGCTTCTTTGTTGCATCACTCTCGCATAGTGCTTGGACTCGTGTAGCGCTCCAGGGGGCACATAATGAAGCCCACAGATTGAAGCGGGCCTCCAACTGAGAGCTGATCTCAGAGCCCCGAGGCCTTTGACAGAGGGGGCAAGGGCCCCCCCAGAGCACAGGGATTACATGTATGTTCCGCGATCCCTCGTGCTGTCGGCGCCATTTTCCGGTGACCTCATTTCTTTTTAATCCCTTTGAATCCCTACAGTGCGGGGGCCCTTCTTTCCTTACATAAAAGTAATTACAACAGCTTTAAATCATTGAAAGATTACTCTGTCGTCCGAGTCCCGCCCACGTGCGATGATTGAAGCTCCGGCGAGCATCGTTTTCTCTCATTGAACCACAGGTCCGCGAAGAAGCTGAGTGGGTTGAGCCTCCACTGCAGAGATGTTCGGGAAGTAACTGTTTATCACATTTTTGACTCTCGACACGGCCTACTCAGCTTCTCATCTTTGCAAAGTCAGTATAGTGATTATCATTAAGTTTGACAAGCATCCCTTCTAACTCAGTGCTTTACATGGGCCGGTCCTGTCCTGTACTGAGTACCGGCGCTTCTTTATTTTGAGAAGGAGAGTACCTGCACTTTTCAAGAGAAAATACATTTAATTGGAGAGTACCGGCACTTCTCAGAAACAAGCAGGTAGTTTGGTAGAGTACCTGCACTTCTATTTTTCCATTTCAAGCACTGATCTAACTGCCAAGAGCGAGGTTAATACTATATTACAGAACAGGAACGCCCACCTGAAAGAGGCTGGGGCGAACTCTGCACCCCACATGCAGAATAACGTGCAGCGACACCTTCTGCGGGTCATTCCCCATTCACCACTGCATTTGTGGTAATACCAGGCGTGCTCCAGCAGCTGCCAGTGTGTGCCATGACCTCAGATGTCCCAAAACTCTAAATGAGGTGTCAGTGCATGGCCGCTTGAGGGGTCTGGTCAGACATGAATGGGGCGGCCTGTAGCACTTGATGGGGTGTGGCCTTTTTTGCTGCTACTGCCAGTTAGGTGATGTGCATCAGGAGGATGTCTGGGTACATGAAGGCACCAGGGCTCAGATCTCGAGTCAGTGACACGCGTGTTGTGATGCACAGTCCGGTGCTTGCACACGGACCATCTCTTCAAGCTAATCAGATGCTGCCTGCTGCGTCAGCAGCCCAACTTCAGCCCAACCGAACCTCAACTCAACACTCTACTGCTCCCCAAAGAGCCAATATGCAGACCATCATAATCAAACACCCCAACTCTTGCCCCAGCACCTCTGCACACCATCCTTCAGAAATCGAGTTAAACCAAGACTGTTCACCAACAAGTCCAGCCTTCAGAAGTCATCTTGAGACCACCCTATTCCACCACGGACCCAAAGAGTAGGTGACCAGAGAACAATACTCGTCTGTGTCCGCAGCACCCCAACCTACCATGGGAGGCGATGAAACCCAGTGTAGTGGTCGAGCTGCTGAACTCGGTACCTGGGGACCCAGGTTCGAATCCCAGCCTTGGTGCTAGGCCCAGCATCATGTGAGTCTGGGCAAAACAATTCATCTCCCTGTCTGTAAAAAACATGATATGCGTGAAATGTATTTGTGTAATCTTCACTAGTTGTATGTGATCTATGATCGTCTCCCAACCCCCAGTATAATATTCCGTGTTCCGTTGCCTCCTAGCTATGTTCATGCTACATAAACGCCTATACATACATACATACCAACCAAAACAAAGGAACTCCAGGAACATTTATTCCCAGGGACACCACACAATTAGAAAATAACTTAAGTACATCCAATTCCAGCAGCCCTCAGAAATCAACTTACCGTCCACCCATACACCAAACCTACCTGCCTTCTGAAATCAACTTAAGATCAGTCTTTTCAACCAACACCCCAACATACCTGCTACCAGAGAAAAACTCATCCAAAACCTCAACCAGCCAGTCTTCAGTAATAAACTAAAGTCCAGCCTGTACCAACTATACTTCGACTTTAACCAGAAAATAACACAACATCCATTGGTTTCCTCAGCAGCCCTACCTACCAACCACCAGAAAACAACCAATGACCCATCTCTTCCCTCAGCACCCAAACCTACCAACCACCAGAAAACAACTCAAGACCCATCTGTTTTCTCAGCACCCGAACCTACCAACCACCAGAAAACAACTAAAGACACATCTGTTTTCTCAGCACCCGAACCTACCAACCACCAGTAAAACAACTAAAGACACATCTGTTTTCTCAGCACCCAAACCTACCAACCACCAGAAAACAACTAAAGACCCATCTGTTTTCTCAGCACCCGAACCTACCAACCACCAGAAAACAACTCAAGACCCATCTTTTTTCTCAGCACCCGAACCTACCAACCACCAGAAAACAACTAAAGACACATCTGTTTTCTCAGCACCCAAACCTACCAACCACCAGAAAACAACTAAAGACACATCTGTTCCCTCAGCACCCTAACCTACCAACCACCAGAAAACAACTCAAGACCCATCTGTTTTCTCAGCACCCGAACCTACCAACCACCAGAAAACAACTAAAGACTCTTCTGTTCCCTCAGCACCCGAACCTACCAACCTCTAGAAAACAACTAAAGACACAGTTGTTCCCACAGCACCCGAACCTACCAACCTCTAGAAAACAACTAAAGACACATCTGTTCTCTCAGCACCCGAACCTACCAACCACGAGAAAACAACTCAAGACCCATCTGTTCTCTCAGCACCCGAACCTACAAACCACCATAAAACAACTGATGACCCATCTCTTCCCTCAGCACCTGAACCTACCAACCACCAGAAAACAACTCAAGACCCATCTGTTCTCTCAGCACCCGAACCTACAAACCACCAGAAAACAACTCATGACCCATCTCTTCCCACAGCACCTGAACCTACCAACCACCAGAAAACAACTCAAGACACATCTGTTCTCTCAGCAGCCCCTCCCTACCCTACCTACCACCAGAAAACAACTCAGGACACATCTCTTACCTCAGCACCCTAACCTACCAACCACTAAAAAATAACCAAGACTCATCTGTTCTCTCAGCTGCCCCTCCCAGCCCTCCCTAACTACCACCAGAAATCAACTCAAGACCCATCTGTTCCCTCAGAACCCCTCCCTTCCAACCACTAGAAAACAACCCAAGACCCGTCTCTTCCCTCAGCACCCGAACCTACCAACCACCAGACAACAACTCAAGACCCATCTGTTCTCTCAGCACCCGAACCTACCAACCACCAGAAAACAACTAAAGACACATCTGTTTTCTCAGCACCCGAACCTACAAACCACCAGAAAACAACTCATGACTCATCTCTTCCCACAGCACCTGAACCTACCAACCACCAGAAAACAACTCAAGACACATCTGTTCTCTCAGCAGCCCCTCCCTACCAACCACTAGAAAACAACCCAAGACCCGTCTGTTCCCTGAAAAGCCGAACCTAACAGCTTTCAGAAACGAACCAATTTATAATTCCAGCCTGCCAGACTTCACGAAAGTCTAACACGTTCCAAGAATTAAGAATATTCACCTTCAGAACTCAACGTAGAATGAACCTCTGCCCCCAACCTACCAGTCTTCACACATCAACTTAAGGCTAACCCATTTGTCCAGCTCCTGAATCTGCTGGACACCCCCAAACAGATCAAGACTAACCACACCCCTAAAAACTTCAGAAGACCCTACGCGCAGACACCTGGCAGTGCGAGTATGTTCGTAGAACAATGTAAATAGACCGACGTTGTCTAAAAATGTTCCGAAGTGGACACCATGTGATGTGTTTGTATTGTACCCCCCCCCCCCCCCCCGCGGTAAACGTCACCTTCTGCTGCACTGATTTGATTGAACCTGCACTCGCCACACTGCACGTGCTTGTTTGTGGCCTAAAGTTTGTGGATTTTCTTTCAGCCTATTTTAGAGAGTGAAGATGTATTGCTTAGGCTTGGAGCAGATCCGTACATTTTTCATGGTAACAGGAACCGGCCGGTGCATCACCGTCACCTGTCCTCTGTTCACAGGGCAGCAAGCCAAGAAGTTCCCTGAAGGATGTCATTCTTGAGAACTGAGTCAGTAAAGGCTAAACAGATTCCTTGAAAATAGCATCGCAATTAGCGCAAAATAAACAATATCACAACTGGTTACTGTATCCCGAAGGCCATAGGGAGTTAGAGCCCCTGTGGTTTTGTTCTGCGAGCTACAGACCACGCAGAAGGCCAGAGCAGACGAAAAGACTTTATTGATCTGTTTGTAAGCTTGAAGAAGCGATAGTGTCACCTTACTGTGAGAAATCTGACTCAGGGGTCCCAGTGAATCACAAGTGACTGGGCTCAGTTGCATCAATGGGGCCCTTTACCTGTAGTGTCCTGGGGCGCCCGTGCAGTGGACCCTCACACCGATGTTAGAGCAGACCTCATAGGAGAGCCTTAGAAAGGCACCGCCGTAGGAGCGCCGCAGCACGTTCCTGCATGACAGGAATGCACAATGTTGTGCATTTCTGTCCGTCCAGGAACAGGGGGTGCAAAAATACGGGTGGGGGGGCTCAACATATGCCCCCCTGCATGCACCCCTGTGCACAGATGCAACAGGAGGCCCTGTGGGCCCCCTTATTTTCCTCACCGCCACCCTTTTCATGGCAGTCTCACCGCCATGAAAAGGGTCGCAGTGAGGAAACTCGTAATATGCTTGGCAGTGCTACAGTGGCACTGCCAGCATATAACATCCTCACACTGCTGTGCGAACAGCGCAGGAGCAGGGATCCCCATCGGTTGCGGCAGTCCTGTGGCGGTCCCACCGCCATAGTTGTAGCACGCAGCTGGCCCGCCAGTGTGCTGGTCTAAGGACTGCTACCAGGGGTTGAATGGTCCAATGGACCGCCAACTCGTAATTAGGCCCATAATATTCACACAGACCCACAAAGTCTTATTGCCTCTAACATAAGTTTTTACCATAAAAAAATATAGGCCTACTGGGTTTAACACCAATTTCCAGTTACCAAAATAAGTCTACTGGCTTTAACAACCACTTTTCACCATAAACAGAAATTGCCTACTTCTGCCTCTCATTTTTTCCCCTTTCCGTCCTTCTCTCCTTCTTTCTATTCTTCTTTTGTGCCTACGTTCCATCCTACTTCCTTTTAACTTTCCTTCTTTCTTTTCTTATTTACACTCGTCTTTCCTTCCTTCGAGCTATTTCATTGTATTTGCCCCTAACTTATTTTTAGGTCTCGCCTAGGCAGCACTTGCGCTGTCTCTTCGAGACATGGTGTATCTAGATATGGGCTTGAAACACTGCTCATCTTTTTAATTGGCTCTTTTTACTGTCCTTCGTAAATGTCTGCTTTTGTTTGGTGAATATGCTTAATAATCCCTTCTTTTGGTCTTTTGTAACCTCCCATGATCACTGCCCCTGTTACTTGTACCATTTTGCTTGTCCCATTATAGCAACTGCTAAAGGAACTTTATTTTTACTTTGTCCAAGAGCAGTTCACACGAGGGAACACTCTGTGTTTTCACTCCTCTGAGCTTTAAACAGGGCCCTAATTCTTATCTTGTCGCACTTGCTGTTCAGGCGATGACCGAGATCAAATGTCAGATGTTGTTTCCCTGAGGGCATGTGTTTATTTTTTTCTTTATCCGCCCAGCCATCTGCTGCCTGTGTTTTTTTACTCTTGTTTTACTTTCTGGATAATATAGACTCTAGCATTGAACTCAGGGGGGTCGTGCTACTTTTGTTGACATTATATTTTCGAGTTTCTTGATTTGTAACTGGACCAATAAGCAGAAATTATCTTTGCTATCCCTCTCCCTTCTCCACACCCTCGCTCAGCTTTTTAAGCAGAAAAGAAATGTATGCTGCTGTTTAACGTTCGTGCGTTCTGAAGAGCTTCATCCTCTCCGCATTTCATAATTATCTGAACATGTTTTTCTCTTCGGAACATTTTTAAAAATGTCTTTCCCTTGACACAAGTTTTGCTTGTTTACTGACAAAGCCCTTTATTGCTATATACTGCAGCTGTTTGCACTTACACTGAACATGGCTCCTATTTTTTTCATAAACACAAAAGAGTCTAGTCAATTAGGCTTCATTTGGCCTCAGCACCCAGGATAATGTGCTGCATGGCTAAACACTTAAGGTCCCGAAGGCGAGACCTATTGGCTATGCCAATGCTTGTTTTTAAATGCGGGCTGCGGGACTGCCCATTGCTAATGCAGGGATGACAGGAGTAACCCCCCATGTGAATGCCACCGAATGGTTCCTTCATTGCAGGTCTGCTGTAGCTGGGGGTGGTCGCTGTGCTGCCGGTGACCTTTGAGTTGTTGATAAAGACCCGTCCCCTGCTGCTGTAATGTACACCAACACTGTTGTGCTAAGAAAAAAGACCATCAGGGGATTCAAGACGGGGGGCTTTGAAGTCAGGCTCATCACAGCACCACAGGGTCGGAGGAAGGTAGTACCTTTCAACCTATTCATCGAATTAGAACGGACATGTAAACCCACACAGCCCTTTTATTGTAAACAAGAAACTGCAGCAGGAGCTCTGATATAACTCCTGTAATTACACATGAACTCAATAGTTAATTGTGTTATGTCCTGAACTAGTTCACGAGTAAGTCACACCTACCTAAATTACAATGGATGTACCTGAAGTGGAGTGGTGCGATAAGAGGAATAAACCAAAATGGGGAGCAGCTGAAACAGGGAAGATATGAAACAGGTTGGGACGAAAATAGGCTTTGCGAGACTTGGCAATGTAGCTGTGGATTCGACAATGAACCATGTGTACATATGAGGAGCGAGATGTTTAAAAGGGAGTATGCAAAAAAAGGTTTTGGGTATGAGGCTTGGGAGGGTGTATATGAAGGAATAAAATCACACATGAACAGGAGGTTAACAAGTGGAAGATTGCAGCAAAAAGGAGTTCAAAACGCTACCTGGAAGATTATAAATATAATTTGGGGTGGCAGGAATGTAGGAAATTTGGCAAATACAAATGATGACATCAAATGCATACCCATGCATTGGTAAAGAAGTGAGCGAATGATCAAAGGAACACATTTTGGCACTAACACCTATGTACAATGCAATTTACATACTAAGAATTCAACTGGGAGTTTATTTACATACTTGTCGTTCAGTCTGGAAACACGACTTGGGGAGCCCATTCCTTTGTTTGACACTGCCCAGTCGTATTTAGCATTTAGACCCTAGTTTCACTGACATAGCTTTTTGTTCGAACACTTTTTGAATTTACAATTGAATGTGCAATGTTTCCGCAGTACAATACAACATCCGTTCCCGTTCCAGATTGTTTCAGCGAGAGAATTCCTCTCGGATTTGGATCGGATTCCATTGTAAGCATTTAGAAGATCCCTTTTACCTCCCACAGAAGTCGTCAGCTTGTCATGGAGACGCTTCAACCTATTTTTGGTCTCCCCGGGGTCCTCCGCCAACACCATATCAGATGAACTCGGTGGACAAGTGTCAGGGTTACTGATAAAACTGCCAATTAAATCCGTGTTTTCCACACTCCTGCAAGATTAACTGGGCCTTTGTTTACATAACAGAGGAGGTTTAACTGGTAACAGCACGAGGGTAAACAAAGGATTTTGCAGTTTGTAAAGGAGTTTTGCCGAATATATAGAAGCCAGGTGGTTTCCTTTGGGAATTCTACAAATCGCCATAATTTGCTTAAAGCTGTGTGTGTTTGACCCAGAGCGCTTTTGTTTGTTAGGTGGATACAAAAAAAACCCCAACAACGGATGGAAAGCAACATTTTAAAAAAAGAGCCATTGCGGGAGGGGGACGTGCAGGGAACAGGCACCCTCGGAATGTGCCAGATGAGCAGGAAACGTGTGTTAGCTCAAAAGCGAAAGTCAACAAAAAAAGCATTTGAAAAAAAAGCACGGCGGCGCGTTCGGTTCAATTAGTAACCTGATCCAGGCACGCCGCTGCTCGCTCCCGAGACCCAAAGGCCATGGGAGTCACCGTTTAGAGAAAAGGCGGGACATGCACCGCCTTTGGCCAATTGAGTGCTTTCATTTTTGAAAGCGACACGCAAAGGCCAATAGAATGTGTGGAAGTTGAAAAACCACACGGACGAGTTTTGCGAAAGGGTGGAGTGATTCCAAGAGGCCTCCCCATAGGGCAGCGCATGCGCGCTGCGCTAAGGCTCGACCTAAAAAGTTTTATATATTGTGAACTCGATCCTGAGGTATTGGAGCACTTTACCAGAGTACCAGTTTCATGCATGTTTAAGAACGCGAGGATGTACTAGGCGTCTAAAACATGGAGTTTGTAACAAGTTTGTACTTTACTAAAATCAAATTCCTATGCGCGACTGGCAGTGACAATAATTTTTGTTGAAGGATAAGCGATGTATATTTCCATTTGTGGAAGCTGCACAGCTGTTCTTTGATTGCACCAGTTGGGTGTGGGTGCTCAATGGTTAACCTGGATTTCTGTGTTGTTGAGTTGCATTCTTCTGAGTCAAAGTGGGTCTTGGAAGCTCGGCTGCTGGAGATGGGGGGAGGGTGTGAAATAGTGTATGGTAGTACCACATACAGGAAACAGAATAAAAACCCAGAGACAGACCAACATTCCCAATTTATGTTTATAAGTATCGCCGCAAGTTTTATCGTTTGTTATTGCTACTGACTTAAATTAAATGTTATTTTTTGTAGTTGAGTACATCATGTAATCAAGTCTGGAAATAAGCATTTTATTTACGCTTGAAACATGGTAAACTGGTGAGCTTGCTCAACTGTACATGTTGCAGCCGAATGGGTCGTCATAAATTAGAAATGCCTTCTGCTTTACTGTCCTTATCATATGCGCTCTCCTAGCACTATGTCATTTGCAACGCCAATAGCTCTAACTTTCGCAAATGCGAGACCAATTGCATTGCAAATGCTTGTTTCTTTTATATTTAAAACACTTCTCTTCCATTCTGTCACCATTTTAAGCTTTTTTTACTCCTCCATTACTTCTCCATCCCACAGCTGTACTTATTTATTCTTCCAGAATTTATAAATCATTCTTTCTGCCTTGCAATGACCTGCCAGCCAGAGATGACAGTTAAGAAGGGCCGTAAATCAATCTGAACTGTCCCATTCACTCCCGCTTAAGCTGGCAAAGCGGGAACATCGCTACGCCCTTCAAGGCTCTCACCCGAGACCTCAAGAAATTGGCAACTAGAACCAGCTTCTTTGAAAAGGGAGCTACAAACCCCCAGCTCCTTCTGTGTTTACCAGATGCCCAGCGCCTGTGAAAATGCTGTGTTTCCCTTTATTCCTCAACCACATTAGCTGTCTTCGTACCCAAATCTCAGCAGGCATCCCAGATCCACAGGGGTCACCTGTACTCTTGTGTGTACAATCACAGCTGAGTGCGCTGCACTCGCCGGCACCCATACACTTCTGCCGCCTCACTCACTCACTCCTCTCTGCAGCGCGTGGGGTTTGTAGTTTGAGGCAGCTGTGATGTTCTTGCAGGTGAGTTCTGACACATAGCAAGCAGGGGCGTAGCTTCAGGCGAGTGTTTCACCCCCAAATAAATGCCTTCTTGGCTTGGTAGTTGGGTCTGGGGGCCCTCAGTCGGGTCTGGTGTGTCTATGTCGATTTTCCCATCATCCTGATTCCATTAAGAGGTTTTAATTTGTTTATGTTTGGGATCAGGAATTTAAATATATATAGAGCATGATTTTCCAAAAAAGTAGCAACTCTGCATCCAGAGAACTACTCCTTGAATGGATGCAAATTTACTATTTTTAGGTTGTGCCTGAGACAGTGCATGTGCTGTCGTCCAAGTCTTTTGTAAACTAAAAAAAAGCTTAAAACGGGCACAGAGCCCACCCATTACTCACCATTACTTACCATTTTTTGGCTTCAACTTCACTCTCATTTCCTTGCTTCTTATTGGTCAGCACCTCCTGCTTCATCCTGGGACTTTGAGTTTTTGTTACTGCCTTGGAACATAGATCAAGTACAGCTTCCGGTCTGCGGCCAGTATCCTTCCACTTTTTTTCTTTACTTTTCTTCATGCTATCTATAAGAGTGCCTGTGCCTGCAGACCATCCTCCCTCCCCTCTCTGTCCGTGATTTTGCTAGCTCCCTCCCATCTCCTTCCCTCCTCCCACCATCCGTGCTCTTGCACCAACCTTCCTTCCCCACCCGTCTCTTGTGTTGCTTGCCCCTGCTGCCCTCCTTGCACTGTTCGATGTGTTGCTGTTCCCTCACACCATCTATGTTCTTGCTCCAACCTCCCTTCCCAGCCCTCATTTTGCTTGCCCTCAGGTCCTCCACTGCCCATGTTCTTGACCCAATCTCCCTCCCTCACCCCTCCCTTGTGTTGCTTGCCCCTCCTGCCCTCCTCCCACTGTCTGTTAAGTTGCTGCCTCCCAACCTCAATTCCCCCTGCCCTCTCCAACCCTTCCGCCCTCCACAAAAAACTTTTGCAATGCAAAATAGCACTCACATATATGAGAGCTATTTGGATTTGTCAATGTCTTTTTAGACATATTGCACAGCAGTGCGGGCTGCTGTGTAGCATGGCTTAAAGTAAAGACAAAAATCCATATGACGCAGTCAATGTTGACAGCATTATATCCCGTTCTCTTTACTTTATGCCATGTTGCACAGCAGCCCGTGCTGCTGTGCATCATGTAAATAAAACATTGACAAAGCCTATTGATCTTGCGTAGGAAAAGCCTGTTGGCTTTTCCAATGCTTGTTTAAAATTGACAAACATTGATGTAGTAGGCTTAGAAAGTGGAGCCAGTCTCAGGGCATACTAGTGGCAATCAGACACCTCAAAGATGAGGGGACAAATGCTTTCAAATAGTCTAACCATTGGCAATACCTCAGGGTAGAATTTCGAACCATTCTTTTTCACCCAGTGTGCCACTCTAGGCAGGAGGGTCTGATGTAGCAGATGGAGTAAAGGCAGACAGGGTGGGGGAGGACTTTACTGCCTTTATTCTGCCCTCCAAATTTAGAGATGTCTGCCAACCCCCCAGACATCTCTACACGTTTGCAGAAATAGCCGTCAAGGGGGTTCCTGTCAATGTTGAAAACGTTTGACGGAAGGGTATGTGAAACATGACGGCTGGCCATCAAACTTTTCCAAAGTCCTTTATTTTTCAAAAACTAACTCCCAAAGAGGAAAATTCTTTTTGAAAACTAAAAAAAAAAGTAATGACCTCCCACACCATGGGAGTTTTCTTTCATGGATGAGGGGAGATTTTTCTTTTTTCAATGTCCCTCACTGCCATGATCTACCTGGCGTGAAGGACAGTAAAATAAAGCAATCTGACACTCCAGTTCAAACAGGGCAAACGGTCAGATGTCAACTCTGACCTCCCCTACTCTGTTGGGCCATAGGAGGAAGTTTTGCAGCAATGGAGTAAATTTGACTCCATCAGCGTAAACCTTGCAGTCTGCCCGACTCCAAATAGGGTGGGCAGACCTTGAGTTTGGAAGACGGTATTTTGTCACCATTGCAATGGAGAACCTGTCCACCAAACTCTAAGTCAGCCCTAGAGGCCCGCCTGATGCACATCAGTCCTGGCCCTGCTCCTCATGGGAATAGTAAATCCTGCACCTAGGTCACCTCATCCGTTCACCCTGCAGCTCACTACTTTTTTAGTTGGGAAGCTTGAGATTCACAAACCCCAAAACTCACTGACCAAGCTGCGACCCTATACGTTGGCTGCAGACAAGAGCATCGTACAAAATGGTAATAAGTCTGAGGAGTCTATCAGTCAGCTCTTCACACCTTGTGCTGGCGAAATCATGCACCGCTGTAATAAAGTATGAAATAATTAGTGGCTAACAGCTGGCACATTAATATTTCATAGCTTAGATAGTTACTACTTATTATTGAAAACATTTTGCGCGATCTACAGCACAGAGCGGCCTCAATTGCTGCTTACAGATGGTTATATATGGAGAGCAGCGTTCCTTTCCAGATTACAAATATTGTCTTTTGCCAGCTACACGAAACGCTGAAGAGCCCTATTAGTGTAAAATGTGCACTACTCTGCAGCTCCCATGTCAAAGTTATGTTATAATATTGGCGTTTTTATAGCGCTCTAATCACCCGTGAGGGTATCCAGGTGCTCTGTAGCAGGCTTGTGAGGCAAGTCCTGGGGGTTTATTAAAAAAGCTAGGTCTTCAGCTTCTAGTGAAAGTCAAGAAAAGAGGAGGAGGCTCTGATGCATTGTGGGAGGTCAGCCCTGGCTCTAGGGGCCAGGTACAAGAACGCGCTGCCCTTGGCTCTGCCTTGGTGTATGTGTGGGATGTGTGCTAGTGGTAGACCGGTAAAGTGGAGGGCTCTGCTGGAAGTGAATGTGGCTGTTCAGGTAGGCAGGGACAGTCTTGTGGAGAGCTGTATAGGTATGGGTGAGGAGTTTAACGTGCGCACGCTTGTGTATCAGGTGCCAGTGGCGTTCCTTAAGGTGTGGTGTGATGTGGACTCGGTGTGGGAGGTTGGGGACTAGTCTGGCTGCTGCATTTTGGATGGTCTGCAATCTTCTTGTGAGCTAGTTGGCAATCCCTGCATACACAGTGTTTCCATAGTCTAGTCTGCTGGTGAGGAGGGCTTGGGTGATGGTTTTTCTGGTGCTGTCTGATAGCACTTGAAGATTTTCTTCAGCATCCTTAGTGTGTTGAAGCAGGCCAAGCCAACTGCGTTGACTTGGACAGTCATGTTCAGTTTGTTGTCTATGAAGATTCAGAGGTTTCTCACTTGCGAACAAGGCTTGGGGGTGGGTCCAAGGTCTGTGGACCATCAGGTGAAGCATCAGTCCATTGTCCTGGAGCCTCTGTAGTATTCTTTTTAGAAGGGAAGTGTGTTACTCTATCAACGTAGCATTTACGAGGATACGATCCCTTACATTTATCACCTCTGGGTGGTCGGCTAATACTTCTCGTATCATATTCTGAAATACTTTAACTTTGCTTGATATCCTGAAGTTGAGCCTCTATTACTGGTGGAGGCCCGTGTGCATCAAAAATGTTGTTATGTAGTGTGAAGCGGGGTCCTGCAGGACCTGATGGTAACCTGAGTGAAGGTTCATCTTTGAAAACCACTTTGCCCCACTCAGCTCGCTGATAAATGTTGTCGACCGTCGGGGTGATATGCCTTTCTCTCCTCATTGCCACATTTGGCAGCCACAGGTCCACACATATTCTCACCTCTCCCGGATGTTTGGATTTACTTGTAGCGATAATGGAGGACACCCAGGGCATTGACCCCTCTACCTGTTTGATTTTGTTTGTTTTTTTCAGCTTTCTCAGCTGAGCTTCCACTTTGGGCCTTAGGTGAAAGGCTACTCGATGATGTCTTAAAGCGGCGGGTTGGACTGACTGGTTGATGTGGAGGGCCACTGTTCTGTCTTTCAGACACCCTATGCCTTCAAATATGTCTTGGAAGTCTGCCAGGACTTCATCCAACTGGCTGGTATGCTCCCGAGGGAAAACTGCATGAGCCAAAGTTCCTTTATTGGTCCAGCAACTCAGTGGTATGCTGGTACCCTCTTGGGTGACGTATACTGTGGTGTCAGACTTCTGATCATTGTAAGTGATGTTGGTGATTAACTGGTCATGAAATTGTTGGGATGGCCTATTCAAGTTACAGGAGGGCATGGACTGGGAGCACATGGCTGCCTGGATGAAGTAGCAGAACTGTGGTTTGGGCATAGGCTGTGGTTGTCCAGAGTGAGGCCAAGCAGATCACAGAGCAGGCATCAAGGCCAGGCACTGCGCGGGTCAAATGGAGCCACACTTTCCAGGAAGCAGGACAAAAAAAACACGTGGTTCTAGTGCCATCTGGAGGGCACACACCCTCACCGCACCTCATCAAGGGCAAATCAAGCTCTGCTTTCACTGTGTGAGACACAGCCCTGCTCAGTACACAGCTCCCTTATCTGGCAGCAGGCATGCCATTTAGGTGAGGTGGGAGGTTGCGTGGATCACAGCAGTGAGGCATGGGGCTCTAGCGCCATACAGAGCTCGCAGCTGCAGCTAACAGAGGAAGCACAGTAGCACAACTTCGGAGCCGGCGGTACTTGCTCAGAAGTGTAGTGAGCCTCCCTACCATTATGCCTCAACCCATAGTGCCAATATCGGCAACACTCACCAGTCCTCCCGCAGCAACATACATACATAATAAATAAGCAGACAAGACAAACTTTTGGTGGGAAAATTGCTGCAGGTTTATTAGCATACCAAATATGCCAACATGGTGGGTTATCTTACAGGCGATCCAAAGGCAAGCCGCCCCTAGCGGCCTACCACCTGATGGGCCAACTTGCATCGTGGCCTTAGCCAATCGGTGTTTAGCAGTTGTGGTGAGGGATAGCCCCACCCACTTCCGGTGAACCATCGGTCCACCCTATTACTCACGCCCCCTACGAGGGGCGAAGCGTTCAAGCGACCCCCGGTTGTACAGGTTTCCAACCGCCCGTAGGACAGACGGGGCGCCGTCGCACCCCAGGGTCCACCGCACAGACTTCCTGGGGATATTAGGCCTCAGCACCCTTTGTGCTCCTGAAGAGGGTACCCCTGAGTACCTTTCCGCCTCCGGATCGCCCTGTAACTCCGCCTGCAACACAAATAAAGAAGATTAGAAGAACCTTCCCCCCACCCTGGATACGCCGGGTAAGCGGTAGGGAGGGAAACGGCATCAGGGTGAGGGACAAAGAGGCCGCCAGGTGGGCGGGGGAGGCATATATACCTCTCCCCTTCCCCCACCTCGGCCGGAAGTGACGCGCAGGACCCCGAGGGGTCACCGGACACTAGACTGTCCATTGTGCCATCTTGTGGCACTAAAGGGGCCGCCCTCTTATGAGGGTCCCCTGCGGGGACGAGTCGGTCAGCCCGCATAGTGCCAATATCGGCAACACTCACCAGTCCTCCCACAGCAACATACATACATAATAAATAAACAGACAAGACAAACTTTTGGTGGGAAAATTGCTGCAGGTTTATTAGCATACCAAATATGCCAACATGGTGGGTTATCTTACAGGCGATCCAAAGGCAAGCCGCCCCTCGCCGCCTACCACCTGATGGGCCAACTTGCATCGTGGCCTTAGCCAATCGGTGTTTAGCGGTTGTGGTGAGGGGATAGCCCCACCCACTTCCGGTGAACCATCGGTCCACCCTATTACCCCTACGAGGGGCGGAGCGTTCAAGCATTCAAGCGACCCCCGGTTGTACAGGTTTCCAACCGCCCGTAGGACAGACGGGGCGCCGTCGCACCCCAGGGTCCACCGCACAGACTTCCTGGGGATATTAGGCCTCAGCACCCTTTGTGCTCCTGAAGAGGGTACCCCTGAGTACCTTTCCGCCTCCGGATCGCCCTGTAACTCTGCCACAGCCCTGGGTGTGGCGACCATTGCAGCCAGGGCCCCCCACCAAGGCCGGCATTCCTACTTACATCCTGCTATTTCTAGGGCCTCTCCCCTATCCAGCAAGAACAGGTCCATGCTTATACTGGACAGATGTACCCCATCGTCCTCAAAACACCCTGTGAATTTGGCGTGTAGCACCCATGTCTAATGAAGCCAAAACCCCTCTGTTAAGTGAATTTACGCATAGCGCAGATGAACCTCCTGCGCGCAGGCTCCATCGCCTCCCCCGACCGAGCTCCCTGCCACGGAAGCCGGGGGGTGATTCCAGACCACTGAAGTCAGCAGTCCCCAACTGGTTGCTAAATTGCCCGTGTGGTCTTCTTCTAGGGTGCATTACTTCGCCACATTGACCAGACAATTTCATAGTTCTTTTAAATTAATCCCTGGTGAACATGGAAATGGTGTCACAACAGGTTTGAGTGAATAAGTGTATGGTGCCCATTATTAGACACTGCACTTTTTCGTGAAGTGACAACTTACGCAGCCTACCCTGCTTGCTGAACCTTCAACCGGTCACAGATGCCCGGTCACTGCTATCCCTTGCGACCCTTGATACTTACAGTGTCGGACTACATGATTCTGTGTCACATGTTTCGCTGTAGTCCCTTTGGTGGATCCACTGGGACCCTTCTGTCTCCCTGCAAATGCTGTATCACGCGCTCCAACCCTTTAATGCCCTTGCCCATCCCTCAAAGACACCTTACAGCCTGATGCCCCCGCAGCTTTGGTGATGGGTCTTGGGCCCAGCACCCCAGTCTGTGTTTCCTACGTTTATCCTCCCTGGAGGCTCCAGTTAGCGTGAGCGGTTATCCTTGTCCTGGCAAGGCATGTCAAAGGCCATTCCCCCCCTTGGTGACTATCCTGCCATGGGATATGTAACCGTAAGCACGGGTGTCCTTGTGTACCTGACGTGTAAGGGGGGGAACAACATGAACAAATACTTGCCCCTTCTTGAGCAGTGGGCACGCCAAAACAATCATTCTTCAATCATTGTAGCCAAATTATGCTCTGCCCCCCTTGTTCCCCTCAGCTTATTGCACCGCAACCCACAACTTAGCTGGCAGTTTCCGCAAATGCCTGGCTATCGGGCGGGTGTTTTTTGTCTGTCCTGGATGGTCTCGAGGATCCATCTCTTGGTGCATGCTTGCAACCCTTAACATTTTCACCTTAGTTGGGCAAGACCACTGCCTGGCCACAAGCTAGCTAAGACCCTGCGGAAATCGTCTGCCTGTGCGAGCAGACCAAGATTCATCGCTCCCCACTCCATCACCGTCTTTCTTGCTTCCCCACGTTGGCGTTATGCCGTCTATGGTGCGTAGCTTCCCTTTGCTCCAGGGGAGAGCAGCCCTGTCTGGCGGTGTGTGTACTGAAGGAGGTGTGTCCTGGAAGTACCATTGATCTGAGTTCAAGTGTCACTAGTCGCCGTACTTTGTGTGTTTAATAAAATTAATAACAGGTCCAACCCATCACCCGGGCATTCATCGCTTTCTTTAGACATGTTGGATTTGAGGGGATTCCGTGAAATATGTAAGCCATGTCCCTTGGCATGCCATCCCTTTAACACAGGTTTTCTTCTTTAGGCATGTCCCTAAATGTCTCCATCATGCGTTTAAGGCCAGTGTGAGTTTTGCTTAGGAAACATCCCTTCGAACCCATCGTGTTGAGTAACTACTCGTGTTTATCTCTTGTGCAAGTTGTCCCAGTATGCCTGGCACTCGTTGGCCCCAAGGAAGCTTTTACAAGCACGCTATACAAATGTATATACATTTTGTGCAACTTGGGGCACTATTACTTCCTCACTACGTACTTCCAGGCATGTCAATACTGCCAAAGGTATCCCCTACCTTAGTACCTGAATAACCACTAACTAAATACTGTCCAAGGTAAAGATTACCAGTGCACCTCACCAAGGGCCCTCCACTGCGTGTGAACCCCTGTTGTTGAGTTTCTGACTGTTAATTTTGCCTGCCCACCTCCGCACCCTTCAAGTAAAACCAGCCAAACCAATAGCAGGCCTTCCTGTCAGGACACAACCTACATGACCATTAGCGTGCCAACATGTGTCCGATGAGACTAAACAAGTTAGAGGCTTTGTTGTGTCAGCCAGACCCGGGGTGGAGCCAGAGCTGAATGGACTTAGTGTGGGTCAGACTGGAGGAGGTATGTGTGGCTACCGCAGGTCCAAAATTTGTGCAAATTGATAATGCATTACCATAGTGCCAATGGGCCAGAGTATAAGAGAATGGTGATGCTGCGATACAACTTATGTAAATGTGTGCAGTATTAAAACCGACAGTTCATTTTCAAGTACATGTTCATTTTTATGTACCCAGCGACACCTCCTGTGTAGCTGATGTATCTCATGTGTAACTGCACACCACGTTACCCCCTGTGTAACTGCACAAAGCGAAACCACCTGTGTAACTGCACATAGCGTCACCTCATGTGTAACTGCACACAGCGTCACCTCATGCGTAAATGCGCACTGCGTCGCCTCATGCGCAAATGCACACTGCGTCACCGAATGCGTCATTGCACCAGCGTCACCTCATGCGTACCCGCGTCACCTCATGCATACCCGATAGGGAGATAGAGGCAGGTGCACTCTTGTCACCGCCATAGAGCACAGTCTACATTCTAACCTAGTAAAACGGGTAGCTGTTTCTTCCTCCTGGAAGCTCTTCTCGGGTTGAGCAGAGCATAATTACTTCAAGTATGTAGGGTGCTGTGTGAAATGCCTGTATTAATCTCGGACACCGGAGGTCCGACCCCAGACCGTCCGCGTTTGCGGCCCGAGTCACCTCGTGTGTGCTTGGCCTCTGTCTATACATGTGTACTCGCAACAGGGTCCCCTCCTGTGTACTTGCGAACCGTCACACCTCGTGTATACTTGCCCCAGTGACGTCTCCAATGTGAATGCCCCTGGTGTCCCTCCAGTGATTAAGGCCATGCCTTGGAGACGCAGGGGATGGAGGGAGCTGCGCCCAAGTTCCCCTGCCCTAGAGCACCTTCACTTTCTATATATGGGAAAACGTGCAGCCTACATGCTCCTGTCTCTTGACATATCTGGGGACCAGTGACTCAGATCTAGGCACCTGAGCCCACGACTCTGATGCCTGCCCCGCTTAGATGCACTTCGGAGCATGTGGCCAAGAGCATTGAATGTCTATAGCCATGAAAATATAATAAGCCGCGCAATGAAACAAGGACATACCTAAAATGTCTCTGAGGTAACGCCCTTGGATGACGTCAGACAGGCCAAATAGCTCAAATGTAAATATCACAATATAGGAATGACAACTTTGATTATAGACAGAAATAACATTTATCAAAACATGCGGACTCTGTGAAAGGTATCAAAAATATTTATTATTGTATTTATTAATGTAAATTCCTGGTCTAGAATATCTGTACATTTAAAAGAAAAGAGAAAGAAAGAGGAAAGAACGTGATTCTCTCCATATTCAGTTCTACATAAAAAGAACACAAATCAATTTTTATATGGACGTTCTATAAATTGCATTATATGTCATATCAATGTTCATATGAATAGAATTATACACAGTCTTTAAATTAACTTCTTTTATCAAGACATGTAGATAAGGTGAATAATCACTACAAAAAGGACATGATACATTCAGTATTAATATGGCTCTAGAAATTCCGTATCCGGATACGGAATTTCTTTTAAATGTACAGATATTCTAGACAATTTACATTAATAAATACAATAATAAATATTTTTGATACCTTTCACAGAGTCCGCATGTTTTGATAAATGTTATTTCTGTCTATAATCAAAGTTGTCATTCCTATATTGTGATATTTACATTTGAGCTATTTTCCCTGATTTAGGAATTTGTGTCAGGGGTGCCCCCTTTTTCTTACAATCGTCAGACAGGCCAAATGCCAGAGACTTCGGCTGCCACAAGCAGCTCTCAATGTCAAAAGGACCAACATGTCCTAGAACAGCCCCTTGATGTAGACCAAGCAAATCCCCCAACCTGCTTCCACTTGGTCCTGAACTGACACATCAGCATCCCCTTCCGGGTGACAATCTATGTGCTTCATGTTTGCCGGCTTTACTGCTAAGTGTCCCAGATCATGCACTGCTATATCCAACCAGATTATCTTCTTTCTCTAACCGCAAGTGAAAGGATAATGTAATCACCAAACCCAATGTAAACCTAAAATGCAAGCAGGACATGTCAGGAGACATTCAACCTGTCCTTGAAGCGCCGCACGTGGCAATCGAAATTACAGAGCTGACAAGCCACTATTTAACTTGAACTCGAAGTGTGACAAATGGGGCAATCCAGCTCCCCCCTCCCTCCACCAAGGCTAAAAGGATGGCTTGGGCAGAAGGCAATAGTCAACAATGATCTTGACTTACTCAGTGCCTGTTGTAGTGGTCCTCTCTGAAAGCCAGACAGTGCCACCTAGTGGCAGACTGTCAGAGGCGCCGGTGGTGACAATTAAGTGCCGGTGCCGCGCACCAGAACAAACCACCCAGTCAGATTTAGCACAGGTGAACTTGCTGCTGAAAATAGCAGTGGTGGGCCATTGCCGCACTTCCGGAAGTCCAGACTTGACTTTCTCACCTTGTGGGTTTAAACAATGTACAAATTTGACAAGTGCGTACCCCGTGACTAACTAGACGGGGAGAAAATGTAAGGGCCCCTCCCCCTGCCGTGTACAAAACAATTGTCTGTCACATATACTGATCTGAAGATAACTTCATGAAAAGTCCTCCTTGTACCCCCCAATGAGGACCAGACAAGTCTTCTACCAATGTGGTTACTCATCCTGTCACCTAGGAGCTGTGGCCAGCCAGGACTATTGACTTTGTCGCTGTTTGGTAGTTGCATAAGGAATTAAGCAACAACTGTGGCTATCGTATAAGAATATCAAAATTCCACCATTCTGAACTGATCAGACTGTGCCAAGGGAGTAGTACCTTCATGTGATTTTCAAATACGCTACACTTATCTGTGCATCTACCCTTCCCTCAGTGGATGGGGCCTCAGTTGTTCATAAATGCAATTGACATTTTGAGAGGACAAACAGCACAGTCCAAACAGTTCATATTCCACACTGCTCCTGCCCCTGTCCAAGTCAAACTTGTGCTTGCGCCACGCTACAGGCATATGGAAATTGGTCAAATCACTCGCTTACTACACCGCTGAGTGAGCCCACTATTGTCACAAAATTCCTTTCCCATTTCCGATTCAAACTGCCATTGGAGTGAGATTGCAAGCCCCGATCCCCCACAGCCAAAATAAACCTTCCATCAAGGGCTACGGCCTTTCTTTGCCCTCTGTGGTGTGATCTGTACTGCAAAGACAAAGCGCCAATGAGGCCTTACGCTCACGTGTATCTGTTCATCTTGTGCCACACATACGCTGTGAAACTAATATGTTCCCTATCCGTGATCCCTCTGGTGACAGGGGCTGGGCATCAGATAACTGTTACCCAATGTGAGGTTGTTGACCCATGTGGTGAAAATGATAGTTCAACTTAATCTCCTATTATTGAACATGGGTTATAATAGTTCCAGTGCCTGGTAGGGTGCTGTTGCCTCTTAACACCTGAATTCGCCCTTACTCCATCTAGGCTCTCCTAAACCAGCGGTTCGCCCACTGAGGTGTACCAGGGTTTTACAAACTTGCCACCCCTAAGCGCTCTGCAGTCTTTCTTCCTGCAGGAGGCAAATGTCTTTTTTGGCTTTGCCAATGCTTGTTAGTTGCATAAGATACGCAAGCCACCATTGTGGCTTTGTTGCATCGCATATTGAAAAGCTTTCATTCTACAGGGTGAGACTGTCGCGTTTATGTTTAACATTGAATTAAATGACTTGATTCAAATGAAAAGCATGTTCTACAGCAAATGAGGGGATTACCCCTAAACCGCACCACAAATAAACAGAAATCAACAGTACCGCCCTGTGAAGCAGATAAATGTATGGAAAGCAACGGCCATTTTGAAGTCGGACTGGCGATGTACAATCCCTCCGCTGGTGGTGAAACAGGCCATTCAAGCCCAGCAAAGATGCTAACTGTAACCTCCCCGATCCAAGGGTCTCAAAGGTGGTGAGGTAAGTGGTAGGGACAAGTTCAGCTAAGAGTGATAGCATGTAGATATTTCAGGTCATGTGCATGCCATGAGCGGCCAGGCATTGATAAGCTTACTATCGGCCTCCCTACCTAGTGCACTCCCTTGTTAACCCACTTAAGCGGAGCATTAATGTGTGATTTTACTCATGGCAGCATTATCTTTAGGCGAGTCACCAGGGATGCAGTTCAATACTCATGGCAAGAACCATGGAACCCCCTTAAAACTTTAATCTACTGCATCCACTTAACACGAGTGAAAATGTTGTGTGAATTAAAAACTTCACTCGAATAGCTTAGCGAATAAGAATAAACCGACGCAGGCCTGGCTAGCTGATGACCTGCCCAGGTGCAAGGTCCGCAAATGCTTCGTCCGCGCTCTCTGGCTGAAGGGAGGGAAAACATCACCAACTGCTACCGCCCCCGTGTGTGCTTGGACACACTGGGTGGACCACGTGCATAGCAAGGATGACGATCCTCCAGTACACCGGATCAGACAGATATTCTCAAATACGTTCTGCTTGTTTGGGCCCATAACAATACCACTGCACACCCCTTGCATTACAACCATAAAACGAGCGAGCACAAGGATGAAAACAAACCTAGCAGGTAGGTCTCCAGTTTCCAGCAGCCATGTTATTCTGAAGTGTCTTATCTTATCACTGCAAGACTGGAGCACTGCTGTACACGTGCTCAGCCGCGTCCCACAACCTGTGCAACCACGCAGTCTCTCCACCCCGAGAGCAGTTCCTAGCATGCAGGCATGTGCCAAACGATCCATGCATTGCGCGCACCTTCAAGCTGCATCCCAGGCTGTGAACACACTTGAGGGACCACACATCCCCCACAGAAACAAAGGGGGCAGGGAAAGCGGGGGCAGGGAAAGCGGGTCTCGATGGGTCTGGTTGGGCGGGGCACTCGTCAGGGTAAGACTCTACCACCCCGCACCCCACCACCGGGCTCGGGGACGCAGGAGACCCCGCCACCTCGTGCCCCGAACCCCTTAAAGCCGAAACAACAGTTTGTAGGTGAAACTGGACCGAGGCAGCGATCCCACTGAAGAGCCGCAGCAAGTCTCGCTCCCAAAAGCCCTGCCGATGCTCAGCTTCCCACCTGGCATGTGCCACCCATTCCAACCTGAAACCGGTGATATCAGCGAGTCGGTGCAGGTAGAGACCACCCGCCTCCAAACTTGTGTGTGCTGAAAACAGCGCCCGCCCACCGGTGCTGCAGCGGCAGCACAGACACTCAGCGAAAAACCATCTGACCAACCCAGCCGCGGAAAACTAGTCATCGGAAAGAAAGAGGGCGGCGAAACCCGTGCCAACCCGACAGAGCCCCGCCTCTAGCCCCCGTGACAAACAAGCGCCCAAACCGCCCCCGGATGCTACCCCCGGACTGGCGTGTCCCCGGGCGTGGAGAACCGTTGGCGCCACCCTCAAATAACGCCCCTGCTGCGCTGCGGACGGCCGCACATCAAAAGCAATGTGCTGAAGGAAGGTAATGGCCAACCACGCCCCGCCGCTCACAGGGCAATCCGACACACGCGAGTCGCTAGACCAGACGGACACAGCGTGTCCCGCGGGGAACCAATAGGCCACCCGATGAGCCCACCCTATGCCGAAGCAAAGGCAAACCTAGCCCGGCACCGCGACACACGCCCCTACGGGGGGGGGGGTGGCCACACACCAGGAGCCTTGCCTCCTCCCTGCCAGCCCCAAACCCAGGCCATGGCCGGTTGGCGGCCAAACTCAATTCTAAGCAGGGGGGAGGGGGTCGGTGGTGCGTGATAAGCGCTCACCGCAGCAAAGGGCTCCCGGACCTGACGGCGTAGATCCAAACGGTGGCAAGGGTAGCGGTCAGCCAGGAAGGGAGCCGCTACCCTAAGCTCCCTGGAGCTGTCCTGCCCCCCCCAAGGCGGCCGCAGCCACGGCAATGGCCGGGCTAGCAGCCTTGCCCCCGAAGGGGTGGGGAGGAGGAATGCACTCACCGCACAGCTCAGAACAGCTCCAGGAGGTCGACGTCCAAACGGCGTCAGGGTGAGGGTCAAAGAGGCCGCCAGGTGGGCGGGGGAGGCATATATACCTCTCCCCTTCCCCCACCTCGGCCGGAAGTGACGCGCAGGACCCCGAGGGGTCACCGGACACTAGACTGTCCATTGTGCCATCTTGTGGCACTAAAGGGGCTGCCCTCTTATGAGGGTCGTCTGCGGGGACGAGTCGGTCAGCCTGCAGATGTGAAGCACTGCATCCTCTGGTGGCCAGAGGCATAAATAAAAGGAAAAAGACTGCTCGGGGCCTTTGCCCAAAACCACACCACTGTTATCACATGTGCCCCTATTTCACCAAGTGACCACTGTGGAGGCCCTCAAAGCAGGTTTCCCCACACTGGCGATGCCGGAGCATCCACCGCTTGCTACCGCCTCGTTCCTGCCTAATATTTGCGGCCACACTTGCCGCCTCTTTGCACCTGTGTTGTGCTACTGCTCTGTTTTCCTGGGCAGTCCACCACAGCATCGGAACTTGCCGTCGAACTGCCCACACCCGAGGGGGCAGCATTCCCCTTCACTGGTGTCCCACCCCAGTGCTCCAGCACACCTAGTCGGCAACGTGCTGGTCAGAATGGGCTAGAAGAAGGGAGACTCTGATGCCACTAGGTCTCTCAGCTTGGTGGGTCCACCTCTCCCACCTACACTGGTGGCCCCCTAGTATTGGATCCTGCATTGTCTCATGAAGAGATCCAGGTGCAGTGTCCCCTGACAAGTTCCACAGCCAGATTGAGAGGTACTCCGACCGCTTCCGCTGCAACTGGGTTGGTTCCGGTGCATCACTCCGCAGATGTCATGAGTTTGCTCAATTGAAAACACAACTCCAATATTTCTTCCAACGGAAACATATTTATTCCAGGTTTCATCAGTCTTTTTTAATTAATACCGGAGGCAACTTCCTTCCAAGCTTCACATGCTACAGACATGCGACAGACATTCATCCAGGCTTGATCTTGCAACACGATGGAATTGATAGTACATCCTGGTTAATCATGAAGATATTGGCCCAATGCATTTCAGGCTGAAAGCCCTTCTTCAGGAGTACCTGAAATTTAAGGAAAGTTCATTAACTTTATAGAAAATCTTAGACAACAAGAAACCAAAACCAGCCTTCATAATGTTAGAACCATTCCCTTGAAGTGCAAGAAAATCATTCTCCATGTGCCCAGTTATACTGTGGGCAGTGTATGCCAAAAGAAACACACACAAACACCCCAGAATCCAAAAGCATGTGTGCTGTTGCACCGCAAATAAACATGCTGAAATGCTGCAGACCCAAGGTCATTTTTTGTAAACAGTGGCCGGTGTTGACCTAATGAATAAACATGCCACACTTATTATATATCTTATTGGAAGCTTACTTTGCCAGGGATGTAAACATAGAATCTTCCTTGTCTCAGCGCCGAAAACCTGCTTCTTAACTTTCTCGTTCATGCTCCAACTGAAAGTGTTCTCAAAGCGATTCAAATGTACGTTTTAAATCCTTTCTCGTCCCCACAGGTGCAACCTATTTAATTAAACCCAGCCTAGTGACTGACTTTGTTGAACCAAAAATATAAAGTAACTACATAGACCACAATCCCACAAACATGTTTCTTGAAAAGACAATCCATTTAGTAATGTGAGCTGAAACAAGAATGTGTGCAAAAGCAATAAACATGAACATTCCTTTATTAACTCAAATGCACCAGTTCCATTTGAATATATTTGTCAGAAACGATCCTCTACTTTTATGCTTTGCTGTTAAAAAATGACTCTCTTTGTTGCAATAAAACCCCAAGGAAGCCTCCATTCCTAGATGGCAATTTTACTGTTTTAGGACAGTTCAGATCCTGTTACTGCCACCCCCAGGTGAAAAACGTGAGTATGCCGGCTGAACAATTACTTTAGAGCCACCTGTGAGACTGATGGGGCTGACAAGTTCTCTTTGCTTCTTCACTATGCAGGGGAGGAGATCTATAAGCTGCTTGACACCTCCCCGTCATGGTTGTGGATGATGACTACGTTGCTGCAGTGAGGGCCCTCTACGCCCACTTCGACCCCCAACTCAATCCAGGTTTTTAGCATTTTAAACTATGCCAAGGGCACCAGCGGAAAGGGGAATCGATCGACAACTCTTATGTCCACCTTCACCAGCATGGTTAGCACCTGCACCGCTGATGATCAGCCAAAGGAGACCCGTTCATAGATCATCCAAGGCTGTCGGTCCAAGATGCTCCATGGTCTGATCTTGAGACAGCCCAACATCAGTCTCGACGACATTCTCATCCTCGCGAGATCTCTTGACCTGTCAGCAGTGCAGGCCGCAGAAATGGACATCGCCTTGACCCATAGCCACAGCACAGCAAGTCACCCATGGTGAAGACAGAAACCCTAGATGCAGTATTTACTAGACCGAAGAGCACCTGCCCCAGACCAGCTGCACCAGCGCCTGCAGCCACAGGGTGCAGGAACTGTGGGAGAGAGGAACATGCATTGCAAAATTGCCCTGCTCAAGGTAAGACATGCTCTAACTGTGGCAAATCCAACCATTTTGCCAAAGTGCGCAGGGAAGGGTCGAGGGGCCGTGGAGCACGAGGAAGGTCGATGGTGGCGAAAGCCGTTCAACTGCTCTCAATGACTGACACAGAAAACCAGAGCCCAGCTTCACGTGGCACGTGGCCAGGTGACCCTAGAGATGAGACACCCTCTGAAGACGAAGAGGTCTTCCTTGTCTCATTCACAGAGCTCCTCAAAATACACAGGAGACCTCAACCCACGTGCGAAGTGTAGGTGGCAGGTACATCTGTCAAAGCACTTATCCATCGATGTGATGTGCTTCAATCAATACAGAGTCCTTTTTGCCATCAACAATCCAGATCCACACATAGAGAGGGCAGAAACCCCTGTTGTTGAAAGGGACTATATGTGTACACTAATGATAAGGATACTCCTGAAAGATTCCCCATCATTGAAGCGGAAGCGGAAAAGCTTATCGGATGTCATACAGAAGAGGACCTGGGGCTGGTATCATTCGGCATGAAGGTTCAAACTTTCCAAATCTGGCAACTATTGAGCCAGTTTCCCAGCCTCTTCCAGGTGCCAGGAAGCCTTTGAGCTCCCGCGCTACAGCTCCTTATAGACAAGCCAGTCAAGCCAGTAGCACTGCGACACTGGTGTTTTCCCTTTCACCTGCGGCATCTGGTCGAGCAGGAGTGGTAAAAATTAGGAAAGTTGCGTATCATTGAGAAGGTCTCCGGGCCCACCCCAGGGGTGTCCCCCATGATTATTGCTGGAAAATCTCTGCCACAGCTGAGGAACACCACCAGTGGATAAGGTACCTGGAGAGCCTGTGTGAATACGGCCTCACGCTCCACTGGCAGAAGTTCTCCTTCAAGCAGAGCATCAAATTTTTTGGATACGTTGTTACCAAAGACAGCATCCAGGTTGACCCACGGAAATCATCAGCGATCCAGCATGTCCCAGTGCCATGCAATGCCACCAAATTCTGGGGATTGCACCCTACTGCGGCCGGTTCATCCACAAACTACCAGATGGTCCCGAGGCCCTAGAGAAGAAGATGCATTCCAGAATGTCAAGTCAGCGCTCCTGAACAACCCCACGATGGCCTCCTTTGCCCCAAGCAAATAACAGAGCTAATTGTCAATGCCAGCCTGGTGGGGTGGGGAACGGTACTGAAACAAGAAGTCAACCCGGGGAGATGGGCACCCTTTGCTTTTGCTAGCAGGACTCTCTCCCCCACGAAAGCAAGATTTGCCCAGGTTGAGCGGGAAGCCCAGGCCATTAAGTGGTTTTGTGGATATTTTCACCTGTATCTGTGTGGACGGCCATTCCAAGCTATCACAGACCATCAGCCACTGGTCCCACTGTTCAAGGGCATGATGCCACATCCTCCGCTGAGAACTGAACGCTGGGCGATTCACCTGTAACACCATCAGTTCTGGGTGGTGTACTGTCAAGGCTCCAGAAACCCGGTTGGCTTCCTGTCCCGACATGCACTACAAGCAGATGGCAGACCGAGACTCGATGGAGGACAGACGGAGGAATACATCCAAATGGTTAGCCGAAGTACCTGCCTGAGAGTGCTAATCCTACAAGAGATCAGCCAGGTGACTGCTGATGACACGGTACTTGCGATTATTATTATTATTAGTGCATTTTATAGAGCGCACGGCTACTTCCAGCGGAAGTGTCCCGGCGCTAACGGTAGGTGCAGATTGCATACAGGGACTGAGGAATTCCACAAGTGTTCTAGGTTAGGCTGAAAAGCCACGTTTTCAAGGCCTTTCTAAACAAGGGCTCTGTCTTCGCCTTTCGAAGGTGGACTGGCATAGAGTTCCACAGCGAGGCGGTTTTTACTGCAAAAGCCCGACCCCCCATCCTGGCCTTTTTAAAGCGCGGAATCACCATTAGGTCCTGATGATTAGACCTCAGAGATCTTGATTGGTGATATCTCCGAAGTCTATGCCTCAGATATTGGGGGCCAGCGTCACTAATAGATCTAAAGGCCAGTATCAGTGCCTTAAACTCGATCCGTCTCTTGATCGGGATCCAATGGAGGCTTCGCAAGTGAGGAGAGATGTGATGGCGAAGAGGCACATTTCTTATCAGCCTGGCTGCAGCATTTTGTATAATCTGCAGTTTTCTTAGCAGGTAATCCGGGAGCCCCAGATAGAGACTGTTAGCGTAGTCCAGTTGGGAGGTTACAAGCGCATGGACCACATTTTTCCTGCAGTTCATTGGTAATAAATGCAGGAATTTGCGTAAACTTTTTAATTTCCAGAAACACGCGGAAGAAACTTTACAAACTTGAGCACTACCTGAGAGGTTGGAATCAAATCGTAAGCCTAGGTTCCTAGCTGAGTTCACAGGGTTAGGAGGGGGTTAAGCTCAGCCGGCCACCAGAGTTCAGATGCGGGAGGAGAGGGTTGGTTAAAAAACAGTACCTCTGTTTTATCAGTATTCAACTTCATGCAATTATTTGTCATCCATGCTAAGATTGTGCGCAGACAGAGTTTAAAATTCATGAAGGCTGCCTCTGTGTGTTCTTTAAAAGAGAAGACAAGCTGAGTATCATCAGCGTACGATACCACCTTCACGCCACATTGTTCAATCAGTGTGGAGAGAGGGGTCAAGTACACATTGAAGAGGGTGGGGCTGAGCGCTGAGCCCTGAGGGACCCCGCAGCTAATAGATCTGGTAGCCGAAGTAAATGGGCGCAGGAACACATTTTGAGACCGGCCCTCTAAGAAGGTGCGGAACCAGTTTAAAACAGTACCCTTCACACCTAGGGACTCAAGTCTCTCTAGTAGGATCTGGTGTGACACAGTGTCAAAGGCTGCGGACAAGTCCAACAGCACCAACATTGCACATCTGCCCTGGTCTACCGTTTCCCGTATGGTTTCCGCCACTTCCAGGAGGGCCGTTTCTGTGCTATATCCCTTCCTAAAACCCGACTGGGAGTCGTGGAGAAGGTGGTTGTTCTCCAGGAACTCCGATAGTTGCATTTGGACGACCTTTTCCAGCACTTTGGCCGGAGCCGGGAGGAGAGAGATAGGTCTAAAAATGTTTAGATCTGATGGGTCCGCATCTTCTTTCTTTAGAATTGGTTGGACATAAGCCGTTTTCCATGGTACAGGGAAAATACCCAGGCTCAGGGAAGCGTTCCATATGGCATTTAAGACGGGGTTGAGCCGTAGAGCCAGGAGTTTAAAAAAGCTGGCTGGACAAGGGTCGGTCGGGGCACCCGATTTGATTTTACTTAATTCCATCAAAGAGGTCGCTGTACCTAATGGGTGGAATTCCGACCAAATGTTGGAAAGGTTGGAACCGTCGACTTTAGCTGATGACGTAGAGATCCCAGCTAGAGGGAAAGAGGAGTAGATTTTCTGGATCGTGTCATGAAAAAACCTGGAAAGATCTTCACAGAGGGAGGCTGAAGGGGAGATAGTGCTTTTCAAGGCTAACGGCTTTAAAAAGCCCTGAACAATCTTGAACACTTCTTTAGTCGAATTATCTGAAGTTTTAATCTGGTTAGCAACATAATCCCTGATCGTATTACGTTTTAAGATGTGAAATTTCTTTAATGCGAGTTTATATCTGTATTTGGCGTCGGGGTGATAGTATTTCCTCCATGTGCGCTCCAATTGCTTGCATAAACTTTTCTCCAGCCTAAGTTCAGTGCTGAACCAGGGGGCCGAGGAATTTTTTCTGGCCAGTTTCGTGATTTTAAGTGGAGCAACTTTGTCCAAAGCAATAGTCATAGCAACATTGCAGAAGGGGCTCTGGAACACGTTCCTGCGGGATGCCAACCAGAGGGGTGGCACCGACAAAGAACAGCTGACACAACTCTGGAGAGTTAGGCATGAGCTGAGTTCTACCCGTGATGAGCTGGTACAATGAGGGCATTGCATTGTCATCCCTGACATGGCCAGTGGCAGAGCTCTTGCACGCAGGGCACCAAGGGACGGCCAAGACCGATGGCTGGCTAAGATAGAAAGTATGGCTTCCTGTACTAAAAACCATGGTGGATGATCTAGTGAGGAGATGTGATGCATGTCAAGTCACCGGCTGTCTGCAAAGCCTAGCCCCGGTACTCACGGAGGAACTAAGTAATACGTCATGGGAGAAATTCAGCCTGGACTGTGGCAGTTTCCCAGATGAAAGGCCTACCATGGTGTTAGTGGATAGCCATTCCAAATACCTTGTTGTGGAAATCGCAGACTCAACGGCATTCCACAGTTTTGGTCCAACCCTGGAGAAGGTACCTGCTTTGTTTGGCCTCCCGGAAAATAATCAGGATGGATAATGGGCCGCCGTTTCAAGGACTCGAATATCAGGCACTCCTCCAACACCTGGGTATTCAGCATCGATGTATTGCCCCGCAACGGCTGCAAGCCAATAGAAGATGTATGGCATTTTATGCACACATTGAACAAGGCAATGAGGATTGCAGTGCATGAAGGTGAAAACCCAGAACTCAGCCTACACCGATTCCTACAGTAGTATCGAGGGAACCCCACATTGCACAACTCAATGTTCTCCTTGGTCCCTCATGTTACGAGGGTACCGGAGGGATATGATCCCAGTACTTCACGGGTGGTGCCCGCCTGAATATGACCTAGAGGGTACACAGGCCATACGAGCAATGAATAACATGAAGGCCAGCCTGAAGAGGAGAGTGAATCAACTCCAGCTGGAACCTGGGGACCACGTGCTTCTCAAGGACCGCTGACCGGGGTGGAAGTTCTGGACACCATGTGAGCCTGGAGTATAAGAGGTACCAACAGTGGAAGGCACAAGGGTAACTGCCCACCGAGGGGCGGAAACGGTGACCTGAAATATGTCATGGTACAAGAAGGTGGACGCCCTGGAAGGAGGCGGGAAGAGTGATAAAGGGGCCCGAGAAGAAGAGGATATAACCGAAGAGGGAGGGGTTGCTAGCCAGTGACCAGAGAATGACCAGACTGGGCACAGTGACCAAAATGAGAACCACGTGACAAGCCCCCAAGGCAACACAAGCCAAGATGAAGCAACCAGCAGTTCCTGGAGCCAGCGCTAGATTCTACGCCCCAAACCCCAGCCAAGCCAAAGACTCAATGACTCTGTGTGTAGAGCCCAGCTGCGAGAACCAGACTAAAGTGGGGAAGGAATGCAATGAGCCACCGGTACTATGCCTCAACCCCCGACCTGGATGTGAAGCACCATACCCGGTCAGAGGCTACACATCAAAGTGTAAAGGCCGCACAGGGTCTTTGCCCAGAACCACACGACTGTTGTCATGTGTGCCCTTATTTCACCAAGCGAGCACTGCGGAGGGTTGTACGACAAAGGCAGCATGACTGAACCACGTGTGCCTCTACAATGCCGTCCTAACCATGAATGAGTCTAAACCACACATTCTTTTACCACGCATGCCTTTACAACACATCCCTTTACCACACAATTTTGTGGTAAAGGCATGATTTGTAAAGGGATATGCATGGTAAAGATTACCACTACCCCGGCCCTCCGCCCACTCTAAGCCCTAAATTCCTACCTCACCCCCCGCCCTGAGGCCTAAAACCTACCACGCCCTGCCCTTAAAACTACCCATTCCCATCCCCCGCCCTGTGGCCTAAAACCTTGCCCCATTCCCAAAACTACCCCAACCCCAGTCCCCCTGCCCTGAGCCCTAAAACGTACCCTCGTGCTGTCCTTAAAGCTACCCCTTCCACTGCCCTGAGACCTAAAACCCTGCCCACCATTAAATAAACTACCCTGACTCCCACTGCCCTGAGCCCTAAAAATTGACCCCTGCCCTGAAAACTGCCCCTTCCCCCAACCCTGAGCCCTAAAACTCTGTCCCCTGCCCAAAACCTACCCCGACCCAACCCCCTGCCCTGAGCCCTAAAACTGGCCACTCCTCTAAAGCCCCTCTCCCCCCAGCCCCAGCCCAACTTATCTCGCCACATCCCGGTCCTTCCTGCAGCGATCCTTCCGGTTCCTCTCCCCGCCCGCTTAGACAGCTAGAACGCCGACTGCCTTAACCATGCATATGTGTGGTTAAGGCAAGCGTTGTTCAGCTTACGGGGAAACCGCATGCGTGCTAATGGCTGTGTTGTAAATACCGTTTCCACCGCAGAGGCTGTCAAAGCAGGCCTCACCCCAAGATGCAGAAACCGCCCTCATCACCATTGTAGCGTGGAGGGGCACAAGCACGCATGCAGCGGAAATAGTGCCAATATCGGCAACACTCATCACCCCTCATGCAGCATCATACTGAATAAATAAACAGACAAGACACTTTTTCGTGGAGAAAATTGCTGCAGGTTTATTAGCATACCAACTATGCCAACATGGTGGGTTATCTTACAGGCGATCCAAAGGCAATCCGCCCCTCGCCGCCTACCACCTGATGGGCCAACTTGCATCGTGGCCTTAGCCAATCGGTGCTTAGCGGTTACGGTGAGGGGTAGCCCCTCCCACCTCCGGTGAACCGTCGGTCCACCCCATTACTCACGCCCCCCCCTACGAGGGGCGGAGCGTTCAAGCAACCCCCGGTTGTACAGGTTTCCAACCGCCCGTAGGACAGACGGGGCGCCGTCGCACCTCAGGGTCCACCGCGAAGACTTCCTGGGGATATTAGGCCTCAGCACCCTTTGTGCTCCTGAAGAGGGTACCCCTGAGTACCTTTCCGCCTCTGGATCGCCCTGTAACTCCGCCACAGCCCTGGGTGTGGCGACCGTCGCAGCCAGGGCCCCCCACCAAGGCCGGCATTCCTACTTACATCCTGCTATTTCTAGGGCCTCTCCCAGATCCAGCAAGAACAAATCCATGCCTATTCTGGACAGATGTACCCCATCGTCCTCGAAACACCCAGTGGATTTGGCGTGTAGCAACCCATGTCTAATGAAGCCAAATCCCCGCTGCTCGGTGAATTTACGCATAGCGCCATTGACCCTCCTGCGCGCAGCCTCCTACTTACATCCTGCTATTTCCAGGGCCTCCTCCAGGTCCAGCAAGAGCAAGTCCCACTCTGGACAGGTGCACCCCATCCTCATAAAGACTCCCTGTGGACTTTGGCATGCCTGATCAACAGAACCCCCATTGTTCCGAGACCCTGTGCATGGCATCGTTAACTCAGCGCAGTTGACCCTCCTGCGCGCAGCCTCCATAGCCTTCCCTGACCGAGCTCCATGCCACAAGTCCGGGGGGTGAACTCTGACCACCAAGGTTCACTTGTCCCCAACTTGTTGCTTAGTTTGCACCTTGTGGTCTTCATTTCTTGAAGCAAAGTCCACTTCCCGTGTGAGCCTGTGCCACCAGAGGCACCGGCTTACCATTGAGCATCGCTCCTTGGTACTTCCTCAAAACACCCTGTGGATATGGCGCGCAGCAACCATGTCTAATAACGCAAAACCCCTTCTGCTCAGTGAATTTACGCATAGCGCTGCTGCACCAGGGGGGGGGGGGATATCCCCGTCCACACTAGTTCACATGTCCCTAATTGGTTCCTTAACTCACACCAGTGGACTTTATTCTGTGCAACAGAGCCCTCTTCCCCAGGAAAGTTAAATCATTCCCTCCCTGGTGTAAGACCAGGACGTTGGGAGTAGAGGCACCCCCCCCCCCCCAGTCTCTGGTGCTGTTTCCCCAGCAAGCAGCTCCAGCACGTGCCTGAGTGTCCCAGCCAACTGATTTCGGTGGCGGAAAACCGTGCCTCCATTACCAGGTTGATAAAGCGGGATTCTTATCTTATCTTACCATCACTAAGTATCCTCAGGTCGCCAGAATCTTTTTACCTGCTGAATAGTGTGAAGGGAAGAAAACTCAATTCTTCTATACAACAATTTAGAATTCAACTTCGCCTCCAAAGACCACTGACTCCGAATTCAAATTTTAAGGGTTTATTACAAAGCCAAAAAGAACTGCACATACAAGCACCTCAGCACGAGGTTAAAGAAATAGATGGGCACTAATACAAACATCATCCTACGCAGGAGTCTCATCCGACTCAGGATAAGAAGGATCGTTAGCTCCAGAAGCATTAAACTAGCAATGACGGCTCCAATCTCTATTTTATTCTTCATTTACCTAATAGAAAGAATAGCGTTAAATCTATCCCTACTCTACCGCTAAGGTGACATCCCTACTTAACGAATTTCCCCAGGCAAGAGTAGAAAAGGTAAAGGTGTCAGTTGTGAAGACTTCCTAAGAAGTGCACTCACTTAACAATGAGCTCGTTCTAAGATGCTCCTTTCCTAACTAGATCTCTCTCTTTCGCCCTTTTCTCAGGTCTCCTCTACCTCCAGTCTGCTCTCCTCCCTCAGGGCACTATCCCTAATACAAAATCCACATACAATAGAACACGCCCTTTTCACGCCTCTTCGGCCTGGTCTTCCTTCTTGTACTTTTCCATCGAAACTCGTACTTCATCCAGGACGGTTACAGTGACCTTGGGTCCCAGGCACCTTCTCCGCTGAAAGTATCAATTTTACATTCCAGTATACTCCCATCTCAGTGTCTCCCACCATCCTAACTCCTAAAACAAAGAACCAGTCTTTCACTAACGAGGCATGTGTCCTTGCACCTGCAACGGAAAATACATTCAACAGAAACTTTTCACTCTGCTAATTAATTCTACCATCGGTGCCCAGAGAGCCTTCCCAAGAGAACACCTTCTCGGCCTACAATATTAAGCTAACATAGGAACGAACAGGCCTTTCTTTGACGTATATGCAGTCAGGCCTTTACACAATTTAAACACACAATTCTTAATTACTTCTCTAAGCATTGGTTCATTACGTTTCATATGCGAAAAAGGAACTACACGTGCAACTTACTATGGTACACGTTAAACTACTGCATCTTGGTTACACATGGGCTAATTCATTTATGCATCATTTTAAACACGTTTCAGTTAAGCATTACATTTGCATGGTTAAAATAGCACAGTTATGCTTCTATTTGCTCCAATAACTGCGGTTTAGAACTACATCTTACTGGCCATTCATTGATACATCTCTGGATATATGCGGGTGCGAACTAACGGTGATTATGATGCACCCCTACAAATTTCTCGATAACATGGTGCTCTATCAGTTCCCCCCTTTGATGACTCCTGTCATCACACCTTTACAACACTCTTGGAGAAAGAACCGACCTAAACAGAACTTGTTGCCATTCTCCCCTGTCGGAATCTCTCCAGATTCTTAATATTTCGATAGTGACTGTCCTGCAGTCTAGCCATTCTCGTCTCATTTTCTCTCAAAGCCCTCTCGACTCTACCTGCTTTATACCACTTGTATGCTCTGATAAGACCCCACAAGCAAACCACACAAACCACAACTATAATGAGGGGTCTCAGGACATAGCCAAGAAAACCCTTTCCCAAATTCGCAAACCAGCTTCCCACTTGGCCAAATCCCTTGCCAACTTTCTCCCAAACTCCCTCTCCAGTCAGATCCTCTATCTCATGATGGATCGTAGTGATGTTACTTATATATTTCTCCAGATCTTTACTGTTATCTGGTATATAGGTGCAGCACTCTTGAACCTTCAACAATTTACAGACTCCGCCCTCTTTTGCCAATAAGACATCCAAAGCAAGACGATTCTGTAAAACCATTGTCCTTATCGACAACATCTCTCCATCCACAAGTATCAACGACTTCGCTGTATTCATTGACAACTCATCAACTACAGTCGCCAATCTCCGGATCTTCACATCATTCAGAATCACTCCCAAACTTGGTATCATTGCTCCAAAGATATCTCCTACTACCGCTCCCGCACTCGCACCTCTTTTTACTCTCGAATGCTTTCCAACTTCCAAAAGTTCCAAATCCTCTGCATGGTAAATCTTTGGAAATATAATTCCCAAGTAACATGTACCATACCAGTTCGCTGGCAATCTCACATAAGCATTCCTTCCACACACGAAATACACCATAGGTATCACTTGTACAGGACCTTGCAGGAAATTCTTTGCTGATTCTTCCATAGTGAAAACGTGATCACACTCACTCTGTCCCACAGAGACTTTGTCATAATAGGTTTGCACACGTCTCACGCACAACTTCCCCCTTTGCACCATATCCAATGCTGTAGGGCCATAACTTCCTTTTGTGCGGTGTAATCTCTCTTCGTCTGTCCAATCTACAGGGCTATCTCTCGTATCGCGTGTTTTTGTTAACATTCTATATCTATCTTCTACCTGATCTACACATTTTTTATCTACTTCTGTTAACGCACAAGTTAAATTGTGTCTATGGGCATAGGCTGTATCTAATTTCGAAGTCGGTATGAAGTATTTTCCAAGTCTATCTTCCGCCTTGTAATAATCGTACTTGTTCAAATGTTTATAGGCAGGAACCTCTGGAAGCACGGCATCGTAGTTGGAAAAGAAATACTCATAGTGACCTCTCCCATAAAACACACTGAGCAACAAGCTACACGAAATTCCATAGGTCAGTGGAAGATGGTGGTATCTAATACCCTCATCCACTGAAGCTGGCAACTGCATACACACATAACAATCTTTTGCATCCATCGCATCCACATACTCATATAACAGCTTGGCATATGCGTTAAGCTTAAAATCACTTCTAGACAAATCTACATGTAATCTACGACTCTCTTCTATTAGCAAAGCTTTTTCGTCTCCTATGCCTCCCTCCTTTTTGCTAGGTGTAGTGGGTGTAGGAGTCCCTGGCACCCCTCCCACTGCTAGCTCGTGTGGAACTAAATATGAAACTGCAACTACTATGATTATAGAAACTATCACACCCCCTATAAATGTGCCTACGATCAATTTGGATCTACGGTGTGGATCTCCAGACTCCATGATTTTGAAAAGTTCTCAAGTTCTTGGTTTCAGCAACGAACACTCAAAGTCTCTGTCTTCTCCGCACGTGACTTGCTTAACCAGTTCGAACAACTCCGTACCAACTGGAAATCCCCCTATCAACTACAGTTCCTTATTTACATAATCCAGAAAAAGACTTCCCTAAGTTTCGTTCTCTTCTGTGGAAAGTCCCTAAATGTATTCTTCTTCCACTCGGACCTAGGTTATCTTCTTCTTTAGACTTTTCTATTTGCAACAGCTTATACTCAGTCCGAAATAAGATCAGCTCCAATTGCTTCTAAAACATACTGCAAAAGCTCAAGACGAAGAATTCTCATTTCATGTGAAGGTGGCTCAGGCCCAAATGATGGAAATTCAAACCGATGCAAAACCAATTCTCGAACTTTACTCAGAAGTGGGGGATTCGGAACCGTGAGGGTCAGTACTCCTTCGATTTCGAGCCCTGGTACCAACAGCAACACCTCCAACACCACGTTCGGGCTCTTGCTGACCACCAGCACGGACCTCAGCCTCCCTGAGCTCACTACACCCGGCATCAGTTACTGTGTAAGTCCACTCCGGGGTAGCGTATCTCTGGCAAGGTACTCTCGTCCTTTTTGACCTTCTCCGACCTTCTTGAGCCTGCTCTTCGTCACTTGCTTCCGATTCAGACACTTCAGACACTGGAGCAAGATCTCTTTTGGGGGCCAGCCTTAGATTCAGTCTCCTCTGTCTTTCAGGCCAAGTCTCCTCTGCTCTTGTTGTTCTTCTGATTTCCCCTTCTATACCCTGTGCACCACTTCCTTCTTCTGCTGAATTTGACTCTACTCCACCCACAGCAACACCTCCTCCATCTGAGTCAAAGTCGGGGTTCTGGTCATCGGAACCCTCTTCAGCTTGTTCCGGTGCACAACCAGCTGTATCAGCGGCCCTCACAGCTTGACTTGTCCTCTCATGTGGCCCTGCCACATCAGCTGGATTTTCATTCACGAGAGGAGCTGTTTCTTCCGAGGGTGCTGAAACTCTGCGGGTATGGGAAGCATGCACCCAATTCGGCAATCCTCCACACTTCACTGCTGTGTTCGTCACCAGTATTACCTGGTACGGGCCTCGCCACCGAACATCCAGACAACTCTTCCTCATGTGCTTTCGAACAAGCACCCAGTCTCCGGGACACAGGTCGTGGCACAGATCACTCGAGGCCGGAACAGCTGCAGCTTGCACCTGCTGGGATACAGAACGGACCACATCAGCTAGTCCTTTGCAGTAATCGAGAATCAAGTCATCAGTGATGTTTATCAAAGCTGTAGCTGGTACTGCTGGTAATCGCATCGCCCTCCCCATCAAGATCTCGTGAGGGGATAACCCAGTTCTCCTGTCTGGGACACTGCGAATACTCATAAGCACAAGTGGCAGGGCATCAGGCCACTTCAAAGACGTTGATGAACACACTTTTGCCATTCGGGCTTTCAAAGTCCCATTAATCTGTTCCACTATCCCAGAAGCCTCTGGTCGATAGCTACAATGTAGTCTCTGATCGACATTTAATGCAGCACAAAGTAACTTCATGATTTCGCTGTGAATGTGTGTTCCTCTATCTGATTCCAAAGAGGTCGGAAAACCAAACCTCGGGATGAGTTCCCTCAACAGTAACTTAGCCACTGTGAGGGTATCGCACCTACGTGTGGGGTAAGCCTCCACCCACCGTGAGAATACACACACCACCACCAAAATGTACCTCAACCCATTGCACTTGGGCATCTCAATAAAGTCTAGTTGTATCCTATTGAAGGGTCCTCCTGACCTCCCAATGTGACTCAATGTGACCACAGTCTTCTTTCCAGCATTCATCTGTTGACACGTAACACATCTCTGACAGACTGCTTCAGCAATTGCACGGAATCGTGGGTTATACCATGTCTGCCTAAACACACGCACCATGGCATCTCTGCCAAGATGGATTGCACCATGTATCAGTCTTGCCATCGGGCTCAACAGACTCTCTGGCAGCACCACTCGACCATCACTCGAAACCCAAATATTAACATCTCCTCTCTCACATCCTGCTCTGACCCACCCGTCTCGTTCTTGATCTGAAACCTCATCCTGCAGTCGCTTGAGCTCCTCCCAAGTGTCTGCCATGGCTAACATCATGCTGAGCTCGGTTCCTTCTTGGCTCTCTCCTGTGTAACCCCCTGTGAATATACATCCTTGTTCTGCACAAAAGTGGGAAACTTCATCGACATAATTGTTTCCCAGAGAGACAAAATCATTTCCCTTCCCATGCACAGTGCACTTCACCCCTGCGATCTCCTGAGGACACTGCAATGCATCTAGTAGCTGTCTCACATATTCCCCATTTCTAATGGGCAAACCAGATGATGTCATGAATCCCCTCTGTGACCATAGCTGTCCGAAGTCATGAACCACACCGAACCCATACTGGCTGTCAGTGTAGATCGTGATTCGAATTTGATCAGCGGCTAAACAGGCACGCGTCAAGGCAATGATCTCAGCTACCTGTGCGGAGTGTACTCCTTCTAGACAAGCAGCCTCAACCACTCCTGAGATGGTACATACAGCAAATGCTGCTCTCAACTGACCAGCATTGTCTCTTAGGCACGAACCATCAACAAAGAAAATTTCATCAGGGTCGGTCAGTGGTTCGTCAACAATGTCAGGTCTCGGTTTGGTGCATAGTTCAGTCACATCGAGACAATCATGGTCCTCACAATCTTCATCATCTGTATTCGGTATAGGCATTAATGTAGCAGGATTTAAGACAGAGCACCTTTTCAGAGTCACATTCTCTGCGGCGAGTATGACCTGCTCATACCTCGTCAACCTGTTATTCGTTAGGTGCTGAGTCTTCGTCCTGGTCATTAACAATTCAACAGAGTGTGGTACATGAACTGTCAGAGGGTGACCCATTACAATGCTTTCACACCTTTCAATGCTGACACCTGTTGCAGCAACGGATCTGAGACATCCGGGCAACGCAGAAGCTACTGGATCTAAGGTAGCTGAAAAATAGGCAACTGGTCTACGGACACCTCCATGGCTCTGAGCCAGGACTGCTAATGCACAACCTTCTCTTTCTCAACAGAACAGTGAGAAAGCCTTGTTGTAATCAGGCATCCCCAAAGCTGGTGCAGAACACAAACCCTCTCTCAGTCTTAAAAATGACATCAAGCATTCGTTGTCCCATGGTACCGGATCACTCACATCCTTGTGTGTGAGCCTCTGCAAAGGCTTTGCGTTCAAGGAAAAATTGGGAATCCACTGGCGACAATAGCCGACCATTCCCAGAAACATTCTGACCTCCCTCTGAGTGGTAGGCACGGCCATGTTCATTATTGCCTCAACTCGATCTGGTGACACCTTCCTCTTGCCTTTTTCTATCCTGTGCCCCAAGTACTGCACTTCATTCAGACAGTACTGTAACTTGTTTGGAGACACCTTGTGTCCATTCTCTGCCAAATGATTCAGTAGGGCTATTGTGTCTATCCTGCAAGCGTCCTCTGTTTCTGAGGCAACAAGCAGATCGTCTATATACTGCACGAGAACTGAGTTCTGTGGCAGTACGAGACTTTCAAGATTCTTCTTCAGGATCTGGTTAAAGATCGATGGACTCTCGGTATACCCTTGAGGGATACGACACCATGTTAACACACGATTTTCCAGCCGGAAAGCAAAAAGAAATTGGCTTTCTTCGTGGAGCGGTATCGAGAAGAATGCTTGACACAAATCAATCACCGTAAACCACTCAGCTTCGCACGGGATCTGAAACAGTATCACTGATGGATTCGGTACCACTGGACAACATGGGACAACTATCGTGTTGACCTTTCGCAGGTCTTGCACGATCCTGAACTTCCCACTCGGTTTCTGTAGCCCCATGATGGGTGAATTACATGGGCTACCCCTTATCTCCTTCAGAATTCCTTGCTTAATCATGGACTCGATTACAGGTTTAATCCCTGCAATAGTCTCGGTTGACAGGTTGTACTGGGGCGTTCTAGGAAATTCAACATTCTGCTTGACCTGAATCTGCACAGGTTCAACCCCTCTGATCAGTCCGATCTCTTCTCCCGTGAAGTCCCACACCTCTTGTGACACAGAATCTCTCAAATCTAGTGGAAGTTCCTCCACTGTCACAACAGGGTACATTTCTATGCACAAGTGCTGATTTGCAACCTTGAAGGTGGCATCATCATCCTTCGTCTGAACCTCCACTCCCCTGGGTGTGCAATAGATAGTGCAATTTAACTTACACAATAGATCTCTCCCTAACAGACAGACTGGACTCGAATCGCACACCACAAACTGATGTCTAGCTCGGAAAGAGCCTATTCTCACCGGAATCGGTTCAGTCAATGGGCTAGTTATCTTTTTGTTTGCCACTCCAACAACTTGGATCGATTGTCCCGAGAGGGGTAGGTTGGGGACCACTGCTGATCTTACAGTAGACCGGGTAGCACCAGTGTCAACCAAAAGGGTGGCAGGATGACCATCAATGTCTGCCTCCACAAAAGGTCCTCTCTGGTCTACCTCCAAGACTGCTCCAAGTGTGCAGTCTTCCTCCCCCTCAGGCACCGTCAGGCCAACGGGTCTGGGCTGTACTCATCATACCCTTCGAAAAGGGGCATCTGCTGGTAAGTCCGCGTTCCCTGCGAGTTTCTCGGCGGCTGGGGAACTTGCACCTGTGGGTTAAACGTCCCCCCTTTCATCGATCTAGGCCTCGTCACAGTATTAACTACCTCCGGCACGGGTGACTGAACCGCTTCTACCTCCTGTTGCACCTGATTAGCTGGGTTCAAGGGACACTTGCGCTTCCAGTGTCCAATTTGGTGACAAAGATGACACGCAGTGGTCTTCTTCAATGTCGCCACATCCATTCCCGTCTTAGGATCTACAGGCTTCCCTTTTCCCTGGCCTTGCCCATTCTGGTTCCCTTGATTGTTTCCCTGTCTTCTTCCCAGTGTCCCTCCGCTAGGCTGGACCTGAGCAGTTTGCATCTGAACAAGCATCAGTTTGTCCTTCAACTTCCGGTGCTTGGAGTCTACTTCATCACTACAGTACCTCGCATACCGCAGGATTTCACCGGCTTGTTCTGCCAACAGATCAAATGTTGCTGTATCATAAGACTAACCTCTGGTCTCAATCCTAGGACAAACTTTGAGACAAACTGTCCCATATCCTTGGGGTCTAAGGTATCTAATCCACTATACTGTTTAAAAGCTTGCAAGAGTCTTTCATAATACTCATGCACTGTCTCCTTTGGTTCTTGAACTGTTCGATCTATCTTAACCCAATCAATGTCCTGAGGCGAGATCTTCGACTTCAAGCATGTAATCACTTGTTCAAACTTTTTCATGACTATAGGTGACGGACCATTTGTAACAGCATCCCTTTCAGGTTCGGAAGTCGGCCACTCGACTGCAATCTTACAAGCTGACCATAAGTCTCCTGGTACTACAATATCAAAGAAGGTGTTCAAATCAATCCACAATACTTTCGAAATTTTAACAAACCGATCAACCTGTTTGTACCACTCTACTGGCTTTTCCCTCAGCCGAGGAAAATCATTTGTAAATGCAGCCAAATCACCTCTACTCCATGGCACATGCACGTACCCTCCGTTCTGTACTTCCCATAAAGGATAGTTCCCTACTCCTGTCGTCCCTCCCCCCGGAGGCGGTGTCTCTTCCACGTTCTTTTTGGAAATCATTTTCTTAGACCATCTTTCCTCCCATTTATTAAGCATGACCCATATCCTCATCCCTACAATCAAGTCCTTGGTATGTGTCCTCAGTCCTATGACCCTTTTCTCTTCCAACTCTTGATCACTGTATTGCAACCTATGAGAGCCTTGCAACGATTTCGTTTTATTCAGATCCACCTCATATTTCTTTGCCAATTCCGTCAATTTCTCATGTGCAACCCTTGCTTTACGAGTCACATCCTTTGCTACGAAAAGCAGCTCGTCTGGCTCATAGATCTCTATTCTCTCCAAAGGCAGATTCCCGCTAATCATTTCATCTACCTCTGCCTTCAACCTCACTACATCCAACATCCTTGCCCTCATGGCACTCCTCAAGATTTCTCGACCAGCAGCACCATTCTGTTCATCATAATCACTGCTTTGTTCTTGTGGCTTACTCTCTTCTATCGTATTCCTAAAAACTGGTCTGTTTCCTGAGTTGTCTTGCTCCACATCTCCTGCCATCCGATCTCTCTGATTCCTCGCAGGTGGTACCCACATTCTCAAGTCCGATCTGGACTCGACCAAAGACCTTGGTCTTACTGGTCTCACATCCACCTGTCCACTAGAGGAGTCTGCGGTGGCTGGCAATGGCGTGCTCGCTTCTATGGGCTTCGGAGAGTGGACCATTTCTCCTTCTACACCATTCCCTCCAACGCTGATCCCCTCTCTCCCTGTCGTCCGTGATAGACTTCCTTCACTTACTCGATCTGGGTCATACACTGATACTATAGGACCAATGGTAACCGGTACCGTCAGGGCATCCGGCAATCTCAAGCTTCCCATTGAGGGTTGTGTTCCCACTCCCTCGGTTCCTGTGGCGATTTTTCCCACTACTCTCACATTTGTCTGTTTCTGTAACTCGCCAGTCCCTCCTGCCACAATTGATTTTCCCTCACTATAATCTGGATTTAATGGAGGTGGTCTCTCTGACAGCAGTCTCTCTAACAAGCTGTCATCCATATCACTGTCATCTTCCTCTACACTCTTTTTCTGTGTATCTCCCGTTTTCTCTAACAGTGGATATAATCTATCCCCTTCTATCGTTTCCACTCTCCACCTTTTCTCCAGTGCATCCCACCTCGCATCTTGAAATGCCCTGATCGACTTTTTCACCCTTTCCTGACTTCTGTCTCTTTTTCTGTCATACGCTGCCCTAATCCATGCGTGTAGTGCTTCAAATTGTGTCGGTCTGGGCAATGGTCGTAAAGAAGACATTACGGTTTTTAGCTGGTACAACACTTCCAACCTGAAAGTGCTATAGCGTGGGAAAGTCAATTCTCCCTCTCCCTGTGTCATCGTATGCCAATTCTCAAGCCAAATTATAGTATGCAATCCCACATTCTTAGCCATGTAATGTGCTGGCGTATCTTCGGGAGGGGCTTCCTCTCCCCCCCGAGTAACCACATGTCTATCGCCTCTACAGAGTTCTCGTAAAACTTTAAAACATTTCATGATGTAACAGATTTCCGTTCGTACACAAAATTTCGTTTTTACTTCCTGATGTCAGTCCACCAATACCAGCGCGACTCACACCAACCGACCTATCGCAGCGCGGCACTGTCTGACGTCACTCTTTCTCCGCTCGCAGCAGTTCCCCTCCTTTACAATTTACCTCTCACGCTCACACGCATCTCAAACACACTCTGAAGTAACTGTCTGTCCACAAAACGACCGGACAATCACCTCTCTGACTGTCTGTCCACAAAACGACCGGACAGTCTCTCGAAACTGTTGACCTCAAATCTGGCACGATCGATAGGATCCAAACACTCGATGTTTCACACATACAACAACCTACGACCAGCGTCGGTTATTCACGCACTCGCACATGTGCTCCCTATCCTCAGTGGGTTAATCAATTACATCTCATGACTCCCACAACCTCTGGTCAACAATCTCAACTCTGGGTGTCTTCTACACCACAATCTCTTATCCCGGGATATCGAATCAGATCTCTCGGCCCCGCGCGCGCTCACGGTCCGAAACTCAATCACACGACTCTCATTCCAACTCCGCAAGACATCACACAATCAAATCAACACCGCAATCTAACAAGCATCACCCTGTTCATACTCACGCTACCATGAACTGCTACTTTGCCGCACCATCACTCTCCGTCGGTTCTCATCGGCCGCCGTCGTCCTCCTCTTACAATCTACTGGATCACCATCACTCGAGCTCTATGGGGCAAGTAATCTCTTATCCTAATCTAGATCTCCCCTTACTATCAGAGGAAACCATCCTACTCTGCTACCAGCTGATAAAGCGGGATTCTTATCTTATCTTACCATCACTAAGAATTCTCAGGTCGCCAGAATCTTTTTACCTGCTGAATAGTGTGAAGGGAAGAAAACTCAATTCTTCTATACAACAATTTCGAATTCAACTTCGGCTCCAAAGACCACTGACTCCGAATTCAAATTTTAGGGGTTTATTACAAAGCCAAAAATAACTGCACATACAAACACCTCAACACGAGGTTGAAGAAATAGATAGGCACTAATACAAAATTCATCCTACGCAGGAGTTTCATCCGACTCAGGATAAGAAGGATCGTTAGCTCCAGAAGCATTAAACTAGCAATGACGGCTCCAATCTCTATTTTATTCTTCATTTACCTAATAGAAAGCATAGCGTTAAATCTATCCCTACTCTACCGCTAAGGTGAAATCCCTACTTAACGAATTTCCCCAGGCAAGAGTAGAAAAGGTAAAGGTGTCAGTTGTGAAGACTTCCTAAGAAGTGCACTCACTTAGCATTGAGCTCGTTCTAAGATGCTCCTTACTAACTAGAACTCTCTCTTACGCCCTTCTCTCAGGTCTCTTCTACCTCCAGTCTGCTCTCCTCCCTCGGGGCACTATCCCTAATACAAAATCCACATACAATAGAACACGCCCACACTTCGGCCAGGTCTTCCTTCTTGTACTTTTCCATCGAAACTCTTACTTCATCCAGGACGGTTACAGTGACCTTGGGTCCCAGGCACCTTCTCCGCTGAAAGTATCAATTTTACATTCCAGTATACTCCCATCTCAGTGTCTCCCACCATCCTAACTCCTAAAACAAAGAACCAGTCTTTCGCTAACGAGGCATGTGTCCTTGCACCTGCAACGGAAAATACATTCAACAGAAACTTTTCACTCTGCTAATTAATTCTACCATCGGTGCCCAGAGAGCCTTCCCAAGAGAACACCTTCTCGGCCTACAATATTAAGCTAACATAGGAACGAACAGGCCTTTCTTTGACGTATATGCAGTCAGGCCTTTACACAATTTAAACACACAATTCTTAATCACTTCTATAAGCATTGGTTCATTACGTTTGATATGCAAAAAAGGAACTACACGTGCAACTTACTATGGTACACGTTAAACTACTGCATCTTGGTTACACATGGGCTAATTCATTTATGCATCATTTTAAACACGTTTCAGTTAAGCATTACATTTGCATGGTTAAAATAGCACAGTTATGCTTCTATTCGCTCCAATAACTGCGGTTTAGAACTACATCTTACTGGCCATTCATTGATACATCTCTGGATATATGCGGGTGCGAACTAACGGTGATTATGATGCACCCCTACAAATTTCTCGATAACATGGCTCTCTATCAAGGTTTCTGCCCACCGTGCCACTCTCAAGATGCTCGAATGTCCAATCACCCAGATCTTTGTTTCTTTTAAATAAAGAAATGTAAGGTTGCAAAACTTTTAATGAAACACGGCACGCAAAACACTACCACAGTTAAATTGCACCTTATTACATCTATGATCCTGGCAGAATAAAGAAATGTAAAGTTGCCAAACACATTTCTTGCCTCAATGCAACCCCCCTACCACTCAACTTACACCTGGAGGAAATCATTCATACAGCCGTGCCCTCCTACCCAGGCAATTCAAATCAAAGCTTCCCAGGTGTAAGACCAAAGTTGATAGGAGGGGAGACACCCCCCCCTAGGCTGTGCCGCAGCTTTCACAACAAGCTGTTCCAGCGCCTGCCTGGGACCCCCAACCAAATTTACTCAGTCGTGGAAATACCCATGTCTCCATTCCCGTGCCCCACTCAAAGCGCAGGAAAGCCATTCGCCCAGACGTATGATCCTGGCCAAGCAAGAAATTCCGTTGTATCCCACTACTCCGGTTGCCCGTAAATTCACGCACTAACACTGCACCTCGCCAAACCCTGAAGCCTCACAGGGTTGCCCTCGGTAACTCAGAATTCACACTGAGCATAATTCTATCCCTGGGTGGCTTACGGACGGAAGTACCGTTAAACTTTGGGATACCCAGTCCCACTTGCATGATGCGCTCCGCTCCAGGCCCGCCCTGCAAGCTGCAGACGCTGCCCATCCAGGAAGAGTGACTACAGAAAGTTTGCCATAACCCGCAATGCCTGACAATGTAAAGATGCCTCAATATCTGCTCTACCTGAACCAAGGTAAGAGGTGAGCTGTCCGCATGCAACTGAAAATATCCTCTCTTGGAGAGCGAGGGCCAGGCCTCCTAGGTGACGCAGCACACCCATATCTGGAAAGACAACCCCTGATAGCCCATCGCGAGCAGAGGAAACGCTGCTCCTGGCACTGTATCCTTCTGCACATGTATAGCCAGTGTAATGTCCTGGTATCCCACCTGACCCCCGCAACCTGCTTGAAACATGGCCATAATGCCTGCTAGCCCTTCACCTTCAGCCTGCGGTGATAACTGCTGTGATACCAGGATGATGTCCCCTACTCGCGCCAGACCTGACATCCAGGCTTCGTCAATGCAAACCCGTTCACGCCAGACCTGACTTCCAAGCTTCGCCAATGCGAACCCGATCGCGGACAAGATGGTGGGGACCGGGGGGGGGGGGACCACCCTAAGTACGGCTACCTGCCTTCACTTCAATAATGAACATGCCAACTTGCAGCCTGTAACATGGCCCCGGGTCCAGTGTGCAACTACTTTGGGGAAGGGGGGGACCCCTCCCACCCCCTGGGTCTTTACCTTCTACTGGTTGGCACCAAATACTGCCTGCCCCATACCACGCTCTACCGATGCTCTATCAGTTACTCCTGGCATACCTCCTGGCCTGCACCATGCCTAACTCAATTAGTGGATAATACGTTTGTGACTGTCCCCTATGCTACGTGCCTGCCCCGCTTAGATGCACTTCGGAGCATGTGGCCAAGAGCATTGAATGTCTATAGCCATGAAAACATAATAAGCCGCGCAATGAACCAAGGACCTACCTAAAATGTCTCTGAGGTAACGCCCTTGGATGACGTCAGACAGGCAAAATGCCAGAGACTTCGGCTGCCACAAGCAGCCCTCCATGTCAAAAGGACCAACATGTCCTAGAACAGCCCCTTGGAAGTAAACCAAGCAAATCCCCAACCTGCTTCCACCTGGTCCTGAACTGACACATCTGCATCCCCCTTCCGGATGACGATCTATGTGCTTCATGTTTGCCGGCTTTACTGCTAAGTGTCCCAGATCATGCACTGCTATATCCAACCAGATTATCTTCTTTCTATGACCGCAAGTGAAAGGATAATGTAATCACCAAACCCAATGTAAACCTAAAATGCAAGCAGAACTTGTCAGGTGACATTCAACCTCTGTCCTTGAAGCGCAGCAAACGTGGCAATCGAAATTACAGAGCTGACAAGCCTCTATTTAACTTGAACTCGAAGTGTGACAAATGAGGCAATCCAGGCCCCCCAAGGCTAAAAGGATGGCTTGGGCAGAAGGCAATAGTCAACAATGATCTTGACTTACTCAGTGCCTGTTGTAGTGGTCCTCTCTAAAAGCCAGACAGTGCCACCTAGTGGCAGACTGTCAGAGGCGCCGGTGGTGACAATTAAGTGACGGTGCCGCGCACCCGAAAAACCACCCAGTCAGATTTAGCACAGGTGAACTTGCTGCTGAAGATAGCAGTGGTGGGCCATTGCCACGCTTTCGGAAGTCCAGACTTGACTTTCTCAACTTGTGGGTTTAAACAAGGTACAAATTTGACAAGTGCGTACCCCGTGACTAACTAGACGGGGAGAAAATGTTAGGGCCCCTCCCCCTGCCGTGTACAAAACAAGACATTGAGCATGGCTGAAATATATTGAGCATTCACCGCCATGAAACACGAGAGATTTTCCTGAAAAGCCAGATCCACGAAACTATTGTACCAATACATGGCCTTACTTGGAGCTGCTAGACACAAACAGATACTTGCACTATCGGCTGCAGCAACAGCAATTTATAGATTTGATTTGCCAACGAGAGACTGAAGCAGCCTTGGAGTTTTACCCAGACACAGTTAGCGGTGCAGGGAGAGGAGGGCACAGAGGGTCTGACAGAAGGACAACGTACATCGGCCTCGCCTGTTATTGATATCCCAGAAGAGACGCCGTTTGGAGACCTGCAGAGCATGCTGCAGAGGCCATAGGTATGGATTGAAGTCAACCAAGCTGTACTGGATTATGAAAAATCGTGAGTCCACTCCCAAGCTGGCTAAGCTGATGAAACTGGTACTATGGGCGCAGAATGAACTGGACCAGAAAAAAGTGAAATATCCCAAGATGTCAGGCCTCAGCAATGACACAATTGATTGAACCTTGTGCCGAACTGCGTGAGCAGACTGGACGCTGCTCGATTTCAAGGACCTTCGCAAGGTACTCCAACCCAGCGCCCCCCCACAGGCTCAGTGCTGTGCTACCACAGATTGCCGCACGACCCGCAGACGGGTCATGGGCAGAGCGGCCGGCAACGTGTGACACAACACTACGAAATGCTGCCCCCATCGCCGGAGCCATGCCTGCCCCGCAGCCCAGAAGCCACCGCCAGGTGCTGAAGGCAGTGCCACCCCCGCACGCCCAAGACCAAGCACGGCTCGCCCCCAGGCCTGACCGGAGAGGGTACAAAATTACACCAGAGAAGCCCAACAACCCTTGCATGGGCGGCAGATGGGTCCAAGTGAGAGAACAATGATGCACAACCACAGCACCCCGTGGAAACCTCAGAGAATGGGCCATATACCTTGTGCAGCATACATCTGTATTTGAAAGCACTAGAGCCCGAAAAAGGTATGCAACGGATCAACCTTACGCTTAACATTCAACAAGCATCTACCGCGATGTGGAGCTCAAGTTTTCGTGACTTGGAAGGGGTTAACTCGGCCTTCCAATTTGCCAAGTTTAGTGGATAAGTTACTTTAATTTGAACACGCACCAGCGCAGCCCAGTCTCCCTGCCCAAGCAGGTCGCATGACCTGGTATGCCAAAGAAATTGTGCCCACGGGCCACGCCTAAAACACTGACACTGCCCGCAAAGACCACCAAGCAAAGCCGCAAGGCCAGGATATCCACCGAGTGGTGTGGATGGGGGGGAGGGCACAAGAGCAACGCACGGCTGCAGCCACTGCGCTGTCCCCAACACTAACCAGCTCCACGACCTGCCCGCCCGACGTGCCACAAACTCCCTCAAGGCCCAAGCAAACCACGGAAAAGGCCATCCTGCCCCACCCGCAGCCACGGGTGCTTAGAATAGTGTGCCGCCCGACTAGTATCTGGCTGTTTCGTTCATTGCATCCAGATATATAATATAGCAAGTAACATCATACCTACAACAAGTCAGGACTGTTATCTTTGTCTATGGTTGTTAGTTGCATAAGATAAATAAGCAGCGACTCGACATGGGCCACAAACCTGACTCCAGCAAGAGCAGACCAGGGCCTGGACCCGAGCGGGAACCCCCTAAGCCCAGCACCCCAGTTTGTCCGCTGTCCAGGTCACCCCGCGGGATGACCGTGAATCAGCCGGAGGGGCCAAGGTGAATGATTGCAGCACCAGTGTGTGGGAGGAGACACGACCCTAGTCTCACGCTTGCCCCACAACTGACATTTAAACCTGTTAAACAGCATTCGCGGTGAGGGCCCAATGCACCTTACCAGAAACCCCACATGCCACGAGGCCGTCCAACTTGACCGACCGCACAATGCCCGACGTGCAACTGGTGGAATGCCCCCCACGGCATGTGGCTCCCACAGCGGCGAAGAGGACTCGTACGGCAGCATACGGTCTTGGTCCCTCCAGCGACCCGAGAAACCCCTTCAGTTCCCGGAGCCAACCATGGCGAGGTGACCCGCACCCGCCCGCCGTCCCCCGAGGAGCTCCTGCGCGGGCTGTAACCGCCACAATGCGCCGTACTGCTATGTCCTTGCCTGGCACCAGCCTCTCCATACTGCGAACTTGCATGAGTTGCCGCCACGCGCCGCGATCGTTTCCCCATAAATGCACGTGGATAGGAGCGGGAGGGGGACGGGGAGACGCGGCCCTCCACGCCCCCCCAACCCGCAACATCAGGCCTCCGCGGCCCGAGCACCAGCACCGCCGTGCTTTATCGCAGTTTTACTTGAAACAAACCACGAAGCCATATACATTTTCTTGAGTTGCCGCCAAGCGCTGTGGTCGGTTCCCCATCAATGCACATCACGTGTGAGCGGCCGCCCTTACTGCGAACGAGCACATTACGTTGATTTTGCACGCAAATGGGAAAAAAGTTAACATGTATGTCATCTCGATACTGGTTCAGCAACTTTAACCACCGCACTTATAGGACCATAAGATAAACGCTTGCAATAATAATCTGCCCCCAAGCCATAATAACCATTTGCTTGCGTTCAACATTACCACCAATCGCTGCAAACGCGACCCCGTTTTCCCCCCGCACACTTGCGGGCTCAACACATTTCTACGTCCCATGGCTCTGAGAGCCTGTCGCACGGACTATACCTGAGGAAAAGAGCAGCGGAGGGGAAGCGGAAAACCCTGCATCAGTGGGGTGCAGCTTGAATATTTGTGGCACACTGAGCTACGCAACCCATGTTTTTGTATACCAAAAAGCATTGATTGGTATGAAGCAGACTACCTCCCATAATGCATTAGATTGATAAATCAACGCTCAGGACTAGAGTAACAGATTGTTGGTAAAACGGAACAAATGCTACATATTGACTATTTAGGGGAGTAAGCGCTATATAAACACAATTACACAATTAACAATTACAATATCTGCTGTTTCCTGTCTGCACGCTGTCCCTGTTTGTTACAGAACTCTCATCTGGGCTACTAAGTAGAGTATTGTTTACTTTCCTCTCGGTCCTTGAAAGCTTCTGAGTCGAGGCCCTGTACCATTACACGAACAACAATGAACCAGCCATTGACGTTTTCCAAGACCCGGCAGTGTTCTACTCACTGCTAGTATGAGTGAGTGCCCAATTCAAGGGCTCGGACTAGCCTATGCAGAGTCACCATGGTGACGGGGCACGCTTGCTCGATGCAAAAGATACTTCTGTGCAACCCGCTGTCCTCCCCCACCACTCATCTCCCGGCCCACCCGGGCCAAGGCCCTTGTCACTCACCCGGGATATGCCCATGGAGAGAGGGCCATGCGACGCTCACCGCCCCCTCCCCACACGCAGCAATAAGACCCTGAGCCGACCCGGGAGTCCGATTTGAGCTTGCCTCGAAGCAAGGTGGAAGAGCACTGCACCCTCCACAGGGCTACTTAACATCCGTGGGAAGAGAGGTAGGACCCGCCCCGCCTGCCCCCTTCAAAGCGGACACTCGGCAGCCGAGATACTGACTGCCTTTGCACCCTTTTGGTGCGATCAGAGTGAGGTCAGCAACACATCCGCGCCCTGCACCGAGACGGTGGCGCGTGACCTCCCGTGGCAGGCATTTTATCGATACCCATGGACGCACGTGAAAACTGTCGCCTAATGCACCTAAGACCCCGTGGGCATCCTCATAATCCCCTAAACCCTCGGGCATGGCCCCCACCTTGGTACGGCCAACCCCGCATGCCTCCTGCCGCAGAGGCATAGCCAACTCTACCCGGGTCCGGAGGAGGCCACCCCCCCCCCCCCTGTACGGAAAACCACCAGGGTTGCGACCAGCTCCGTGACCAGGCTGTGGTCGATCGGAGGGGAGGTCATCAAGTCCCGAACAGCGTTAACGGGGGGACTGGCGCCAAACTCGCCACCAATTGCTGCAGCGGCTCCGGACCCGCCACGACACACACGCCAAAACGCCCATTACGTCGCTGCCTCGCAATTGCCTACAATTGGGGTGGCCGTGCTGGGGATGGGGATTACCCCCCGCAGTAAAGGCCATGACCTCGGCGATTGCCAGGCCCGCCCGAGCGGCTGCTGCCCCCGGGACAAACACCCCTCCCGCCCTAACCCCCGTCCCATTCCCTAGCCCCCAGCCACACCGGTACCGACGGGCGGACCTAGCGGGGGCCGGGCAGGGTACAAGTACGTGGGACGGGGTCCCTCCTGGGCATGGCCCGCGTGGTGGTACCTCAATGGGGGGAGGGGTAATTGACTAACCTCCTGGTCCCGCAGCAGTCCCCAGCACGACCAAACAAACGGCGTCAGGGGTGAGGAGAAAGAGGCCGCTAGGTGGGCGGGGGAGGAACTTATACCTCTCCCCTTCCCCCACCTGGGCCGGAAATGACGAGCGGGACCCCGAAGGGGTCTCGCGACGCTGGGCTGTCCCGTGTGCCATCTTGTGGCACTAAAGGGGCCACCCTCTTAGGAGGGTCCCCTTCGTGGACGTCGGGCAGCCCACAGGGTATCAGGAGGTAACTCCCGCCCCATAAAAAGGCGGGCTCCTTTATTCACTCTGGATGTCACATCCGGACTAGACAACCGTAATCTTAACCCACAGGTGGCAACCCAAAGCATCTCCCTTCCACATGACTCGCTCCCTTACCTCCGAGACTGGGCCACAACAGGACACCTGCCTGGGCACACGTCTGACGTAAGATGCTGTGCACCAGCACAAGCTAGGCTTAGTAGAATGTGCTTGCTTTTGGCCACCATAATGTCTCATATGTCGGAGAAGTGTGCCAACTGGGTCAACGTAACGCTGACTTGAGTTTGTCGCCTCAAGTTGCACCCTCAGGGCTGCAGAGGTTGTGTGGGTGATACTATTGTAACTCCAGTCATACAACAAGTGCAGCTTTCCCCAAAATAGTCCAGGGACCTGCCTTACTATTCTAAAGTCAGCAATGCAACTTTATGGGCAAATTAAAAAAGTAACTAGCATAACATATCCACTTGTGAGATCACTTTGATTGTGTCAGGAATCACAAGTAGTGTCCGGGGTGCGCAGGCCACCGGCTCAGGGGTGGCTGGAAACCTGTGTGCACCATCACTGGGGCGGTTCCGCCAACAGCTTGAGTTAGTCTGCACTCAGTAAGGCAGGGGCGTAACACAGGCCTCTGCAGCCCCAGGGGCCAACTGTTCAGGGTCCCCTTGCCCTTCAGTGGGGCCCTTTTCAGCCCAAGGTCAATGAATATCTGTGAGGTATACGGACCTCGGGGGCCCCTCTTCGCGTCCTGCAGGGAGCCCCGCCATTTTGCGTGACGTCACTGCAATAAAGCTGGGTGTGCCCGGTCAGTGGGTGGTGGAACGAGCCTGGCCCTAGAATAATTACTTGACTGCCTTCTTGTTAACTCTGCGCGCCAGCCCCCCCTTGTACCTCCAGCCGAGACCCGCCACATTGCATGCATGCCAGCCACGCGACGCGAGGGGCCCAGCTATTTACATTTTAATCGTCTTAAAATCACAGTTTATGGAGCGAAGGCTTCACAGATCACTTTGAGCGGCTTTTCCGCCGCAGACGCTTTTTCTTTCTATTCCCATGAAACCCGACCACGAAAAACGGTCCGCGAAACGTCCAGGAGGCGCAGAATCAAAGACGTAAAACAGAATCATCGACGGAATTAGCATATGGACGTGCGGGCCAGGCGGCAGGGCCCTCCGATTATCTTTCCACATCCTCCAGAGAGGCTGGCGCAGCCAAAAGGCCATTAAAAGCAGCTCACTGCAGCAACTTCACCCGCAGAACAGAAGTTAATCTAAAATATTGCACAAGTGAGACTTGTAATGAGGCGCGCAAACAGCAGCCGAGTAACTCTCCTCGCAGCTGGCGGAGCCCTCCTTGTAGGGATGAAATGCGGAGTCTCGCGGGGATAACGGGCCAGCTGCTGGCAAGCGCCTCAGATGCAACCATGGACGGAGCATGGACACAGACAAGGGTGGGCTTTCCTGTAGAGATTCTCCTAACATGTACACCTCAGATATATGCTGGGCAGCAGCTGCGCCGATAGATCACACCCACAAATGAACACTAGGAGGTGGATTTAGGAACTTGTCAGGCAGCGCAGCGCAGCGACCCACCTTGCTGCGCTGCGTGACAGGGAAAGGGCATAAATGCACCGTATTTAAGGCATACTGCGCATCCCCGCCATTTCTCTTGCGCCTTCGCATTTTAGCAGCCTAGCACCATCGCAGACATCCTTGCACAATGGTGCAGGGTGGCATGCAGGACTGCTTTTGTGCAGGAAGGGGCACATTCCTGCACAAAAACAATCCTGAGAGGCGTTTTCCTCTTTCTATGGCAGCACACTTAGAAAGAGGAAGTAACGAGGAGAAATAAAGATTTTCTCCTCGTTGCGCCTCTCCTGGGGAGGCGTATCTTTTTGGCGCTGTCTCAGGTTTACCAGTTCTGGTAAATCTGAGAATGCGTCACAAACCATGAGAGTTTGCGTTAAAACACAAACGCGACACCTTCCTTGCGCAGAGTAACGCAATGCAGCGATTTGCGCTGCGTTGCTTTAGTCCAGATTTATGGGGCCGCTCAGGGCCACACAAAGTGGCTTTGCGTGGTTTCATAAATCTCACTTAAGGCTTGCATCGCACATTCACCACGTTGCGTGGTGCAAACGCATTGCACACGGGTCATAAATATGGCCCTAGGGTCCATACTACATAAGTGCCCTAGGGGGCGCAACAGGTATGTGCATGCGCTTTCTGCACATTCCCCACCCCTGACACTTGGTATTATAGAAGGGGCTGTAGGCACTTTCTTGACCACTTCTGCAATACAGAATGCGCCGGCGCATATATAGCTCCAGTGCAATTGTAAGGTGGAGTTCTCTCAACAGCAGCATGGGGGGTGTGGCCCCATGCTAATGAGAGAAACACTTTGCCACTGCTCCAGCACCGTAATACTGAGGAGGACGCAGTTACTGCGTCACAAAGAGATGGCGCACATTTGGTGCGTCATCTGAGCGTGGCCCCTGCAATGGAAGAAAAAGGGTCCCATGTACACCCCCAACACCCTCAGGCCGGCAGCTGCTGACACTCACTGAACCTCAATTGTGGGAGCACTCTGACCCTCTTTCAATAGTAGGGCTGGTGCCACTGGCACTGTGAAAGGCAGATCGGCCGCTTCAAACACTGTTTCACTAATGTGCTGCCCCCAGGGCAGGTGCCAGGTTGCGTATGCCCTGGGGGCTGCGCATTATCTGTAATAGGAGGCACTGTCCCTGTTTGTGTCCAATGCACCCAGCGCAGCCTCTACACAGAGCCTCTTGTGCTCTACTCACTGAAGACACCACTGAGATTCTCCAATAATATAAACGATTCTTGAAAGTCTCCTGTGCTTCGCACATCCAACGCCTCAAACACCGCTGGCACATCACATCCAGACCTGCATGTCTAGCGCCTCAAACACTGCTTGTGCATCACATCCAGACCTGCATGTCCAGCGCCTCAAACACCGCAGGCACATCACATCCAGACCTGCATGTCTAGCGCCTCAAACACTGCTTGTGTATCACATCCAGACCTGCATGTTCAGCGCCTCAAACACTGCTTGTGCATCACATCCAGACCTGCATGTCCAGAGCCTCAAACACTGCTTGTGCATCACATCTAGACCTGCATGTACAGCGCCTCAAACACTGCTTGTGCATCACATCCAGACCTGCATGTCTAGCGCCTCAAACACTGCTTGTGCATCACATCCAGACCTGCGTGTCCAGCGCCTCAAACACTGCTTGTGCATCACACAGACCTGCATGTCCAGCGCCTCAAACACTGCTTGTGCATCACACAGACCTGCATGTCCAGCGCCTCAAACACTGCTTGTGCATCACATCCAGACCTGCATGTCCAGCGCCTCAAACACTGCTTGTGCATCACATCCAGACCTGCATGTCCAGCGCCTCAAACACCGCAGGCACATCACATCCAGACCTGCATGTCCAGCGCCCGCCTGAATCTCGACCCAACCAAGACGGAATTCCTGTTCTTTGCCAAGAACAACAAACAAGAAACAGTACAAACGCGGCTCATTGACATTAAACTTGACGGCTTCGAACCTCTAATTTCACTGAATGCTGAGTCATCTTGATTCACTCTGGACACCACCCTCACCCTCATGGAACACACTGCCATAAGAAACAAAGACGTGTTGGTGCCGGCTCTTCTGAAGAAAGTGAAACAGTGTCTTCCAGAGTGCGACTTCAGAAGTGCTGATCCAACCCTTGTACTCTTGCCTCTGGATGGTTGTACCTCCCTGCTCCATGGCCTCGCAGACTTCATACTGGCACCTCTTAAGGACATCCTACATACTGCAGCACATCTCATCCAGGGCCTGAAGAAATGTGATCGCAGCGCCCACATACTGATGGTACTCCATTTTCTCCCCTTGCTAGTCCGCTCCATCTTCCAAACCAGCTGCATTATTTACAAAGCCATCAACACCAGCACCCTGCTTATCATGCAGAAAAGCTCACCATCTTTGGTGGTTCTCAGCATATCTGCAGTCAGGACACCAGAACACTGCAGACTAAGAAGTGATAAAATAAAATGCAAGGCAGCTGGACTTCTCCATCTATGCACCCAGGATCTGGAACAACATCTCTGTATCCATCAGGACCGCACCAATGCTGTTCCGATTCACACAAGAGTTGATAACACCTCTTTAAAGAACACTGCATGGCAATGCATTAACTGTCCACAAACCAGCGACGTCTCTTACGACTCATTGACTTTGTGCGTGTCTTTGACCATGTACTGTGTTCTGCTGCAGTTTGGCTAGGATAGTGCTTTAAAAATATCACTACGCTTAACTCGGCTCCCAGACACGCGCACACACACACACACACACACGCACGCACGCACACACAAACACACACACACACACCCCGAGTTGTGTCTCGTACAGCAACTCACTGCAAAATCCACAGTACAAGAAGCCACTGTTCTCTCTGCAACCCAAACTTCTTAGCTTCAGCCATTCAGCCTCTGAGGTCTGCTGCCTCCTAGGTAGGTTAGCGCTATACAAGTACACAGGATACAGATACCTCCTGCCATCAACCTCACAGATTATCTCATCTTTTCATCCTTCTGCTTCCCTTTCCCTTGCACCCTAAATCCACTGCTCACTCATTGGATTCTGAGATGTATCATTTGCCAGAACTGACCCAGTGACACAACCTTAGGTGTCCACACAAATATCCAGTACCTCTTCCTCAAGTATTCATGATGTATCCAGTACCTCTTCCTCGAGTGTCCGTGCTGTATCCTGTACCTCATCCTCAGGTATCTGTGCTTTATCCAGTTCCTCGCACTCAGGTGTCCACTCTGTATCCAATGCCTCGTCCTCAGGTGCCCAAGCTAGTATCCACTTCTTTGCCCATAGGCATCTACGCTCTACCCAGCGCATTGCCCTCAGGTGTCCAGGCCAACACCTACTACCTCATCCTTTGGTGTCCAGATCAGAATACAACGTCTTGTTCCCAGATGTCCAGGACAGCCACAGTGCATCTCCATCAGGTGTCCAGGTCATTATCCAAGGCCTTGTCCTCAGGTGTGGATGCGCACAGAGTGCCTCCTCATCAGGTGCCCTTGCTGTATCCAGTGCCTCATCCACAGGTGTCCGGGTTAGTATACAATGCCTTGTCCTCAGATATCCAGGATAGTAGACAGTACATCTCCCTCAGATGTCCTGGCCATTATCCAAGGTCTCGTCCTCGAGTGTCGATGCCTTGCCCAGTTCCCCCGTCTGGTTTCCATGCCGTATCCAGTGCCTTGTCCTCAGGTGTTCAGTGCTTCGTCCTTATGGGTCCCGTCCAGTATCCAGGGCCTGACCCTTGGGTGTCCAGGTTGTATCCAGTGCCTTGTCCTCAGGTGTTCAGTGCTTCGTCCTTATGGGTCCCATCCAGTATCCAGGGCCTGACCCTTGGGTGTCCAGGTTGTATCCAGTGCCTTGTCCTCAGGTGTTCAGTGCTTCGTCCTTATGGGTCCCGTCCAGTATCCAGGGCCTGACCCTTGGGTGTCCAGGTTGTATCCAGTGCCTTGTCCTCGGGTGTTCAGTGCTTCGTCCTTAAGGGTCCCATCCAGTATCCAGGGTCTGACCCTTGGGTGTCCAGGTTATATCCAGTGCCTTGTCCTCGGGTGTTCAGTGCTTCATCTTTATGGGTCCCGTCCAGTATCCAGGGCCTGACCCTTGGGTGTCCAGGTTGTATCCAGTGCCTTGTCCTCAGGTGTTCAGTGCTTCATCTTTATGGGTCCTGTCCAGTATCCAGGGCCTGACCCTTGGGTGTCCAGGTTGTATCCAGTGCCTTGTCCTCGGGTGTTCCGTGCTTCGTCCTTATGGGTCCCATCCAGTATCCAGGGCCTGACCCTTGGGTGTCCAGGTTGTATCCAGTGCCTTGTCCTCAGGTGTTCAGTGCTTCGTCCTTATGGGTCCCATCCAGTATCCAGGGCCTGACCCTTGGGTGTCCAGGTTGTATCCAGTGCCTTGTCCTCAGGTCTTCAGTGCTTCGTCCTTATGGGTACCATCCAGTATCCAGTGCCTGACCCTTGGGTGTCCAGGTTGTATCCAGTGCCTTGTCCTCGGGTGTTCAGTGCTTCGTCCTTATGGGTCCCGTCCAGTATCCAGGGCCTGACCCTTGGGTGTCCAGGTTGTATCCAGTGCCTTGTCCTCGGGTGTTCAGTGCTTCATCTTTATGGGTCCCGTCCAGTATCCAGGGCCTGACCCTTGGGAGTCCAGGTTGTATCCAGTGCCTTGTCCTCGGGTGTTCAGTGCTTCGTCCTTATGGGTCCCGTCCAGTATCCAGGGCCTCACCCTTGGGTGTCCAGGTTGTATCCGGTGCCTTGTCCTCAGGTGTTCAGTGCTTCGTCCTTATGGGTCCCGTCCAGTATCCAGGGCCTCACCCTTGGGTGTCCAGGTTGTATCCAGTGCCTTGTCCTCAGGTGTTCAGTGCTTCGTCCTTATGGGTCCCGTCCAGTATCCAGGGCCTGACCCTTGGGTGTCCAGGTTGTATCCAGTGCCTTGTCCTCGGGTGTTCAGTGCTTCGTCCTTATGGGTCCCGTCCAGTATCCAGGGCCTGACCCTTGGGTGTCCAGGTTGTATCCAGTGCCTTGTCCTCGGGTGGTCAGTGCTTCATCTTTATGGGTCCCGTCCAGTATCCAGGGCCTGACCCTTGGGTGTCCAGGTTGTATCCAGTGCCTTGTCCTCAGGTGTTCAGTGCTTCATCTTTATGGGTCCCGTCCAGAATCCAGGGCCTGACCCTTGGGTGTCCAGGTTGTATCCAGTGCCTTGTCCTCGGGTGTTCAGTGCTTTGTCCTTATGGGTCCCGTCCAGTATCCAGGGCCTCACCCTTGGGTGTCCAGGTTGTATCCAGTGCCTTGTCCTCGGGTGTTCAGTGCTTCATCTTTATGGGTCCCATCCAGTATCCAGGGCCTGACCCTTGGGTGTCCAGGTTGTATCCAGTGCCTTGTCCTCAGGTGTTCAGTGCTTCGTCCTTATGGGTCCCATCCAGTATCCAGGGCCTGACCCTTGGGTGTCCAGGTTGTATCCAGTGCCTTGTCCTCGGGTGTTCAGTGCTTCGTCCTTATGGGTCCCGTCCAGTATCCAGGGCCTGACCCTTGGGAGTCCAGGTTGTATCCAGTGCCTTGTCCTCGGGTGTTCAGTGCTTCGTCCTTAAGGGTCCCATCCAGTATCCAGGGCCTGACCCTTGGGTGTCCAGGTTATATCCAGTGCCTTGTCCTCGGGTGTTCAGTGCTTCATCTTTATGGGTCCCGTCCAGTATCCAGGGCCTGACCCTTGGGTGTCCAGGTTGTATCCAGTGCCTTGTCCTCGGGTGTTCAGTGCTTCGTCCTTATGGGTCCCATCCAGTATCCAGGGCCTGACCCTTGGGTGTCCAGGTTGTATCCAGTGCCTTGTCCTCAGGTGTTCAGTGCTTCGTCCTTATGGGTACCATCCAGTATCCAGGGCCTGACCCTTGGGTGTCCAGGTTGTATCCAGTGCCTTGTCCTCGGGTGTTCAGTGCTTCGTCCTTATGGGTCCCGTCCAGTATCCAGGGCCTGACCCTTGGCTGTCCAGGTTGTATCCAGTGCCTTGTCCTCGGGTGTTCAGTGCTTCATCTTTATGGGTCCCGTCCAGTATCCAGGGCCTGACCCTTGGGAGTCCAGGTTGTATCCAGTGCCTTGTCCTCGGGTGTTCAGTGCTTCGTCCTTATGGGTCCCGTCCAGTAACCAGGGCCTCACCCTTGGGTGTCCAGGTTGTATCCGGTGCCTTGTCCTGAGGTGTTCAGTGCTTCGTCCTTATGGGTCCCGTCCAGTATCCAGGGCCTCACCCTTGGGTGTCCAGGTTGTATCCAGTGCCTTGTCCTCAGGTGTTCAGTGCTTCGTCCTTATGGGTCCCGTCCAGTATCCAGGGCCTGACCCTTGGGTGTCCAGGTTGTATCCAGTGCCTTGTCCTCGGGTGTTCAGTGCTTCGTCCTTATGGGTCCCGTCCAGTATCCAGGGCCTGACCCTTGGGTGTCCAGGTTGTATCCAGTGCCTTGTCCTCGGGTGTTCAGTGCTTCATCTTTATGGGTCCCATCCAGTATCCAGGGCCTGACCCTTGGGTGTCCAGGTTGTATCCAGTGCCTTGTCCTCAGGTGTTCAGTGCTTCGTCCTTATGGGTCCCATCCAGTATCCAGGGCCTGACCCTTGGGTGTCCAGGTTGTATCCAGTGCCTTGTCCTCGGGTGTTCAGTGCTTCGTCCTTATGGGTCCCGTCCAGTATCCAGGGCCTGACCCTTGGGAGTCCAGGTTGTATCCAGTGCCTTGTCCTCGGGTGTTCAGTGCTTCGTCCTTATGGGTCCCGTCCAGTATCCAGGGCCTGACCCTTGGGTGTCCAGGTTGTATCCAGTGCCTTGTCCTCGGGTGGTCAGTGCTTCATCTTTATGGGTCCCGTCCAGTATCCAGGGCCTGACCCTTGGGTGTCCAGGTTGTATCCAGTGCCTTGTCCTCAGGTGTTCAGTGCTTCGTCTTTATGGGTCCCGTCCAGTATCCAGGGCCTGACCCTTGGGTGTCCAGGTTGTATCCAGTGCCTTGTCCTCGGGTGTTCAGTGCTTCGTCCTTATGGGTCCCATCCAGTATCCAGGGCCTGACCCTTGTGTGTCCAGGTTGTATCCAGTGCCTTGTCCTCGGGTGTTCAGTGCTTCGTCCTTATGGGTCCCGTCCAGTATCCAGGGCCTGACCCTTGGGTGTCCAGGTTGTATCCAGTGCCTTGTCCTCAGGTGTTCAGTGCTTCGTCCTTATGGGTCCCGTCCAGTATCCAGGGCCTGACCCTTGGGTGTCCAGGTTGTATCCAGTGCCTTGTCCTCGGGTGTTCAGTGCTTTGTCCTTATGGGTCCCGTCCAGTATCCAGGGCCTGACCCTTGGGTGTCCAGGTTGTATCCAGTGCCTTGTCCTCGGGTGGTCAGTGCTTCATCTTTATGGGTCCCGTCCAGTATCCAGGGCCTGACCCTTGGGTGTCCAGGTTGTATCCAGTGCCTTGTCCTCAGGTGTTCAGTGCTTCATCTTTATGGGTCCCGTCCAGTATCCAGGGCCTGACCCTTGGGTGTCCAGGTTGTATCCAGTGCCTTGTCCTCGGGTGTTCAGTGCTTCGTCCTTATGGGTCCCGTCCAGTATCCAGGGCCTCACCCTTGGGTGTCCAGGTTGGATCCAGTGCCTTGTCCTCGGGTGTTCAGTCTTCATCTTTATGGGTCCCATCCAGTATCCAGGGCCTGACCCTTGGGTGTCCAGGTTGTATCCAGTGCCTTGTCCTCAGGTGTTCAGTGCTTCGTCCTTATGGGTCCCATCCAGTATCCAGGGCCTGACCCTTGGGTGTCCAGGTTGTATCCAGTGCCTTGTCCTCGGGTGTTCAGTGCTTCATCTTTATGGGTCCCATCCAGTATCCAGGGCCTGACCCTTGGGTGTCCAGGTTGTATCCAGTGCCTTGTCCTCGGGTGTTCAGTGCTTCATCTTTATGGGTCCCGTACAGTATCCAGGGCCTCACCCTTGGGTGTCCAGGTTGTATCCAGTGCCTTGTCCTCGGGTGTTCAGTGCTTCATCTTTATGGGTCCCATCCAGTATCCAGGGCCTGACCCTTGGGTGTCCAGGTTGTATCCAGTGCCTTGTCCTCGGGTGTTCAGTGCTTCGTCCTTATGGGTCCCGTCCAGTATCCAGGGCCTGACCCTTGGGTGTCCAGGTTGTATCCAGTGCCTTGTCCTCGGGTGGTCAGTGCTTCATCTTTATGGGTCCCGTCCAGTATCCAGGGCCTGACCCTTGGGTGTCCAGGTTGTATCCAGTGCCTTGTCCTCAGGTGTTCAGTGCTTCATCTTTATGGGTCCCGTCCAGTATCCAGGGCCTGACCCTTGGGTGTCCAGGTTGTATCCAGTGCCTTGTCCTCGGGTGTTCAGTGCTTCGTCCTTATGGGTCCCATCCAGTATCCAGGGCCTGACCCTTGTGTGTCCAGGTTGTATCCAGTGCCTTGTCCTCGGGTGTTCAGTGCTTCGTCCTTATGGGTCCCGTCCAGTATCCAGGGCCTGACCCTTGGGTGTCCAGGTTGTATCCAGTGCCTTGTCCTCAGGTGTTCAGTGCTTCGTCCTTATGGGTCCCATCCAGTATCCAGGGCCTGACCCTTGGGTGTCCAGGTTGTATCCCGTGCCTTGTCCTCAGGTGTTCAGTGCTTCATCCTTATGGGTCCCGTCCAGTATCCAGGGCCTGACCCTTGGGTGTCCAGGTTGTATCCAGTGCCTTGTCCTCGGGTGGTCAGTGCTTCATCTTTATGGGTCCCGTCCAGTATCCAGGGCCTGACCCTTGGGTGTCCAGGTTGTACCCAGTGCCTTGTCCTCAGGTGTTCAGTGCTTCGTCCTTATGGGTCCCATCCAGTATCCAGGGCCTGACCCTTGGGTGTCCAGGTTGCATCCAGTGCCTTGTCCTCGGGTGTTCAGTGCTTCATCTTTATGGGTCCCGTCCAGTATCCAGGGCCTGACCCTTGGGTGTCCAGGTTTCATCCAGTGCCTTGTCCTCGGGTGTTCAGTGCTTCGTCCTTATGGGTCCTGTCCAGTATCCAGGGCCTGACCCTTGGGTGTCCAGGTTGCATCCAGTGCCTTGTCCTCGGGTGTTCAGTGCTTCATCTTTATGGGTCCTGTCCAGTATCCAGGGCCTCACCCTTGGGTGTCCAGGTTGTATCCAGTATCTTGGCCCCTGGTCCTGGGGCCTTCCTCTGACATGACTGGGGCTTACTTCGGGGGTGAGGAGGCGGACTGTCTCCCAGGAATCCATCATCTCTATGTGTGCTCCCTCCCCCTCTGGGTTAAATTGCTGCTCCCAAGTGCCTGGAGGCAAGCAACACCCAGAGGTGGGAAAAATATACAGGGAATTCTGTTAAACATATTATCTACTAATTCAACCAGATAAGAGGTACAATTTTCAAAGTCATATTGAGAACATGTCCTCTTAATAAAAGCAGTTTTGGCAAATAATTATCGAGCACTGAATCAGGGTGCAGCATGAAAACAAAACCTGCTCCTTCCAAGGAACACCTTGGATTGAGATGACTTGTTGTAGTACCTCTCAAGTCTCTGTGCCTCCCCCCCCCCCCCACGTTAATGCACTTTGAGGCAACATGTCTTGCTCCTTGGATAGGGTTGTTACTGTCTAACAAGGGCCCTGGTCGCATTGGAGGGAACCACCCTCTGCCCAGGGTGAATGGGGGAGGGGATTGGGAAGGATGCGGGGCAATAAATGTCTGTTACGCGAGCCAAATTTCACATCATTTTGTGAATTTTGTATTATGCTTGTTACGCAAAATTCCAGAAATTACGCCACTTGGTATAATTACACCACATTTGAGCCCAAATGTTAGCGCGGGAGCATGGGAGGAACTGCTTGTACTTTTCGTGCTATAAGTTTTAGTGTGAAATGTATCCTCAGATCTATAATGGACGAAAGGATGCATTTCACGCTAAAATATAACGCTAAATGTTGCAGTTTGAATAATTCCACCTAATTTGTGCAGCATTTTACATAATAATGTGAATACAAATGACATGACTTTCGCACACCCCTAGCGATAACGCAGCGGCCCCCATGCCGACGTCATCACGGGGGCTTGCTCAGCAGGATCAGTTCTCAGCCTAGCTGAGCATGCCACCCAGTGCACCCACCCAAGGTGGAGGAAGAGGAGGCACTACTAGTTCTGTGAGTGGGTGGGAAGTTGTCATTAGTGGCTGTGGACTCCAACCCACAACTGCAAGGGATGAAGGATGCCCCAAAAGGGTGGCGTCAGCAGGGGTCCCTGTCCAGTGGCCATACAGGAATGTGCCCCCCACACTGTGGGAAGAGTTTGTGGGGTGCAGCATTTGGTTAGATTCCCTCTGGAGCAGGGGGATCCCCAAAGAGGGCAATGAAGAGCGCAGTGGACCTGGGGGCCCTACAGACAAGTGCTTGTGTCCATACTAGGGGAGAAGTGCAAGGAGCCAGCATTGGGGCAGACGTCCTGGACTGGGCGTGGGCCAGAGAGAACAATGAAGAGAGAAGGAGACCCCTTGGAGGCCATAGAAAGGGATGGCCTAGCTGTCCACAGCTGCTGGCCCACTCGCTGTGAAGGGTAATTCGGCAGATGGGTGGTTGCCACAAGCCACATGTCCTTATCTCAGCACCGCCACCACCCAGGGGACTGGACATGGAGTAGAAGATGACTTGGGGATTATAGGGCAGGGGGAAGGATCTCAAGCCCAGCTACAGCTGGGGCTGGCTAAGAGAAGCGATGGGCGGAACTTGCGGAGTTTCATTTCACGGAATTCCGAGGAGTTCTGCGAACGGACGGAAATCATAACGCCAAGATGCTTGCACTGATTTTTAGAGCTAGGAGCTTGTTTTTTGCTGCAAAGTCAGCGTGAACGGCAACAGGATGCACACTAGAGGGTGCTGTTTCCGTGCTGCCCCTCAAGTATATTTTCTACTCGAGCAGCAGCTTTCTCACCGCGAACGGTCGCAACCACCCGTGTTGGGAAAATCTTGCCGGGTGCCCGTCTAGCGTCTGAAAATCATGCTAGGGGATGCCAATTCTTGCTTGCGCTCACCAATTTACAGTTAGCGAGCCGCACATGAGAATTTGGACAGAACTCCGCGAAACATGCATAGCGCAGAGTGGCCAAAACTCCGCTGGTGGAGCGGAATTTATCGCCCACCAATAGCTACCAGAAAGCCAGCCATTGAGGCAGGCACCTTGGAAGGTGAGAGCAGAAGTTTCAGGTGCAGTATCTCAGGTAGAAGGGACAGTTTAACTTGGGTGTACGCTCCCAGATGCATTGGATGAAGGGGATCAGCAGAGGACAGCTGACCTGTGGACAGTAGAGAGGATGTAGGTGGCGTTCATGCCCCCTGCATCATACGTCAAAGACTCACACAGTTCTGGGACTTAGAACACCGGTAAAGAGGAGAAAATGGGGTGAGGAGCACAGAGTTGTTCACAAAACGATATATGCTTTGGTACACAAGATGGTCTAAGGGCTGGGGAGCTGGGCCACAAGCCAATCAGAGAATGACCACCACGTGGTGGCACGGTGAGGGGTGAAGAAGTCTGCAGAGGGCTAGATGGAGAGGATGGTGACAAGTAGGGGTCAGAAGATGGTGAAGTAGTTAGACAAAAGAAGATGGGAACAAAAGAACAAATGGGAAAGAAAGTAGCAGCGGCTGCAATGAGGCAAAAAAAAGCACTCAGAGGTCACTGTCCTGTGCAGGTACCGGGGACAAGATGGAGGTGGCAGGGCGTGGAGGTACAGGAGAGAGATGGTGAGACACCCCAGGGCACCAACTATCATAGATGCGTGGACGGTGGCGTTCAAGATCTGCTCCTGCATCACCCGAGTCCAGTGCCACTTTTCAAACACCTAGATATGATTAGAACATGATGAAGAGTTTAGGTGTAGGAGTGTGAACCCTAATAAATTACGGGGTGATTAATATAATGAGCCGTGCCTTCAGTTCTCAAAGCTAATGCTGATTGGACATTCAGTGAGTGGTTTGCCTGTGCCATGCTTGCCTTTTTCAGGGCATCCCTCTCAATTATTCAGTACCTTGGGTGGCACAGGGCAGGTGGTGACACTAAGGGAAAAGGTGCAGGGTGCTGGGGAAAGACAAATACTCCAGTGGTAGTACATAAGATGCACGGGTGGCTGCGTAAGGTTCTGGATGAGGAGGCAGCAAAAACCTTTCAGGAGGGGATTAAATGTGGTTCAGGATTTCATATTCAGGCGTTTGGGTAAAACCTCTGGGCCTAGAATTCAAGAGCTGGCAAGGGCAAAACAAATAAAGTACACAACAAGCTTTTGAGCTGTGTGCAGATGAAGGGCCCATTCGCCTCTGGAAAATGTGATCATATCTCCTCCTGGTGTGGTTCCAAAATAGGCATGGGGTGAATTTCGACTGACACTTCATTTGTTATGGCTGGAAGAGGGTGTGGGGTGGTCAGCGAATGAGATGAGTGAACAGACTGAATGTTCAGTACCATGCTCTAATATTGGCACACCATTAAGACTGGTGAGGAAATGTGGATAAAGTTTGGAAATGGGAAAAGCTAATATCAGTCAGCTTTGCAACTTCTGTTCATACAGTCCAATGATTTCCAGCTGTTGGGCATTCAGTTGCATGGTCAGTTTTTGGTAGAGAAAGCTCTCATACCTACTGGGTGTTCAGGAGCATGCACTGTCCTTGAAAAGTTCAGTTCGTTTGTGGAATGGGTGCCAAAGTAGGTGTTGAGTCTGAGCAAGTGCTGCACTCCCCTGATGATTTTTGTTGGTTGGCGGAGCAGGTGTGTCTAGTGGGTGTCAGAGACACATGCTGGTGGGATGTAAAAGTTCCTTGCATGGTGACGGACGTGTACCCCTGACCTGAGTGCCCCGGCTGCAATGATGTCTGGATCCCTGGCTCTGAGTTTTTGTTGTAATGATTGAACATGAATCATGTGTGTCATGACATAGACCTATCTCATTGATTGTGTTCTTGTTGGACCGGGAGGGGTGTCCAAAGCACTACCCTCATAGGAGTTAAAGGCTACTGCCTTTTCCATGAGTTAAGTAGAAAAGGCGCAGTGGGGCAGTATACCATGTAGTGATCAGTAGACTTCAGCAGGCCCTTTTTAACTGTGTCACTGGAATGGGACGTACAGGCTAACGTATGCAAAGTTCTGCTGCATGCTTAACTCACCTTGGCCTACATCAGGTTAGTATGTAGCACTGTGTAGTGTGTGTGTTATATGCATGTGCTGGGTGTATGTATGTCTATGGATGGTACAATACATGGAGGATTCTGGGTTCCATTTTGGAAGACCCAGGCCTGACTGTAGGAGCATGAGGTGGTACAGGAATCCCCTCACAACAGATTTGTGTTTTGCTGCATTTCTTGAGCTGGGTGGGATACACTGGAGAAAGAGAGAGCCAGGCTTACCCCATTCAGTTCAAAGGGCGCTCTTTGATTCAGAGAGTCACAAGGAAGGGGCATGGGCACATCTCCGGAAGGAGATGGGGCTGATGAGAGAATCATAAAAAGTAGGGCAGAGGCCCTGGGGTAACCGTTTGATACTATTATCACTGTGGCCGACATCCAGGTGTGACCCTCTAGTCACTTTCATGGCCTGTGTTGTCGGACTATTAGATTTGAAGTCGCTCCTGTTGTGACAGAGTGTTTTCTGGAGGAAGGGCAGGGCAGAGGTGTGGGCACTTTAAAAGGAGGCAGACCCCTAACACAAACTTCAAAGACTCAGATCCTAAATCACATTTGGTGTTGGGAAATGGACTATCAGAAGAGGAGCTCGAGCCCTCTTAAATTGTCAACTGTCAAGCAGCAAGATGGGCTATGCTAGGAGGGGAAGCTCCGCAAGACCTCTGCCTGTGACCATGGCTGGGAGCTAATGCTTGCCAGTCTCCCAGCTGGCTGGGGGGACATAGCCCAGGGACACCCCAGACCACCTGCCACTGGAGCCTGGAGCACCAGTGCCTGTCTGGTTGCCAATACCATTGAGCCCTGTGAGAAAGCGGAAAGCACTGAAGGGAGCGAGGTCCAGTGGGGGATCCTGGCGAGTGGATCCCAGCAACGAGGTGTGAGGAAATGGCTGCTGCACCATTCAGGTTGTTGCCTGTATGCAGGTTCAAGTTGGCGACCCCATATGCCAGTGGGGGCCACTATGAAGTCAGCCGTGGTAATCATCACTGCCCTGCCAAATGGGCCAATATCTGTGTGCAGTGTTGTAGTGTAGCTCCTATTTCCCTAATAGGCTCTGCGCATTGGAATAATATATCCTATAGGTTTGACATAGGACTAAGGTCAGTATGTCCCTATCGAGTATATTAAACTTAATTACTTGTGCCAGCTAGCTCAGAGGCCACTAGAAACTCCTTGACAACAAGAAGGGAGTAGTTTCTGGCAGCCGCAAAACATGACCACTATGTTTCCCGTTAGAATCAGAACGTGTCCCAGAGTCGTGGAAACAATAGATAACTATTTCACTCAGCTCAATCGTGCATGCTTAGTTTTCTCCAAGTTACACAGAAAGAAATAGACGGGCGTTTTCAATAAAAGATTTATTGAACAGTCTTGTTTCTGGTGTAAGTAAAATGTGCTGTTACGATCACAAGACAGTATGCGAGATAAATAATGTACAGTGTGAGCAGTAGAAATAAATAATACTGCGATAGCATTATCTTTTAGCGTATAGTCACATACATAAATAACATGAGCTAAAAATGCGAGTACTCATATGATGCGTTTCTAATCTAGTTCTACCCCAATGTACCTAACCTAATCCTAGGTGTAGGGAGAGGTATGAAGTAGGTGAAGTATTCCTTACTATGGTATACTAAGAGTATGTTAAGCCTAGTATGCCTAGTATGCTTAGTATGCCAAGAGTCCCTCTAGGTTCTTATCAGCTCCATACCTGAAGAATGAGAGAGGTAGGAATCTCTTTGCCAGACTCGAACTCCAACACCCCGCAAGGGAAGTCAGATCACTGGAAGCTGGACTCTCTGCGTGCAGGGATGACAGCGTCTTCTCAGTGCGTCAGGCCGGGAAACGGGCTCCTCTGAAGTCGAGGTCTCCTCTGGTTTACAAGGGTTAGGGAAGGTATATTTATACCTGAGAGTACCTAGGAATGTTTAGTATTGACGTGAGTCGGACAGCGAAAGACGTCATGAATGAACCCCTAAGGAATAACGGTTCATACATAATATATGAGTCCTTGAAGAAATCAATAGTCCTGGACTAGGGAAACTCCCGCAGCCTAAGGGTCTGTTCTTCATGTACTCGTTGTGACGTTAGGGTGGACGGATGTCGGAGACCATGCCTGTATTTGGAGTGCATGGTTTAATGCCTAAATAAGGCCTGGGATTTTATGCCTGTATAAGGGCAGGGCGAATTGTGCCTATTTAAGGACATGATACTGGAAAGCCCGTTATGGACACCCTAAGAGGAATACAACACCCACTCCACTTTCGTGTATACGATAATACTAAAATGCTAAACATTTAAAATGCTAAACATAAAATGGAGTACCGCATATTTAAAAAATATTTCTTATAAATATTAAAAAACATATTAAAAAATGCAAAAGGTACTGTACATTTGAAGCAACAGCTTTTCATTTCAGGCATATAGTTTTGAAAATAAATGCAATTGGAATGAAATAAGCAGTAATATTTACATGTGACAAAAAAATGTTCGATAAGTTGTTCAAAAATCAAAGTCATTTTATGTCATGAAAATCAATGAACTGTTTTTAGACACATAAGATGACTAAATGTCTGTGGAAGGACCGCCAAGTCTGTACTATAAGGACAGTTCTACTTTAAGCAGATTGAAGTGCCATTTTTCGTTCAAAAAAATGGGAAAAAGTTCAATTTTGGTAGGGTTCCAAGTTTTTGTAGAATGAAGGCCAAATTGTTACTGCATCTCTGGAACACTGTATGCTGAATCAGAGTCAGTTTACGGGTCTGGTGTAAACATGAGATCATCTATTTCTATAGACAAAACATCATCCACTGTAGTTGGTGTGAGTTGGAACACCTCGTGAAGCAGGTTAATCGCACAGAGATGTGAAGCATCGCTTTCAGCAATGGTCGCCGCAGCAATGTTCGCGTCCGTTGTTACCTGTGTGCCTGTAGATCTTTCTCGTACCTCAGCAGCAGCCGGAAGCGTCTGTGAGATCTCAATGAATGCTGACATCAGGATTGGTAGCCTCTGGGGACAACACATAGCATGGGCTGTTATCTGGTCCAGCAGAGTATCGACATCCGTTGGCGTATCAGATGGAAATGTTAGACAGGTGTCCAACACGCATTCTACACCGCATAGCAGGCATCGTAGAACAGGTAAGATGCAATCTTGCCAGATTGGTCTGAATGACAGGAACCACGTGGTATTAAGGTCCCGTAGACGATTTATGCCCAAAAGCTCTACTATTTGCTCACGGCACTTTCGTTCAAGGAGAGCTTTCTCCATTTCGCTCGGAGTGATGTCGGCGAATAGGCTGGCCATAGCGCAATAGCAGGAAGAGAAATAGAATTCCGGCAACAAGTGCTAGAATTAATGGTATGCCACCAAACACCGAATGTGCAAAGTTCGGGATGATTCCGAGTATTGCCTGGAAAGGTGCTAACAGACCGGAGCAGATGCTCTTAAATACATGTACAATTCCGGTTGTATCAGACATATTGAAGATTCGTCCTATCATTTCCACGAAATGTATAGGGCAGTTTGTACGTATTAAAGTCTGTATCTCAGCCGAAGTCCTTGCTACTTGTAGATCATAGGTTTCTTTGGCCGAGGTCAAAGGCACTGTTTGCTGTAAAAGCATGGCTTTCATTCTGCTCAAAGTATCAAATCTTATAAAAGAGACGTTCAGCGAAGGCCATAGAGGCGACTCCCTGACTGTGTATATTGGGGCAAACAATACTTGCATACAGCAAGTGACCCTGGAGTTGACCGTTACTAGATATGGGATGCCTGGCAGCATGCCGCAGCAACTCTGATCATTCAACATGAGGTAACTCCCATTAGAAAGTTGTCCAAACGTTGGATTAATCACAGCAGCTGGTGTACCCTGCCGATGGCAAGACAAATTTGCCACAGAACCATTACAAGCCCCGTGTAAGGAAATGTCCTGACATATAAGTGAACCGCTTAGTGCACGTTTACAGTTTGTACCGATCAAAAACACTTCACGATCCCCGCTCCAACATCTATATGTATACGGTAAAGCCCAAGATGTCTTAATGTATTCCTTACCCAACCTTTCATATTTGCCTGCTTGCATTTGTCTGAGGCAATACTGAAACTGAAAAGTAGTCACAGGTAGTTTGATTTTGCCATGAATAAGCCATTCTGTAGCTGGTTTTTCTGCCACTGTGAATGGTAACTTTTCCAGTTTTTCAATCCTCAGCACTGTATACCTTGCTCCTCTTTGTGCCAATTCGATCTGTTTATCAGTGAGATTGTATTCTGCAAACAGAGTCGTTGTGTTGATAAAACGCCAAGGCACATAGCCCGCTCGCAAAGATTGCAGCGTCCAGCTTAATAACACAATAGAACGTAATTGAGATTGGCCTTGTTGTAACATCGCCAAATCTTGTTCTAGTATGTCGATAGCAGAGGATACAATGCCGTCCAGTGAATATATTCTGGAGGACAAAGTTGTTAACCCATTGTCGACCACAGAGAGTGTTTTCTCTAAATTAATACGATCAAGTTCACATATTCGTTCTGCAGCCTCCATCTGTGATACTTTCCATGCTTCATTGTAGGCAGCATAAATGCCGGCATATATGAAACGTTTTTGACGCGGTTTTCTTGGTCCAAGCAAGAATTCCCTAAGGTCTGCGTCTTTTGCAAGTAAGGTTAAGTGTTGTTTCACATCCTGTAGTGTAGACTTATGCAGCCAATCGAGGCATAATTTTCCTACACTGTATGTTGTTACTACCCCCGGATGTTGTCTTTGGACGTATCTTGGGTCTGGCCTATTATTAGTAAAGCCCTGAGTTTTATTCAGGAATCTTTCCTGACAGTTATTCGTGTCTGTGGGCCAGATCAACCATTTTTTCCAATCAGGATTAGATCTGTTGAGTTGTAGTATATTGTCAACTGTCACCACTGCCTGTGTTTCGTTATTTCTTGCAGGTGCTGGTACAGAAGGTGTGTTCATCTTCTTGATCTTGGCTAATCCAAGACAAGATGTTTGTTGGATTGTTTCATTCAAAAACATTATTTGTTCAGGGATGATACAGGCTCTAAATAAAGCTTCTATCCCCTGCACTTGCCATTCTTTAGTACCCCACACAGTTTTTGTGTCTATTGTGTCTTTCCAAAAGTCGAAACCCTGTCTAGACAGTTGGGCATTAAATAATGCAGAATAAATCTGTTTTGTATTTGATAACATAATTTTCAGTCCTGTCTTGTTTACATTTTTATAGTAAAACATTTCTGGATCAGATGTATTAAAACCTGAAAAATATGGAAATTTACTAGCAAATGTTTTTGAACTACCTTTAGGTGGTGTAGGACAATGTTCCCATTGGTTAAACATAAACACATTTCTTGGATATGCAGATTTATGCAAATAATGATGACCATAGTGGTTATAACAATACAGTTGTTCATAGTCTGATAAACCCTCTAAATATTCATTTTTAGAAAATGCAGCAGATTTTTCTAGGTCAAACATAATGTCATTTACAGTCTCAAAGTCCCAATCATCAGAATAGGCACTGGACGAAATTAGATCACTTAGTGAAATTTTAAATAAATGTGGAATGTTCAATTGTTCCGTCGGATCGAATATATCAAAATCTGTTTTGTCCCACACTATACCATCGTGTATAGGAACAGCTGTGATGTTCACTGATGACAAGTCTCTTGCTTCACGATGAGAAGATGTATGCGGTTTCAAAAGTACGTTCACGCCTTTTCCTTCAGTGTTCACATGGATGTATCTGACACTTATAAGCACGCTCACAGTTGTAACCAAAGCTAGCCAGAGCAGGAAAACAAAAAGTCCAGATATAATCCAGAGTTCAATCCATGGAGAAACCAAATAAGTCTTTTTCAGAAAGTGAAGAAAGTCTTGTACTTGCTGCTTGAATTTGAATGATGCTGGCGTCGTTTCAGGTTCACTTGGATCTTCTGACAACGTATCAAAGTTAATGAAGTAGCCAGAAGCAGTTCTATCAATTGTTGGAATTTCATCAGGATTTGTAGAAATCACTGGAACCAGTCGATCACGTGCTACGTTGGTGTAGACAGGTGTATTTGGACGAACTGTTACTTGGTGTTCAAGAGGGATGAGTTCCATAGCGTTGTTGCTTAGTCCTTCATCTGTTACTGCTGAATTCTCGATGGTTATCAGTCTTTCAGTCTGAACCTCTTGGATAGTAGCGAGAGGAGTGCGTTTGCTACTAGGTCGGAGTCCACGAGGCCTACTATTTAGTATTGGCCACATACTGTGGTTTGATGAGGTCGATGGACACAAATCTTTTCTCCTTTCTTCCAGCAAGGGGCGGCAGAAGTACTGTTCTCGTTCCTTGAACTGCTAGGACAGGTACTGGTTGTCTGTAAGAAGGTCCAAATTCCTTCTTGTCTGCAATTTTTTGTCTGACTAGATCCCCAACTTTTGGAATCCAGACAGGCCTTGCTGGGACCGCCGATTTTTCCCCAGTGGTGGTTGGCTGTAGGAATACGTTGCTTTGTTTCGTTCTTAATTTGTTTAAGTCCTGTAAAACAGCCAAACGATCTTTGATATCAAAAGGTTTATTTTCCACCACTGTGCCTACGTGTTCAAGGTCCGGTACCCACATTCTTGTCCCAAATAGGACCTCATATGGAGTGACCCCCCCTAGAGAACTTCTTGGCAGATTATTCAAAGAGCGCTGTACCCCACTAAGGTGTTTGATCCACCCGTCACCCGAACCTAATACTCTAGCTGTTATAGACTGCTTTATGTCTCGGTTTTTCCTTTCCACAACCGAATTTCCCTCAGGATGGAATGGAGAGGAGTACCGCAATGCAACGCCCAGACTGGCCATGGCTTCTTTGTAAGCCCGAGAGCTAAACGCAGGACCCTGGTCAGAATGTAGCGTGCCTATTGCGTATATGCCGATAAAGACTCGCAAATCTTTTATAACAGTTCGAGCGTCAGCTGAGCGCTGAGGCCATAACCATAGGAACCTAGATTCAGTATTTGTGGGAATGCCTTTGTCCAGTAGGACGCAGGTGCGTAGATAGTCTAATGCTGTCTAATAATGGTGTCTGCACTGGGTTGCCGCATTCGCAGCATGGTGTCTGGTGGCTCTCTCGCTGTAATTTACAGTCTAAGCAGTTGTTGATGAATATGTGAATTTCTGTATTCATTCCAGGCCACCAGTACATCTCTTTTAAAGTCAAAATTGTTTTAGAGATCCCTTGATGTGACAGACCTTCCCCCAAGTGTGTTTCATAAATCAAGGCTGCTCTACGTTCGAAGTTTGGAATTACCCTATCCCCCACTCCAGGGATTCGAGCAAAAGGAACGTTGTTCGCATCAATTACATAAGAGTACTTGAGTGGAAACTTTTTTGGTAACGATGCACTGCTGCCTTTGCTTGAAGCATTGACAGACAACATTATCTCACCGTCTATTTTTGTTTTGGAACGAGTGATCGCAGCTACGGAAGCCGTTTGCACAGCCCCCTTTGCGGCTTCATCAGCCAATGAATTCCCTGCAACGTGAACGCCATCACGTTGATGACTTAGTGTGTGGATCACGTGAGCCTTTGGTAGTTCGTTTTTCAACTGAACTACTTGTTCCCAAAGCATTTTGTGCTTTATTGTGCCACCTTTCGCATCTTTGAAACCATTTTCAAGCCAGTTTTGTATATAGTCATTATACGACTGAACACAGTAAAAGGAATCGCACACTATTAGTGTGGGGAATTCTCGATCTGTACTTTCAAGAGCCAGTTTGAATGCTTGTGGTTCAGCTCACTGAGCCGTACAATCTCCTAGAGACTGCGTTTTTGTGACCATAGGTCTGAAGATGCCATTTCGCATGCGACCTTTAACGATTGCACACGCTGCACTGTAAGCTTGCTTCCTCCCTATTGCGGGTTGTGCGGATCCGTCAGTGTAAATTATGAATTCGTACTGATCGAGAGGCAGAATTTCAGTAGGCAGGGGACATTCATGTTCATACTGCAGGAATGCCTGTATTTTTAAATCTGGATCAAAAACATATTCAACATCTGTTGCAGCAAGAGAATTAACCCATTGTATCCATCTTGGATGTAATGCTTTAGCATTTGGAATGCTCGCTTTTGTAACCGCTTCTAAAGCTGGTACTGGGGTGACGACAATAATGCGTTTCCCTTGGGCTAAGGCTCTTTCTTTTGCTACAGCGGTTTGAACTGCTGTTAGAATTTTTTCAGTTGAACTGAAGCGCATTTCCGCTTGTGTGTACAAATGAGATTTGTACGCTATTGGTATTTTCTCACCCTCATTGAAAGTTAAGTAGGTGAATCCGCATTGACCCGAAATTATTCGGATCACCAAATTGCGTTGACTTACGCATGTTTGTAAGTGATTTGTTGCTAACATGTTAGCTTGTAGTGAACGCAAGATTTCTGTGTTCTTGTGTCCAGTTTCTGATCGAAAAATCAGGTTTGATTAATGCGTAGAGAGGTTTAACCCTTTCTGCGTAATTTAGAATGTATGTTCTTCCAAAATTTAGGAAACCCAGGATGGATTGTAAGTTTTTTAGCGTTTTTGGAGGTTGGAGCAGCGCACACTTTTCTAAAAAGTTAGCTGCCAAGCTCTTGCCTTCACTTGAAAGCTCATATCCTAGAAATAGGACATTGAGATGGGCAATTCTGGACTTTTTAAAGTTGAATTTGTATCCCTCAGAGGCGAAACCCAATATAATGGTGCTCACCCTGTTCAAGTGTTTGTCCAGGTCATCGTCTGTCAGATAGATGTCATCGACATAGGACAATGCCTCATTGTCATAAATTTGTAGTAACTCCATTACCCTCGCTGAGAATAAACCTGGGCTGTTCTTGAACCCTTGTGGGAGTCAACAAAAGTGACGCTGGGTCCCCATTATGAAGATTGCTGTTAAGTACCTGCTTTCAGGTGCTATGTTTTGACAAAAGAAACCATTTGAGATGTCTAATGTTGTTTTATATTTTTTACGCACAATGTTATTCATTAATGCTGTGCTATGTGCATTTTGCACTGCAAAAGTTTTAGAACAAGTGTTTAGGTGTCTGTAGTCCAAAAATAGACGATATGTATTGTCTGGTTTGGAGACAGGAAACAAAGGATTGTTCATTGAGGAGGTGCATGTTTCAATCACCCCTTGATATTCAAGTTGATCTAAGATCTCCCTGACCTGTTTTTTAGCTTCTTGCTTTATTGGGTACTGTCGTTGTGCAGTTGGTTCATGTTTCAGATGTATTTTATGGTGAGGTGAGTCCTCATCCCATCATACATGATTTTTATATAATGCTGGGGCCTGGGCTACTGCCCATTTCCTGGCATATGTATATTTTAGGTTTATTGGAATATGGTTGGAGAAGGCAGGCATAATAATGTCCTCGCCATGTGGGCACTCCCTGACAAATTGTGGTGGCCAGTCTTTTTCTGCTAGAAGTATGTCATAGCCCTTTGATAGTCTTTCCCAAAAGAGTGCTTTCACCTGTCTAGGTTTGTCTCCCTCCATCCGGAGTGTTATTTCAAATAACCTTTGTGGAGTACTAACCCTGGTGTCTACAGTCTCTACTTTAATGTACTCATTCAAGTCCACTATCTCCAGAAGTTCCCTCAGGTTCTGGCGAACTATTGTGACTTCTGCTGCACTGTCCAGCATGGTCTGAGCCCATTCTAAGTTCTTGAGTTGTGTTCTCAGTATTCTCGGCATGTCTGATCTTTAGACCTGCTACTTTCTTTTTGGAGAATTGAGGTTTTGCTTTAGTTTTTGGTGCGTGTTTGTCGTCTTTCGATTTCACGCATTCTTCTCTGTGTTCCGTCCGTCCTCTTCTTTCCGAAGTCTGTGATGAGATCTGAAAGAAACGAGAAGAACGTGTATCAGTATCTTGATACCTGTCAGGTTTTCTCAAATTATCCCTATTCCTGAGGTTATACCTCCTTTCAGAGGGCTCCTTTTGAGGAGACCTACCTCGGGATTGAGAACGTTTCTCGTTTGAAATTTGTTTATTAGTTTCCCACTTCATTTTAGAAGATGTAGGAGTTTGTTTAATAGAGTCCTTTTCTGGACTTTCAGATAGCTTCGGCTTCACTGGTCTTCCACCCAAACTATCTCTGCCTAATTCTGCATAAGATTGTTCTATTATTCTGGGTAGCTCTGTTTGATGTTCTGTAACATCGAATTCCCTTAATTTTTGGCGGATCGCCACTGCTGCTGCCTCCCCTTTAATATTAGATAATATTATTGTTGAGACCTGGTCGAAAGTTTTCAGTAATTTCATACCTAAATTTAGAGCAGGCTCTGCCCCGTATTCATTTTGAATTTGTTTGAGGACATCAGGTATTACCGCAATTGACGGAATGCCATGCAGTCTTCCAGTTGTGGTGTGATCCCAATTGGTAAACTGATTGTTAGGATTCTGTGTTTCTCATACGGGCTAGTATTTGGAAATACTGCTTCGATTTGAGTAATTTTTTGAGCTATCCAGAACGGAATTTGCTCACGTTTTGTGGGCATTTTACCCATGACTGCGTATAGAGTCTGTGGTGTGATTTTTAGTGTATTCCCCTGTTGGGGAGTTGGATTTGGAAGTGTTAATGGTTGCTGGACTGTAAAAGTCCGCATGACATATTGGACCAATTGTCTGTAAATTTTTATTAACTCTTGTATTTGAGTAAGTAGTTCCTCATCTGACATTTTATCCAGTTCAGGATGAGGTGTGTAGCCGGCTAAAATCGGCCATGTTGCTCCTGGTCTACCTAGTGGACCGAGCCTAGTAATGTTTTTGTGATGTTTTAGGGCGCTTTAAACCAGAGCTGATGCTCCTGGTATGTTAATGGAATTTCAATATCCTCGAAAGGAATATATTCCTCTGGTGGTTCATCTTCTTTGTAGAAGTGAAATGTGTGTGATATTGGATTGCATTCAGGAAGAATTACCCATGAATAGAATATCTCTGTCTGAAAGGATTCATGTGCCTCTATCACAAAGACTGCTCTACCTCCTCTTGGCGGTAGGCCATGTTTTATAAGTTTTAGAGTGATGGCTCTTCTTAAGTTTTGAGGGATGTCTATAACACCCTCCTCGGTTTCATTTAAACCTGTACTGTTAAAAACTGCTGCTTGGGCTGGATCAGCCGCAGCTCCACCGTTTCCAGTGTTATTGTCGTTTTCAGGCATTTTGTTTTTTGAAAAATGTAGAACAAGTTTCAAGGAAACAAAGATAAGGTGCACAATATTTTGGAACACTGTATCCTTCAAAGTTGAGTAAACCAAACAGCTAATATATAGGGTACTTCCCTATGTAGCCGTGGCGGATACTAAACCCTGCCCACTCCAGACGTCTTTTGGAGTATATGGGTAGGGGCCTTGAGAGAAAATAGCACGGCTGAGTTACTCAGTATCTAATGTTGAATTACCGCCTTACCAAACCGTTGGGCGCCATGTAGTGTAGCTCCTATTTCCCTAATAGGCTCTGCGCATTGGAATAATATATCCTATAGGTTTGACATAGGACTAAGGTCAGTATGTCCCTATCGAGTATATTAAACTTAATTACTTGTGCCAGCTAGCTCAGAGGCCACTAGAAACTCCTTGACAACAAGAAGGGAGTAGTTTCTGGCAGCCGCAAAACATGACCACTATGTTTCCCTTTAGAATCAGAACGTGTCCCAGAGTCGTGGAAACAATAGATAACTATTTCACTCAGCTCAATCGTGCATGCTTAGTTTTCTCCAAGTTACACAGAAAGAAATAGACGGGCGTTTTCAATAAAAGATTTATTGAACAGTCTTGTTTCTGGTGTAAGTAAAATGTGCTGTTACGATCACAAGACAGTATGCGAGATAAATAATGTACAGTGTGAGCAGTAGAAATAAATAATACTGCGATAGCATTATCTTTTAGCGTATATTCACATACATAAATACCATGAGCTAAAAATGCGAGTACTCATACAATGCGTTTCTAATCTAGTTCTACCCCAATGTACCTAACCTAATCCTAGGTGTAGGGAGAGGTATGAAGTAGGTAAAGTATTCCTTACTATGGTATACTAAGAGTATGTTAAGCCTAGTATGCCTAGTATGCTTAGTATGCCAAGAGTCCCTCTAGGTTCTTATCAGCTCCATACCTGAAGAATGAGAGAGGTAGGAATCTCTTTGCCAGACTCGAACTCCAACACCCCGCAAGGGAAGTCAGATCACTGGAAGCTGGACTCTCTGCATGCAGGGATGACAGCGTCTTCTCAGTGCGTCAGGCCGGGAAACAGGCTCCTCTGAAGTCGAGGTCTCCTCTGGTTTAAAAGGGCTAGGGAAGGTATATTTATACCTGAGAGTACCTAGGAATGTTTAGTATTGACGTGAGTCGGACAGCGAAAGACGTCATGAATGAACCCCGAAGGAATAACGGTTCATACATAATATATGAGTCCTTGAAGAAATCAATAGTCCTGGACTAGGGAAACTCCCGCAGCCTAAGGGTCTGTTCTTCATGTACTCGTTGTGACGTTAGGGTGGACGGATGTCGGAGACCATGCCTGTATTTGGAGTGCATGGTTTAATGCCTAAATAAGGCCTGGGATTTTATGCCTGTATAAGGGCGGGGCGAATTGTGCCTATATAAGGACATGATACTGGAAAGCCCGTTATGGACACCCTAAGAGGAATACAACAGTGTGTTAGTTGGCGACCCCGTATGCCAGAGGGGGCTGCTGTGAAGTGGAACCTGCTGCTGAGCTGGTTGGGCTCTCCCCTGAGTGAGGTGCAGGTGTAGTGATTCTGCATGCCAGAGGGGGTCACTGGAAAAAGACAAGGATCGTAGCCTGGTTAATGCCATCATCATGAGGAGAAGTCACTGTGGAGACCCGTGCAGGCCAGAACCCCGTCTGTGAATTGGAAGCAGAGGCTGTTGAAATCCCCCCCACCTGTGAGGAAAACCAAAGGAAACTTTCTGTTGCATCGGAGGAGCTCCAAGGACAACCAGCTGAAGACACTGCAGAACCGCCTGTGTGACATTCACCAGAGGCAGCCGCTGAGATTTTGGTTGGGCAATCCTTGCTGGTGCGAATAAGACTGAACTAAGGGCCAGAAGGCCCTGGGGGAACATGTCTGCTAGATAGTGCTTTGGCGTTGGAACACTTTTCACTTTTCCAACAGCAGTGGAGTGAGACTCCTGAAACTCTGACTGAGACTCCTAGCCTGAATGTCACCTATAGTGCATGGGGAGTAACCCTAAGTGAGACGGAAATGGAGCTCAGGGTCCTGCCTCTTAAACACTAGAGCCCTGCCCTCAGGCAGCCATGTGTACGGTTTGTGTATGTCGCATTTCACTTTGTGGTCATACACAAATACTCCTTTTGTTATAAAAGCAAGCATTTGACCCGACAATCATTTATTGCTGCTATTGAATGTACTTTGAGTTGTGAGCCCCTACTCACCCCCTGCATCTACCTCCTCCCTGAGAAGCCTTGGACTGCTTGACCCGCACTGCCACTGAGAGTCAAGTGCTGAAGGGGTACTTGGCCAAGGTGCTCTGCATCCATAGGAAGTCGGGCCCCAGGACATCAGGTCACCCCATGGTTGGGCCCGGTAGCGCCTGCGTGCCGTGTGGCCCTCTGAATGGGGGTCCGACATGATGGTATACATTTGGTGCGTACAATGAAAGGGGTATTAAAGTACCCCTCCAGGTAAAGGAACATTGACAGAGTGAGAAATGATATTCAAGTGTGGCTGAGATTTTTAGACTATTACAACATTTAGTGGTTTCAGAATGACACAATGACTTGGACAGGAGAGACCTTATGTGCTGCACCTGGAACAGGGGGGTTTGGTCTGTACTGTAGTGGTCACTAGTGCGTCGAACACTGACCAAATGCATGATGGACAGAAAGGCATCAAAGTTTTGCCATTTTGAATTCTTTGCATTATTCCTGGATGTGAGACCGTTGGTAATAGATCCACCTAATCAGAGTTTGATGTCAGTGCTCTAAAATGAGCTTGGGTGAGAGCAGGATATTAGCCCCTACAATAATCATATACTAGAGTGAGATGTCAGTGCTCTTAGATGTGCTTGTGTGAGAGCAGGGTACCAGCCCTCTACAACAATCTTATACTAGAGTGAGAAGTCGGTGCTCTTAGATGAGCTTGTGTGAGAGCAGGATATTAGCACTCTACAATAATCTTATACTAGAGTGAGAAGTCGGTGCTCTTAGATGAGCTTGTGTGAGAGCAGGATATTAGCACTCTACAATAATCTTATACTAGAGTGAGAAGTCGGTGCTCTTAGATGAGCTTGTGTGAGAGCAGGATATTAGCACTCTACAATAATCTTATACTTGAGTGAGATGTCAGTGCTCATAGATGAGCTGGGGTGAGAGCAGGATATTAGCCCTCTACAATAATCTTATACTCGAGTGAGATGTCGGTGCTCTGAGATGAGCTTGTGTGAGAGCAGGATATTAGCACTCTACAATAATCTTATACTCGAGTGAGATGTCAGTGCTCATAGATGAGCTGGGGTGAGAGCAGGATATTAGCACTCTACAATAATCTTATACTCGAGTGAGATGTCGGTGCTCTGAGATGAGCTTGGGTGAGAGCAGGATACCAGCCCTCTCCAATAATCTTATACTCGAGTGAGATGTCGGTGCTCTGAGATGAGCTTGTTTGAGAGCAGGATACCAGCCCTCTACAATAATCTTATACTAGAGTGAGATGTCAGTGCTCTGAGATGAGCTTGGGTGAGAGCAGGGTACCATCCCTCTACAATAATCTTATACTCGAGTGAGATGTCGGTGCTCTGAGATGAGCTTGTTTGAGAGCAGGATACCAGCCCTCTACAATAATCTTATACTAGAGTGAGATGTCAGTGGTCTGAGATGAGCTTGAGTGAGAGCAGGATATTAGCCCTCTACAATAATCTTATACTAGAGTGAGATGTCAGTGCTCTGAGATGAGCTTGTTTGAGAGCAGGGTACTAGCCCTCTACAATAATCTTATGCTCGAGTGAGATGTCGGTGCTCTGAGATGAGCTTGTGTGAGAGCAGGATACCAGCCCTCTACAATAATCTTATACTCGAGTGAGATGTCGGTGCTCTGAGATGAGCTTGGGTGAGAGCAGGATACCAGCCCTCTCCAATAATCTTATACTCGAGTGAGATGTCGGTGCTCTGAGATGAGCTTGTTTGAGAGCAGGATACCAGCCCTCTACAATAATCTTATACTAGAGTGAGATGTCAGTGCTCTGAGATGAGCTTGGGTGAGAGCAGGGTACCAGCCCTCTACAATAATCTTATACTCGAGTGAAATGTTGGTGCACTGAGATGAGCTTGTGTGAGAGCAGGATACCAGCACTCTACAATAATCTTATGGTCTAGTGAGATGTCAGTACTCTGAGATGTGCTTGTTTGAGAGCAGGATACCAGCCCTCTACAACAATCTTATACTAGAGTGAGATGTCAGTGCTCTAAGGTGAGCTTGTGTGAGAGCAGGATACCAGCACACTACAATAAGCTTATAAATTACATGAGAGTGAGAAGTCAGTGTCTGAGGTTGGGTTGGTGTGAGACTGAGATGTCAGTACATTGATTAAGCGAGTATGGGAGTGAAATGCCTGTATTTTAGGTTGTGCTGGTGTGAGAGTGATATGTTAGGACATGTAGCTGGACTTCTACAAGAGTGACATGTAAGTACGTTAGGTCCCCCATGTATAATTAAAATGAGCAGTTTGCTTGGTCAGGCTGCTAGAAGAGTGAGATGTTGAAGTTGCGTGAGGCTGGTGTCTGATTAAGCGTTTCTAATTTGGTGAGGCTGGTACTAAGGTGAGCCGGAAGCTCATATGTTCAACTGAAGTGAAATCAACCCTCACGGGAATCTCTGCAGCTATGCGTCTTAACTGTTTATAATTGAATTCTATTCTGTGCTTTTAAAAAACTATTGCTGCGAATTCAGTATGACTGTTGTGGGAAGTTGTTTTTAACGTTTGGGGGTTGCGACTAGCGGGGTGTTTTTTGCCCATTTCTTGGCATTTTCTCTCCTCAGTGGCAATTTTGCCCCAGCCACTGAGAGAGAGCTGGTCAGCATAGTGCCAATATCGGCAACACTTGCCACCCCACCATACAGCACTCTCCTAGAGAAATAACCAGACAAGACACCTTCTTTGTGGAGAAAACTGCTGCAGGTTTATTAGCATTACAAATATGCCAACATGGTGGGTTATCTTACGGGCGATCCCAAGGCAGGCAGCCCCTCGCCGCCTGCCACCTGATGAGCCAAATTACACCGTGGCCTTCCCCAGCGGTGTTTGCCATATTTTGGGGGAGGGAAGACCCCGCCCACCAGTGGACCAACAGCCCACGCCCCTGCTCACGCCCCATACGGGGGCGGAGCCTGCCAGGCAACCCCCGGTTGCTCAGGTCCACAACCGCCCGTAGGACTAACGGGGCGCCGTCGCTCCTCCAGGGTCCAACGCGAGGACCTCCCTGTGGATGTTTGGCCTTTGCACCCTTGTTGTGCTTCTGTACATGGTACCCGTATGTACCTACAGCCTCTGGATCGCCCTGTAACTCCGCCTGCAACACAAAATAATACATTAGACAAAAAAAACCCTACACCCACTGCCTGAACGCCGGGTATGCGGTAGGGAGGGAAACGGCGTCAGGGGAATGGGCCAAGAGGGCGCCCAAGGGGCAGGGAGAGGTATATGTACCTCGCCCCCTCCCCGGAAGTGACGCGGCACACTGGACCCCTGAGGTCCCAAAGCTGGGAGGCTGCCTCCTGTGCCCTCCTGTGGCACTAAGGCGGCCGCCCTCTTAGTGGGTCTCCTTCGTGGACCCCGGGCAGCCTGCATAGTGCCAATATCGGCAACACTCGCCACCCCACCATACAGCACTCTCCTAGAGAAATAACCAGACAAGACACCTTCTTTGTGGAGAAAACTGCTGCAGGTTTATTAGCATTACAAATATGCCAACATGGTGGGTTATCTTACGGGCGATCCCAAGGCAGGCAGCCCCTCGCCGTCGCTCCTCCAGGGTCCAACGCGAGGACCTCCCTGTGGATGTTTGGCCTTTGCACCCTTGTTGTGCTTCTGTACATGGTACCCGTATGTACCTACAGCCTCTGGATCGCCCTGTAACTCCGCCACAGCTCTGGGTGTGGCCACCGTCACAGCCAGGGCCCCCCACCAAGGTAGGCCTCTTCACCTCCATCTTTCTAATTCCAGAGCCTCTCCCAGGCCCAGCAAGACAAGTCCCTGCCCACTCTGGCAGGCGCACTCCATCCTCTTTCAAAATCCCAGTGGACTTAGCATGCAGCAGGCCATGCCTGATGAACCAAACCCCTGTTCAGTGTATCTGCGCCTGGCACTGTAAACTCTCCGGCATGAGGAATCCCCGGCATCCTCTGACCGAGCCCCTCGCCACACTCACAGTGGGGTTATCTCAGCCCATCATAAAACCCCAGCCTACAACTGGTTGTTTAACTTATACCAGGAGTATTTCATATCTTGCCGCAATGCCCTCCTACCCCGGAGGGGCTTCTACACCAGCTGTTCCAGCGCATACCTGGAGCCCCCAACCAAATTATCTCAGTAGTGTGTCGCGCTTCTACCTCCAACTGTGCTAGCGCATGCCTGGGCCGGCCCCCAACCAAGGTAAGTCGGTGATGGAAAACCCATGCCTCCATATATTGGATTCCTCCCATCGTGCCACTCCCAGGACGCACGGACGGCCCTTGACCCAGACCTATGATCCTGCCAAATAACGACATGCTCGATACTAACATCCTTTAATGAGCACTGTACCCCATATTATACAACTAATCCATCTTGCACCTAGTTGCACAATAACACTGCACCCCATCAAACCTCGGGTGCCGGAGAGGGTGCCTCTGGACAACTTAAAGTTCGCCTGTACATGATACACTTAACCTGTCTTCCGGCCACTTCCCTGGGTGGCTATGGACGGCTGTACCTTTGAAAGGAATTCCTATTATCCCACCTGCTTGATGCGCTCTGCTGCCAAACCCGCCCAGAACGCTTTGGTTGTGGCCGGTTGCACCTCTTTGCACCATAACATCTTTCCCTAAACCCTGCTGATTCCCGGGCTTCTCCCCAGTCCAGCAAAGCAAGTCCATGCCCACTCTAGACAGGTGAAACCCCATCTTGTACCAAACTCCCTGTGGATTTGGCATACAAACCATACCTATAAAGCCAAATACAGTTGGTGAATTTACGCCTGGCACGGTCAATTCTCCTGTGCGGGGTTTCCCGGCCTCCCCTGACCGAGCGCCTTCACACACTAAACGGGGGCTATCTGACCACCATAACTCCCAAGCCCCCAAAGGTTGCATCCTACAATTGGAGGACTCCTTCTCTTGCAACAGGTGCCTCTTCCCCCAGAGTCTGCTCATTGCCTGGGCCAGGCAACACAAGACAAGTCCATGCCCACTCTGGACAGGTAGACCATTCTTTGCGCACCCCGCCCGGAGGTCCCTAATCTCAACCAAACACCAACCCCTTAGTCTGTGCCGCAGCTGCTTAAGCCAGCTATCCCGGCACATGGCTGGGACCCCCAACCAAGAAAACTTATTGGAGGAACCACATGTCTCCATTTCTTGAATTCCGCCCCTCGAGACGCACGGAAGGCCATTCACCCAGATCCTTGATCCTGGCGACATAACGAAATACCAAGTTGCTAACCTTTAATGCCCACTGCACCCATCCTATACAACTAATCAAGCTTGCACCTAATGTACCCGATGCACTGCCCCCCACTGCCCATTGATAGCCTTCCTGTTGAAGACCAGCAATTGAGGAGGGGACACACCCCCTTAGTCTGTGCTGCAGCATCCTAGCAAGCTGTTCCAGTGCATGCCTGGGAACCCCGTCCAAATTACCTGTCAGGAAAACCATGCCTCCACCTCCTGCTTTCCGCCCATCGCGCCACTATCAGCACGCCTGGATGGCCCATCATCCATACCCTTGACCCTGCCTCTTTGCCAGACCTACTCTGGAGGGTACCAGGTAGTGGACCAGAGGGTGGAAACGCTACAGGAATGGTGAAAACGATAGATGCAGATCACCTGCCCTTTCTAGACTTGTTGGGATGCCGGGTGTCCCAGAAAAGAGCCTCTGTGCTGCAAATCAGTATATCGTTAAGCTGTGTAGCCCCAACACCTTGAGTTGTATAACTTAATCCCCACGTGCTGCGATGGCGAGAATGCCGGCGCTTGGCATCTACCGTCTGTTAGCTTGACCAGTTAGTCTGCCTACCTTGATGAATCAATTATGACAGACCACATACCATTGTGCACCGCGTGCAACCTGTGCGTCACCTTAAAGGTTGACTAAGCCTGTGCTTCAACACCCTTTCTTGACTATTCCCCCAGCTTTGGGGGGTTCAAGCTGATAACCATGTACTGCACCAGCAGTGGGAATGTACCTGCACCCTCCCCATTACCTCTGGTGCATCACCGGGGTGCCAGTGGTATATTCCAAGTTTGCCTGTACATACTGCCCTTAACCTGCCTTCCGGCCCCTCCCCTGGGTGGCTCCGGGTACCTTTCAAACATTGGGATACCCATTGTACAGCCAGCTTGATGCGCTCATACTGTCCATTTAATGCCACCCCCGAAGAGTCTGTTTTGGACCTTGCCCTCCGCCACTGGTTCTCAGGGCCCCGAAGGAAGTCAGGCTGGAGGTAGCTGAAAACAGGGCATCGTCCCCACCTGCATGATGCGCTTCCGCTTGTATGCCCACCCTGTAAGCTGCTGTTGCTGGCTCTTGAAAGAGCGACTGCCAAAGCGCTTGCCATGACCCCCAATGCCTGGCATAGAAGGCATGCCTACCATACCTGCTCAACCTGTACCTTGGTAATGGGCGAGCTGTCAGCCAGAGACAGTAAATAGGTTCTCCCTTCTGCCTGTGATGTAGAACTGCTGTGCTCAAATTGTATCCCAGGGCCGACTTCTTTCGCCTGAACCCTTACTAGGACATGCCTGAGCAGAACCCCCATCTAGAAGGCCTGGCCACCGTCTGACCAGATCTTACCACAGACACCATAACACCCACAGTTAATGCTCACCTGACCTGAGCGCAAGGAGACGCACTGGCCAGTCAAGGGCAGTAAAATCCCATCCGCCTGGGGGAACACATACAACAGACACGTGTATAGCCGTTGGCAAACGAGCACATGTCCTGTAAACAGAACGCTCCCAGTACATCCAAATAAGGGCGCTGCTACCAATGATCCGGCCGCCTAAGCGTGTTCCTAACCGCACCCGCCCCACCAACATACATCATGTGACGTTGCCTGTTCTGAGCCACCCCGTGGCACTGCATTCCTTCTACATGAAACTGATGCGTACTGTGCTTATATAAACCTTCCTCACAGCACTTATGGAAAAGCAGTACGACCCTAACGAACTTTGTATCCAGGCACGTTAATCAGACTTTTGCCACCAGAACCACAGCCTGTGCCCAAGGGAGAATTGAATATAAACTTTTCAAGCACGGATAGCGGACTCAACCTAGGTTGCTGCTATACTCCTGGGGGACAAACTTCTTGGCTATCTAGGGCACAAATATGCCAGCATATGCCTCTTCATTTGAAACTTGGTGCAAATCTGACCCCATGGTCGTCGGGTCTGAATGCTTCCCGAAGCGCGGCACCGGCTGATGTGCAGAGAAAACTATCTGACTACGGCCTTTCATTAGTGACTAAAATCCCGAGACCCTCTAATAAAATTCACCCATGCATGTATGGCGCCCTGTCATCTAACTGGGGCATAGGTGTGATCTACCCAATTCCAGATGCCTATGTAAATGTTCCCTCCGAGGGGGCCGGGCTGGCACCTGGCTCCCCGCCCATTCCTGCCCCTCTTTATCTCCCTCGCTCTCCCCTCTTTGGGCTAACAAGCCTTCACGTTCGCGGTCTTCTTCATGGAGGCTCCTGTGAAGACGTCAGGGGGCACAAAGAGCACTACAAAGGCTCCTCGGAACAGAGAACACACACCCCTGGAAGTGCCAACACCATCTATGACCACAACCAGGAAAACCGGCCATAGGTTCACACCAGACTGCACCGACTTGAATGAACGACGACGCGACGTGTCATTGCAACGCCCACAGTTTGTCCACAAACAAAATGGAAATGTGATGGTAGAAATGAACAGGCCGCTCGTGGAATATGCAGGAAGCCCGTCCCGATTTTAGGAGCCAGCGCCAGAGCTGCCTTACATCTTGCCATCCATTGGGATGCCCGGGCCGGACAAGGCCGCAGAATGCGTAGCTCTTAAGTCACCGCTGCTGCCCGACTGCCTCACTGTGGAACGGGCAGAAAGGAGCAATCTGCAATGCGAAAAGCCTCAGCGGTCGTGGATGGATTAATGTAAGCTACCGCAAAACGTGCAGTATCCGAATCGAATAATCACTTTATAATTAATAGGACCAACCAACTATGGTGCCTAATTTGTTCCTACAATGTGGGGGATGCAAAAGTGATCCCATTTGTGGTGAAGCGTAAAACACATGGTTCCTTGTATACTAAAATTAGTGTTTGAAAGGACAAAACAGCACGGTCAAAACAGTTCCTTTTTTTTTTTTTTTTTTTTCTCACCATGGATCTACACCTGTCCAAAAGTGATGTATGCACGGTGCACATGACTGTCTGTTAGAGTTAGGTCCCATTAATATGAATATCATTGATATAAATGTGTATTTCATGGCATTTACATTGAGACGCAGAGGGGGTTGACTAAAATTAAATGATATTTCCTTAATTAACATTCATGTGTGCTGTGCTTCCAACTCGTTCGCTAGCCTGGCTACATTCTTATAAAAGAACCGCTCAAAACGTTCATACCAGGTACCAAAGCTGCCCAGTCCAATTTAATGAGTTTAGACATGCTTGTATGTGGCCTTCATGTAAAGCGAGACTAGCCAAAAAGGCAGCTATATCCTGCACACTGCAAAGTGACTCGTGTGAGAAGGGGATGCCCCTCAGACCATGGCAATGCCACCTCTGTGCGTGCCCCAGGTACAGGGCAGCACTATTGCGCTGTCATGCTCCCCCTCCATTCCCAACTACTGCAGGAGTATAACAACTTGCGCCGCTTCACCAACTCACACCCGCCTCACACAAACAGGAGAATACTTGTTGGTAAAATGGTCCAAGGATCCTCCTGCCTTACATACGGAGGTCGGACCATGCCATACCTTGTCGCATTCTGATATTTTAACTCGCCCTGGAAGAATGGGTGCTTCGCCAAGGCAGCAGAAACGCACTGTCTGTCCAGGGCTGCCCTGTCCCACGTGAACAACCGACTGCCCGCACCGTATCCAGGGACCACACAACTCACAACACAGGAGCTGGACTTTCGGGGCCCGTCCGCCAAGCCCCTCCCTTTGGGGCAACCCACTTTTGCTGTGACCTCGCTGGTGGGAGACGCCACAGGGCACACAGCAGACCCATTCATTGCAGACAACACCCCATGCCACATCAGTACCAGACCACGCTGCTCCGATGGAAGTTCCTTGAGGCCCAGCTCTCACATAGTGCATGCTCCTCGCATGGTGCTGCATATCTGATGCGGCGTGGGCGGCGAAGAACCGCATGTGACTAAACTATATTAATTGTATAATGTACTGATTTTTTTTTTTTAGCTTTGTATAGTGCAATGTCGGCCGGAGATATTTCCTGCACTCACATCGGCACCAGTTAAGTTACATTTCCCAAGCCCACAGGAGAATTATGCCTATTTGCATATTTAAAAGGCTGATGTTGCTGCTGTTGCCTTTTTATATAGCGCGGTCCGACGCCACACCGCATGAGGCGGAAGACCGGGCCAGCAAAATGATTGTAATCAATCGCAGTACATGTGATCAGGAGCATGCATATCAAATTGCGCTGCTGTTCTCCCCACCGACCGGAAATCTAGCGAGACGGGGAAAGGTGCCTTATATCTGAATGGGTAAAGTAATCCATCACTGCAGATACCGCGTCGGCCTCGCACGGCCTAAGGTCCACACGGAGCACACTTTACAATGATGGCAGGGAGCATGAAATACAGCCATTTAGTTAAGCAGGGCACTTTTAATGACCGGAACCTTTTCATACACAAACAGAACCGCAAAGCTGACCACCAACTGTGCCCCAGAGCACCAGGTGAGCCCCGGCTCCCCTATCTCCGTTATGGCAGTATTCACCATTTCCCATTCCTAAACCGACGGACCATAATCAAACTTGTTCCCCCTTCCCCATATGGTGAAGATACACCTGGCAGCCTGTAACCCCTTCCCGGCCGCCCCTCAGGCACTCCGTACCGTTGACACCATGCGGAGATGCAGGAACCAAACCCCGACATATCCCATTGTGGGGCCCGGGCACAGCCCCACGCTCCCCAGCGAAGAGCAGTGGGCCCTCGGCCTCAACCATCGAGCAGGCCTCCACCTGTGCGGCAGCCTGGTGTGTACCAAGCAGCCGGGGCATAGGCAGGCCCGACCAGTGACCGGGCAAGGCCTCCCCCTGTGATGCCAGTCACGTGTTGTGGGGGTCGAGATGTCCAGTACAGGGGCAACGGGGCAAAAATAGAAGCGGCTCAGGGCCCGGCACGACGGCCACGTCCGGACTGCGTGACCACCGCCGGAACATAGCTCCCAGAAGGGAGAGCCTCCGCAGCACCCGCTGCAGCCCCCAGATACCACTACGGGCCAATAAGCTACCCCACGCAACAAACCCACGCGGACCGAGGGCACCCGCAGCCACGTAGGCTCCCAGCTGGCGCGGCCTCTGTGCCTCGCCCCCGAGAAGGGGGAGAGTACCTCTTGCCACTACCCGGTTCCATCCAGGAACACACAGTGTGAGCGCTGTTCTACCCCCCCAGGACGGACCGCCAGAAAGGCCTGGCCCCCCTGCCCTGGATACTACCCTGATAGGGAGATCGGGAGGGGCTAATTGCACTCCCGCGTACAGAAGCACAGCAGCAGCAGGGGCTCGATATCTGAAACCGGCGGAGGGGAAGGAGAACGCCCCCTGATCAGAGCACCAGAGGCGCCGAGGCCCGTCTAACACTGACCACGCGACACCAAGCAGCTGATGCAGTGAACAGCTACACCGCTCCCTGCTGACTCGCCCAGTACGGCTAAGACCAGTTTGTGCCCGCTGCTGGCCGCTCCTAGCTGCCACTCCACCGAGGCCTCCCAAAGGTGCGGGGGGCGAGATCGCATGCGGAGCCTATGGTTAATGAGCTTGCCGCTCATAGTAATCGAGCTGCACGGTATGTGTCGGGTTGCCAGTGCGGTGAGGGGCTGGGATGACCAAATCCCCAATGTCCTGCCCCCGTCCCCCAAACCCCTCCTGCAAGGACCGGCCCCAACACCGGCGGGCCAAATGCTGGAGCCAGACAGAAGGATTTGCAGCAGGGACGGTGTCCCACCAGGGGTAGCCACGAAGTGGTACCGGGAGGGTTGGGGTGGGGGCTTTGCCTGCACTCACCTCGCACGGCGCGACCTCAGGACAGCGTGTCCACCATACCAGCAGCGCGACAACGCGAACGACGACCCAAACGGCGTCAGGGGAATGGGCCAAGAGGGCGCCCAAGGGGCAGGGAGAGGTATATGTACCTCGCCCCCTCCCCGGAAGTGACGCGGCACACTGGACCCCTGAGGGTCCCAAAGCTGGGAGGCTGCCTCCTGGGCCCTCCTGTGGCACTAAGGCGGCCGCCCTCTTAGTGGGTCTCCTTCGTGGACCCCGGGCAGCCTGCAGTCTAGTGGCTGCTCCCTGGGAGGATTCCCTATGTGCCCAATCGGCCATAGAAAGGCGGCCGATGGTCGGACGTGCCGCTGGCATGCCAAGGGCAAGCCCATCCGCGCCTGGATGGTGTCAGGGGCCAGGGGTGCTGCCGAACCGGAGACCGCCGCAACAGGTCCTACTTTTCTTCGGTATTCAGGGTCAGAACTGTTAGAGTAAAGGAATGAGGGGTGTGTCATGTTTAATTTAGACAGAATACCAGAATGTCTGTGTTCGAATTGCACCATACATGTGCATTTGTGTGGTGGCTCGTTGCCGCTGGTTTCTTAGCCCAAGGGACGGTCGGAGACTATAGGAAAGGGGCTCGTCAAACAAAGGAAGATTGCATGCGCCTTAATAAACGCACGCTCTCTGATTAAACACAAATTTGAAGTCCTCAATTTGATTTCATCTTTGCGACGCAACTGTTTATTCATTACATAAACCTGGGCGAAAGATGACTCTGGACCAGATCTGGTGGCAGCGGTCCCTCCGGGCAGTGTTATTTCCAGGTTACATTGGTCTGTTCGAAAGGGTGGTGATCTACCGATAATATCGAGAGATTCACTTAATTGCACTCTGGAACCAGTGATCATTAGCTCGTGAAAAAATAAAAATCTTTGGCCCATTTCACTGTTGCCCACAACAACAAAATTTGTAGAAAAATACATCAACCAGGAGCTAGTTAAATATATCGATACTCATGAGCTCCCGGATCCCTCCCAGAACAGGTTTAGGAGTGGACACAGTACTGAGACTGCACTTAAAGCCGCAGAAGATTCAATCCGCGGCCAGGTGGACCAGGGTGGTGCGGCCATCCTGGTGATTCTTGATCTATCAGCGTCGTTCTATACCGTATCGCCACTACACCTGGTCCAATGACTTCAGCAGGTCGGGATGAGTTCCACTGCCTTGGACCTCCTCTGATCCTTCCTAAAAGACAGGGTTCAAACTATAAGCTGTGGAGATTTTAGGGCTAAGACCTTCAATCTCCCATGTGGGTGCCACAGGGGTCATGCCATAGCCCCACGCTTTTTTAATCTTTACGTCTCCCCCTTGCGGAGTTGGTGTGGTCTTTTGGCTTCCAAGTTCTATCCTATACAGAAGATACGTAACTCATTGTGTTTATCTCGGATTACTTGCCTCTGGTAGCTGAGAAATGTAAACATTTTACCACCAGCATCAGTCTCTGGATGAAAGACAACTGTTTAAAACTGAACGCAGAAAAAAGTAGGTCCTTGTGTTTGGGGTAAGCATTCAATATGGTCCAAATTATGGTGGCCTGAGGCCTGTGGGCCTTTACCCACCCGGGTGGAATTGGCTAAAAACCTTGGGGTCATCTTTGATAGTTCGCTCAATTGATACTCACAGGTTAGTCGTACCACCAGTAGTTGTTTTTCCATCACCAGAACTTTGAAGAACATCTTTCCTTTTATCAAGCCTGAACTTCGAATATCAGTAGTCATCACTTTGATAAGGTCACGCTTAGACTACTGTAATGCACTGTATCTGAATATTAACTATTCTTCCCTGAATAAACTGACAGTGATTCATAATGCGGCTGCCTGCCTCATCTTAAACTTGCCAAAGCATCTTTCGGTTAGGGATGAAATTAGTTCTCTTCATTGGTAGCCAGTTAGAAAGTGAATAGCCAACTAAGGGGGATATTTTCAAGAACGTGCGATAATCATCGCCAAAATAGGTTAACGCAATTTCTCATATCGCCGTCTATCGCGTGAAAATAACTCTGTGTTAACGTCTTATTCTCAACACGGCGGTAACATGCGATAGTTTCCCGATAACGCGTCAAATGTCCGCGATAAAATTACCGGGACGGCGATAAAAATCTAAACCCTAACGTGAAAAAAGTTGCGATGGGCCCAACTGCAAAAAAAATTCAGCGATAAGCAGCGCCAGGCCTGCAAGTCCCACAAGTCAAGCGGGAAAAACCACTATAAAAGCGGCAACAAAAAACACTAACAAAACACAAACAACTGCGAAGCACCATGGAGGTAGCCAGAGCAGGTACAGAGGACAACCAGAACCCCACAAGGCCCACGGAGGACCAGCCTGGGACCTCGGGGTCAGGGAAGGGCAAGGAGAAGAAGAAGAGGAACCCGCCTTTCAGTACGCAGGAAAACCAGATCCTCATTACGGAGGTGACAGAACACCACCACCAACTGTTCCTCACCTCCACTGTGTCATTGGCAACTAAAAATACAATATGGCAGTCCATCTTGGCCAAGGTGAATGCAGTCGGAGTGAAGAGAAGGGAAGTGGACGACTGCAAGAAGCGCTGGACTGATGTGAAGCACAAAACCAAGCTGAAACTCGCAGCCAACCTGAAAGCAGCAATGCAGACTGGAGGTGGGAGTCCAGCGACACACCAGGAGCTGGATGAGAAGGAGGAAATGGTGACCCGAGTCATCATTGGGGAGACGGTGGCAGGAGTTGGGGGACCGGACACTGCACAACATGACCTGAGCCAACAGCAACAGGGTCAGTAACGACCAGGGACTGGGGGGACGTGGGGAGATGGGCACAATGGCACACATGCACAATTAAGTATAGCACATCTGCGGACAAACCATGCCCAAGAGTCACAACTCCGACCAAGAGCCCAATTTACCCAAGTCTGCAACATCTCAGCACTGTATAAGCACAGAAGTGAAAGGCACACCGCCTGAAAGGGAGAAGGGCCAGCCAAATCAGAGCTGAAGGGGCAACACACCCACAATGCAGCACACACACATAAGAATCAGAGCCCCTCAACATTGACAACAATGTGGTACAAACTGCAACATTTTCACAACAGAACAGAGGACACAACTGCTGCCGCTTGTGTGTAGAAAATGGCCATTCGCATTTGGCATAGCAGGAAACTGTGAGATGATAATGTACAAGTACAACCTCACATCCCTGATGGTGTAGAAATGTCAACTATCCCGCATCAAATAGGCATCTCCTCACAAACACTCACAATGTACATTGTCATGCAGTCTGTTAGTAAACTTGTTCAATGCGTGAACATACATGTGAACACAATGTCAATCTGCATCTCCCCTTCACATTGCAGAGGGAGAATCAACACCTCCTGCAGAGCAGACCCAACAACTCAGCACTGATGATGAAGAGGACCGCCCCAACATCGACACCGACGCCCTCCAACAGCTCATGGACAGCTTCGGCACCCCACCTCCAGGAGCAGGGCAGCCCAGCTGCATCGAGGAGACCCCACCCCCTGCACAGACCACACAGCAGGAAGCACCCACCACCACGGCTGTGTCCCAGGACCCCCACGACCAACACATGGCATTCCAATGCCGTGTGATAGGGTGCCAGGAGAAGAAGGCTGATCAGCGGCGGGTGGGGTTCGACCTCATTGCAGCCAAACTAGATGCCATACGTGGGTGTCTAAGTCCCATCAGGGACAACTTACAGTCCCTAAGGGACACCCACTGTCCGCTCCATGCTCTCCAACAATCCATGGCTGACATCGCTGGAGTCATGACTCTGAGCCAAGAACAACTGTCTAGTCAGAGTGGCTCCAGCGATGTCAGCCGGGAGTTGGGACACATAAGGAGAATGATGGAGAGCTTGGAGCGGATGCAGGCACAAAGAATGTTTGCCATGGCTGCACACCAGCGAGATGTAGCTGTGATCTTCCATGCCCTGCAGATCCTCGTCACGGCATTGCCGCCACAAGGCCTGGCGCGGATGAATGCTGCTGCTACTACTCCATCCACATCTCCGCCCCCTGATGTGCAGTGCCACAAGGTGATGCAGACTAAACACCACCACCCACATGTGAGGCACCTGACACATCAGAGGACGAAGATGATGATGAATCTGGCTTTGTGGTAAGAATGAAGTGGTAAGAATGAAGTGGTAGCATTCATCTCCGCCATATGGCCTGTTTCAGCTTGGTTCTGCCCTCTGCATCATGCCCTGGAATAACACCTTCCACTGTCCCCCGATACACTCAGCGACACTCACCTTGGACCGCGACATGGACTGCCATGTTTTGTTTGGTTACCAATGACACAGCAATCACACTGCGGACTGAAGTCTTCCTCTTCAGATGAACTTGTCAATCCCTAAAGGACTCTGGCTGGCCCTCCACGGGGCAACAATGTAAAGTGGGGTTTGCATGGCCCTGTACTGGTCCAGCTTCAACACTCCACTGAATGCGAATAAAACATTCTAATTCACACAGATGTGTCATGGCTATGATCAATCAAGTATGAAAGTATGGATGAATGTAGGGACAGTGATTCCACAAAAAGGTACTCCCTGGGTAATGCTATCAATGCGCATGTATGGCCGTGACCCAGATAGGCAGTGAGACACACATTGTCATTCAAATCAACACTCATCACAGTTGAATACAAGAGAAGGTGCGTAGACTTTATTAGCATATGCGTGTTAGTACGGGCAAGATGAGTGCCACAACATGCAGACCAATGCAGCAGTATGTCAGAATGAGGAACGTTGCCAAGCGCCGCTGTCCACTCCGGGGAAGTGCCTCACCTGTCACAGGTGTGTGTTAACCCGCGTTGTTGTCCGCTCATGTATTCGGAGTCCAGGCGACTGCAGCCATGTCCACTGTTGTCGTGCGATATGTGACCAGATCTCCAAGATGCAACAAGGTGTTAGGACATGTGCAATGGGTTCCAATCTGTTGTGGCTGCAGGTACGTAGTTACTCGTCCATGAAAGCGATTGCAGCTTCGTAGGCCATCATTTCCAACATGAGGTCGTTGTCGACTTCATCAAACAGGACGGCGAGGCAATCCATTAGCAGGTCCGGACAGATATGCTGCGTCCACCCCCTTTCACCAATTAGCACTACAGCCCAATAGGGGAGCGGTTCAATGTGGTCACTGCACACGAGGAGTTGTGCAATCTCCCAGGTCCAGCTGCCAGCATGTATGCCAAGTATCAAGGCTTCCCATAAACGGGTATCACGGTGACACTCCTGGTCGTGGGCCAACAGGGGGCCACACACATGTCAAAATCCAGTTCAGCTACCGTCCTGTTGGATAGGCAGACATCCATGGACCACTCGAATATGCACGATCGACAATGCAACACAGGCTGAACGCAGGTGACGTTGGCAAGGCGGAAGCTTAGCTGGTAACTGATCCGCAGCACTGCCAATGGCAGTGCCCCCAGTAAATGCAGCATACGTGCACGGTACAGTTCCACGTGACAGGGGTTGTGCATGTGTCCGGGATGTTCTGCCATTGCGTTAGTGGCTCTGGTTGAAGCGGCACTGTTCTGACCTGCGCCAGTTCTGTGGATGAAATGCCACAGCTCGGATCAATGAGTTGTTTTAGTGTGCAACGGTTGTACGCCTGGGATGGTGTGGGAGTAAGTGTGAAGGCCATTCCATGCAAGATAACTTCGAGCAAGGACTTCTGTGTGTGGGGTGTGTATACGTTGGTCTTTCGTCGGGCTGTGTGTAGTGTGGGAGTCGTCATCAGCTGCTATAGTATCTGTCAGGGGGTGCCGGGCATATGCAATTCCGAGGTCGGAGGTGCAGATGTGCTTCCGCCTGATAGTTCAGACAAAGGAGCTTTCGTCCCTAATGTTAGTTTGTCATCTGCTTGCATTCAGGAAAAGTGATGTGGCTTGTTGGGGGTGGGGTGGGATGTGTCCGACTTTGGGATTCATGTTTGACATGTCTTGCATGTGGCAAATGAGCGGCATCACTGTGTGTTACGTTGCCTCACAGCTGCTCATCCCTCCCCCGAGCCTATTTACTTGTGTGCGCTGCGCGGTTGCATCACTTGCACTCCTACGGCACACCATTGTCATGCCTGTCTGCGCATGTCCACAATATACGCAACAGGGAGCACAAGAGGGAAATCACCAGGCCACCCTCCTCTCACAACGCATCAAAACAATAAAGACCTGGCTAAATGAGAGTTTCTTTACTGTCACCTTCAGACACTGCATCAAAAGTGAGTTTCATTTTTACTCCCACTTCATGGCACCCCGTCCAATTGCCTGCAGTCCCAAACTCTGAAATCAGTACTTTAAAAAAAGAGAATCACCGTCGATTAAGCCACCCCGCCAACTATTCCCTCCGTCACAACATGTGAGTGAAGAAAACTTACTACCAAAGTAAGTGAAAAGAGTGAGCGGGCACCTCACGTATGCAACACCAAAAGGCTACCGGCAGGTTCTCGCCAGTATGCCCACGTATATCATCATCGGTTACCCACTCACTAGAACAAAGGAATTAGTGTCCAAAAGGAGAGCAAGGAAAACAGAGAAAGGGAATCAACTGTTCCAAACCAAGAAACCCGTGCTGAGCAAAGAACCATGTGCTCAAATACTATTAAAAGCAAGTCAAGACTCACTGTCGTATTACTCCCTTTATTTGAAAATGTGAGCTTGCTCAAGTTAAAAGCACTGCATGTTGCTAACCTTTTCCAAGAAGGCCAACATGTTTCATTGCCAATCACATATGTTATGGCAAATTCATCAGGGCGTGGGGTTCCAATCACTCGCCTTTCAGGACAATGTCTTTTAATAATAAATGCGGGTTGGCTGAGAAGACAAAAAGGACAGTGATTCACTCTCATTAAAAAACCGGACCAGACACAGTCCCACTACGAGGTAATATATATCTTATTTTTAAGAGTCAAACATATATAATTACCCAGTGTCAGCAGGGGCTTTCATACCAGCCTGCACCAGACCAAGAAGGGGTGTATACATCACTATTATACCTTCTTTAAAAGCACTGCCGTTGCTTGTCAATTTCACCTATGGAGACAATGTCATACATCAGCTGTATAATCGACAAGTACCTAACCTCTTCATCTAAAAGTGCCTAAAATGTCATGGCATATCTCAGTCCCATAACATATACAAACGTTCATTTCTTGACACTGCCTTGTCAATATGTATATATCGTTACCCAACTACAACTTATCTACAACATGTCAGCCCATTATCATTGGCCGCCTTCATAATGGCTAAAACAGACCGTCTCCTTTACTTGAATAAGAGACTTGTGAGTGAAAAGTTGTAGTTGGGTAACGATATATACATATTGACAAGGCAGTGTCAAGAAATGAACGTTTGTATATGTTATGGGACTGAGATATATATGTTTGACTCTTAAAAATAAGATATATATTACCTCGTAGTGGGACTGTGTCTGGTCCGGTTTTTTAATGAGAGTGAATCACTGTCCTTTTTGTCTTCTCAGCCAACCCGCATTTATTATTAAAAAGACATTGTCCTGAAAGGCGAGTGATTGGAACCCCACGCCCTGATGAATTTGCCATAACATATGTGATTGGCAATGAAACATGTTGGCCTTCTTGGAAAAGGTTAGCAACATGCAGTGCTTTTAACTTGAGCAAGCTCACATTTTCAAATAAAGGGGGTAATACAACAGTGAGTCTTGACTTGCTTTTAATAGTATTTGAGCACATGGTTCTTTGCTCAGCACGGGTTTCTTGGTTTGGAACAGTTGATTCCCTTTCTCTGTTTTCCTTGCTCTCCTTTTTGGACACTAATTCCTTTGTTCTAGTGAGTGGGTAACCGATGATGATATACGTGGGCATACTGGCGAGAACCTGCCGGTAGCCTTTTTGGTGTTGCATACGTGAGGTGCCCGCTCACTCTTTTCACTTACTTTGGTAGTAAGTTTTCTTCACTCACATGTTGTGATGGAGGGAATAGTTGGCGGGGTGGCTTAATCGACGGTGATTCTCTTTTTTTAAAGTACTGATTTCAGAGTTTGGGACTGCAGGCAATTGGACGGGGTGCCATGAAGTGGGAGTAAAAATGAAACTCACTTTTGATGCAGTGTCTGAAGGTGACAGTAAAGAAACTCTCATTTAGCCAGGTCTTTATTGTTTTGATGCGCATGTCCACAAGCCTGACAACGACACTGTGATGTTGGCCGTTGAAGGTGGGCGGCCACGTGAGTGTAGGCCTATGGTAAGGATAGTGCAGACACAGATGTAGAGTTCATGCCTGGCTGAACTCGCGCTGCGACTAAGGCTAGGCATTTGGCTCATGCTGCGGCAATACAGATACACACAACACTTGGCATGTATGAGCCAAGACCCCGAGCGGTCTTGCGCTCCTTCATTTCTCCGTTCGTGCGAGCCCGCCCTCCGGGTGCATGCTACATTTCAACATTGTCGATTGCGGGCCGGGTGGCGCCGACACTACAACAGAGACACACGCATTAGTTACTTCCTTGTCCAGGCCAGAACTGAACCACGCCCAGAGCCCCGGGCAAATTCTTCACGCCCCTACGCTGGGCTGGCGTACGTCGGCCCAGCCCACTCTGCTTACACTTACAGGGGGGGGGACAAAGCTACGTGTCCAAGGTCTTACCCACTGCCTGAGGTGACATGGTTGCGTCCGCTGTCCACAGCACAATGTAATGTGGTAGGGCCCGGGGCCATCATGCATACATAATGACCACACGGACACACTTAGATAGATAGTGGAACTGGCTACGGGCACGTGCGCCCGGCCCCTTTATATTACCAGGGTCACATGTCCAGTGACGCCTGTGCTGGATGGGTGTGGGGTGAGTGTAAGCCAGCCCTCAGGGAGTGGTTGGTGCTGGCAACAACTAGAACAGTGATCATCGGATCACACACACAAATTCAATCATGAAGGGTCCATGACTTGCAGTGCACTGAGGTAGGGGCACCAAATCTGACATCACACACACAAGATTCAATCATAAAGGGTCCATGACTTGTAGTGCACTGAGGTAGGGGCACCAGATCTGACATCACACACACAAGATTCAAACATAAAGGGTCCATGACTTGTGGTGCACAGAGTTAGTGGCACCTGAAGCGCTCAGCGGGTGCGCAGCCTGCGATGATGCGTCGTCCGGGCGGGCCACACTGGAAGCAATGTCTGTTGCCTACTGGACTGCGCCATAAATAAATCAAGACTCTATTTGAATTGGGGGACCTGCTGACCGCAGTGTAGGCAGGAGGCAGCGGTCAGCAAGGGCCCACAGCCACGTGGCGTTGACTTGAGCTGCACAGAGTTAGTGGCACCTGAAGCGCTCAGCGGGTGTGCAGCCAGCGATGATGGCGTGTCCTTGCAGGTCAGGATTGGATTTGATATGTGTGAGCCCTGCTGACCGCAGTGGAGGCCGGTGGCAGCGGTCAGCAAGGGCCCACAGCCACGTGGCGTTGACTTGAGCTGCACAGAGTTAGTGGCACCTGGGGCGCTTAGCGGGTGCGCAGCCTGCGATGATGCGTCGTCCGGGCGGGCCGCACTGGAAGCAATGTCTGTTGCCTACTGGACTGCGCCATAAATAAATCAAGACTCGATTTGAATTGAGGGACCTGCTGACCGCAGTGTAGGCCGAAGGCAGTAGTCAGCACACACATAACTCAGCGGTGCTGTGCCGCTGGGTGCGCTGGGGGCCTGTGTTGCGGAAGCCAGCGATCGGCTGAGGAGGATGGCGGTCACGGCGGCGGACTCGTGGCAGGGTGAGGGGCGCCGCCCTGGCAGACGCGTTGGCCATCCTGGATGTGGACCACGCCCAGAGCCCCGGCCTATTTATTCACACTCCTACGCTGGACTGGCGTACGCCAGACAAGCCCACTCCGCTTACACTTACAGGGGGGGACGACACAGCTACATGACCGAGGTCTTCCCCACTGCCTGAGGTAACATGGTTGCGTCCACTGTCCACAACACTACAGACACCAGCAGTATATGTCCACATGGACATGTCTGTGCTCTGCATACTGAAGTCTGTCCAGCACATCACCGCCACACTTGGCATTGTGTACATTCTTATTGATGGGTCACTTGCCTCCTTCACACATACTTGGTTCCCACCTCTCCCCACATTCTGCAATTGTGTGGCTGAGGGGCCATGCCGTTTTCGGAAGGTCAGCTGTCTTGTTCTGCGCTGCCTCGGTGATAGTCCGGGGGAGGGGTGGGTCCTGGGGGTGGTGGCGGTGGGTGTTGTGGCCCTCTTGGGTCTCCAAGCTGCATGATCATTGGCGCCATGGCATCTGTTGGTCTTCAGATGTGGCTCTGGGCTGGGCTCCCTTTCATAATGCAGGTTGTCGTCCTGCTTTACACCAGTAAAAGGCAGGTGTTAAATCCCTGCTGCTAACGCGCCTTATCGCCTGTTTTTGGATCGCATCGCAGATCTGGCTGGTCGTTGAGAATATCGCAAAGTGGTGTTTTCGTGTGTTTTTGCACGGGAACGCCTACATATCATTAGCGTTAGTTGTCGCTCTCATCCGTGGCGATGTTTTTTGCGGAAGCTATCGCAGGAAAACTGGCGATGTCGGCTGTTTGCACCAGCTTGAGAATAGGGCGAAAAATCTATCGCCACTTTTGCGGCGCTAAAGAGCGGATGAATCGGCGATAAGTCCTTGAGAATATGCCCCTAAGTTCTTTGCTTGGTCTTTCTTGCTCTTCATCGCCAAGGACCCTCACATTTTAGAGCATCCTTTCAGTGGTATATTCTCTGCAGATTGCACATATCAGCCTTTAGCAAAAGGGCGACTGTTCCTTGGTTTTGCAAACCCAGATGGGGGGACGATCCTTCTCAGTCATAGCGGCAAAACTCTGGAACACTATGCCTGCTCATATTGCTACATCAGAGTTGTTCCCTTTGTTCTGCAAGCATCTCAAAACCTGGCTCTTCTCTCTCCCATAAATGTCTCTCCCGTCTTTTCAGTGATAGTTTTCACACTACTGAAGAGTTAACATGGACTGTCATAGAGAAACCCAGATTCAACACTTCCACAGGGGACAAAACCAGAGCCCTGCTTTTGAGGGAACAAAAATGGGTGTACCGCCTGCGGAGTCATCAAGTGGGACTCAATGACGAGATCCCATGGCACGCCCTGAATCGTTAAAACATATTCCCTACGATCAGTGAATCAGTAGTCCTTCGACTGTGCATCTATCATATTGTCACAGCACTCTGTCCCTCTCTATAATGAACCATCAATATCATGGTTTTTAAGGGGTATGTGTAATATGGTACACACAGTGAATCAGTATACCTTATGCTGGGGATTGATTATACTGTCACAGTACCCTGCTCCCCTTGATAGGGACTCATTAATATCATGTTCTACAAGGGGCATGCGTAATTTGTCTTACAATGACACATCCCCTCTTTTATGTTTTCCTCTAACCCTTTTTCTGTGAATGACTTTCATATGTCATTACACACTCACCCACTTGTAATCACCCCCTTGCTCTAATGGGTGAAGAGGCGTTTGGTCTGGAGGATAACATATACTGTACAGTAAGGGACATTTATACATTTTTACCCTACATGTATCCTATTAGTAATTGGGATGAATCATCTTCCCTCCATAAAATTGCGGAACTTGCACGCCCCCAGATAACTAACCCGCGAACCAGTATCACCTGTTCTCGGGGTGGTAATGAGCCTCCGGCCAGCGGGTCGTATTTCTAGGTTGTGCACACACATTTCTCATCCCTACAGGGACCTGGGACCCAGGGCCACACTTATACGGTGACCGGCATTACAACATCAGGCACCCTGAATATATTGGAATAGCGCTCCAGATGACGCGGGCCGACACGGCCACGTTCACGTCATCACGTGCACGACGCACATCATGTGACCGGAACTAGGAGCTTCCGAGAGACAGGGATAAAAACACTTTACGCTCGCCTCCTCGGTAATTCTACACGGCGGAAGGAGGCGAGCATCGTCGGCGGAGCACCACCCTTGGAGTAGTAAGGAGTGGCGGGGTAACCTTGGGGGACATGTAATAGTCCGCTTTTCTAATGCATCTGCCTTCTTATCGGGGGACTATAGTACAACTGATACAGCACAGCAGAATGATGGGGGACTGTGTTGGCATAAATTTAGTTCTAATTAAACAGCTTTGCGGCATTTGGCACATCATAACACACCATTATGTAACGATGTATCCACGGTCCAGTTCTCTATCTTACACCGGTAAGCGTTATGTTTAGCCACACACATCGCTAAGCTTCGTACGGCTGACCGTACCCCACTAGCATAAATTATCTGATACAACAAGCTATCAATATCATTACAACTGATACAGCATAGCAGAACGATGGGGGGACTGTGTTGGCACGAATTTTGTTCTAACTAAACAGTTTTGCGGCATCAGGCATAGCATAACACACCATTATGTAACGGTGTACCCACTGTCCGGTTCTATATCTCACACCGGTAAACATTATGTTTAGCCACACATATTGCTGAGCTTCATACGGCTGACCGTACCCCATTAGCATAAATTATCTGACCCAACAAGCTATTATTACCATTACAGCAGCCATGAACGCCTCCAACCATACTCCCACATCAATCTACGGCGAACTCGAAAAAAGCAATGGTTGAGCGTTGTGGACTCTTGTTCAGAGTATTAATATAATGACCTCTCATGTTATTTCATGTTTTATCTTTCCCCCATAAAGACTGTGACTATAGGCCCGCCACCAGTTCTAATCCGAAATAGGGGTAAACTCGGTGAGTAGACACACACCGGACCCCTGCTGGGCAGCGGAGTTGATTGTTTGGACGATAGCCTGATGGTTGCATATGCTGGAGATATTTTTAATTGTAGATATAATCACTGAAAGGTATTCAGGTATTTTTGACCTCCTCTTTTGGCATACGTGATAATAGGAGGGGCAGACACCATAGCTCTTCTGTGTGGTATGAATGACACCCCGGGATGTACTGATGTATATACGATACTTTTAACACAAAGTTGCATATACTTGGAGGAGACTACTACTCCTAATTGGTTGTTTCTTCTCTTTCTTTCTACCGGTATCCTCTTTTCCTCCCTTTTTAGTATTACTGTAGTGTAGCTCCTATTTCCCTAATAGGCTCTGAGCATTGGAATAATATATCCTATAGGTTTGACATAGGACTAAGGTCAGTATGTCCCTATCGAGTATATTAAACTTAATTACTTGTGCCAGCTAGCTCAGAGGCCACTAGAAACTCCTTGACAACAAGAAGGGAGTAGTTTCTGGCAGCCGCAAAACATGACCACTTTGTTTCCCTTTAGAATCAGAACGTGTCCCAGAGTCGTGGAAACAATAGATAACTATTTCACTCAGCTCAATCGTGCATGCTTAGTTTTCTCCAAGTTACACAGAAAGAAATAGACGGGCGTTTCAATAAAAGATTTATTGAACAGTCTTGTTTCTGGTGTAAGTAAAATGTGCTGTTACGATCACAAGACAATATGCGAGATAAATAATGTACAGTGTGAGCAGTAGAAATAAATAATACTGCGAGAGCATTATCTTTTAGTACATATGCCTTTACATAAATAACACAGACTAAAAATGCGAGTACTCATACGATGCGTTTTTAATCTAGTTCTACCCCAATGTACCTAACCTAACCTAGGTGTAGGGAGAGGTAGGAAGTAGGTGAAGTATTCCTTACTATGGTATACTAAGAGTATGTTAAGCCTAGTATTCCTAGTATGCCAAGAGTCTAGTATGCCAAGAGTCTAGTATGCCAAGAGTCCCTCTAGGTTCTTATCAGCTCCATACCTGAAGAATGAGAGAGGTAGGAATCTCTTTGCCAGACTCGAACTCCAACACCCCGCAAGGGAAGTCAGATCACTGGAAGCTGGACTCTCTGCATGCAGGGATGACAGCGTCTTCTCAGTGCGTCAGGCCGGGAAACGGGCTCCTCTGAAGTCGAGGTCTCCTCTGGTTTACAGGGGCTAGGGAAGGTATATTTATACCTGAGAGTACCTAAGAATGTTACTATTGACGTGAGTCGGACAGCGAAAGACGTCATGAATGAACCCCTAAGGAATAATGGTTCATGCATAATATATGAGTCCTTGAAGAAATCAATAGTCCTGGACTAGGGAAACTCCCGCAGCCTAAGGGTCTGTTCTTCATGTACTCGTTGTGACGTTAGGGTGGACGGATGTCGGAGACCATGCCTGTATTTGGAGTGCACGGTTTAATGCCTAAATAAGGGCTGGGATTTTATGCCTATATAAGGGCAGGGCGAATTGTGCCTATATAAGGACATGATACTGGAAAGCCCGTTTATAGACACCCTAAGAGGAATACAACACCCACTCCACTTTCGTGTGTACGATAATACTAAAATGCTAAACATTTAAAATGCTAAACATTAAATGGAGTACCGCATATTTAAAAATATTTCTTAAAAGCATTAAAAAACATAGTAAAAAATGCAAAAGGTACTGTACATTTGAAGCAAATGCTTTACATTTCAGGCATAAAGTTCGAAAATAAATGCAATTGGAATGAAAGAAGCAGTAATATTTACATGTGACAGAAAATGATCGATAAGTTGTTCAAAAATCAAAGTCATTTCATGTCATGAAAATTAATGAACTGTTTTAGACACACAAGATGACTAAGTGTCCGTGGAAGTACCGTGAAGTCTGTACTATAAGTCTAGTTCTACTTTAAGCAGATTGAAGTGCCATTTTCGTTCGAAAAAATGGGAAAAAGTTCAATTTTGGTAGAGTTCCAAGTGTTTGTAGAATGAAGGCCAAATTGTTACTTCATCTCTGGAACACTGTATGCTGAATCAGAGTCAGTTTACGGGTCTGGTGTAAACATGAGATCATCTATTTCTATAGACAAAACATCATCCACTGTAGTTGGTGTCAGTTGGAACACCTCGTGTAGTAGATTAATTGCACAGAGATGGGAAGCATCGCTTTCAGCATTGGTCGCAGCAGCAATGTTCGCGTCCGTTGTTACCTGTGTGCCTGTAGTTCTTTCTCGTATCTCAGCAGCAGCCGGAAGCGCTGTGAGATCTCAATGAATGCTGACATCAGGATTGGTAGCCTCTGGGGACAACACATAGCATGGGCTGTTATCTGGTCCAGCAGAGTATCGACATCCGTTGGCGTATCAGATGGAAATGTTAGACAGGTGTCCAACACGCATTCTTCACCACATAGCAGGCATCGTAGAACAGGTCTGAATGACAGGAACCACGTGGTATTAAGGTCCCGTAGACGAGTCATGCCCAATAGCTGTACTATTCGCTCACGGCACTTTCGTTCAAGGAGAGCTTTCTCCATTTTGCTTGGAGTGATGTCTGCGAATAGGCTGGCCATAGCGCAATAGCAGGAAGAGAAATAGAATTCCGGCAACAAGTGCTAGAATTAATGGCATGCCACCAAACACCGAATGTGCAAAGTTCGGGATGATTCAGAGTATTGTCTGGAAAGGTGCTAACAGACCGGAGCAGATGCTCTTAAATACATGTACAATTCCGGTTGTATCAGACATATTGAAGATACGTCCTATCATTTCTATGAAATGTATAGGGCAGTTTGTACGTATTAAAGTCTGTATCTCAGCCGAAGTCCTTGCTACTTGTAGATCATAGGTTTCTTTGGCCGAGGCCAATGGCACTGTTTGCTGTAAAAGCATGGCTTTCATTCTGCTCAAAGTATCAAATCTTATAAAAGAGACGTTCAGCGAAGGCCATAGAGGCGACTCCCTGACTGTGTCTATTGGGGCAAACAATACTTGCATACAGCAAGTGACCCTGGAGTTGACCGTTACTAGATATGGGATGCCTGGCAACATGCCGCAGCAACTTTGATCATTCAACATGAGGTAACTCCCATTAGAAAGTTGTCCAAACGTTGGATTAATCACAGCAGCTGGTGTACCCTGCTGATGGCAAGACAAATTTGCCACAGAACCATTACAAGCCCCGTGTAAGGAAATGTCCTGACATATAAGCGAACCGCTTAGTGCACGTTTACAGTCTGTACCGCTCAAAAACACTTCACGATCCCCACTCCAACATCTATATGTATACGGTAAATCCCAAGATGTCTTAATGTATTCCTTACCCAACCTTTCATATTTGCCTGCTTGCATTTGTTTGAGGCAATACTGAAACTGAAAAGTAGTCACAGGTAGTGTGATTTTGCCATGAATAAGCCATTCTGTAGCTGGTTTTTCTGCCACTGTGAATGGTAACTTTTCCAGTTTTTCAATGCTCAGCACTGTATACCTTGCTCCTCTTTGTGCCAGTTCGATCTGTTTATCAGTGAGATTGTATTCTGCAAACAGAGCCGTTGTGTTGATAAAACGCCAAGGCACATAGCCCGCTCGCAAAGATTGCAGCGTCCAGCTTAATAACACAATAGAACGTAATTGAGACTGGCCTTGTTGTAACATCGCCAAATCTTGTTCTAGTATGTCGATAGCAGAGGATACAATGCCATCCAATGAATATATTCTGGAGGACAAAGTTGTTAACCCATTGTCGACCACAGAGAGTGTTTTCTCTAAATTAATACGATCAAGTTCACGTATTCGTTCTGCAGCCTCCATCTGTGATACTTTCCATGCTTCATTATAGGCAGCATAAATGCCGGCATATATGAAACGTTTTTGACGCGGTTTTCTTGGTCCAAACAAGAATTCCCTAAGGTCTGCGTCCTTTTTAAGTAAGGTTAAGTGTTGTTTCACATCCTGTAGTGTAGACTTATGCAGCCAATCGAGGCATCATTTTCCTACACTGTATGTTGTTACTACCCCCGGATGTTGTCTTTGGACGTATCTTGGGTCTGGCCTATGAATAGTAAAGCCCTGAGTTTTATTCAGGAATCTTTCCTGACAGTTATTCGTGTCTGTGTGCCAGATCAACCATTTTTTCCAATCAGAATTAGATCTGTTGAGTTGTAGTATATTGTCGACTGTCACCACTGCCTGTGTATCGTTATCATTTGCAGGTGCTGGTACAGAAGGTGTGTTCATCTCTTTGATCTTGGCTAGTCCAAGACAAGATGTTTGTTGGACAGTTTCATTCAAAAACATTATTTGTTCAGGGATGATACAGGCTCTAAATAAAGCTTCTATCCCCTGCACTTGCCAATCTTTAGTACCCCACACAGTTTTTGTGTCTATTGTATCTTTCCATAAGTCGAAACCCTGTCTAGACAGTTGGGCATTAAATAATGCAGAGTAAATTTGTTTTGTATTTGTTAACATAATTTTCATTCCTGTCTTGTTTACATTTTTATAGTAAAACATTTCTGGATCAGATGTATTGTAACCTGAAAAATATGGAAATTTACTAGCAAATGTTTTTGAACTACCTTGAGGTGGTGTAGGACAATGTTCCCATTGGTTAAACATAAACACATTTCTTGGATATGCAGTTTTATGCAAATAATGATTACCATAGTGGTTATAACAATACAGTTGTTCATAGTCTGATGAACCCTCTAAATATTCATTTTTAGAAAATGCAGCCGATTTTTCTAGGTCATACATTATGTCATTAACAGTCTCAAAGTCCCAGTCATCAGAATAGGTACTGGACGAAATTAGATCACTTAGTGAAATTTTAAACAAATGTGGAATGTTCAATTGTTCCGTCGGACCGGAGATATCAAAATCTGTTTTGTCCCACACTATACCATCCTGTATAGGAACAGCTGTGATGTTCACTGATGACAAGTCTCTTGCTTCACGATGGGAAAATTTATGAGGTTTCAAAAGTACGTTCACGTCTTTTCCTTCAGTGTTCACATGGATGTATCTGCCACTTATAAGCACGCTCACAGTTATAACCACAGCTAGCCAGAGCAGGAAAACAAAAAGTCCAGATATAATCCAGAGTTCAATCCATGGAGAAACCAAATAAGTCTTTTTCAGAAAGTGAAGAAAGTCTTGTACTTGCTGCTTGAATTTGAATGATGCTGGCGTCGTTTCAGGTTCACTCGGATCTTCTGAGAACATATCAAAGTTAATGAAATAGCCAGAAGCAGTTCTATCAATTGTTGGAATTGCATCAGGATTTGTAGAAATCACTGGAACCAGTTCATCACTTGCCACATTGGTGTAGACAGGTGTATTTGGACGAACTGTTACTTGGTGTTCAAGAGGGATGAGTTCCATAGCGCTGTTGCTTAGTCCTCCATCTGTTACAGCTGAATTCTCGATTGTTATCAGTCTTTCAGTCTGAACCTCTTGGATAGTAGCGAGAGGAGTGCGTCTGCTACTAGGACGGAGTCCACGAGGCCTACTATTTAGTATTGGCCACATACTGCGGTTTGATGAGGTCGATGGACACAAATCTTTTCTCCTTTCTTCCAGCAAGGGGCGGCAGAAGTACTGTTCTTGTTCCTTGAACTGCTAGGACAGGTACTGGTTGTCTGTAAGAAGGTCCAAATTCCTTCTTGTCCGCAATTTTTTCTCTGACTAGATCCCCAACTTTTGGAATCCAGACAGGCCTTGCTGGGACCGCCGATTTTTCCCCAGTGGTGGTTGGCTGTAGGAATACGTTGCTTTGTTTCGTTCTTAACTCATTGAGTTCCTGTAAAACAGCCAAACGATCTTTGATATCAAAGGGTTTATTTTCCACCACTGTGCCTACGTGTTCAAGGTCTGGTACCCACATTCTTGTCCCAAATAGGACCTCATATGGAGTGACCCCCTAGAGAACTTCTTGGCAGATTATTCAATGAGCGTTGGACCCCACTAAGGTGTTTGACCCACCCATCACCCGAACCTAATACCCTAGCTGTTATAGACTGCTTTATGTCCCGGTTTTTCCTTTCCACAACCGAATTTCCCTCAGGATGGAATGGAGAGGAGTACCGCAATGCAACGCCCAGACTGGCCATGGCTTCTTTGTAAGCCCGAGAGCTAAACGCAGGACCCTGGTCAGAATGTAGCGTGTCTATTGCGTATGTGCCGATAAAGACTCGCAAATCTTTTATAACAGTTCGAGCGTCAGCTGAGCGCTGAGGCCATAACCATAGGAACCTAGATTCATTATTTTTGGGAATGCCTTTGTCCAGTAGGACGCAGGTGCGTAGATAGTCTAATGCTGTCTAACAATGGTGTCTGTACTGGGTTACCGCATTCGCAGCATGGTGTCTGGTGGCTCTTTCGCTGTAATTTACAGTTTAAGCAGTTGTTGATGAATATGTGAATTTCTGTATTCATTCCAGGCCACAAGTACATCTCTTTTAATGTCATAATTGTTTTAGAGATCCCTTGATGTGACAGACCCTCCCCTAAATGTGTTTCATAAATCAAGGCTGCTCTACGTTCCATGTTTGGGATTACCCTATCCCCCACTCCAGGGATTCGAGCAAAAGGAACGTTGTTCGCATCAATTACATAAGAGTACTTGAGTGGAAACTTTTTAGGTAACGCTGCCCTGCTGCCTTTGCTTGAAGCATTGACAGCCAACATTATCTCACCGTCTATTTTTGTTTTTGAACGAGTGATCGCAGCTACGGAAGCCGTCTGCACAGCCCCCTTTGCGGCTTCATCAGCCAATGAATTCCCTGCAACGTGAACGCCATCACGTTGATGACTCAGTGTGTGGATCACGTGAGCCTTTGGTAGTTCGTTTTTCAACTGAACTACTTGTTCCCAAAGCATTTTGTGCTTTATTGTGCCACCTTTCGCATCTTTGAAACCGTTTTCAAGCCAGTTTTGTATATATTCATTATACGACTGAACACAGTAAAAGGAATCGCACACTATTAGTGTGGGGAATTCTCGATCTGTACTTTCAAGTGCCAGTTTGAATGCTTGTAGTTCAGCTCGCTGAGCTGTACAATCTCCTAGAGACTGGGTTGTTGTGACCATAGGTCTGAAGATGCCATTTTGCATGCGACCTTTAACGATTGCACACGCCGCACTGTAAGCTTGCTTACTCCCTGTTGCTGGTTGAGCCGATCCGTCAGTGTAAATTATGAATTCGTACTGATCGAGAGGCAGAATTTCAGTAGGCAGAGGACATTCATGTTCATATTGCAGGAATGCTTGTGTTTTTAAATCTGGATCAAAAACATATTCAACATCTGTTGCAGCAAGAGAATTAACCCATTGTATCCATCTTGGATGTAATGCTTTAGCATTTGGAATGCTTGCTTTTGTGACCGCTTCTAAAGCTGGTACCGGGGTTACGACAATAATGCGTTTCCCTTGGGCTAAGGCTCTTTCTTTTGCTACAGCGGTTTGAACTGCTGTTAGAATTTTTTCAGTTGAACTGAAGTGCATTTCCACTTGTGTGTACAAATGAGATTTGTATGCTATTGGTATTTTCTCACCCTCATTGAAGGTTAAGTATGTGAATCCGCATTGACCCGAAATTATTCGGATCACCAAATTGCGTTGACTTACGCGTGTTTGTAAGTGATTTGTTGCTAACATGTTAGCCTGTAGTGAACGCAAGATTTCTGTGTGTTCCTGTGTCCAGTTTCTGATCGAAAAATCAGGTTTGATTAATGCGTAGAGAGGTTTAACCCTTTCTGCGTAATTTAGAATGTATGTTCTTCCAAAATTTAGGAAACCCAGGATGGATTGTAAGTTTTTTAGCGTTTTTGGAGGTTGGAGCAGCGCACACTTTTCTAAAAAGTTAGCTGCCAAGCTCTTGCCTTCACTTGGAAGCTCATATCCTAGAAATAGGACATTGAGATGGGCAATTCTGGACTTTTTAAAGTTGAACTTGTAGCCCTCAGAGGCGAAACCCAGTATAATGGTGCTCACCCTGTTCAAGTGTTTTTCCAAGTCATCGTCTGTCAGATATATGTCATCGACATAGGACAATGCCTCATTGTCATAAATTTGTAGTAACTCCGTTACCCTCGCTGAGAATAAACCTGGGCTGTTCTTGAACCCTTGTGGGAGTCGACAAAAGTGACGCTGGGTCCCCATTATGGAGAATGCTGTTAAGTACCTGCTCTCAGGTGCTATGGTTTGACAAAAGAAACCATTTGAGATGTCTAATGTTGTTTTATATTTTTTACGCACAATGTTATTCATTAATGCTGTGCTATGTGCATTTTGCACTGCAAAAGTTTTAGAACAAGTGTTTAGGTGTCTGTAGTCCAAAACTAGACGATATGTATTGTCTGGTTTGAAGCCAGGAAACAAAGGATTGTTCATTGAGGAGGTGCATGTTTCAATCACCCCTTGATATTCAAGTTGATCTAAGATCTCCCTGACCTGTTTTTTAGCTTCTTGCTTTATTGGGTACTGCCGTTGTGCAGTTGGTTCATGTTTCAGATGTATTTTATGGTGAGGTGAGTCCTCATCCCATCCTACATGATTTTTATATAATGCTGGGGCCTGGGCCACTGCCCATTTCCTTGCATATGTATATTTTAGGTGAATTGGAATATGGTTGGAGAAGGCAGGCATAATAATGTCCTCGCCATGTGGGCACTCCCTGACAAATTGTGGTGGCCAGTCCTTTTCTGCTAGAAGTATGTCATAGCCCTTTGATAGTCTTTCACCTGTCTAGGTTTGTCTCCCTCCATCCGGAGAGTTATTTCATATAACTTTTGTGGAGTACTAACCCTGGTGTCTACAGTCTCAACTGTAATGTACTCATTCAAGTCTACTATCTCCAGAAGTTCCTTCAGGTTCTGGCGAACTATTGTGACTTCTGCTGCACTGTCCAGCATTGTCTGAGCCCATTCTCCGTTCTTGAGTTGTGTTCTCAGTATTCTCGGCATGTCTGATCTTTAGACCTGCTACTTTCTTTTTGGAGAATTGAGGTTTTGCTTTAGTTTTTGGAGCGTGTTTGTCGTCTTTCGATTTCACACGTTCTTCTCTATGTTCCGATCGTCCTCTTCTTTCCGAAGTCTGTGATGAGATCTGAAAGGGACGAGAGGAACGTGTATCAGTATCTTGATACCTGTCAGGCTTTCTCAAATTATCCCTATTCCTGAGGTTATACCTCCTTTCAGAGGGCTCCTTTTGAGGAGACCTACCTCGGGATTGAGAACGTTTCTCGTTTGATTTTTGTTTAGTAGACTCCCACTTCTTTTTAGAAGATGTAGGAGTTTGTTTAATTGAGTCCTTCTCAGGACTTTCAGATAGCTTCGGCTTCACTGGTCTTCCACCCAAACTATCTCTGCCTAATTCTGCATAAGATTGTTCAATTATTCTGGGTAGCTCAGTTTGATGTTCTGTAACATCAAATTCCTTAATTTTTGGCGGATCGCCACTGCTGCTGCCTCCCCTTTAATATTAGATAATATTATTGTTGAGACCTGGTCGAAATTTTTCAGTAATTTCATACCTAAATTTAGAGCAGGCTCTGCCCCGTATTCGTTTTGAATTTGTTTCAGGACATCAGGTATTACTGCAATTGACGGAATGCCATGTGTTTTGGTATAGATGGCAGCAAAGACTGAGCCCCAAGTGGTGCAGTCTTCCAGTTGTGGTGTGATCCCCATTGGTAAACTGATTGTTAGGATTCTGTGTTTCTCATACGGGCTAGTATTTGGAAATACTGCTTCGATTTGAGTAATGTTTTGAGCTATCCAGAACGGAATTTGCTCACGTTTTGTGGGCATTTTACCCATGACTGCGTATAGAGTCTGTGGTGTAATTTTTAGTGTATTCCCCTGTTGAGGAGTTTTATTTGGAATTGTTAATGGTTGCTGGACTGGAGAAGTCCGCATGACATATTGGACCAATTGTCTGTAGATTTTTATTAACTCTGTGAGTTGAGTAAGTAAATCCTCGTCTGACATCTCTTCAATGTCAGGATGAGGTGTGTAGCCGGCTAAAATCGGCCATGTTGCTCCTGGTCTACCTAGTGGACCGAGCCTGGTAATGTTTTTGTGATGTTTTAGGGCGCCTTTAAACCAGAGCTGATGCTCCTGTTATGTTAATGGAATTTCAATGTCCTCGAAAGGAATGTATTCCTCTGGTGGATCATCTTCTTTGTAGAAGTGAAACATGTGTGTTACTGAATTGGATTCAGGAAATATTACCCATGAATAGAATACCTCTGTCTGAAAGGATTCATGTGCCTCTATCACGAAAACTGCTCTACCTCCTCTTGGTGGTAGGCCATGTTTTATAAGTTTTAGAGTGATGGCTCTTCTTAAGTTTTGAGGGATGTCTATGACACCCTCCTCGGTTTCATTTAAACCTGTAATGTTAAAAACTGCTGCTTGGGCTGGATCAGCCGCAGCTCCACCGTTTCCGGTTTCAATTTCGGAGTCAGGCATTTTGTTGTTTGAAAAATGTAGAACAAGTTTCAAGGAAACAAAGATAAGGTGCACAATATTTTGGAACACTGTATCCTTCAACGTTGAGCAAACCAAACAGCTAATATATAGGGTGTTTCCCTATGTAGCCGTGGTGGATACTTAACCCTGCCCACTCCAGACGTCTTTTGGAGTATATGGGTAGGGGTCTCTGAGAGAAAAAAGCACGGCTGAGTTACTCAGTATCTAACGTTGAATTACCGCCTTACCAAACCGTTGGGTGCCATGTAGTGTAGCTCCTATTTCCCTAATAGGCTCTGCGCATTGGAATAATATATCCAATAGGTTTGACATAGGACTAAGGTCAGTATGTCCCTATCGAGTATATTAAACTTAATTACTTGTGCCAGCTAGCTCAGAGGCCACTAGAAACTCCTTGACAACAAGGAGGGAGTAGTTTCTGGCAGCCGCAAAACATGACCACTTTGTTTCCCTTTAGAATCAGAACGTGTCCCAGAGTCATGGAAACAATATATAACTATTTCACTCAGCTCAGTTGTGCATGCTTAGTTTTCTCCAAGTTACACAGAAAGAAATAGACGGGCGTTTCAATAAAAGATTTATTGAACAGTCTTGTTTCTGTTGTAAGCAAAATGTGCTGTTACGATCACAAGACAGTATGCGAGATAAATAATGTACAGTGTGAGCAGTAGAAATAAATAATACTGCGAGAGCATTATCTTTTAGTACATATGCCTTTACATAAATAACACAGACTAAAAATGCGAGTACTCATACGATGCGTTTCTAATCTAGTTCTACCCCAATGTACCTAACCTAACCTAGGTGTAGGGAGAGGTAGGAAGTAGGTGAAGTATTCCTTACTATGGTATACTAAGAGTATGTTAAGCCTAGTATGCCTAGTATGCCAAGAGTCTAGTATGCCAAGAGTCTAGTATGCCAAGAGTCTAGTATGCCAAGAGTCCCTCTAGGTTCTTATCAGCTCCATACCTGAAGAATGAGAGAGGTAGGAATCTCTTTGCCAGACTCGAGCTCCAACACCCCGCAAGGGAAGTCAGATAACTGGAAGCTGGACTCTCTGCGTGCAGGGATGACAGCATCTTCTCAGTGCGTCAGGCCGGGAAATGGGCTCCTCTGAAGTCGAGGTCTCCTCTGGTTTACAGGGGCTAGGGAAGGTATATTTATACCTGAGAGTACCTAAGAATGTTAGTATTGATGTGAGTCAGACAGCGAAAGACGTCATGAATGAACCCCTAAGGAATAATGGTTCATGCATAATATATGAGTCCTTGAAGAAATCAATAGTCCTGGACTAGGGAAACTCCCGCAGCCTAAGGGTCTGTTCTTCATGTACTCGTTGTGACGTTAGGGTGGACGGATGTCGGAGACCATGCCTGTATTTGGAGTGCACGGTTTAATGCCTAAATAAGGGCTGGGATTTTATGCCTATATAAGGGCAGGGCGAATTGTGCCTATATAAGGACATGATACTGGAAAGCCCGTTTATGGACACCCTAAGAGGAATACAACATTACCATGACTTGCTAGAGGAAATTCCTCAACATGGAAGGAACTGGTTTTAAGGTACCCTCTTATCTCAATTGGAGGTGAGAGTACGAGCGCACTGGGACAGGTAGAGTCCTGAGGAAGGCCGGCGTGACCCTACACAAGGGGCATACACTTACGGCCGAAACATGTTGACCACCTGGCAGTAAAGGAGGGGTGCTAGGAGCACATAGTATCTCCCAATCACCACCATCCTTCACATTTTTAACCCTGGCCGGAAGGTCCAGGAATAAAGTCTTAGGCACAGCGACACTTCCGAGCTAGTTTTAACTCACACTACACTGCACTTTAACTACCGTCGTTCCCAGTTACTGTAATATTATTTTGTGTCTTTTTGTGTTGTATTGTCTTCTCCCACCCTATTACTCCACCCCGTGCGTGGCTACACCGGGGTGTTTTGTAAGCAGCCCAATGATGAAGCATGTCATACATTTGTGTGAGTGAGGGCAGTATTAACACATACAGCACGTGCCATCACGCAATATAAATATATTTTATTACTCCCTACTCCTTCTGGTGTACTATGCACACCAACCAAACCAGTAGCACACATATCTGAGTGCCACACCATGAACTCCCACAACACAAATCATCACAGCACAAACATAACATCACACCCAGGAAGGGTAGCAGTACCTCAGCAAACACACATACAACTTACCCATCACCCACAGATGCACAACTCAGGGAAACCCAGATGCAAGCAACATGACTAGAGAACTGTGCTGTTCAAACATATGCATTGCACATGAGCAACCATGACTGCAAAATAGTAGAAGAAAATAACACATAAATAATTGTGAAACTGTCCTGAGTGGCACATTGGTCCTGTACACAGATCATCCTCCCACAGTATAGTGTCACACTATGAAGTGGTGGGAAGGCTCACACTCTGGCAAGCCATGGGGTGGAAGACATGAGATTGAAGTGGTGTGTACTTCAGTAGTGGACAGGTGAGGAGTGTACAGTACACAAACACATAGAGGAGTTACTCACAATGTGTAGGCATCAGAAGCACACATAGGGGATGGTATGACTCCACATACCACATACCATACTGGAGCCAAAAATGGGTCAAGTGATAGCAATGCAGGAGAAAACTAACAAATAATGTCAGTGTGGCTGAGCAGGTCTGCACAGTGAGCACAAACAGAAACAAGACACATGGCTAATCAACAAAATACAACACAGACTTGGCAGTCACACACTCTGCATACTCACAACAGGCAGCGACAACAAGTAGGTGTCCCCCAGGAGTGCAAGGACACAACAACACACTGCACATTGCCCAACCTACAACTCCTACATGTACCCACAATCTGAAGCACATGGCTGACAATTGAAACAAACAGGCACTCATTACCTGGATCATACATGTGTGCAGTTTGCATTGCAGGGGCACACACACACCAACACTACTGACAATGACAGCCCATTCACACTGTATGACCACTCAAGTACACATATTCAAATGTACCCATGTGACTAGGAAGACAGGCCTTCACAAGATGACCACACATCAACACTGCTGTTCACACATCAAGAAAGATCACACAGATAGGATGGACCCTGGCCAGCCCGCAAGTAATCCTGTGGACAGAATTCACCTCTGTTGTGGTATTGCATCATAACATGACATGTGTACAATGTAGCAAACCTGACCATAGAATGATTAGGATAAGAGTAGATCATCACAAACAACCATCATTGCACCCTCAGGCCTCAGAGTCAAGAAGAACTAAAGTGCCTGTCACCTCTGGCAAACCCTGAAAAAGTAAAACAAGCAATTTGCAATGTTAAAGTGGCATACAGAGCATGTGTCACATGAAACCATACCCATACATAAAACCTTTTATTTAGCAAGGACATTGACAAAGCAGACAACAGGAGTAACTGTCTTTATTACATAATACACAGATAGGCATCAAAAGTAGAAAACAGCAAGGCCATTGGCCAGTGGAAAATCAAAGTATGTACATGTGTGCATGAGAAACTGCACAGGGAATGGGCATCCAAAGTGACAAACAGCAAGGCCATTGGCCAGTCCATAGTTCAAAGTATGTACATGTGTGCATGAGAAACTGCACATGGAATGGGCATGCAAAGTGACAAACAGCAAGGCCATTGGCCAGTCCATAGTTCAAAGTATGTACATGTGTGCATGAGAAACTGCACAGGGAATGGGCATCCAAAGTGACAAACAGCAAGGCCATTGGCCAGTCCATAGTTCAAAGTATGTACATGTGTGCATGAGAAACTACACAGGGAATGGGTAACACCGCACACTGCCATGGGAATCACCACAGCTCCGGGGATACAAATGGGCAGTCCAGGTACCGCTGTGGGAGAGATGGGTTTGGGAGGGGGACTTTGCCTCAGACTTGGCTGTCAGTTGAATTGGGAGGTGGCTGATTGTCGGGCCAGTTGGAGGATTGGACCTGGGAGAGAGAGGACCAGCTGAGGTAGAGGCATCAGTGGCTGTGGGAGCCTGAGGGCTGCTTGGACCGGGTGGCATGGTGGCACTGGGAGGCGGAGACATGCTGCCGTGAGGCACAGTGTGTGAGGGTGAATGTGGAGGGCTGGGTCTCCACTTCTTGGGGATTCGATAGGCAAGAATTGTCTTGGCAGGAGTGGGGAGTGGGGTGGGCACAACAGCCTCGCTCTCTACCAAAGGTGTATCAGGTGCAGGTGCCCCTCCCTGTGGGGATTTGCTGGATCTGGTGGTACGCTTGGGGTGGCCCTGCCTTTTCCCCTCCATCCCCTGTTGTCCAGGTAAGCCCCCCCACTTTGCTCTCCTGTCCCAGCTTCACAGGGGTGTGGGTGGGAGTTGAGGTTGTGGGTGAATCTGCCTTAGAGAGCTGTTTGTGCTGACTCTTTGCAGGCACCAGCTTCACAGCAGACAGGGCAACTGTTTGTTTGTCTCTGGGAGCAGGTGTGGGGATGGGAGTGTCCTTGGATGGGGGTGATTTGGATGAATGTGAGCTTGAGGCCTGCTTCTTGGCCTGATGCCCCTGAGTGTCACGTGAAGGGCTTTTGCCTTTGCGCTCCTGTGTGTCTGTTTTTTGTTTTGGGGATGGTGTCTGTGCTCTTGTCCACTTGGAGTGCTGCTGTTGTGTGCTGCGTGTGGAGTACTTGATGCCTGAGGGCTGTGGTGTGTGGGCACTCTCGTCAGGGGGTGCCACTGGCAGGGTGGTTGCTGAAGGGACTGGAGCTGTACTGGGAGCCTGTGACAGCTGAATGGCTGCCGTCACTGTAAAGGACAAAGACTGGACAGTTCTGTGTAGCCCACCCAGGTCAGAATGAATGCCCTCCATGAAGGCAACTACCTGTGCCAGCTTCTTGTCATGATCCTGGAAGGCATTCAGGAGAGTAGTCTGACCCACAAACAGCTGGCGCAAAAAGTCCACCGCCTCAACACTGAGGGCAGCAGGGGAGGCAGGGGCAGCGGTGCCTGGGGGAAGGACACTCTACCCTTCCTAGGGCAGTGGGCACGGCCAGCACTAGTCGTAGTAGCCGGGAGGGTGGGCACTGGACGATGTGTGGTGGAAGAAGAGGCAGATTTCGAACTCCCTGTGCCCGCCAACATCGAGGAGTCACCCCTGGAGTCAGATGATGCTGAGGTTGGTGTTTCTGGGCGTGATTCTTCCAGGGCACTCCTGTCCCCCTCCGAGGCGCTGGTCACATCAGTGTCAGTGAGCTCATGTGTAACAGTCGTGCCAGAAGCTTCACCACTGGTGTCCGTCCCCTGTCCTTCCTTGCCTTCGGTAGATGCTGCAATAGACAGAGACTTAGGTTCAGTATAATGCCATACTTACAAACATCATATGCAAGCAAAGCACATGACTAGAATATGATACCCCCATGTTGCCCACCACCCTGTGCAGTCTGCATGTGCAACCTTAATGCAAAACTCAGAAGATGCATGGAAACATGAATAGTTGACATGAATGACCCATGTGACGTTGACACAGCCAAATAGCTGGCCCGTGCCTCCTTGTAACCTAACATACTGATCTCTGTAAGCATACCTACGTGCCTGTGGGTGAGATAGATATACATCTCAACATGTTGTCTCAGTCACATATGAAGTCACTTTAAGGGAACAACACAGATGCTGACTCCAAAATGTCCTTTTACAATGGCCATGAGCTACTGATATCCACCATGTTGTGCTTTGAGGCACAACGACCGTTGCACATTGGTGTCAGATGTGTAGTTCTCACAATTTCCTAGTCAGGAAATGCACACATCTACGAAAGCACACTAAGATGATGCACACTGCTGTTCACTGCCCGGTGGTGTCTATGACACCCATAATGCAGCAGATGTCATAAGGCCACATCTCATCTTGCAATGTCAAGGGCCAGTGGATTGAACACATGAGAAAGTACATGTAGCGAAAATGCATGACAGCTGCACTCAACACAGAGGCCACTTAGAAGTCATCGCATCACACTAGAAACATCACAGAGCTCCGCACTGGCTCAGGGTTGGGATACATGCAGTCACTCACACCCAAAGTCACCCTTCGCAGAATATTCACCCCCAACTTGCTGCTGATGGGCCCTCAAACGTCCATCCAGCTCTGGCTGTGTCACTGCCAAGATGCGGGCCATTAGTGGTGTCATGCTCCTGCGCGCCAACCTTCCAGTCCGAGGGAGCATCCCCAGCGTCATCTCTGCCACGTTTTTGCTCAGTCGGCAGATGTCATCCCACCTCTTGTGACAGTGTGTGTGCCGTCGGTTGGAGACCCCCAGAGCCCGCACCTTGCGTGCAATGGCCCTCCATATGGCCTTACGCTGGTGGACCTTAAGCTGCAGGCATGGGAGACAAGAAGAGGAAGTTTCAGTGACAATGTGTCATGTACCACTGTGTGTCAGTACAGGAGCATGAAATAACATAGCACACCAATACATAAATGTTGGGCAGAGGCCATACAGCAGGACAAGTAGTACATTTGCAACAGATAATCTCATAGAAATGTATGCAGGTATGATGATGGACACAGTACATGGCCATCTCATACACATGCAGAATGCCAGCACAGAATGCAATGTGAAGAAGGCCCTCATCTGTGATGCAGTATGTGAGTGAGCAAGACATACAATACATAGGAAATGATGTGTCGGGGCAGACTCACTGTGTCCAATACTACACACCCCTCAATGTCCTTGGCCTGTGAATGGCTACCTGTGTCATAGAGGTCACATTTAGGGACATGATCTTACATTCTCACTCTTCTCACAAGGTCTGTCTTGTGCAATCCTCAGGCCTAAGATAGCTAGTTGAGAAATAGGGTGACAGACAACACATATGTTTCACTCTGTCCATTTACTGATGGGTCCTTGTCAAATTGGACAGTATCTGTGCAGGCCAGGGGGACTCACACTGAGGTTAAACGTGGGCCATCCTAACATTCACATGCATGTACAATATGAGAGGACAAACAGTACCTTCACATGCGAGTCAGAACACATAATGAAAATAATGGAAGGATGATATATCCTAAGTACATTAATCTGATGTGTCATAGGTGAATTTCCACCAAGAGTGTTACACTCAGGCATTTCAATCTTGTGCATAATGCACACATATCCATGGGGGCAATATGAAAACTGTACACACATCCTTCAGTACCCTCTGGACGAAACACATTTGTAATGTCACAAATGAGCATGTGAAAACATCATGGACTATGACATCCATTAGCACAGGCAATGTTTGTTCAGACTTCCACTGTCCAAACCAGCAGTGTTACTGTATGGCTGCAAAAACACTGCATGTCCCTCCCATCCTTAAATGCAGCCATGGATCTGTGGAAATAAGGCTACACACCCCATTTACCTAAAGTCAGCATGCTAGGCAGTGTATCACACAATTACATTTCCCAGGCTCAGACCAACGTTTGTATTGTTATTGCTGAAGAAGCGCTGTAGAAATGTCCATGTTGCCATCCTCCCCAAATACCCAAGTGCAATATTTACTAGGCCATGTATGGAGCATGGTGTTCCAAAAATGAGGATGCATCCACATTAACTTGCACTCACAGGCACATACTACAGCAGAGAAACATCATGTGAGCACTCTTTGCACTCTCAAACTTTCACTCTGAAACACTTACCAGTTGATCAGGAGCACCATATAGCCTCCCATACTGTGAAAGCACCTCGTCCACCAGGACCTCCAGCTCCTCTGTGGTGAAGGGACGGGCCCTGATGTTCTCAATTCTCGCCTTCACTGGGTCCAGGAGACAGGAACAGCAGCAGTTGGGGATGAAGAATGGCAGGCAGCAGTGTCTGGATGCAGTGGAAATGTGTGGCTCTCTCACAGACATATATAGCCCCCTGGGGTTGTTTGAGTGGTACTCAGCTGCTGCAATTGGTGTTCCAGGTCAGCTTTTTTCAAATGTAACCAATGACCGGGACCACGGTGGCAGTGCACGCCTACCGTGGGTTTCAAAAGTGTATTTCACTACCGCGATCGCGGTTCCCATTGGTTGAAAGGGCATGGGCATTGGCGGTGTCACACCGCGGGGCCCAGGCGGTCGCTACCGCAATCGTGCATCTTTCAATTGTACCCAATGACCGGGACCGCGGTAGCGGAGCACGCCTACCGCTGGTTTCAAAAGTGTATTTCACTACCGCGATCGCGGTTCCCATTGGCTAAAAGGGCATGGGCATTGGCTGTGTCACACCGCGGGGCCCAGGCGGTCGCTACCGCAATCGTGCATCTTTCAATTGTACCCAATGACTGGGACCGCGGTAGCGGAGCACGCCTACCGCAGGTTTCAAAAGTGTATTTCACTACCGCGATCGCGGTTCCCATTGGCTGAAGGGGCATGGGCATTGGCGTTGTCACACCGCGGGGGCCAGGCGGTCACGACCGTGAATTGGCATTTTTGAATTGGTGCCAATGACTGTGATTGCGGTGGCGGTGCACGCTTACGGCACCAATGGACACATTTTGCTATGGCAATGGCCAGTTCTCATCATTGAACAGTAGACTCTTACTATGAATCATGCCACCAGATAGTTATATTCAATGCTAGTGTGACATTTAACTCACTGATGACTACACATGCCATGTCAGTGCACAGGATTACATGCATTGGCATGTACTCCCTCACATGTCACTTATGATGTTGTTGTGCATGCACACAGATCTGTTGTGTGATGGACTCTCAAATATGTAAACATGTCAATGTGTGAGATGGCTAAGCAAGCCACAGTAATGATGGTCTGTCTACATAATGTGCCTATTTCACTGTGTAGATTGCTGAACTCATTCTGATACTTGATCTTCATGCACACACTGTGCTCATTGTGTTGTTAATGTGTGCCCTGTCCGACTCACGCAAGAAGGTGTGGCAGGTACAGCAGCTACGTAGAAGCTAGCAGTGTTGCTGTTTCAGACATGGCATAAAACAACATGGGAGGTGTCCCCCACTAAATATTCATATAAACAGGTAGTATATCCAAATATATATATCACCCACAGAGTTGTTCATTTTCAATTATTTATTATCAAAAATATACATATTTTTCTTTGTTTATATATTTTACGTTGGTTTTAACACAGTGAATTCTAAAAACCACACTTATACATATAATAAATAATCCCTATAAGTATGTACAAGGAAAAGAAGAAGAAGCCCTGAATCTGTACAAAGAAGACAATGACTATATATATATCAAAAAAATGACAAACTTACAAATCATGTGCAAAAAAACACAACACTGAGATACACAACTACAACATCAACAATGAACATGTACAGACAACAAAAAAGTCTATTGAACACATTAAATACAAAAAATGTATATATACAACAAACAAGAAGACAAGGTGAATGCGCCGACGCGCGTTTCGGAAGTACCAAATGTTAGGAATCCTCATCAGTACGCAAAATTCATCATACTTGGGTAGTGGTCACACAGGGCCATCTATATTCGTGGTACTTTATCCAACAATTGAAGAAACAACAGGGCTCTAGACATAGAGAATAATCTGTATCATATTCAGGCCGGGGCTGTCCAAAGGTGAAGCTTAGCGGCTGTAAATTAACGTGAAGCGTAGAATCAAACAAGTATGTATGAAGTCCCAGCTATTCTGTGTCAGGTGAATAGGATTCGTCTGGGACGAAACACCTGGGCTAAAGAGGTGAATGGAGGGCCAGGGGCCTAAAACCAGGTCCACAGATAGTACGAGAATATCGGGGAGATATAGTGAGATCCAACAGGGCAAGCGTAGTTATAAATTAAAAAGACGACATTCTCTAGGGCATCCTGTCCATCTAAATTTTCTGAAATCGTAGTTTGTGTGAACGCCTAATAACGTCGTAGTCCACCAATGTGTGAGAGCTAGAGGTATAAATTACGGGGGTAGGGTCCTTCCCGACATCCTGCTGGAAATGGGACATGCCTCGACATTTGAGTAGCAGCAATACGGACCGCACAGCGAGCAACCGACACTGCAGGTTTTTCTCCATACCGCTTCCCCACCCTCTTCAACATCTACATGGCCCCCCTCGCAGCCATCGTCCGACAACACGGCCTCAACATCGTATCCTACGACGACGACACCCAGCTCATCCTCTCCCTCACCAAAGACCCCACCACTGCCAAAATCAACTTCCAGAAAGGAATGCAAGACGTCGCAGTCTGGATGACCAACAGCTGCCTGAAGCTCAACGCCTAGAAGACAGAAGTCCTCGTCCTCGGTACCACCCCTTCTGCATGGGACAGCACCTGGTGGCCGACCGCCCTCAGAAGCCCACCTACCCCCTCAGACCACGCCAAGAACCTTGGCATCGTACTCAACTCATCACTCACCATGAACCGACAGGTCAACGCCGTCACCTCCAGCTGCTTCAACACCCTCCGCATCCTCCGCAAGACCTTCAAGTGGATCTCCCCTGAGTCAAGGAAGACAGTCACCCACGCACTCATCACCAGCAGACTGGACTATGGAAATGCACTCTACGCCGGCATCAACAAGTCCCTACTCTGCAAACTCCAGACAATACAGAACACCTCCGCCAGACTCGCCCTCGGCATCCCCCGACACAAACACATCAGCCAACACCTACGAAGTCTCCACTGGCTCTCCGTGGAGAAAAGAGTCACTTTCAAAATCCTCACTCACGCCTACAAATGCCTACACAACAACGGACCCAAATACCTAAACGACAGAATCAACTTCCACGTACCCAAAAGAAACCTCCGATCTCCCAACCTCGCACTGGCCGAAACCCCGTGCATCCACAGAGCCAGAGCAGGCGGAAGATCCTTCTCTCACATTGCAGCCAAGACCTGGAACAAGCTACCGGCAGACATCAGACGCGCCCCCTCCCTGAACACCTTCAGGAAGACCCTCAAGACCCGGCTCTTCGGCTAAACAGATCTGCGGACCCCCCCTCAGTGCCTTGAGACCCTCACGGGTGAGTAGCGCGCTTACAATTCCCTGATTGATTGATTGATCCTGCTGGCCACTGGAGGGGGGTTGAGCTGTCCTTTGGGCCGCATGACTGTCCCTCAGAACACCCACGAGCTGGCCCATGAGGTCCACGATTTGGCCCATACGTGTGTCCATGGACCTCAGCAGCAGGCGGAGCTCACGCACGTCTTCCACAACCTGGCCCATCTGTCCCTGGCTTTGTTCGTATGCCCCAAGGACTCTGGCGATGTTGGCCAGGGCTTCGGTCCCAGTATACTCTCGAATTTGTCCACCAGTTGCCCTCCCACCTGCCCTGCTGTCCCGGACCTGTGGCTTTGCCACTCGACGCACCCGCAGACTCACCCTGCCCTCCTCTGATTGTGTGATGGTGTTGGTAACCACTGAGGCAGGGAGAGTGTTGCTGGCAGCACTGGTGGTGGTTGAGGCCGCACAGGTCGTTGCAGCAGGAGTCAGCGCCGTTGTTGTTGCTGAGGTGGTGGTGGTGGGGACAGTGGGGGCCAGGGACGTGGTGCGCCCTGGCAGTCCGGATGGGCCAGGTTCGGGCTCCTCATCTGAGAGACGTAGGGAATCTGCATCCGAGAGTCCATGTTCCGGGGAGGGAGACTGGCTCTGCAGGTCGGTGTTGTCTTCTGCAGCAGTCAAATGTTGATCTCCTGTTGAACAGAGGTGAAATGGTCATGGAAGTGCACCCCACAAGCTTGGTGTTAGACGTTTGGATGTTACATGTGATACACCACACAGTTTACATTGATATCACTTGGTATGGCAGCAAGGTACTGCGCATCATGACATGATGTGGAGGTACCTACATTACTTGTCCATGGTGTGACATGTAAATAGATACCATGTTCCACGTACAGATTGTGTGATTACAAGGACATGTCGTCATCTAACGACTTGCAGCACATCAACTTTATGTGATGCGTCCTTTTGGTTTTCTCTGCATGGAAGACGTTAGATCTGAGCAAGAAGTGGCCATTGTAATCTTATGCATACCCTTGTCATATCATGTACTTTACGTTCTTTTACCAACTGACCATGCATGTTTTGTGTTCATATGGGCCTTCATGCTCTGCCACCATGGCACTTACACATAGCATTCAGTGCTGTGCATGATTGTGCCCTGAATTTCTTCAACATGTGACTTGGTGGTTCAAACTCTAATTTCTGTGACAGTTAGTCCGTTTTTTTATATAGCGCAGCTACTCACCCTTACGGGTCTCAAGGCGCTGGGGGCCGTAGTGGAAATTAAGTGAGCTATTGCCCAGAGTCACATGGTGCTGAGCTGAGCTGCCGCCGGAGCCGGGGATCGAACCGTGAACCCTGTGCTCCAAAGTCAGCTGCCCTGGCCGCTGCACCACACCTCTCCACTTACAGTCCTTACACTCCAGTTACATACGCTTAGCTGTCTGCACACTGGAAGTGGCTATTGGATCTATGCCAAGTTGGGTGACATGTGAGGGCTGGTGTGGTCATATGGCTCCATGCTTTTTGGGAGGAATGGCAGGGTGCATGCACTGTCTACCTACCTGTTCTGTGACACAGTTGAGGGGAATTGCTGCCACATGGTTCTGGGTGTGGGGGGTGTACCATCCTGCTGAGCTGTTGGACAAGGGTACCTGGTGGGAGTTGTAGTGCTGGCTTCCCACCCACCCACACCACCTCCCTGTTAAGATGGCTACCTACCTGTAAGTTTGAAGAGAGCAATGCAATGGCTGACACATGGTTGTGGGTGGGGGGAGTGCTCCATCCTGCTCAGGGGTGGGACAAGAGAGCATGAGAAGGCTACCTACCTGTAAGTTTGGGGGGAGCAATGCAATGGCTGACACATGGTTGTGGGTGTGGGGAGTGTTCCATCCTGCTGAGCTGTGGGACAAGGGTGCCTGATGGGAGTTGTAGTGCAGGCTTCCCACCCACTGACACCCCTCCCTGTTAGGATGGCTGCCTCCCTGTGAAGTGGAGCAGAGGAAGGTAATAGGCTACACATGGCTCTTGGATGGGGGAGTGTTCCATCCTGCTCAGGGGTGGGACAAGAGAGCATAAGATGGCTACCTACCTGTTAGGTGAAGGTGATCAATGCAATGGCTGCCACAAGGTTGTGGGGGGGAATGCTCCATCCTGCTCAGGGGTGGGACAAGAGAGCATAAGATGGCTACCTACCTGTTAGGTGAAGGTGAGCAATGCAATGGCTGCCACATGGTTGTGGGGGGAGTGTTCCATCCTGCTCAGGGGTGGGACAAGAGAGCATAAGATGGCTACCTACCTGTTAGTTGAAGGTGAGCAATGCAATGGCTGCCACATGGTTGTGGGGGAGTGCTCCATCCTGCTCAGGGGTGGGACAAGGGAGCATGAGAAGGCTACCCACCTGTAAGTTTGGGGGAGCAATGCAATGGCTGACACATGATTGTGGGTGTGGGGAGTGTTCCATCCTGCTGAGCTGTGGGACAAGGGTACCTGGTGGGAGTTGTAGTGCTGGCTTCCCACCCACCCACACCACCTCCCTGTTAAGATGGCTACCTACCTGTAAGTTTGAAGAGAGCAATGCAATGGCTGACACATGGTTGTGGGTGTGGGGAGTGTTCCATCCTGCCGGGCTATGGGACAAGGGTGCCTGGTGGGAGTTGTAGTGCTGGCTTCCCAACAACAAACACCCCTCCCTGTTAAGGTGGCTACCTACCTGTTAGGTGAAGGTGAGCAATGCAATGGCTGCCACAAGGTTGTGGGGGGGGAATGCTCCATCCTGCTCAGGGGTGGGACAAGAGAGCATAAGATGGCTACCTACCTGTTAGGTGAAGGTGAGCAATGCAATGGCTGCCACATGGTTGTGGGGGGGAGTGTTCCATCCTGCTCAGGGGTGGGACAAGAGAGCATAAGATGGCTACCTACCTGTTAGTTGAAGGTGAGCAATGCAATGGCTGCCACATGGTTGTGGGGGAGTGCTCCATCCTGCTCAGGGGTGGGACAAGGGAGCATGAGAAGGCTACCCACCTGTAAGTTTGGGGGAGCAATGCAATGGCTGACACATGATTGTGGGTGTGGGGAGTGTTCCATCCTGCTGAGCTGTGGGACAAGGGTACCTGGTGGGAGTTGTAGTGCTGGCTTCCCACCCACCCACACCACCTCCCTGTTAAGATGGCTACCTACCTGTAAGTTTGAAGAGAGCAATGCAATGGCTGACACATGGTTGTGGGTGTGGGGAGTGTTCCATCCTGCCGGGCTGTGGGACAAGGGTGCCTGGTGGGAGTTGTAGTGCTGGCTTCCCAACAACAAACACCCCTCCCTGTTAAGGTGGCTACCTACCTGTTAGGTGAAGGTGAGCAATGCAATGGCTGCCACATGGTTGTGGGTGGGGGAGTGTTCCATCCTGCTCAGGGGTGGGACAAGAGAGCATGAGAAGGCTACCTACCTGTAAGTTTGGGGGAGCAATGCAATGGCTGACACATGGTTGTGGGTGTGGGGAGTGTTCCATCCTGCTGAGCTGTGGGACAAGGGTGCCTGATGGGAGTTGTAGTGCAGGCTTCCCACCCACTGACACCCCTCCCTGTTAGGATGGCTGCCTCCTGTGAAGTGGAGCAGAGGAAGGGAATAGGCTACACATGGCTCTTGGATGGGGGAGTGTTCCATCCTGCTCAGGGGTGGGACAAGAGAGAATAAGATGGCTACCTACCTGTTAGGTGAAGGTGATCAATGCAATGGCTGCCACAAGGTTGTGGGGGGGAATGCTCCATCCTACTCAGGGGTGGGACAAGAGAGCATAAGATGGCTACCTACCTGTTAGGTGAAGGTGAGCAATGCAATGGCTGCCACATGGTTGTGGGGGGGGAGAGTGTTCCATCCTGCTCAGGGGTGGGACAAGAGAGCATAAGATGGCTACCTACCTGTTAGTTGAAGGTGAGCAATGCAATGGCTGCCACATGGTTGTGGGGGGGAGTGCTCCATCCTGCTCAGGGGTGGGACAAGGGAGCATGAGAAGGCTATCCACCTGTAAGTTTGGGGGGAGCAATGCAAAGGCTGACACATGGTTGTGGGTGTGGGGAGTGTTCCATCCTGCTGAGCTGTGGGACAAGGGGGCCTGGTGGGAGTTGTAGTGCTGCCTTCCCAACAACAAACACCTCTCCCTGTTAAGATGGCTACCTACCTGTTAGGTGAATGTGAGCAATGCAATGTCTGCCACATGGTTGTGGGTGGGGGGAGTGCTCCATCCTGCTCAGGGGTGGGACAAGGGAGCATGAGAAGGCTACCTACCTGTAAGTTTGGGGGGAGCAATGCAATGGCTGACACATGGTTGTGGGTGTGGGGAGTGTTCCATCCTGCTGAGCTGTGGGACAAGGGGGCCTGGTGGGAGTTGTAGTGCTGCCTTCCCAACAACAAACACCCCTCCCTGTTAAGATGGCTACCTACCTGTTAGGTGATGGTGAGCAATGCAATGTCTGCCACATGCTTCTGGCTGGGGGGGGGGAGTCCTCCATCCTGCTTAGCTGTGGGACAAGGGGCCCTGGTGGGAGTTGTAGTGCTGGTTTCCCACCCACAAACACCACCTCCCTGTTAAGATGGCTACCTACCTGTGAGTTTGAAGAGAGCAATGCAATGGCTGACACATGGTTGTGGGTGAGGGGAGTGCTCCATCCTGCTCAGCTTTGGGACTAGGGTGCCTGGTGGGAGTTGTAGTGCTGGCTGCCTGTACACATGCCCCCATGGAGATATTGCTACCTACCTTTGGGGTGAATCAGAGGTAGTAAATGTTAGATCTGTGAGACACGTGTTGGGGAGAGTGTGGTACACATGAGTGCATTTGGGCCTACGAGGTGTTGCTTTGTAGTTGTGCAAGACAGTACATAGCAGTGTAATGATAGCCATTTGTTGGTACTTACCAGCCTCCACTCCCCGGGGTATTCCTGTGAGACTCTCTGGATGCAGTATGGCAAGCACCTTCTCCTCCCATACGGTGAATGTTCATAGTGGAATGGGAGGGCCACCGCCAGTCCTCTGAGCCAGCTTCCGGTTCTTGTTGTTACGCTCTTTCACCTTGGTCTTGAGGTCATTCCACCTCTTCCTGATCTCCTTCTGGGTGCGTGGGATGGTCCCTACTGCATTGACCTTGTTGACTATCCATGCCCACATTTGATTTCTGGTGGCTAATGGTGTCTGTTGGACCAGGTTTCCAAACAAATGTGGTTCTACTCTGATTACCTCATCTACCATCACTGACAACTCATTGTCAGTGAATTTGGGCATTTTCTTCTGTGACATGGTGTGTGATGTGCAAATAGGTTAAAGGTGCAGGTGTGAAGGTGGTGGTGGTGATGTGTGTGGTGTGTGTGTGGTTGTGATGGGTGATGTGTGCAGATTTGCCTCTCCTTTGTGCTGTGGGGTTGGGCCCTTCAGTTGTGGAGTAGTGCAAAAGATTCTGATCAGGGAAGGGGCTGGTTTTATACTCAGCTGTGTGGGTGGGTCAAGAGGGAGTATTCATGTCAGGTGTGTTGTGTGGGTTGACCTGGGATTTGTATTTTTTACTTGCCATGGGAATGTGTCATTGGGGTATGTTAGGTGTTTTTTGAGGCTGAGCCAGATTACTGGCCATACTTGGTGGCCTTGTTGTGTGGTTGTTTTCGACCGCCATTGCTCTTCCGGAGCGACCGCGGCGGTCGGAATACAACACCCCTTCCAACGGCTCTCCCATTCATCAATGGTTGCGATCGCGGCAGTCGGAAACAACTGATCGTTCCGCTGTCACCGCAATCGTATCCTAATTCCACGTGCGGTCAATCCGCTGGCCGTGCAGCGGTTTTGGGTCTTTCCGCATCAAATCTGACTGCCGCGGACAGATTTTCACCTGCTCCGCACGCTCCCGGCGGACTTTCGTGGAATCCGCCCGCCGCGGTCGGATTACTCTGGCGGTTCATCCTAATCTGACCGCCGGTTTTCCCGCGGTACATGCGGACGGTTGATTTCCGCTACCACGACGGTCGGAATGCTTTTCCGACCGCCATCATAATCCGCCCCTATGTTACCAAAAAATGTACTATATTTGAAAACTGGATAAAAAAAATGGTATATATAAAAAGATATTATTTTGAATGTTACAAATATGTTATGCTTTGTAATTAAATATTCATACCATCAAAATTTATGATTTTTGTTTTAATTCTATAATACATTTTCTAACCAAAAAATGCAAAGAATTTAATTGTAAATAAAAATATAAATGTTTTCACATAAAGAAATGTTGAAAATAAAAACTAACAAACATCTATGTACTTATTACAATATACATATAAAATGTACACATTTTTTTCCATAATAAATAATAAAAAATTCCTATTACTAATTTCCAAATAAAATAAACTCTGAAAAAAATCAGAATACCCCCCCAAAAATTACAATGCCAACAACAAAAATTGCTACACTCAACAAAACTACTGTATAATAAACCATAATAATTTACTATTCCAACTCCAAATCCAACTAAACTCAGGGAAAGTGCTGGATAGTAAACCATAATAATTTACTATTCCAACTCCAAATCCAACTAAACTCAGGGAAAATGCTGGATAGTAAACCACAATAATTTAATATTCCAACTCCAAATACAAATTAAATAAAGGAAAATACTAAATAGCCCCCCCTATATTGATCTTTGAAACAAACAAAAATATATTCTTAACAAAAATTTTTTTACTTAATTTTTAATATTTAAAAAAAAACAATACAATTTTTGTTTTTAAATTTTTTAATACTTTCAAATTCGCTACAAATATTTTAAATATATTAAAAATTTAAAAATATGTTTTAGTTTAATTTAAAAATGTTAAAAATAATTATTTACAAATACAAATTTTTGATAATTTTAAAATGTTTTACTTTTTTAAAATATTATTAAAAATCATAATTATTTCAAACAATTTACATAAAATATTACACTACACAAATAATTTTGAAATGTACAAAAATTTAAATTTAAAATTTTAAAAATATTTTTTTCGACGCAATATTTTTAATTACTCTCCACCCTTATCCCCTATAAACCCAACATCCTGCTCCTAAAATATATACAAATTTTAAAATTATATAAATTTTTCAACATTTGTAAATTACTCCCCACCCTTATCCCCTATAAACCCAACATCCCGCTCTTAAAATATATACAAATTAAATTTTTATATTAATTTTTAATCAACATTTTTAAATTACTACCCACCCTTATCCCCTATAAACCCAACACCCTGCTCCTAAAAATTATATTAAAACAAAAAAAACATTATTTAAACATAAAAAAATATTTAAACATTATAAATTTACTAATACAAAACTACTTAAAAATAAAAAAATTAGAACATTAAAAAAATAGAAACCATAAAATCGATATTATTTACATCGATATTTTTACCATCGATATTTTCAAATTCGATATTTCTAAAAAACATAAAAATCGATATTTTTAACATCGATAAAACTTACTTTGATATTTAAAACAATCGATATTCTTACCTCAATTTTCTTGCATGTCGATATTTTTCCATCGATATTCTTTCTCTGCACCGTCTGTCCCCCTCTCTCTTGAAGAGGATGTTTTACGACCCCTCCCCTTGCCATAGCATTCCTATGTAGCAGAACCCTTCTCCTCCCAGAATGGCTCTCTGACCCCCTGGCTACATATTACCTTCTCAAAAAGCCTGGCTAATCCACTTAACTCTGACCAATCAGGTCAGAGCACTAGAGGGCTGAGTTTTGGCTTACAGACAAGAAAGTCTTGTCTGAACATTTTAGGATACATTTAAAGAATAGCATATTGTTGGATTTATCAATTCCATTCTACTGAGTCCTTGAATGATCTTTTCATGGCTTCCCTGTCTTCAGTTATTAATCAATAACTTCTTGCCATGTTAACCTATAGGGCTGCAGATCTGCAATGGATTGATATAATAATGTTCTTTACAGTTTCATAATTGAAATTTACATAAAGATATGCTCAAATTTATATTTATTGAAGTGGATTTTTCATTTAGGGTGATCAACAAATATTTCAAATGTAAATCATTCCAAATGCACGTAAATGTAACATACCACATCATTCATAGAAGCAGCCATTCTAAAAGGGCCGCAGTGTCGATGTGTGACTAAGGAGAGCTTCCTGGGCAACAGGCTTGGGTCCTAAAGTGTCTCTGGCCTTTTTAGGTTTCGCCTGCCCAGCGCTTGTGCTGTGCTTGTGAAATCTCTTGTATTTACTATATATTTAAAGGGGGCTGTTATAAGTTCCCATAGCCGATTTACTGTGTTCTTTCGCTTATGTGTGGAACTTTTTTTTTAACATTCCCCTGGCTGCACGCATTTACGATATTTCTACTAAAGCTATTCACACTGTTTAAGGCCCATTCACTGTCAAGATAAGATATCTTCCCACTGAAAAGGCAGATAGCTTCTGGAATACTTGCTTTTTGTGTCTTAGTTGTGTAAAGCAGATGCTTTAGCCTTAGAACGTTTGTGGCATTTCCTATTCATGCCTCAGTACCTTTCTTTGCACTTTGCAGGCATTATCGGATTGATTTTTTCAACTTAATTTGGCCATTATGATTAAATTCTAAATGTTGTAATAAGCATTGCACGTTAAAAATAAAGTTAATATACAAGAGCTATGCTATATTTTACTACTAAACAGGCAGCCACAAGTGCAGTTACCTTGCAGACAACAGTGTCATTATTTGAATGGTGCAGCAGGTGCAGTGGTACTGGGCCCAAAAGTTGTCAGAACTCCTCTAAACTCCAAATATTAAGTTATTTTACTACTATACAGGCAGTCACAATTGCAGTTATCTTGCAGTTAAAAAGGGCTTGATTTAAATGGTGCAGCACGTGCAGTGGCACCAAGGCCAAAAGTTGTCATGGCTTCACTAAACACAAAATATTGCTATATTTTACTACTAAACAGGCAGTCACAAGTGCAGTTATCTTGCAGGCAACACTGTCATGATTTCAGTAGTGCACCAGCTGCAGTGGCACCAGAACCGAATGCTCCAGGCACGCCACTAAACATTGATTATTGCTATATTTTACAACTAAACAGGCAGTCACAATTGCAGTTACCTTTCAGGCACTAGGTTCATGATTTGAATGGTGAAGCTGGTGCAGTGGCACCTGGCCAAAAAGTTGTCAGAACTCCTCTAAACACCTAATTATGCTCTATTTTAGTACTAAAAAGGTAGTCACACTTGCAGTTATCTTGCAATTCAAAGGGGCTTGATTTAAATGGTGAGGCAGGTGCAGTGGCACTGAGGCCAAAAGTTGTCATAACTCCACTAAACACCAAACATTGCTATATTTTACTATTAAACAGGCAGTCACAAGTTCAGTTATCTTGCAGGCAACAAGGTCATTATTTGAATAGTGCAGCAGGTGTAGTGGCACTGGGTCCAAAAGTTGTCAGTGCTCCTCTAAACACCTGATATTGCTGTATTTTACAACTAGACAGGCAGTCATACGTGCAGTTATCCAGCAAGCACTAGGGTCATGATTCCTGTAGTGCAGCTGGTGCAGTTGCACCAGGGACCAAAAGCTCCAGGCACCCCACTAAACACCTAATATTTCTATATTTTATTCCTAAACAGGCAACCACAAGTGCAGTTACCTCGCAGACAACAGGGTCAGGATTTGAATGGTGCAGTAGCACCGGGCCCAAAAATTGTCAAAATTCAGGATTTGAATGGTGCAGTAGCACCGGGCCCAAAAGTTGTCAGAATTCCTCTAAACACATAATATTGCCATAGTTGATTACTAAACAGGCAGTCACGATTGCAGTTACATTGCAGTTAAAATGGACTTGATTTGGATGGTGCAGCAGGTGTAGTGGCTCTGGGGCCAAAAGCTCCAGGGACCCCACTAACCCAGATTATTGCGAACTTTTACTACTAAACAAGACAGTCACAAGTGCATTTATCTAGCAGGCAATAGGGTCATGATTTGAATGGTGCAGCAGGTGCAGTAGCACCAGGACCAAAAGCTCTAGGCACCCCAATAAACACCTAATATTGCTATATTTTACTTAGGCCTGGGCGGTGTTCGCAGAGTTCCGCTATGTGGAACTCCGCAAAGTGACCCAAAAACTCTGCTGCGCTAAGCGGAGTTCTGCAAGTGGCGGAGTAAGTTAGGACGCACCCTTCGCGCTGATTTTTATCGTGGGGTGTTTGTCCTACGCTGGAAAATCAGGGCGAATGGCACCATGTGCCGCGCAAGAGGGAGTTGCTTCTTTCTGCCACTCTAGTAGATGTTCTACTCGAGTGACAGCTTCCTCAACGCGAACGGAAGGTTTCTCAACGCAGCATTGTGATTGGTTTTGAGCAAGGGAATGGGGGCCTGGGCATGTTCTCCACGCAGGCTGTAATGCAGCCTGAATGGAGAACGGGGAAAGTGCGCATGACTGGTTTGGGCTGTCTGAGAGGGCCGATCAAACAGTCATTGCGCACTTAGGAGTGGGCAAACCACCCCTCCTCTGAGAGCAGAGCAGCCCCGCCCACCCGCAATGCAGCACAAACAAAAAATGATAATAACTGAAAGTTAATATCATGTTATGTTTCTACTTCTCGCACTGCTTTAAAGCAGTGGGGTGACGCTCCTCCTCCAATGCGCAGGAGCTGCCACTGGTTCAATGGGTGTTGCTGTGGGCATTCCCACGCCAAACCAATGGAATCTGAAGCATTCCCAGGTTTACGAGAAACTGTAAACCTTTGGAATGCGTCAGAATCTAATGCCACCCCAAGGGTGACGTTTGGGAGGCGTTACGAGGATAAATGTTTTCATTTCTCCTCTTTTTTTCACTTTTTCAATGAGTGCAGCATTCTGCAGCACACAGAGAAAGAGGAAATAGCCTGGATTGATAGGTTTTGTGCAGGTAGGTGTCCCTTCCTGCACAACATCAATCAACTCCGCAACACAGTCACCCTTGCACCATGGCGCAAGGGTGCCTGCATTGGCGCAATGCAGCCATTGTGCGTCAACGTAGGTAAAAAATACATGGGGGCTTATTCATGAACCCCTTCCGACAGTTTAACGCCGCCGGTGCGTCATTTTCTTGACGTACTTGCCGCGTGAATTTTGCACCACGTTGCGCAGTATGTACAAAGTGACTCATCTAGATATATGCGTGACCTTGTAAAGCCCTGTGCCACATTATACCTGCATCAGGTATGATGAATGCAGGGTGGGCGTTTCCACGCAAAAAAGCCTCCTAGGAGTGGCACAGTGAAATCTATCAGATTTCACAGCAACAATTCTAGGATGCCACTGCGTAAAAACATTATGCCTGCCTCATGGCAGGCGTAAGGGTGACGCAGTGCCATAGAGATAGGCTGGGCCCAAGCATTGCTGGAGTTGCGTCATGCTTGCAACACAACTGCAGCAATGCGTGACTTTAGCTCTGACAGATACGTCAGGATTCCAGACGTATCTGTCATTCATTGATTGTGACACGGAGTGCCGTACAGTAAATACGGCGCAGCCAGGGCACAGTGAAAAGTGTCCAATCGCTGTTTTATCAAAGTGATGCGACACTTTTCATGAATGGGGCCCAGGAATGTGCCTATCTTATTGATACGGCGCATTCCTGACCTTATGTTTTGGCACAGGGCAGCGCAGCAATATTCCTTGCAGCGCTGTCCAGCACCAAGACATCTTATATGTGGGCCCAAGTGTTTGCATCAATTTTAAGACCAGCTATTTTCTGGCCTTAAAAACTGTGTCTAATTGGACTTAGCAGCAGTTTTGGGGGGTTATCGATGTACTGGGATTTCCTTGTAAATGTTGCAAAGTGTGTTTAGCGGCAGTTTTCTCAGGGGAATGCCTATCTTGCATCTCATTTTCGTTAAATCCCGCAAACAGAAGTGGTGACCTTGAAAATTCACGTTTACCCCTAGAAAATTGGCACTAACTGCAGTTAGCGACAACTTGTAAATAAGGCGATAAAAAAAAAACCACTGTAACGTCAAAAAATGTACGCTACGGCGGTGTTAAGTTTTTGAAAATATGCCCACCTGTCCTTTAGTGTTATGGATTAAAATGGAATTAGGAGGCCATCCTAAACCTCACACCATCTTCACAATGGTAAAAAAGCCACAACAAGTCTCAGAATGCGGCGTGCTTTTGGCTGCAATGCCCAGACTAGCCGAAGATGCCAAAAGCAACTTTAAGAGACGAGTAGGTAGGCCCGATGATGGAATATGATGAGGCAATGGTGGGCAGCCATAACCAGCTCACCCTCGCTTAGGCACTTGTTTCCATGACAATGTCACCATAAATACATACGTTCATTCATCACACATAAATGACATACCCAAAAAGCCCATTCAAATACTGACACTCAAAAGTTCACCCCAACCCCCACATTAATTAATTCTTCCTGACACTCCCATCTGCACATTACATAACACGTCCATTTAAATATGTCACAGCTACTCACCTTTCAATGCTTGTTTATTTTACAAATTTGCACATGTGCCCCCCAGTTCACAATTTAACATTTTACCCCCAAACAATGTTCTTTTTGGAAAAAAATCATTTATACAATAGGTAACACTCTTTTGTAAAGACCTCATTTAGCACAAGAGCCAGTTCATTGGTGCCGATAACAGGTGTTTAGGCCCCACCTACAGACATCTTTAGCTGTTTGTTGTCAATGACATATTGTCTCTAGTACATTTATTTATAAACTTACAGTATTATTTACAGACTTACAGGTCCACCCCTTCCTCTTGATTGGATGGCTTTCTTCTCTAGATCTTTTCCCTGCTTCTTATACAATGTATTTCCTTCCTATTCTTTCTTTGTTCTGCCTATTTCTTATTATATTCTGAATGAATGACGTGTGTCCTTCCACTGCTCACATTCAGCACTCCATGAGAGTGCATGTGTTTTCTTGCTCTCACCCTGGTGTGCTGCTTCCTCCGACAAATCTCCCTGCTCTCCGTGTGCCTCCCACCTCCCCTCCAGGGCTACTCCACTGCTCCCCAACCCCTCTTCACACTCCTCTGTTGCTCCACTGTTCCAATACTCCTCCACCTACTCAGCGGTTCCACTTCCTACCTCCCACCCCTTACTCCGTTGCTCCACAGCCCCTCCTGGTCAAGTTCTTTTTTGTTTTTTTTTGTTTTGAGAGCCCGTCAGCTGCAGTTTGCTTCCAATCTCTCCTTTCTTCTTCTTTCATTTTCATGCATATGTTATTGAGTGAGCATTCCAAGATTGGTGTCCAGCATCTTGGAAGGGTAAATTAAAAACCTAAGAATGTGTCTGCCGTGCCATGATTATTGTGTGCGCATGCGCATGCGCTTCCTTAAGCATCTAGCCGTGGCGTCATGACGCAAGCGAGCGCATGCTTCACCACACACGCACATGTATATTTCATCATGCCTTTGTTTGATTTATTTTTCCCAGTGCCGAGCAGAATTAGGAAAGATTGTCAAAGCCAGTAGGTCTGCATTGACAAAGCCAAAGCGGGGGATTGAATGGGTTTGCCAATGCCTGTTACTTTTATTGTTATGTAATGCAACAAAGCATTTCAACATTTGAAAGCACACAAACACTTGTGGGTGTTTTCCTAAGCATGCCTTACATTTTTGAGTTTTTTCCCCATTTTTGTAACTGTATCCCAGCGCAGTCAGGTGAGTTGTGCCCCCCCCATCACAGGAGACTATATATGAGCCGGCACAGCAGGGCACTTATACATCCCAGTGCATAAGTGTTTTACGGAATGTTCACACACTTAGGACCTGATTTAGAGGCGGGCACTAACAGGACATCTACCAATAAAAATCTGCTACGATCATCGTTCCGCTTCGGGGGTGGCAGAGTCATTGTCAGCTCCAAAACTGACATTGTGAGGGAGGAGCCATAAAAGGAGGGCGGAAGCCAAGGGGGGGGTGGGGAGGGGAGAGTTACTAGTCATTGGTTATGGCTTGTGTTTTTCTTGCAAGTAGGAGGGGCGGGTTTGACAATCAGCGACTGATCTGGCAAATAATTGAAAATATGGAGACCCTAATATTTCCAGAAAGTCTGCAGTTCCTCTAGCCAGGGACATAGCTATTAATGGTGCAATAGGTGCAGCAGCACCCAGGCCCTGGATTCTGCAGGTCCATTAACCCTTGATTATTGCTGTATTTTACCACCGAAGGGCGGAGCGCTGAAACTTTTCAGACACTCACCCCCAGTCAATTTGATCATTATTTAGCTCACTCCGCCATCCCAGTTCAGTCCCTGCCATATGCAAATCAGTCTTGACCCTGTGCCTCTTGGGAACAGTCCAGCCCAAACTTCCAAGCCAGGTCCTCCCTTGACCGGAAACAAGCATCCTGGGACCGGTTTCTGGGTAACACCCCTCATCAGCCAGGCTAGCTTGAATCCAGTGGCAAAGTCAGAAAGGGACCCACGTCTGGGCATACCCTGCCAACTTAGGGTGAACAAAGCAAACACAAGGAGGTGATGGATGGAGTGCTGAAACTTTTCAGACACTCACCCCCCAGTCAATATTAGATCTGCGTAAAATCCTTCATCTTTATTTAGCTCACTTCGCCACCCCAGTTGAGACCCAGCTATATGCAAATCAGTCTTGACCCTGCTCCCCATGGGAACACTCCAGCCCGAACTGCCAAGCCAGGTCTTCCCTGGACCGGAAACAAGCATCCTGGGACCGGTTTCAGGGGAACGATGATGGATTCAACCCAGATCTAATAGTGGCTGGAGGTGAGTGTCTGAAAAGTTTCAGCGCTCCGTCCATCATCTCCTTGTGTGTGCTGTATTTTACTACCCGAGCAGCACTCAGGCCCTTCTTTTCTTTGCACTAGGATCCTAGGCAGCCTTGCTGAACCAGTACCTGAGGCGGTACAAGCTTGTACACCAGGGCATATATTAATCAAAGGGCACACTGGGCCAGTTTGCCCCACGGCACACCTTTCTAAAGGTGTGCCTGGCACAGACCAGGATAGTGCACCCTATTATGATGAAGATGCTGCCCCCAGGGCAGCCATGAACTAGGGACAGTGCACTCAGTGAGACCCAGCAGTGGTTTGAATCAGCTTCTCAGAGTTTCGCAGTGCAAGCAGCAACCCGCCTGCACTTTACAGAGGGCATAGAGATCTCCCTGCAGGCTGGTGAAGTGAATGACTGCATCTACCTTCAAGGGGATGACAGGGGGGTCCATGGGACCCTCTCACAGGGCTGCCCTCAGTGGGTGCCCTAACAGTGTGAACCTCTTCTGTGACGCACCGTCAGTGTGCCTCCTAAGGGCATGTTTGCCTCTGCAAAGTGATTCACTCCTTTGCATGGGCCACACTCCATGCAAATGAGGGAACGCCCTCTCACGATAGTGCTGGCGTAAAATGAGCGTCAGTGCTGTCAGCATTACAGAGGGGCTGGACAAGTGTCTGTGGCCCCTTCTGTAATACCAAAGTGCTCGAGGGGCGCACATAGTGGGCACATGCACCCGTTGCTTCCCCATGGCACTGTGAGTAATATTCCCCTGGACTTAAATACAGCTTTAAATCCTTTGGCAATGTAAGCCTTTTCTCGCCAGCCTCCTACATGACAATGATGGCTTGACATTTCCATAAAATGTTTAGTGACTGTAAGAATTGTAACTGGGTCTCTCCCTTCACACTGGCAGAAGGACTGGAGGACACCACTTCAAGGTAATTATTTTATTACAGTGTAATGAAGCATTCGCAGTAGAATTCGTGCTTCTGGGCTGTATCAGAAAGACCCCCATTGTTCAGGGACCCCTTAGGTCTTATATTTATCAGCGTGGAAAATAAAAATATCAGCACATAATGAGGACTGACTGCCAGCCTCTCTGCATTAAACCGTGCCAATCTGTCCCCTGTTTGTAATCCAAGCTGTAACACTCACAGCCCTGCTGGCGCATGGCACACCCAGGACCCCCACCTGCTGCTGGAGCCAGACAAATATCACTCTTTAGCAGACTTGTCCTCTTTGGCAAACTGAGAAAAATACTGTTCATATTCCATGTCTTTGAATGATTCTATTAAAAAGGCTCAAGATATTTTAAATATGCACACTGCTCATGGGAAAGGACACTGGGGTGTGGTTGAATATTTGTCAAAACTCCAGCCACAAAACATTTTATTTCATGAAAAATGAATAACAACGTGTGGCTTTTTTCTTGTATCGTATAAAATGTTTATTTCGGATTCAAAGATCCATAAAACACAGTACAGCAAATAACCGGATAAAAACAAATAAATAAAAGGCAATAAAACCAGCAATCGCGTACAAATGTCAGTCCCGCAATAGGATAGGAGAAAAAAATAAATAAATAAAATGAGGAACCTTCAGAGGAGATGAAGCAGCATCTACAAGATACAAACTTTGTTTGACGCCGTCTGAGCGAATAATCCAGGAAAGAACAGGGGAACCTACTCACTAAGGAACCAGGGTAATAGTTATATTGTGCTTATGTATCATAACCTCATAGTATATTATTCCACAGGAACCATTGTTTTTCCTATATAAGCGAATAATCCAGGCAGAGTACAACAAAGCCAAGATCCAAACAACAAACCTCTCTCGTGTCCGAACATAAAGTGCGCAGTGCATGAACTTGGTGACGAAAGGCCAAGAGATTATACTGGCCTCACCATAGTCTTTGCGGTCTGTCATAGGCTGGACAGAAAAAGGCAAAATGGTGCCAAGTTCCTTCCGCTGAATTACTGGAGGGACACACATAGAACTGCAACACTGCAGAGCCATGTACCTCCATTTTATAAAGAGTTGCAGAGGGATGGGGCCTGTGAGGATGTCAAAAAATTATTAAAAAGTGACTTTTTATGTTTTGGCAGTCAGTGGATTTACGTGTCTGGCGACTTTGGTTGCAGAATCAGTAGTGCTTTGAAATATTACATATGGACTTGTACATACACAGTATATACACTTTATATGTGGATATTACGCCAGTCAGTTATTTTCCATAATTTGCAAAAAAAATGGCATATTTCCAATGAATTATGGATTCTATTTTTTTAACACAGTACAATGTTTTTACTAAAACGAACTTTACAAACAACACAATTAAAGCCTCATGATTGTGTCCGCGACAACCCGCCAGACTAGCGCAGCCGTTAACTTATTGCTTCGACTTCCGGTGTGAAAATGTGTTTTAGCAAACTCACTGAACCCAAATAAATATGTAATATAAAAAATGCATTACATGCAAGGTATTCGATGGTAAAACAAAGCCATTCTGGGGTTCTGGAGGGATTTTTAAACAAATTGGCCTTTGGACCTCTGGTTTATTACAAGAACTCCTCGGCAGTGTCATTGGGCGGCGTTTCTCGGTTACCAGTTATGTATCTCATATGCATTCATTAAAAACAAAAAACAATGTTATTCTTTAAATAACAATGAAAAGCAATTGAAGATTCAATACTTCGGGAGAATGCTTTGCAGGAACCTTCTTTAAGGAAAAGGGGTGACCTTTTGGAAGAGACAAGCTCCTCTTTTTCCTCCCCCCATCCATGTGTCCAGATGCCATGTGCCACCTGCCATGCTCCACACGCCCAGGTATCTTCTTTAGCCAGTAGAGCTTTGAACGCTGGGACATGCAGTTTTTCTGTGTCATTAGAATGGCCAATTTAGAAACAGCAGCATCGAAATATTCCTGGCGAATAAACCCAGGCATTGCTTGTGGTGTTGAGATGACACCTTCACCTGCTCTCAATACTGTACATCACTATCTCTACTCGTTGTATAGTGCACTCTACCACCTACTGCGCGTGACCCTCCAAATACCGGATACACAGAGGACTGTGCCCGGGAGGCTCCCTGAGGTACAACACCTAAACCTCACCTCACCACATCAGCCGATGGTCCGTAAATCACATAACCTGTGCGTCTGCAAGGCATGTCACCCAATGCCTCCCTGAGGCGCGCCACCCGATGCCTTCCTGAGGCCCGTCTCCCAATCCCTCCCTGAGGCACGTCACCCGATGCCTCCCTGAGGCCCGTCACCCGATGCCTCCCTGAGGCATGTCACCCGATGTTTCCCTGATGCAATTCACCCATTGCTTCCCTGAGGCATGTCACCCAATGCTTCCCAGAGGAATGTCACCTGATGCCTCCCTGAGGCATGTCACCCCATACTTCCGTAAGTCATGCCACTCAATGCCTCCCTCAGGCATGTCACCCATTGCTTCCCTGAGGCATGTCACTCAATGCCTGCCTGAGGCAAGTCACCCGATGCTTCGCAGAGACATGTCATCTGATGCCTCCCTGAGGCACGTCACCCGATGCCTCCCTGAGGCATGTCACATGATGCTTCGCAGAGATATGTCATCCGATGCCTCCCTGAGGCACGTCACCCGATGCCTCCCTGTGGCATGTCACCCAATGCCTCCCTAAGGGATGTCACTCCATGCTTCGCGGAGACATGTCATTCGATGCCTCCCTGAGGCACGTCCACCAATGCCTTCCTGATGCACGTCACCCGATACCTCCTTGACGCACCTCACTCGATACCTCCCTGATGCATGTCACCCGATACCTCCCTGATGCATGTCACCCGATGCATCCCTGATGCACCTCACCCGATGCATTCCTGATGCACCTCACCCGATACCTCCCTGATGCATGTCACCCGATACCTCCCTGATGCATGTCACCCGATGCATCCCTGATGACCCTCACCCGATACCTCCCTGATGCATGTCACCCGATGCATCCCTGATGCACCTCACCCGATAACCCCCTGATGCATGTCACCAGATACCTCCCTGATGCATGTCACCCGATGCATCCCTGATGCACCTTGCCCGATACCTCCCTGATGCATGTCACCCGATGTTTCCCCAAGGCATGTCACCAAATGCTTTCCCAAGGCATGTCACCCAATGCTTCCTTGAGGAATGTCACTCAACGCCTCCCGGAGGCATGTCACCCGATGCATCCTTGATGCACGTCTCCAATGCCTCCCTGAGGCAGGTCACCCAATGCTTCCTTGAGGAATGTCACTCGAACCCTCCCTGAGGCATGTCACCCAATGCTTCCCCAAGGCATGTCACCCGATGCATCCCTGAGGCACCTCACCCGATACCTCCCTGATGCATGTCACCCGATACCTCCCTGACGCACGTCCCCAACACCTCCCTGACGCACGTCCCCAATGCCTCCCTGAGGCAGGTCACCCAATGCTTCCTTGAGGAATGTCACTCGAAGCCTCCCTGAGGCATGTCACCCCATACTTCCCTAAGACACGCCACTCAATGCCTCCCTGAGGCATGACACCCATTGCTTCCTGAGGCATGTCGCTGGATGTCTCCCTGAGGCACGTCACCCAATGCTTCGCAGAGACATTTCACCTGATGCCTCCCTGAGGCAATTCACCCAATGATTCCCTGAGGCACATCACCCTATGCCTCCCTGAGGCCCGTTCCCCAATGCCTTCCTGATGCACGTCAATGGATGCCTCACTGAGGCATGCCACCCGATGCTTCCCTGAGGAATGTCACCCTATGCCTCCCTGAGACACGTCACCCAATGCTTCCCTGGGCCTGGCATGTCACCCATTGCTTCCCTGAGGCATGTGACCTTATGTCTCCCTGAGGCACGTCACCCAATGCCTCCCTGATGCACGTCCCCAATGCCTCCCTGAGGCAGGTCACCCAATGCTTTCTTGAGGAATGTCACTCAACGCCTCCCTGAGGCATGTCACCCCATACTTCCCTAAGGCATGCCGCTCAATGCTTTCCTGAGGCATGTCATCCATTGCTTCCCTGGGGCATGTTGCTGGATGCCTCCCTGAGGCACGTCACTCATTGCTTCCCTGAGGCGCGTCACCCAATGCTTCCCTGAGGCATGTCACCCAATGCCTCCCTGAGGCACATCACTCCAAGCATGCCTGAGGCACATCACCCAATGCTTCTTTCAGGCATGTCAACTCATGCCTCCCTGAGGGTCCTCACTCCAAGCCTGCCTGAGGCACCTCACCCAATGCCTCCCTGAGGCATGTTACCCAATGCCTCCCTGAGGCACGTCACCCATTGCGTCACCCAATGCTTCCCCAAGGCACGTCACCCGATGCCTCCCTGAGGCACATCACTCCAAGCATGCCTGAGGCACATCACCCAATGCTTCTTTCAGGCATGTCAACTCATGCCTCCCTGAGGGTCCTCACTCCAAGCCTGCCTGAGGCACCTCACCCAATGCCTCCCTGAGGCATGTTACCCAATGCTTCCCTGAGGCATGTCACCTGATGCTTGCCTGAGGCATGTCACCCAATGCTGCACTAGGACACATCACCCAGTGCTTCCATGAGGCATGTCACCCAATGCCTCCCTGAGGCATGTCAGCCGATGTCTCCCTGAGGCACGTCAGCCAATGTCCTCCTGAGGCACGTCACCCAATGCTTCCCGGAGGCACGTCACCTAATGCTTCCCTGAGGCACGTCACCCGATGCTTCCTTGAGAAACATCACCCAATGCCTCCCTGGGGCACATCACATGATGCCTCCCTGAGGCATGTCAGTCGATTCCTCCCTGAGGTAAGTCACTCACTGCCTCCCTAAGGTATGTCACCCGATGCCTCCCTGAGGCATGTCACCTAGTACTTCCCTCGAGGCACATTACCCAATGCTTCCCTAAGGCACATCACCCAATGCTCCTCTATTCACCCAATGCTTCCCTAAGACACCTCACCCAATGCTTCCCTAAGGCACATCACTCAATGCTTCCCTAAGGCACATCACTCAATGCTTCCCTGAGGCACATCACTCAATGCTCCTCTATTCACCCAATGCTTTCCTAAGACACATCACCCAATGCTTCCCAAGACACATCACTCAATGCTTCCCTAAGACACATCACTCAATGCTCCTCTATTCACCCAATGCTTCCCTAATACACCTCACACAATGCTTCTCTAAGGCATTTCACGCAATGCTTCTCTGTTCACCCAATGCTTTCCTAAGACACGTCACCCAATGCTTCCCAAGACACATCACTCAATGCTTCCATGAGACACATCACTCAATGCTTCCCTAAGGCACATCACTCAATGCTTAAGGCACATCACTCAATGCTTCCCTAAGGCACATCACTCAATGCTTCTTTATTCAGCCAATGTTTACATAAGGGATATCACTCAAGGCTTTCCTGAGGCACATCACTCAATGCTTCCCTAAGTCACAGCACTCAATGCCTCCCTGATGCCCTTCACAAACTGCTCTCTGAGGCACAACACCCAGTGCTCGCCTCACACACATGATCCATGTTCCCATAATGCCCAGAACCCAGTTCTTCAAAGTCCACTTAGGTGCATCACTCGTGCCTCCCAGGCACACACCATCCTGACCCCTTACTCCCCTCCCCTTGTGTCCCTTTCTGCACAGATCCTGTGTTTACCTGGTGCGCGTCATACTGTGCTCCACGCTGCACATATTGCTCTGACCTCTAATGCACAATGACACTACTGCACATCAAGGTGTCACCCCACTGCACGTCATCCTGCGTTCTGCTGACACGCATCACCCAGTGCCTCTGGCTTCCATCATGCAGCCAGGCCATGATCAGCACACACCTGAGCCCTGGTCAGTGCTCATCATGAAGGAGCCAGTGGAGTTTCTGCAAGAGGAGAGAGAGAAGGTATTGCTCTTCAGCATCGCCTTGATTTGTCAAGTGAAGTTGAAATGAAGCATGTTAAATCCAATTCCCAAAATTCAGAGCTGCGGGCTCAGGTGGGCAGTGCACCCAAGGTGGAGGCCATTGAAAGGAGATGAGTCTGCAGCCTTCCCAGCTAGCAGAAGGGCTCTGTCTTTAAGTTATTCAGCTGGAAGTAGCTTTCTAGTTTTTAGGGCTGGGGGCCGAGTTTTAGGGCTTATGGTGGGGGGGTGGGAGGAGCAGTTTTCAGGGCTGGGACGGGTAGATTGCAGGGCTGGGTTTTAGGTAAGTCTGGGCAGAGTTTGCAGAGTTCCGCGCGGAACTCCACGAAGTGCAAAATAAAATCTGCCGCGCTACGCGGAGCTCAGCAAGCGGCTGAGTGCATTAGATAAATGCTGTTCACGGTGATTTTCAGTGCCAGGTGCTTGTCCGCACTGTGCAATCATTGCGAACGGCACCATGCACAGTGCAAGCGGGCGCTGCTTCCTTTCTGCCGCTCGAGTAGATTCTTACTTGAGCGGCAGCTTTCTCAATGCGAATGGACAGTTTCTCAACACGAGTGGTTGCGAGCATACGCGACAACTCGCAATGAGAAATCTGACTGCCCATGTTGAGAAATCTCGCCGGGAGGTTGATTTTCCATGCTCGGGCTCGCCAACTTGATGTTGACGATCGCAAAAGAGGAAAAGTCTCACCGGGAGGTGGATTTTCCTTGCTCCCGCTTGCCAACTTGACGTTGACGAACGCGAGTGTGGAAAAAAACTCTGCACGCTCCGTGTAACGCGGAGTGCGGATAACTCCGCAAACTCTTCGTGCGGAACGGAGTTCACTGCCCAGACTTAGTTTTAGGGCTGAGGGCAGGGGGGCTGGAGTGTGATCTTTACCACACATATATTTTGAACAATCATGCATTTACCACGAAATTCGTTGTACAGGTATGCGTGGTAAAGACGCAGTCATTATAAAGACCATGTAGTTAAGGCATGTGTGGTTTAGGGAGTTGTTGTTCGTCATAGAACCTTTGTAGAATAGCTGTGACGAAATTAGTAAATCAATTCAAGGGACGTCCTGTTACCCCTGCCCATTCCTTGAGCCTCACCACCATAGCACCATAGACCCTGTGTACCCACTGCAGAGCACGTGCAGGAGCTTTCTTTAAGCCTCATCATTTGCTGTACATACATGTAGAAACAGAAACAATTGATGGACGGAATGCTGGACAATGCAAACATTCACCCCCAGTCACAAGGATCTGGGTTAAATCCATCATTCTTTTGCTCACCACACCACCCGAGTTTGGACCCAGCCATATGCAAATCAGTCTTGACCCTGAATGTTTGCATTGTCCAGCATTCCATCCATCAATTGTTTTTGTTGCATTTGTCACCGCGAGTGGGATGGGTATGCCCAGACGTGGTTCCGCGCTCTCCATGTCACTGGATTCAAGCTAGCCGGGCTGATGAAGGGTGATGCCCTGAAACCGGTCCCAGGATGCTTGTTTCCGGTCCAGGGAGGACCTGGCTTGGCAGTTCGGGCTGGACTGTTCCTACAAGGAACAGGGTCAAGACTGATTGGCATATGGCTGGGGCCTGCTGACCCCTCTCAGGGGAGATAAGGAGGTCTACTCAGGATCATCAGAGGTGCCTGCTGTCCCTTCTAAGGAGTGACAAAGAGGTCTACTCAGGACCATCAGAGATGCCTCCTGTCCTTATAAAGGGTGTCTATTCAGGACCATCAGAGGTGCCTGCTGTCCCTTCTAAGGAGTGACAAAGAGGTCTACTCAGGACCATCAGAGGTGCCTCCTGTCCTTTTCAAGGGTGTCTATTCAGGACCATCAGAGGTGCCTGCTGTCCTCTCTCAGGGGTGGCAAGGAGGTCTACTCAGGATCATCAAAGGTGCCTGATGTCCTCTCTCAGGGGTGGCAAGGAGGTCTACTCACGGCCATCAGAGGTGCCTGCTGTCCTCTCTCAGGGGTGGCAAGGAGGTCTACTCACGGCCATCAGAGTTGCTTGCTTTCCCTTCTCAGGGGTGACAAGGAGGTCTACTCAGGACCATCTGAAGTGCCTGATGTCCCTTCTTCGGGGTGACAAGGAAGTCTACTCAGGACCATCAGAGGTGGCTGCTGTCCCTTCTCTGGGGCAACAAGGGGGTCCACTGAGGACCATCAGAGGCGCCTGCTGGCCCCTCTCAGGGGTGACAAGGAGGTCTACTCAGGACCATCGGAAGTGCCTGATGTCCCTTCTTCGGGGTGACAAGAAAGTCTACTCAGGATCATCACAAGTGCCCTCTGTCCCCTTTCGGGGGTGGCAAGGAGGTCTACTCAGGACCATCAGAGGTGCCTGCTGTTCCTTCTCAGGGGTGAAAAGGAGGTTTACTCAGGACCATCACAGGTGCCTGCTGTTCTTTCTCGGGGCATCAAGGGTGTCTATTCAGGGGCATCAGAGGTGCCTGCTGTCCGCTCTCAGGGGTGACAAGAAGGTCTATTCAGGACCATCAGAAGTGCCTGCTGTCCCTTCTCAGGAGTGACAAAGAGGTCTACTCTGGACCATCAGAGGTGCATGCTGTTCCTTCTCAGGGGTGAAAAGGAGGTTTACTCAGGACCATCACAGGTGCCTGCTGTTCTTTCTCTGGGGCATCAAGGGTGTCTATTCAGGACCATCAGAGGTGCCTGCTGTCCGCTCTCAGGGGTGACAAGAAGGTCTATTCAGGACCATCAGTAGTGCCTGCTGTCCCTTCTCAGGAGTGACAAAGAGGTCTACTCTGGACCATCAGAGGTGCTTTCTGTCCCTTCTCGGGGGCGGCAAGGAGGTCCACTCAGGATCATCAAAGGTGCCTGTGGTGCCAGGGATGACAAGACAGTCTAATCAGGGCAATTAGAAGGGCTTGCTGTCCCTCCTTGGGGTGACAAGGATGTCTACTCAGGATCATCAGAGATGCCTGCTGCCCCTACTCGATGGCCACAAGGGGGTCTACTGAGGACTGTCAGAGGGGTCTGCTGTCCCTTTTCAGGGGTGACAATCAGGTCGACTCAGGATCATCACAAGTGCCCGCTGTCCCCTTTCGGGGTGGCATGAGGGGCTACTCAGGACCTTCAGAAGTTCCTGCTGTTCTTTCTCAGGTGAGGCAAGGAGGTCTACTCAGGGCCATCAGAGGTGCCTTCTTTCCCCTCTCAGAGGCTACAAGGAGGACTATTCAGGGCCATCAGATGTGCCTGCTGTCCCCTCTTAGAGGTGATAAGGAGGTATACTCTTGACCATCAGAGGTCCTGCTGTCCCTTCTCAGGGGTGACAAGAGGGTTTACTCAGGACCATCAGAAGGGTCTGCTCTCCCTTCTTAGGAGTGACCAGGAAGTCTACTAAGGGCAATCAGAAGTGCCTGATGCCACTTCTCAGGGGTGACAAGGAGGTCTACTCAGGACCATCACAATTGGCTGCTCTCCCCTTTCAGGGGTAACAAGGAGGTCTACTCAGGACCGTCAGAGGTGTTTGCTGTCCCTTCTCGGAGGCGACAAGGAGATCTTCTCAGGACCATCAGAGGTGCCTAATGTCATTTCTTAGGGGCGACAAGAAGGTCTACTCAGGACCATCAGAGTTGCCTGCTAACTCTTCTCAGGGATTACAAGGAGGTCTACTCTGGCAAGTGCTGGTGCTGATACTGTGAAAAGTTCTGCACCCAGATCGGAGAACACTTGGAATCATGTTCTCATGGTCTCTTGCAGTTGTCATGTGACATCTCTTTCCCAAAATTTGCTTGAAATTAGTAGGTTAGAAATTGAGTGGCAATTGATGAGCATATGTGGTCTGCTGTAGGATATTTAATAGATATATTTTTTGGCGTGTTTCAAGATGTCAAGAATTGAAGCATTTTAGGTAATCAGTAACTTTGCTTGTGACGTCAGATGAGAAAACATTCCACTTTAACGTGAGTGGGTAGGGTTCTGGTGGAGGTTGGGTCCTTTGGTTTTCTGAGCTACCTGCGTGACTTCTCCTTCCAGTAGGAGTTCAGAGGAGCAGAAGGATGATGGAACAGGTTGACGACAGAGAGTCGATAAGGTGACTGCTCTGTGTGTTGCATGAGGGATTAAATGATATTAGACATCTTAGCCTCACAAAAGTTCATCAGATGAACACAGCTTTGCTTGGAAGTGCTGGGTGAATTTTCCAGCACTTCATGGTTGGACATTTTAAAGAAAATATAGAATATCGCTTTTCTTCAAATAAAGGCCTTTGTTGATTCATTTGTTGAGGTGGCTTTTTTGTGCAGTTTACTGTTTGATAGGTATTGCATGCAACTTTTCCAATTTGGGGGGAACGTGAGCACCATTTACATTTTAGGTTCACATAATGTATTTTCAGTTCTGCCGGTTCATGATTCTACCACTTGATGATAAGTTTGATTTTGGAGGTTTGCTGTGTCAGACGGTGAGGTGCCAGCCTAGCAAGAGTTCTTGCCATGGAGACCTTTGTAGGCAAGGACTCTGGGAAGGTTTCTCAGACCTGTAGAATTTTAACTTTACAATCCCTTTTTCCCATCATGTTGTCCACATGCCTGGATGGGAGAGAGGAAGTCTGTCTTGGTCCCTGTGATATGGCTGATGTTTCTGATTGGAGTGGAGTAGAGAGGTAAAGGATGGGGCAAACTTAATTATGGCTGCTTAGTGAATGGTTTGTTTCAAACAACAAGTGTAGGGTGTGACGTGCCACATAAGTGGAACCAGTCACCACTAGCATAATGCTCACTGCGTCCATGTTTTCAGTCAGTTGTGAGGGTGGTTTTTTGTCCAGGCTGCCTGCCCTGGAGTTAAAGTCTCCCATAGTAATGTGTTTGAGGCAATAGATTGTGCATGTAAAGCCAGTTCAAGTAATTCACCCTGGGATACAAGATTGTTGGTCAGTAGATAACAGATAATGATTACTGTAAATTAGCAAATCGAACTAACCAAGCAGTGCGTGGTTCTACATTTAAAGGAGACGATACTTAGGTCAAGGACTTCTGTGCAGAGCAGAGCTGCACCACCCAGCACCACCACTCCTTCCCTACTTTTCACTTCTACGTTTAGGTCCTGCCTGCAGGGTAGTATAAGCTGTCTGGTTAGGAAATATATATTGTGAGCTTACCAAGGACTTGCAGTGGGGTTACAGCTCGTCCATTGATTACCACTGGAAGGCTTCAGTGTCACTCTCAATTCCTTGTTTCTTATTTGATGATTTTCATTGCCCGTGTTGTTCCATCTTGTGTTTGTCCCTCTCCTGGAGCATTGCCTCTTTACCCATCTTTAGCTTGGTTGACTTATATCCTTCCACTGCTCACTGTTAGGAAACAATGTTTTTTTTTACTTAAGCGCGAAATATGAGTGCATTGTTTTCCAGTTCTCTCCTTCGTGTTCCTTCCCCAAAATATTCCTGCTCACTGTCTATGTTGCTGTTTCTCTTGTGTTACAAGCTCTTTCTCTAGTGCTTCTCCCACCACCAAACTCAATCTTCCTGGACTTTGTGTTGCTTTCTCACCTGTGTGCTTCTCCCCTGCACCCTGTGATGCTCTCTCTTGTGTGCTGCTTTTGTCATCCCCTTGCCCCCTCCGCATTGCTTCCCCTCTCCCGTTCCTTTGTTGTCCCTGCAGTCTTTTTTTTTTTTTAAACCATGTTATTCTCTAATATTATTTTATTGTTAGGCCCTGGCAGCAATTTGCTATTGGCCCCTCTACTTTAAAAACTGCTTTCATGCTAATTAGATTAAAAAAAATTATACAGATCATTTCTTTGAATATGCATGCGCATAAAGAATGACATGGCTGCTGCGGCCTCACCATCACTTCTTTGTTTTTTTTCTTTCTTTTGACTATGTTGCACAGCATCTTGACAATGCTGCACGGCATCACCCAAAGTCATTGGCAAAACCAATAGGTCCCAAAGGCGAGACATATTGGGTTTGCTAATGCTTGTTTTGTGTATTATTTTGTGTCCAGGTGGCATCAGGTCATCAAAGAAGAAGATGGAGCTGTTTTTGAACCAGGTTCGCATAAGATGAATAGAAGGCAAGCAGGCTTGATTGCACAGCCCCTGCAGCCCTGATGTTTATCCACTAAAGGCTTATGAACAAGGCCCAAATAGGAATACCAGTCCTGGATTGGTGGTGTTCCTGTCAGAGGGCTGGACTTTGGGCTGGACTGTTCCCGTCGGTGCAGAACCATGACTGATTTGCTGATGGGTGGTTACTGCTTGACTTGGCAGACAAAAAAAACAATGTGCTGGGATGCGGCAGCGAGTAATTGCCAGTGTCTGAGATTCATTCTTGGGTGGGCAATATATTCCGCTCCGCCGGCAGAGCTGGGGGAGTTTTGCCGAGTTCCGGGCAAATTCTGCCAACCGCTGAGTGGTGGAGTTTTATCTTGCGTGCGGGTCGCCAACGGTTAGTTGTTAAGCGTGAGCAAGATTTGGTACCCACTAGTGCAATTTTCGATTGCTAGGAGGGCACCCGGCTAGATTTCGCTAACTTCAGTGGTCGCAAGCGTTCACGGGCAGAAAGCTGCAGCTCGAGTAGAAAATCTACTCCAGCATCAGCAAAGCCAAATCGACAAGCAGCGCCCTCTGGTGTGTCGCCTGGTGCTGTTTGTGCTGATATTTTCAGCAGAGAACGAGCTTCTGGCGCTAAAAATGAGCATGAGCAGCGTGACATGCATAGTTCTGCCCATTTGCGGGCTGAGTTTTCATGTAACTCCTCGGAATTCTGCAGAGTGAAACTCTGCCAGTACTGCCCAACCCTAATTAATTTGAGCTTTTTACCCATCACTGTTTTGCTTTCTTCAGTGTGGCATCTTAAGCAGGATGGCTATGCCCAGATGTGGGTCTTGTGCTCACCCTTCTGCTGGAACCAAGCTGCATCTTTCTGAAGAGGCCGAACCCAGTCTGGGGTTTCTTGTGTTCTCCCTCAGAAGAGACCTGTCCTGGCAGTTTGGGATGGGCTGTTCCTATTGGAGCAGGACTAAGACTGATTTGCTTCTGGCAGGCTCGTGTCGAAGGTGGGCTGGTGGGTAAAAGAAAGATAGACTTGGACACAGCTGGAATAAATAGCAGTGCCTGGTATTAATCCAAGCTTTCCATCCTTCACTTACTTGCTTTCTTTAGTACTCATTTTGGAGCAGTCTTTCCCAGCATTCTATAGAGGATGCAATAAATGTTTACAGTGTAGACACTATATATATATTTATATATATATATAGACATGATTTCATAAATTGTTATAGAAGAGGATACATTATTTTATATGCCTTTTCCTATATTCCCTATGACAGAGAACCCCAGATAAATAGTGGTATTGAAGGCCCCATTTTGTTTCAGTGAAAGGGAACATTTTACAGCAGAGGATAGCTCATATTGCAGCTGTAACTCTTACCTGTACAGGTGTGCATAACCAGAGTGGTGCTGAATGTAAATGTCATTATTATGCAATCCTTAGTGGAAATGGCACTTATAGTGAATGTCCCAAATCATGTGTTTGACACGAGGATACTGCTGTGCGTCCGAAATAGCCCCAGAGTATCGATAATTCTAAATACCATGAGTAAAAACCCAAACTTAATTTGGAACACTTCTTTAATATGTGGATCCTTTGAAAATGAACAAAATGATATTTTTTGTCATCGTCACCTCCCTGTGAAGCTGGAGACAGTGGTTACATTAAGATACATGTTTGCTAAATGTAAAGGTAGGTTGGTCCTTCCAGACTTTGGATCATATTGTTGCGTGGCAATGTGTGTGTACTTACGGGTGTTGGTACACCGACCAAGACGTGTGTTGGTCGGTGTACCTGGACACATGTATGCCTGGTGGTCTGCAGTGACGACTGGCATGTACCAAGGGTGGGAGGGGAAGGGAGGACAACAAAAAAAAGAATAAAATAAACTTACCTTGTTCCGTTCTTCGCCGCGCGACGTCCCCCTCCTTCCAGCGCCTTCTATAAACCACTGCAGCAGAAAACTGCACTACCCAATCCTGCCTCTGCTTTCACAGCATGACAGCAGCACTAGGATTGGATAGAGCAGCCTCTCCCAGCACTCCTAACAGCACTGGAGGCCTGCGCTAACTAAGACAGCTGTGTTAGAGAACTTTAAAAAGCACATGTCTGGCTGGCCAGCCCAAGGCGGCCGGACAAAGAGACATGCGCATTTCAAAGCACATAGCTCTCTGCTGCTGCCACTCAGCAGCGCTGGCCCCACTCCGTCCTGACACTTAGTTCAGGATGGGTTGCTAGAAAATAAAACAGTAATAAATAAACTTTATTATCGTTTTGTTTTTCAGTTCTGGGGATTGTGGGGCGACGCTTGCCTGCTCAAGTCGAGGAGCCGCCACTGGTGGTCTGTGTGAATTTCTGAAACACAGACAAAGGTTGTGGGAGGAAGGCTTGCTAAAGTCTCAGCCACTGACAGAGCCCTGCTCACGACATGTGTGCAATCGGAACTCATGGCCACATGCTTTATGCATGACAGTACCTGCCATGTCACGCCACAGTCTCAATCACTCCACTGAGGCTATGGTCAGCTGTGTGCCAAACATTCTTGTTGTGCAAGAGCCACGATGCCAGGTGGGCACAGAGCATTGGTGTCAATCTCTACCTTCACCCTTTTCCTTGGAATTCATCTAAAAAGTCTAATTTAAAAGTTCAAGGTGGACAACTCATTCTCTAGCTCTGATCCTGTCCTCCAACCTAAATCTTGAACCCATAAAGACTTTGTTAGAGGCTGAAACATGCCACATTCACCTGAGAATATGATTGCCTGTTTTTACAAAGCAGTCATTACTGATCTTTATAAATTGGAGGACAGATTACAACATGTCCCGGGTAGAGTCAAGGATAATCTGACTAAGGAAGAAAGGACTGCCCTCTCCCAATTGACCAAATACTCCAATCTAGCTATTAAAGAAGCAGATAAAGGGGGTAATGGACAATGAATACTATATTGGAGAAATTGATAGTCAACTATCTGATAAGGATTCCTACACTAAGATCTCCCACAATCCCACGCAAGAAGTTAACAAACTGATAGAGAAAACACTGCGTTACTGGCACAACTTGGGTCTACTTTCAGACATCGAATTTAAATATATGTTCAATCCTACACCCAGAGCAGCTTATATTTATACCCTGCCTAAGATTCATAAAAACTTAACAGCCCCGCCAGGTAGACCTATCATTTCGGGAATAGGGGGGCCCACTGAGTGTATCTCAGAATACATCGACATCTTTTTGCAACCCATTGTACGTAATCTACCAGCATTCATTGAGGACACCAAAGATTTACTAAATAAACTAGAACATTTTGTTTGGACGGATGAATTCACCTTTGTCACACTTGACGTGAGCGCATTATACACCAGCATTCCGCTAGATAAAGGGATGGAAGCCCTTACCTACTTTTTATCTAAACGTGATGCAACATTGTACGAACATACCAAAATGGTAATTGAGCTCACAAGATTGGCCTTGGAGAACAATTTTTTTAAACATAATGAAACATGGTACAGACAACACTCAGGTGTAGCCATGGGTGCTAAGTTTTCTCCTTCGTTCGCCAACATCTATATGGGCTTTTATGAGGAACAACACATTTGGAGATCTTGTCCACTACTTTGTCATTTTTGCCTTGAGAAAGTCTGAGTACAGATGAGTACAGACAAAACACGTGTTGGCTGCATTGTTTGCTGGGAATTTCTTTGAAACCAATAAAAAGAATTTTTCTACGGAAGATGTTTGTGGATTACCTTTTATGCCCTGCATAGTACTGGATTTGTTTCACTCGCCTCATGACTATATGGATGGATTAATTTAGACTGTAAGGAACAAATGTCCACTATATCTGTTTTGGATTCATTTAAACTAAGAAGGGTGTGCTGTAATAGCTTTTCTCTTGGATGTTAATATGCATGTTATCTTCTAACGTGCTGATAGCACCTTTTGGTAGTGGGTGTCATAAGCTACCTGAGCACCCCGCTGTACTTACAGCAAATTTAACTATTATTCACACTTATTATTGCTATTTCTTTCAACACTGTTCTTTTTGATGTGCGGTTCTTCCCTTATAGGGAACGCTACTACCTATCTTTGGATTGTTACTCCTGGTTAATCCCGTGAAGCAAAATTGCTTTCTGACTTAAAGTCTGATTTTGAGTTTTTACGCCGGATTTTCTCTCTGCTATTGTAGTGAAATGTCCTCCTCCCCTACTGTAAACGAGGAACATTCCCAAAATGTGAGGTTATAAAAATGGCTGCCTGTGCCGTGACAGAAGCACCTGTGCAGGAAATATAGCGGGAGAGAAAATGTAGATAATTCCATCAGCAAAGGTGGGCAATGGCTGCTTTGTGCTGCGTTGCATCCCATGAGTGCCCGCTGTACTGCCATAATGCGCATGCGCAGCACTCAGCATTGGCCTATCCGGGCCCGGGTACTATGTCATTTAGAGGGCACGCCTGCGATGCAAAGCAGCACAAAGCAACTCACACAACAGCATCAATCAACCATTTACTTCTATAGGTTCTTAATACTGAAAATTCTACCATTACAGCGCCTAAAACACTGTAAGAGAAGGAGTTATTAGTTGAGTGTAGCAAATACCCACCTCCTGTATAATCTCCATCCTTGTCAGGGTGAACTAAATAGGTTTGAGCTCAATTCCCTGGTAGCTAGGGCTCAGAGCAGACAGGCTTAACCAAAAGATAACGTGAAAACTATTTATTTAGTGCTGAACCGGTAATAAAATTGAAATACAAAAACGGATTAGAAATATAGAAGACATTTTAATAAACAAACCAACACCAAAATGGCAATATGTAGGCAGTGTACTATGGTAATCCTAGTGTCCTCCCACATCTACCACTAAAACCCAGTTTGAGGCAGTGTCTGTACTCACAACTCGGCGCTATGGACGGCTAGGTAGAGAAGGACTAGAGGTAGGTGATTTATTGATTGAATAGCCAGGTTTTTAAGTGTTTACGGAAGGACAACAGAGTGGGAATGGTCTTAATGTGAAGGGGGTGTGTGTTCCATAGTCTAGCAGTGCCGACAGTAAATCTTCTATCGCCCCAAGAGGTTTTTTTGGTTCTGGGGACAGTTAGCAAGTTTGCTGCTGAAGAGCGTAAAGGTCTGGATGGCCTGTAGGAGCATAGAGTTCTCTTGAGGAACTCAGGTCCTGTGTTGTGAATTGCCTTATAGGCAATGCATAGGGCCTTGAACCTGGTTCTGCTCCTGATGGGTAAACAGTGAAGCTGTCGTATCACCTTGGATTTTGGTTTGAACTTGGGGGTGCCTGACAGGATCCTCGCCGCTGCGTTTTGCACCATTTGTAATTTGTTTAGCACTCTTTCCTGGGCATTGATGAGTAGACCATTGCAATAGTCTACCTTAGACATGACCAGCGTGCTGATGAGAGTCCTGCCGGCGCTGGGTGGAAGGTAAGGTAAGGTAAGAGTTTCTTTATCATCCTGATGGTGTGGAAGGATGAGGAGACGACTGTATTAGCGTGGTGGTTGAATGAGAGCTTGTCGTCGAACATGACCCCTAAGTTTCTGACTTTTGTGACGGGGGCGGGGGTGGGCCTAACTCTGCTGGCCACCAGGATGGAGACCAGCTAGGAGAGAGATTGCGGAAGATCATCACCTCCGTTTTGTCTGAATTTAGTTTGAGGCAATTGTTTGCCATCCAGGTGCTTATCGCAAGCATTCCCTCTTGGAAGTTTGCCGCAACTGTCCCTCCATTGTTATGAATCTCTAGCACCAGCTGTGTATCGTCGGCGTAGGACGTTAATCGCATGTCGTAGGACTTAATGGTCCTGGCCAAGTCCGACACGTATATGTTGAATAAGGTCGGACTTAGCGAGGATCCCTGCAGATTTAGCTTGCAGGAACTTCAGGCAGGGCAAAGGTAACTCTCTAAAAGTCATCTTTCCAAAATATGTAATACAAATCCAATTTCACCAGTGAATTTGGCGTGTAATAAATATTTCAAATAATCTAACAAATGACATTTCTAGCAGTTTCCTAGCCAGTGATAACAGTTATGAAACTTACTATTGTATCCTACAACAGTAAAAGGACATGTAAGGACATGTTGAACATTAACTTATGGGCAGTAAGGCTTACTTAGGGGTTACTTATTAATATTAAAAATGAGGGTTGACATCTGTAAAGAAGGGGTCATTTTGACATGTCAAATTTTCAGTTTAAACCTGTACAGTTGTGCTATAAATGGCTGGCCTGCCATCGTGTTTACCTTGTCACTGCAGTGGATGTCACAATGGGTGCTGCAGGTTACTGGTAACAACATGGAACTTACCTGCCATGGGTACTCTCTGTACCGTATTCTGGGGACTTAAACGTAAGTTAAAGATGCCATTTGATAGCATACCAATCTTTCCAAGTTTCAAAGGAGGAGCATGCACACTTTACCACTGGTTAGGCGGGGGGAGGGGTGAAGTGCAGAGAATTCTACAACCATCAAAAATAGGTTTCACCAAAAAGGCAAAAACATCCAGGGTGACCCTTAAGAAAGGCCATCCCCAGCCAAAGCTAAGCTAGACTAATAGATCTTGATGGTTGTCCTGCTTAGTGGCACTTGTCTGCTCTGTGCCCCTCTGAGCCTATCTCTAACCATCCTAGAGGGCCACTGGGCTGGCTCAAGGGGGAACTCTTCTACTCATCTGCAGACCCCATCTGTGAGGTGTTTAACTGTAGTTTGCTCATAGATGCATCCAAGTATGCAGATAGTACTAGCATGGTCAGCAAGGTAATTTGGCTATTCTGCCCCTGAGTCAGACTTCGGTCCCCAGACGAGGAAAACCTCTGCCCAGAAGGGCAGCAACCAACCGAGCCAGGCCACTGCCCAGAGGAAGATCCAGTCTGGGGCCTTGGCCTGTTAGTCTGAACAAGTGCCTGGCAGTTCAGGACTCCCAGGGGGGAACCATAGCCCCCCTCAAGGGTGACACACTGTCTGTGTCATGCAAGGTTGTGCCTTGGGCAGGCCTCACCAAGGTCAGTCTTGGGGTGCTCACATCTCATAGCAGGTACTTCCTGACCAACTGGTCCTCCCACTGTGGACTGCCTCCACCTCCTTCCTCTTAATATCCATCTAGGCCTCCCTGTTCTCCGTCTGGAGACAGTATACCTTTGCAGTCATGCCAAATGTCTATCTTTGGCAGAAGACAGAGATCTGCTGAAAGTCCCATATGTTTCTGACTCCCTCTGGAGATACTGACTTTGTGTTTTGTCAACAGAGAAGATGGGAGAAAAGTGGGAAAAGGGAGAGAAGACACAGAATCGCTTACTGATCTAGGTCGGCATCGTGTCGTAGCATCTCCTTAAAGATTTTCCCACACACTCACTCCCAGATGGTCTGTGGAGCAAAGGCTAAATGAGTATAAGAAGCGGTTGAGGTCAGCAGGCAGTGAGGATTAATATGTTTTAAAGGTGCTGAGACCTGGGCACCAACAGGATCCACGAGCTTACCCAAAACCTGGGTTGACAATACGGTCCTGAGTTCAGACGGCGACCCAGATACAGGTGTAACTCCCCAGGACCAGGCTTTGGAGACCAAGGAGCTTAGCTGATGGTCATGCTGATGGTCATGCTGGTGGTCATGCTCCAACATACATGTAGTCAGAACAGTACAAACAACTCAAACAAGGAAGTCTTGGAAGGGCCTGCACGAGGGAAACGTCAAAGAAGAAAAATAACAACGGCGAGGGACGAAGAATCGGGTGGACGAACTGAGAGAAACAGAGACCCACTACAACTATGAACCACCACCATGGAGGGAGCTCTGGGCTTCATGAGATTACATATGCTCTGTCCCTAGTGACCCGGATGTGAGCTGCAACCGAAAGATCCCAAGCCCATGGTGGTTAGCGGTCTAGCTTTCGGATTCTTTATTTCAAAGTCTTCTGCAGCTTCCGTTCTCTCCCTTGTCGGAGTTTGTGCATCTGTAATTAAGCCACCAGGCAACTTTCTTATCACCAACCCCCTCCCTCTGCACTTTGGCAGTGTAATCCTGACACCAATGGCTACAAGGCACTTATCTTAGGACCTCCTGAAGGATCTCTCTGCGGCTTTTGTGGGGGTCATAGTAAATTGTAAACAACAAGTTCTTCTTTTGGGATCTGTCCGGGGTCCCTTTTAGGGTTAAGCGTGCTCATTCAGCACACAGGTGCTTGCCTCCTAAAAGTATCAGAAGTCTGACCTACTGTTGACTCTTCCCCAGCCCTTGCAGAGGTTAAGAGACGCCTGACTGTCCAACAGTTTTCAAACATCTCTCCAGGCCAGAGTGCCTCTGTGCTTATTCAATATTTAGCCTAATGGAAAGGGCTATTATAGCGTCTCTTGTTCAAGCACTGAGGGAACCGATTCATTAGTGTCTGCTCACAATTAATGGTGCCCTGCTCTTCCTTAATGCCTGCGAAGATTATTCTCATTAATGCGCAAACAGGTTTTATTATTTTGAAAAGATTTTATGCACAGAGGTGATAAATAAAGCGCGCTTGTACCGCCTCCTCCACAAAGGCAGGATGTGAGAGTGGGCTCTGGAGACCTCATTAGGGTAATGGGCAACACAGAGTCCTCCAGGCGGGGGTCATGGGGGCGACAGACCCATGACGAGGTTTCCATTATGGAGGCGTCAGTAACCGTGGCTCTGTCTCGGGCAGGTAAAATGGACATTAATGCGAATGAATTCATAAGCAGGGTAATCAATAGCCAATACATGCACAAAAAGCTATATGAGCGTTTCCTTTTCTTTTATTGATAGGCAGGGTCGGACTGGCCTATAAGCAAGGCCACTGGAATTATGCAATTGTGCAGCGATTTTCGCATAGTTATAGATTTGTCGCATTTGCCACATAATCCATCATCTGCCGCTTAATCTGCAGATTTTAACCCCCCCAAAAAAACATTTGTTTCTAGCTCAAAGGGTTCAAAAGTTACTAACAATGCAATAACGTGTTGCTGCGTAGTGGAAGGCTCTTGCAAAGCTGGACTGGTCACCTTTCTGCCTCTTATTACTATATTTGGGTGTTAAACTGGTACTAATGAGGTGCAACCAATACCTCAAAGAGTGTTACCAAGTTTAAAAATTACAAAATAATGAAGTAATAATATTTCAAAATGTGCCACATTATACCGCATAATTTGCCTTTTCTTGCTGCATAATTTGCTCAGCACTGCCTCATATTTGGCCATCTCCTGCCGCATAATTTCAGTGGCCCTGCTTATAGTGTAATACGGCTGTCCCAGAAGGGCTGCTCTGACAGGCCAGAATTTGGGCCTGTTTGTGGGCTGGTTACTATGTTATGTTATGTTAGGTGAATTTATAAAGCCCATGGCTGCCCCAACATCGGGGCGTCCCAGCGCTAGCGGACCAGGGAGAAGAGAACATGAAGAGCTAGATGGAGGAGAAAAGCCAAGTTTTAGTTAATTTCCCGAAGGCCCAATGATCTTGTGTGCTCCGCACAGCAAGAGGGGCGGCATTCCACAAGGCGGGGGCCAATGCCTTAAAGGAGTGTCCACCTGCTCTCTGTCTGCGCACTCTTGGAATACTAGCCAGATGCATATCGGCCGAGCGCAAAGCCCGCCCTGGGACGTATGGAGAACAAAGCCCTTGCAGAATTTGAGGGGCTTTGCCATGCAGGATCTTATGTGTAATACAGAGAGTCTTAAACTGGACTCTCTGTTCAATCGGCAGCCAGTGCAGACGGCGGAGGAGGTGGGAGGTATGGCAGTGCTTCGGAAGGGCAAAAAGGATGCGCGCTGCCGCATTCTGTACCCGTTGGAGTCATTTGGTGACAGTTTTATTGACTCCAAGTAGGAGCCCATTGCAATAGTCCAGGCGGGACAGCACAATTGCTTGGACAATCGTTTGGCGGATAGGTGCATCAAAGAAACCCAGAATGGGTTTCACACCACGTAGGAGGCCAAAACAGGTTCCTGCCACTTTTTTCGCGTGGTTCTCGAGTGAAAGGGCATTGTCCATCAGGCCCCTAGGTTCTTAACTGCCGATTTAGGTTGTGGGGAGGCGCCTAAAGCTTTCGGCCACCATTTGTTGTCCCATTGGTGGATATCCCGACCTACCAAGAGCACCTCAGACTTGGTGGAGTTCAGATGTAGACAGTTGTCTGCCATCCAGTCTGCAATGGCCAGAAGGTCCTCTTGGAATTGTGCTTGGTCCTGATTAACGTTGTTAGAAAAGGTGAACAGCAGCTGGGTATCATCAGCACATGATACCAACCTGATGTTCCGTGCTTTTGCTAGAAGGGCCAGTGGTCGGACATAAACGTTAAACAGCGTGGGGCTCAGGGCAGAGCCCTGCGGGACGCCACAGCTGAGGGGACAGACGCTGGAACGATAGGGAGGGGCATGGATTTGAAAAGTGCGCTCGATCAGAAAAGATGCAAACCAGGCTAGAGCCTTGCCTTTGACACCAATCACCCCCAGCCGTTGAAGTGATATTCTGTGGGAGACAGTGTCAAAGGCTGCGCTGAGGTCAAGTAAAACCAATGCCTCGGTATTACCTTCATCCAGCACCGCCCGTAACTGTTCTGTAACTGCCAGTAGGGCAGATTCCGTGCTGTGTCTGGATCGGAACCCATTCTGTGATCCGTCCAAAATCTCATTCACTTCCAGATATTGAGTCAAGACAGTGTTTACATGGGACTCCATAATTTTAGCCAAATACGGGAGTAAGGAGATTGGACGGAAGTTCTCCGGCATGGTCGTATCTAGTGTAGGCTTCTTCAGCAGGGGAATCACCTTAGCGTGTTTCCATGATTTTGGAATCTCCGCAGTTTGAAGTGACCTATTAATCAATTCCCGTCCCTCCATCAGGAGGCAGTCATAAAATTACTACTGTTATTTACCCTGATTTTACCACAAACATTGCCTGCTGCTAACACACATGCAAGCAGTCTCCCATACCTTGCGAAACACCTATGCAGTGAGGGGCAAATTTACTAAAAGCTTGCGTCATGCAGGGCGATGCAAGGCAACGCAGCCCCTTAACTGGGATTTACTAAGCCACGCAAAGACTGTGCATTTCACTGCCTTGCATTACCTTGCGGCAGGGAGGCGTTCCATTGGTGGAGTGTGGGCGTTCCCACGCACCCTCCTCCCATGGATTTTGACACAATCCCAGATTTACAAAGGTCTGTAAATCTGGGATTGCGCTGTAGTAGCGTTTTTTTCTAAAACGCACAACCGTCCATAATATGCAATCTGGAGTGAAAAATGATTTTTCAATTCTTGAAGTTTATATGATGAATAGAGTCGTAAAAGATGAATTAATGATGTTGCACTTCAAACGAATCTATTAAGTTAATTAGAAGAGGAAACACCCTTTACCATGCAATCAAAAAATGCAGAGTGCTTTGACAATGAGGGCACTATGACGAACACGTCATTACCACACGTTCCTTTAGCCAGCAAGTCGTTACAATGACTTGTTTAGGGAACGCGTTTTTGGACTGTTGTTGGATTTCAAGTCCAACACGTTCCCTACTGTTACACAGACTGGAGTTGGAAAAGTAAATTATACTATTGCAAAGTCCAGCGCTTCCCTAAGGCAAGTTGTTGTGATGACTTGCGTGCTAAAGGAACGCATAGTAACAACACGTTTGTTGTAGAGCCCATGTTGTAGAGGCATGCATGGTAAAGGCATTCGTGGTCCCGTCATACAACCAATTAGAAGTGTAATTAACACCGTGAAATCGCTGTGCCACATTTTAATATGAGCTGCCATCTTCTTTAACATGGCTGCAGTTTTGGATGTTCTGTTCATCTCGCTCCTGCTCATTCCCCCACCCGATCAGGATCCCACTGCAAACCATCTCTCCTCTTCTTTCTATGGAACATCGAGTGAATGACGTCGAAGGTTTATAATGGTCTATTATATCAGGAAATGTGTATTGTGAATGAAGCTTCCATCATGTACCTTGAAGCATCACATTCAAGGACTTCTGCTGGAAGTTCTGCTGCAGTCGTGTTAGTTCTATGAGCTAATGTTTGAGGAATGTCTCATTTTATGCCACTCATCTCCAGGGTGTATAGTTGCAGTGATAGTAGGTGGAAGATTTCTCTTATATTTAGAAATGGGTTAGTGCCAAATAATTACATAGTTTTTAATTAATTAAGTTGCTGCTTATAATTTGCCGTGCTTAATTTGGAAATGAAAGTGTGCCGGTGCCAAAGATCCTGCTCAGATATTCGCACCCGGTGCAATCAAACGTCGACCTCTTTAATTCACTTCCAGACACTCCCTGCTCATTTTTCTGACTGTTGCCCATTCCTCCTTTCACTTTTTGTGATGGTTTTTCTATCTTGTCTTACTCTGTCTTTCTGATTTGTGTATTTTTTTCTATGTTGCTGTCGTGAAATATCTGATGAGGAAACATCAGTACCGGTCCCCAGAAATGAGTGCCAGCGGCCCCCACTGGCTACTACCGGCTCAAATTAAGCCCTCAATGCGACGCTAACCATGATCATGAAATGAAATGAAATGAAAACGGGTATTTAGTAAAGCACACAGCTACTCAAACAAGAGTGTCCTGGTGCTTGCGCGGCAATAAGAGAGGAGTGAAGGATCCAGTAGTTTATTGAAACAACCATGTCTTTAAGCTCTTTCTAAAAGAAAGTAAGTTAGGGTCAAGCCTCAAGGATTCCGGCAGGCTGTTCCATAATTTTGCACCCAGAAAACCAAAAGATCTTCCGCCAGTGCGAGTAAGGCGTGTTTTGGGCACAGTGGCCAAGTTAGTGTTTGAGGACCGCAAGGGTCTGGATGTTGAATGACGGTTGACACGTTTATTAAGGTACTCAGCACCAACCTTGTGGAAGGCTTTAAAAAAGATGGTCAAGGCCTTAAAGTTAATCCGCTCTTTGATGCGAAGCCAGTGCAAGGATTTAAGAACCGGGGTCATACAGGTTCTAGGACTAGATCTCGTGATGGCTCTGGCAGCCGCATTTTGGACCACTTGCAGACGCTGGTTCAGAGATTTTGGGATACCACGGTACAGACAGTTGACATAGTCGAGCTTAGATGTCACAAGAGCCTGCACAACGATCCTTCTACTCTCCAGCGGGAGGAGCGGCAATTTTTTTTTTAACATTCGGAGTAAAACGAAGCAAACACCCGAGAGGCGTTGAATCTGAGGGCGCATCGACAATGATTTGTCAATGATTATTCCTAGGTTTTTTACTTTCTCTTTTTCAACGGGCCGAGGTGGCAAATCCTTAGGCCACCAAGAGCTCCAGTCAGGTGTTTCATGATTACCAAAGAAAACAACTTCCGCCTTGTCCGGATTGCATTTCAGCTGGCTTACCTTGAGCCAATTGAAAACCTTCGAGAGGCAGGAGTTAATCAGTGCCCCATCAAAGTCAGAGCCTTTATCACACGAGAAGATAAGCTGCGTGTCGTCAGCGTAAGAGACAATTTTGGCGCCCGCTTCCTCCACCAAGGATGCTAAGGGAGAAAGATAGATATTGAAAAGGGTTGGGCTAAGAATGGAGCCTTGAGGGACGCCAACATTCATAGCAGGGACTGGAGAGGAGAAGGGTGGAAGCCAGATGTCCTGAGATCTATTTTCCAAATAGGAAGACATCCACTTGAGGACGGTCCCACCGAGGCCAATGTTCTTAAGTTTATTTAAAAGCCTCTCGTGTGGGACCGTATCAAAGGCCGCAGACAGATCAAGCAGTATCAGAACGGCCTTGCCACCCGCGTCCAGTCTACCCCTGATGAACTCAGTTACTTCCAGAAACGCAGACTCAGTGCTGAAGTTGGCCCTGAATCCGGACTGGGATTCATGGAGAAGTTTCCCTTCTTCAATATGTTTTTGCAAAACTTTGTTTACAAACTTCTCCAAAACCTTTGAAAGGGCCGGAAGCAAGGAAATCGGCCTATAATTTGCCGGATCTGTTGGATCAGCATTTGTTTTCTTTAACAAGGGCAGAATCTTAGCGTGCTTCCATGATTTAGGCATTATGCCAGTGGACAGAGAAGTATTGAAAAGCTGATGAGCAATCGGATTGATTGTAGAGGCAATCTGGGACAGAATGTTAGCTGGACAGGGATCAGAAGGGGAGCCCGACTTGCTACTTTGAAGAAGAGACAGAGATTCTTCAAGCTGGAACTCAGGGAAAGTGAGAAGGAGTGGAGGATCACAAATATGGGATTTGCAGTTAGCATTGTTGTAGAAGTTCAACTCGTCCTCAGTTATGTTAGACAGTGCAAGTTGGATCAGGGAGACTTTCCCATGGAAAAATTGGGCAATCTTCTTTGCCTATTCCTCTGTGCGAGGCCCTGCCGTGGCACAGGCTACGGCATCATACCATGCTGAATTTGCAGAATCTTTTAATACAAACGTGATTTGTGTATAAAAGTTCATGAGAATTTGGGGGACTCGTTGTATTTTTCTGAGAGCACATGCTGCATGTTGTGGGCTTGTTGCTTTGTGTATCTTGCGAGACTATGTCCTTCTGCCTTAGATGTTTCCTTACAGGAACGTTGTCAGAACTCTTTAGGAGTGTGATACTTGTTTACTCTGAGTTTTGTGATTCTGCATTTCTGTAATCGAGCCTTTATGGCATTTTCATGCATTTCTCACTGTACCGGAATTACCAAACTTTCTGTAATAAATCTAATGTTACCCTATTTTTGACCTAGATCTCAGTTATCAGTGTTTTCCTGCTGTATTTCATTTTACTCTGCTACTTGAATGAATTCTTGTGAGGAGTGTAGTCTCTAACTGCCAGATCTATTGGAGAAACTGGAGCTGGACTAATTGGGTTAAAAAATCAGGGTGTTAAAAATATATTGGGGTTCATTCGATTATTGGGGTTAAGCTCCCACAATGTAATAATTGTGCTCCTGCCCAACCTCAGCGTAATGAGGAGAAATGTATTTCTCCTCCTTATTTCCTTTTTGTGTGTGTGCTGCATTCAGCAGCACACAGGCAAAGAGGAAAATGCCTTTCAGGATTGTTTTTGAGCAGGAAGGTGTACTGCGCATCAATGTCCAGATACCCCTAAGGGTGACAGTATTGTGCTTTACAAAGGCTGATTGATTGATTGAATGATAACAGAAATTCCTGCGATTCTAGGAAATGTTCCACTTCTGGAGTAGAGTCCACTAGTACCTCCATGCCACGAGGCGCTAGCTGAGGCTCTGGAAATTCTCCTGCAATTCTTTGAGGGACTCATTCAGCTGCTGTGCAGATATGTCCTCTTCCAAGGGAGCATCTTTCAAATCCTTTTTATTTCCCCAAACCCCAGCATCTTCCTAGGGAATTGGAACATCTGATTAGGACCATTGCTAGCTCCCTCTGAGCCCCCAATGAGGAATTCACCCTTCCCTGAGGTCAGAGGTTTGGGCTATAAGGAAGTAAATACTCCTAGGGCGATCTTGCTTGAGTTTTTCCAGCTCAAAAAAGCTCAAACTTCCTGCCTAATTTGGAACAAGAAGACCCAGCAGAGGAACGGATGAGGGGCTTCAAGCAACAGGAGCTCATCAGAAGGCCTGTAGCCAGAAGTACATATCTTGGGGGCCTGGTCATTAGCAAGAAAAACATAGAACGAGTTTGGAGGCAACTTACATCTCTGCTATCATTTTTAATGGCAGAATTAAATTTATTATGGGTGTTGTAAGTATTTTATTGAATTTTTGGCAAGATGTGTGAACAGTTGCGCTTTTAGAAGTGCATTGACCAGTACTGTTGATAAAAAATGAATAGTTTGGCATAACCTGTCAAACAACGTTGAGGAAATGTAATCATATTGGACAACAACATAGATCAAAACTGGATCAAATTTAGATAAAGCGTTACTGATGTGAGTGAGAAGTAACCCTGGGCAGAGTTGCACTACGCAGAACACCACGAAGTGCAAAAAAAACTCCCCCGCACTACGCGGACCTCCGCAAGCGGCGGAGTACGATAGAAAAATGCTGTTTGCAGTGATTGCACAGTGCCGGATGCTTGTCCGCACTGTGCAATCATCGCGAACGGCACCATGCACAGCGCAAGCGGTCCCTGCTTTCCTTTTCTGCCACTCAAGTAGATTTTTACTCAAGCGGCAGCTTTCTCAACGCGAACGGGCTGTTTCTCAACGCGAGCGGTACCGAGCATACGCGACCACTCGCAATGAGAAACCTGCCCCTCCCCCCCGCGTTGAGAAATCGCGCCAGGAGGTTGATTTTGCATGCTCGCGCTCGCCAACTTGTTGTTGGCGATCGCAAATGAGGAAAAATCTCGCCGGGAGGTTGATTTTCCTCGCTCGCGGTCGCCAACTTGACGTTGACGAACACGAGCGAGGCAAAGCTCCGCAACGCGGGGCGGAGTTTTTCGGAACTCCGCGATCTCCGCGTAACGCAGAGTGCGGAAAACTCCGCAAACTCCGCGAGCGGAGCGGAGTTCACCGCCCAGGGTTAGTGAGAAGGGGTTTCAGGTTTGACGTTTCTCCCCAGACCAATTTTGAGAAGGTTGCAACAAATAATTCATTTTTCTTTTGGAAAGATTATTTATTATTATTTTTTTCAAGGGGAGATGGGGGTGTGGGTAGCGACAATGGCTGAAAATGACATCCTGAGTAACAGGGTAGGCAGAGATGAAAACGCAATCTGGGAACAATCCGATAGAGCAGAAAGCCATCTTGAGAACCATACTCTCTAAAGAGGGGCCGGGTGTGTGAACCCCTGGCTGTGGGCGACTAGTCAGTGGTTCGGGCAGGGGTACAGCCACAGAATGTCTTCTCAGCCATTGGGAGGGAGAGTTGTGGTGACGTCACAGGCTCTGGCCTCCATGTAGATGAAAAGCGTAGATAAAGAATGGCGGCAGTGGGCCACTCAGGGCACCAGCCTGTGTTTACCCTTGAAGGAATGGGACTTGGGTTCAATCATATTCTGGTTTGTTAGTGATTTTGTAGATACTGTGGCCATTATACGCAATCCTGGCTAATCCTCCTCTGTTGGTTGTGGCCAGTGGCTTCGTACACATATCTTGGCTGCTGCCAATGATATGGCTGGGCATTACATAAGTGTGTATGCAGCCCTTGGGTATCTGTCACGTCACGCAGTAGCACAAGTGATATCATGGGTGCAACCTGGGCTTGGGAGGCCTAGCCCTTGTCTGCAATATTGATGTCCTATATGATTGGAGCGAGAGGCAATGTCACGCGATGTGCACTAAGTCACGGAGTTGTGCACTGCACCTCCAGCATCTGTCAACAGCTGCACCAAGTGTACTCTGGGTTGTCAGATAATTCTTCCCGTACATGGGTCATTAGTAAGTTTTTCTCTTCCAATGTTCTAAACGCTGTTGCTTTTATGCGCCACAGCCCCAGGGGAGGTCTCAGTAATAGAGCATACAGTGATAGTCGTACTACGGAAGGGTCCATAGACTCACCCCCTAGGACCTCACAGGTGTATACGTCAGATACAAGGGATCCCTGCAGCAATAAGTAATCTAGCCAGGAGGAGGTACCATGTACACCTGAAAGAAATGTGTAGTCCTGCTCTGTATGGTGTGCCAGGCACCAAACATCGAAGAAGTTGTGGTCACTCATGGAGCAGCATAATTTCGGTTCCATTCTTTTCCGTTTGGTTAGGCCACTTATATATTTATATTTGGCCTTATGTACTTGTGTGATGCAATAATACCAATGAGATGTGGTGAACTGAAAGTATAGAAAGTGCATTCACTGTGGGCCCGATTCACAAACGCAATCTGAGACAAAAGTTTAACTTTACGACTTTTGATATTCACAGAGGTCATTTACGAGTCGTATCTTTACATCCGCAGTCGGCCGGAATCTCCGTCTTGGACTGTACTCTCTGCATTCGGGCCGTACTCTCCGGCTATGGCCGTACTCTCCGGCTCGGGCTGGATGAAGTGCAATAAATGGGCTGGAATGCAATTTTTACAAAAAGGAACATTAGGAACGTGCGATAAATGGTAGAGGAGGTCATGAAAATCAGTTTGGGCAGGGAAAAGGGTGTGGCCAGACACTATATCATATACCAGAAAAGTTTGCTCCTTTGCATCATTGTACATGCAGCCCACAAATTGTGTTCCCCTCAGTGTTGACTGTCATATCTCAGTTGTTCAAATACGCGTCTCAATGTCCAGCACAGTGCTTCCGAGTGTTACCCAAACTCCCCATGTCATACTGATACTGTGTCCCTGCATGACTACCTTTAGGTCGTCCAATTCGAGCCCTTGAGAGTCCACTGAGCCCTCGTTATCAGTGAAGTACGGGGTTAGGTGTGTAGCAATGGTGTCTCCATACACCGTGTCTTGTAGTGCTTCTGGAATAGGTATAATTAAATAAATAAATAATACATATTCTGTAGTCTGTCGGCTTCCACCCTGCAGCGCCCTACCCCGCCCCACCGCCCCACCCCGCTTACCTGAGCCGGCCACCGGTGGGTCCAAGTCTGTATTATGTACGCAATTAAAGTCACCGCTCCACAGCCCAGGAACCTGTGGATCAAGTGACATGGCTGGTGAGATCAGAGTCCAAAAACTCGCCCTGTGAGGTGTTGGGTGCATAAAGGGATACTACAAACAAGCATTTACAATGCAATAGGTCTCGCAATGACATTGTTTCGAGCTATTGGCATTGTAAATGTTATTGTTTTTTTTTTTCCCCTTCGTGAAGCATTAATCAAATGGTGTAATTGAAAATGGCAATAGCTCACTTTGTTGTAATTGCGAAATCTATTGCATTGCATTTGTACTATAGTACATTCTCTCTCGAGCACAAATGGTCATGCCCCGAGGCTCCATCTTTGTTTAAGAGTTGCCCCTACAGAACTGGTACTGTGCAGCACTGCAAGCTTGGGGGAATAAAAAACTGGCACAGACATAGCAGCCAGCAAAACAGGGAGACTTCACAGACACAAGACATAAGCAGTGCAGATTGAACATCACCGTGTTTACATGCACCGTGTTCACCACAGTAAAGCCAGATCAAGTGTTATGCCAATGCTTGTTTTTACAAATAGAAGGCAGTTAACCTCATTATAGTTGAAGCCGACGATTTTCTTACCATATGGCTAGAACCTCCAGCCGCGCATGCCAGCCCTTTTCAAGTGGTCCTCTAGGAGGCGCAACAGCAAGGCTATCTATGTCCCCGTCACTAGAATGATCGGGCCCGACTGCAGGATGCAGAAATTCTACATGAATTTCCATCGCTGCTCAAGTTCCACCGGTTCTTCTAAGGAAGCTTCGAGATTCACACCCCTTTGATTCTCACCGATTAAGTAATGCCCCTGTGTATCTGCGAAACATGGTAAATCTTTTTTTTTTTTTTTTTTTTTAGAGGGTCTTCTGAATCTAAACAGCACAAAGATCTGCAACTTAGGGCGTGTAGCCTCAGCAAGTGGGATAAAAATCAGGCAGTTGTCTACAGTCAAGTGGAAGTGGCATCATCAGGTTGACCACAGAAAGGGAACATGTCTACAGCGAAGGCCACAGAAAATACAGAAAGGGGAGAATCTAAAGTCGAAACTAAAGTAAAGTCCACTACAAACTGCAGTATAAGCAACCTAGTTTCAAATTAACATTGTTTTATGCGTCTTGGTAGCCAACTAGTGCATTACGCCACTGAATCTTGTAGCCCATGCAGATTACGACCCTAGGGCCCTCTTTGGTGTGAAATGCTGCCAGTAGTGTCCCTCCAACAGATTTACTATTTCTGAGGGCGCCGATAACTCAACAAATGAAGAATTACTAGGTATTAGAAGGTTTTGCGGAAAATATGTGGAAACCTGGTTTACTGTGCCGATTCCCATGAGTTGAAGGGCTCCTGGGCTGAAGTCTCTCAGGGGCCCATCTACGAACATGCCACGAGAAAATATGCGGAGAAACAAAGTAACGGTACTATTTCAAAGCTTTTTTTGATAACGCGTAAGCTAATTTAAGCAATTCCGATCTCGTAACCAGTGGCAGACAGTACTGGCGTTTTATGTGAATCCGTTGTGTTCGGGAAATCTTCTTGAATCCTTTTTGAAGTTTTGACGTCTATGCAAAATTGTCTTTAGGTAGGGTCGTAATACAGCGTTGGGCCTTCCTTACTAAGATCGGAACCAATTATTAAGACAGGAAGCTGATATGTAGAAACAAAGATATTTATTTCAAGTAATAAATACGAGAAGGCCCACCGTCGGGTGAAAGCCAGACGTGCTGGTCCTGACAGACGTGCATATGAATAATAAATCTTCGTTCCATTATATCATGTAAATACAAACACAGATTCCATGATGTTAATACATCATAATGTGGACTTAACTAATTGGACACTGGAGTCAAACTAATGAACAAACTTTGGCAATGCAAAAGATTGCATATGTACAACAGTCGGTCCCCCAAAATGTATTCTACATCGCGGAAAGAGGCCAGTGGGAGGTTATTCAGAAGCATCATTTCACAGGACGAACTAAAGGTACCTCCACTGTCGGGGCTGGGGCGCAGCAGCACAATTTCAATCATTCGCATTCCAAAACTTGGAGGCCCCCTCCCCCCCTGCAAAGGCCATGGAGGCGGCCCGCACTCTCTGGACCCAGTTAGGAGCTCTCGGCGTGCCACCTGTGCACAGTGCCAGTGGGGACCCCCGGAGCTCGTTACGCCACTGATTCCCAAATATTTATAAAGCCGCCTCAACAGCACCTGTCCTTCAGTGTCCCTCGGCAGCACGGACTCGATTTGATGGATGAGGTAACACCGGGCCCTCCACGTGGCCTCCCGCAATTGTTGACCCGGGGGGTCGATGGGCAGAGCCTAGACGCGGGGGCGGGAATTCAAGGGAAACGAGAGGGTATGAACAGCTGACGAACAGGCAGGCACGACGGTCCGTGGACCCTCGCTGCTATCGGCGATGGGAAGGGTTTATGAATTCCATTGAAAGGCTGCGGTTTCCGGAACACCGACAAAGACTGGGACTTTTTAACTTCGTAACAACGGAACACAAAGAGGCCCTGCGGCAAACTGAAAGACATCCGCTTCCACCACTCTGACACTCTGACAAGGACACAGCAGTCTGAAAGTTTTACAGGAATGGATTCCAAAGCTGGACAATAAATGAAATTCAACATTTAATCGCGGCATTTGGTGACAGAAATGTCCCACCCATGCCCAATGTCCATGGAAGAGCAAGCTGGTGCAGAGTCCTCGCTTCTCACGGTGTCTCGCGGCGCTAAGGGAGCACTAATAAAACAAGCTCTCCAAACAGTGCTTCTTTGTTACCGCCCTGTCTCCTTTTGGGACTGCCCATCCGGACTGGATCCTTTGCTTCACGGCTTGTTTATATAACACGCCTCCTTTAGATAAGAAATTGCTTCACAACAGCCGTGAAGCAAACGATCCAGTCCGGATGGGCCGTCCCAAAAGGAGAAAGGGCAGTAACAAAGAAGCCTCATTTTCAATCGGAGGCCACCGTTTACCATAAACGATGATGCCATCCAATGAAAATGAGGGGCGGGGCTTCAAGCCCCCTTCTGAAATCTCCTCTCTCACAATATGTCTCGCAGAGCGAGCAGCGCATGCACGCTGCAACGCTAGGCGAGACCTAAAAATGGGTCCCATCCAGGGTTCCCTCTAGGGCCACATATTGGCTCTCTCTATCAATCAAGAGCCTGCGTTTCATGAAAGGAACCTCTGGGGCAACCCAAATCAGAACCCCTCTGGCATATGCCGATAATCCTGTACCATACACCTGACTGCTCCATTGTTAACCAAGTTTATCAAGTTCCCCCGCTGTCAAGTGTGTCTCTCTGGAGACATGTCTGCTTATGAGAAAGGCATATATTCTGTTTCTCCTAGCAGGGGTCGCCATACCTCTGACAATCCAAGTCAAGGCTCTAAAGGAAACAGCCATATATGCAGTCAGTACATTCCAAGATCTTCAAAATCTTCAGCACTCCCTATCCATGCCTCCCCATCCGCCCCAACCATCCCGCAGCCCATCCCTCCAACCAAAGGGTAAAGAAAGGAAGAAAAACAGTGAAACAAATGTAATGAACAACCCCCCTATCCCAGGCCTAAACACCCTCTAGCCTCATGCCACAACACCCCAAACAGTGCAGCCGATATAAACTATTTTCCTGCAACAAGAACATGTCCATGCAGAATCCTGTATCAGGGAGGAGGACCAAGCGGAGTCCTTCATCCAGGAGCTGGAGCGTCCACCACTGAAGGACCAGTCATAAAACCTACAGGTACAATGTCTCTTGTCCAAAGTCATTGTCTCCTCTGGGGCCCCAAAGTTACATCAACAGGCAAGCAAGGACCGCCTCACATCCACCAAGAACAAAAGTGATTTACCACCTGCTACACCTCAGGAATCCAGGGGGGGTCTCGTCGGGGAGATCCCACCAGTGTCTTCAGCAATCCCAGCTCAGAGGTGCCCAAGCCAAGAATCCAAGGCTCCGAGTCTTGGTCAGTGACCGGAGCAAGCGCTTGGTATCTGTTTGTGCTATGGCTAGAGATCTCTGCCACTGCCCGCTCCCGCTCCAAGGCACCTTGTTCTTCAGAGGGGCGAAACTGTGGCCTGTGCGGGCATCAGCATTTGGACTTGCTCTCAGACCAGCCCAGTCGGTCGCCCTTGCTGGGCTCTGGAGGTTCTGGTACCCCTTTGGCACAAAGCCATTGCCAGGCTCTTCCGGCGATGTGAAGAAGTGTGTGTCCACCACACATAGGGGGGCCAGAAACAACAAGGCATGCAGAAGATTCAGGGTATGAAGGGGGCTTAACCACTGCTAAGGCACTACGTCGCTTCTGGACCTCTGTAGTGTAGTCCAGGTATGACATGATATTATTAGTGCCTTCGAAAGTCCAAGGGCCGATTGCTCTGAATAACTGTAGAAGTAGGTCCCTGTCCCAAAAATTAAGTAATCGTGCTATGATTGGGCACGTGGAGGCCCCTGATGCCCGGGGTTGGCCCAGAACCCTGTGCGTTCTCTCAATTGAGAAGAATTTCAGGACTTTGTTAGCCAGGATCGTGTACATCAGCGAGTCTTTGAGGAACAGCTCAGTATTTGGTCACTCAGCTCATTCCGATAAACCTAACAAGTGGATATTATTACGGCGAGAGCAATCCTCCGCATCCTAAGCCCTGCCCTGGAGTGCCTTCACCTCAGCCTGGAGAGCCGTTCCTGGATGTTCCTCATCGAATGTGTGAGGGAGGCAGTGAGGATTCTGCCTCATCTACCCGTTCCGCCAGATTGGCATGGTCCACCCACATCAGCCTAGCCTCGACCTGTATAGCTCCCAGCTGTGTTTCCATAGCCATTTTGGAGTCCTGGGTTGCCTGCAGAATTTTACAAAACATGCTGGTATGCTTCTCCAGCGTGGTCTGTAAATGTTTGATCGGATCTGCGTGGGTCAGTGTGGCCCCCAGCATGGCCATGATGGACTTCTGAGTGGGAGGCCTGGTGACCATAGGACGAACCATGCCCGTCAGTCGCAACCCGCCCCAGTCAATAGGGCGTGTTTCCCCGCTTCTTCGGGTGCCACCCTCGACAGTCATGGGAGCCGCACAGGGTGGGCAGTGGCGAAGATGCGATTCTCAGGGTGTCCCAATCTCCAAAGCGAGGGCGAGGTGCACCAGAGGATGTCTGTGCAAGTTACGGTGCAGTGGGGCCAGCAAACCAACAGCATGGGCCTCCTGTGTCCGCTGCAGCGCTAGCACACCTGCCCAACCCAGCCATGCCACCCCAGAGTGGGGCCTGTCCTATAGAGGTGCCCACCGAGCATTCCCACCTTGCCCTTCGCTGCCGTAGATGATTCTCCCAGGCAGGGCAGATAACTCCAAGCCAGCAGGAACCAGCACAAGCCACCAAGCAGTTCCTGTTCAACCCCGGGCCCTCCCCCATGCAGTAATGTCCAAGGTCTCCATTTCCAAGGGGGAGCGGGGCTACGGGCTCCCCACAGCACATAGGTCACCTCTTCGGGAGTCCCCTTTAGCAACAGCTTAGCCCGGGCACCAATGATCTGTCCTCAGAGTCACCACTCTCTACCAGGGGTTCAGGTGGCTTCAGGAGCCCACAGGTGCCACAGAGGCCACTTCCCTGTGTCGGCCTCCAGCCAGTGCCCTCGGCCTCAGTGGCTGTCACAGCAGATCTCTCAGGTATCAGCCAAGAACGAGGATTCCCTGAAGAGTGTCGCTGCAGCCCCCTGGTTGTCTGGCGCCAGCGGCTGTTCGGGACCACGAACGCATGGCCCTTGGGGAATATCGAGGCCCACAGCTGCCGTGCTCTCCTGCTGCACGGTCCCCACCAGTGATTTCAAGCCCTCATGGAAGCATAGGCGAGAGTCCCACAGCACACAGGGCAAGATAGGGATAGACTCAGGATGAGAAACGTTGGGCCCAACGAGGAGTGGAGCCCCAGCTCTAAGCGTCTGACCACGGCGCCATCTTAGCCATGCCCCGTGTGGTCTTAATGATCGCACTGTATCTTGAGATTTAAATTGTCATTAACCTCTTTCCCTCTCAGGCTACTGAAAAGGTCTATTGACCAGAGTCAAATTGGAAGAAATGGCCCAGAGCCTTCTCACTCATTATGTACCGGAGTGTCCTTCTGTTGTCAGTGTTAGCTCTAACTGAGGGGTCTGTTTTGTCCAATGATGAGTCTAGAATTATGCTCCAGACACCTCTGAGCAGTATTTTTTGTGCCCAAACCTGTGTGTGATTCCAGACATATTTTTACGAATACGCTTTGTCCCTCGAAGACATGCAATGTCCAGTGGCGGCTGTAAGAAGGATGTAGGGAATCCTGCCAGGTTGTCTTCTTTAACATCTTATGTCAGGCTCCATGGCAGACCCTGTCAGGCCTCGCTTTGAGGTCCACCACTTTCACCCATAGATACTGGGGGGCTTATTTACAAGCCCCTTGCGCCACTTTTGCGTCATTTTTAACATGGGAAAAGTGACGCACCGGTGGCGCAAGGGGCTTGTAAATAAGCCCCTAGATATCTTGGCCACAGTCTGGTAGGGTTTACACAGCCTTCTGTCTCAGTGAGCCTCACCTCGGAGGATCCAAGCCTGGTATTGAAGCAGGTGAGATCCAATCGCATCGATCAGACTTCCTGGATAGATCAGACACCATCGCCTCAAACCATTTAATATATTGTCCGATGGTCGACAGATCCTTTATAATGGCCTCCATGTCTGTGGTCGACGGGGTCACCACTGATTCAGGTTCGGTGGCTGCTTGTTTTGAATGAGGGTCTCTGTGAGTAGGATCTGCCTGACAGCCTTAGGAGTCGTCCTGCTAGTGTGTGAGATGACCGAGTAGCCTCCAACGGCGACCCATGGTGCCTAATGAGGCCAGTACACACAGGCGTGAGACCACCAGAGTATAACAGGGTCCAGATATTCTGCAAGTGCCCCCCTGAGCATGGGGTGGGAAAATCACAACTTATTTCATGTCACTGCATAAGATGATTGTGCATGGGACTGATCTTCGCAATGTGCCCTGCAGACCTCACAATGGTCACTGCGGGCTTTATCATCATATATGCATCATTTCTTCCACTTACTTCCTCGACCTTGTGCCTTCCGTGCCCATACATAGTCATATCTTATGACTAATTATATTGTACGGGTAAAAAATAAAAACCATGCAAATCTCAGAGTTAAAGATTGTAGACAATGGAGCCAGAAGTACCCTGCTGCTGATAAACAGTGATGCTACTGCTCAAACGCACTGGTCGTGCACAATCAGGCACCAGCCTCCTTACAAGCCCAAGCTCCTCCCAGCAGTTATGATAACATCACAGAAAGCTTTATAAATATCAGATGACGTAATGACGCCACACGTCTTGAAATAACAGCCTTAAAATGTTCCCTCTGGTACCACTGACAAACATCCTCAACAAGACTTCCAAACTCAGCATGGATTGTACCAAAAATATCAGCATTAACCTGTCCAAAATAGGAGCTTACCAGTTTCTGGAAATGCTGACAGTTGCAAAAAAATCTATTTTGGTCCTGAAATGCCAGTTATTCATTTTTGGCAATTACATGTTTGTTTTCTAAACATTAATTGTCATTTTCACCAATAATTCACATGTGCAACTATCTTACAGAAACATTATTTCCCTATCATGCCCTTTCATCACCATCATGATCAGAAATGTCCTGATGTGGCTGGAATTTTCACCACCATTGTGCCAAGGAATGAACACAGTAAGGCACCAATGGGCACAAATGCACCAATGGGCACAAATGCACCATTGGCACAGGTAATCAAGACGCTCACATTGAGATTGTATGTTCACTATTCTTAACTCCACATCTACGTATCTTGACAATATAAATATCTCTTGATTTGTAGGCGAGCCACCAATTCAGGAATTTGAATAAATGAACTGGGCCTTTCATGTCCACAAATAAAAGACTTTCATTTGAAGCAGCCAGGCATATCATTGCACCGAGATGGCATTTTACTTTTTGGCGCAGACATTTTCATGTACTATTAACTGTAATGAGAACAGTTCTGGACAATATATCCTGTCACTTTAGTTTGAAATATTCCCCCACACATGATTTTCAACTGGACGTTAATTCAAGTGGGTAAAATCGTATGGAGAAGGCACTGATGATTCTGAGACACAAATATTTTCCTGCTGTCCATCTAGTGCTTTTTACATATTTTTTGTAGGCAAGTGTGTTTAATGCCACCTAGAAATACCTAGGTCCTGAGGAACTCATAAAGCATTGGTTTATTCCCCTGTTTTCCGCATCAGGATTGCCTGTAAAACCTATTTAGTTGGTTTATTTGTAAAGTTGTGCTGTAAGATGTACCTTTGACCCCATTTTTTTGCAAATTTATTTTAGAGGAGCTCAACCAACCTCTATAGAGGAATCAACTCATTTGCTTACTTCATTGATGGAATTTGTATTCAAATATCTTCCAGGGCTGCTTTGATCACCCCTTTCATAGGCTCTTCCAAACATCACCTTCACTACAATCTCAATCTCTCCTCTTCACCTCACCACAGCTCACTCTCATTTCACTTCGAAACTTCACTCACTATCACTTTGAGTTCACTTCAAGTCAACCTCATCCTAACCTCAATCATATCTCACTACAACCTCACCACAAAACCTACCTCAATTTTCCATGACTGGTGCTTTAACAAAATCACTTCTCACTTTACCTCCCACCCTACTCATCTCCCTTCTCCTCGCCTCACACATTCCCTTTCAGGCCTGGTAATGTTTTCAGGTTCAGCGCCTGATTTATAGTTTGGCGGATGGGTATTTACTCCATCAGGGCAATGGAGTAAAGTGAAAACTGGCAATTTCTCCTCCGAATCTAAATCGGGTGGGAGGGCAAATGGTCATATCTCCGGTGGTCTTTACTCTGAGGGGTTGTCGGAGGTGTATATCTGCAGCAGAGATGGTGTAGTCTCCGCCGTCAACATATTAAAGGTCCACCTGACTAAGGGCCCGATTAGGATGTCGGGAGGACCGCCACTGACAGGCCTTTGATGGCAGTCCGCCCGACAGCCAGGATAGCGGTCCGCTGCTGCATTATGATATAGTCGGTCGAAGCGCAGCAGTCGGAGGGACTGACCGACATATCCGACAGGCTCAGGGAGCCCGTCGGGGTGTTGGTCCGACCGTAATCCCTACAATTGGGGCGGTGCCTGCGGAGGCACTGCCGTAGGGATTACGATGTCCCATTCCCTCTGCTTTTACATGGTGGTCCAACCGCCATGTAAAGGCAGACAGTAAGAGACTTTGGGGGCCCCTAGCAGGGCCCCTGTCCCCCGTGGGCCTCCGCTATGGGACATGGGGGGCACATGTGGTTCCCCCAAACATCCATGCACCATATGGTGCCCGGCACATGGTGCATGTATGTTTGCAAAATGCCTTTCTCCATTACGGCTTACGCTGCGGTCCTTTTCCGGGCCGCAGCACAAGCTGTAATGGAAAAAGCCATTTTTCCGACCGCCTACACGGCAGTCGCATCGCAATTAGGTGGGTGGAACTACCGACTACATGTCGGGCGGTTCCATTGCTGCAGCGATGTTGGTCAGATGCTCGTCCGACTGCCATCATAGTCAGGCCTTAAGTGAGGTGGGCAAACCTTCAGTTTGGCGAAAAGTGTACTTTGTCGCGGCAGGGTACCCTCTCCACCAAAATATAAATCAGGCTCCTAGGCTGCTGTGTGTCAGGGATTTACCGTAAGATTTAACCCCATTCTAATTTTCTGTTGTCAAAAATGTCTTCACATGTGGCTTTAGTGAATAGTTCCCATTTTTTTCATTTATAATTTTGGTTGGAATACGTTGAAGGAATAATCCTTTTTCTAAACATCAATTTCAGGTGTAAAGCCACCTCCAACATTCACACCACCAAAAACAAAATTTGGTGTATTTCTCACAGTGATTGCAAAAGCACTGGTATATTTGATAACAGTATGGTTATATCCAGTGCTGAAAAACTCCAAAAGAGTTCCCCAAAGATCTGGACAAAATTTTTCAGATGAGACCTGGGCGTATATATGCAACATCATTTCCATTTTCTTCTGGTTTTCCTTTCTCTCCTCCTGAACCCCAACATTTATCTGGCTTTAGAAGTGGCATTGTCATACTTTTACCGAATTTGGTGTAAACAATATGAGAACTCAACGATGCTGTAGACCAAATGAGGCTTGCTCTGAAGCTGCATTTGAGTATAAATGAATGACTTTTCTAGTGCTTGTTTGCACAGTCCATGGGTCTCGGACTCTGAAATGGTCTTTCCCTTTAAATCCTGCCCTTTAATAAAAAGCTGAACTGATGGCGGGTGAAAGGCAGGGTTGGCCCTGAGGTTCAGTGGTTTGTGTTCTCATAGTCATTACTTGCCTCAGGGCTTTAACAACTGGGCTTCTGGTGCAAACGGGGCTGAGGCAACCTCTACCTCTCTTGGTAAGAAGGCCATGGATGGCGTGGCAGCGCGTAGCCCTCAGTGATTGTGTCACTGACCGATGTCCATGCGAAAGCCAGATTCTAACCTTTTTGAGGGATGGAAATGTGTGGTAAATGCAGAACGAGCTGCAAGACTCTGGTACTGGTTCGGTAACCATGAATATGGCTGAGGCAGGGGCTCATGCCTTTCCTTCAGATTGTAGAGCACTGGGCAGTGTGGAAAGAGGGGTGGAAAATGCATGTGAACAGGCAGAAGTAGAAGGCTTTCATCCATGATTTCAACAGGGGGAGTTAAGGGAACATGATGACATTCTGTCGATAAGTGGGGTGGTAACGTTATTTCAATGTTACCCTTACAACAGTCTTTAGTACTCATTACCTTTACACTACTGTTGTTTCCATGCAGGCAGGTACCTTTACGTGGCATGCCATAACCATGCATGAAAGGTATAGGTACACAGAGGTAAGTATAGTGGTTGGGGGATTAGGGATTAGGGGAGGTTACCCACCCAAAATTAGCTGTAGAGAATATGAATTTGTTTGGAAGTAACTAAAATAATGATGTCTATTTCTTATATGTAAGTAAGAGTAAAGGATTTAAAATATTTTGGTGGTAATTATAGTAATTATAGCTGTTCTGAAAGGGGATGGGGGACTTTACCCTCCCAAAAGTATGAAATCAAAAAATTAAAAAAAAATCGAAAGTATTTTCATTTTTGTAAAAACGTTTTTTAGTATTTATTTTGGTAGTTTAATACTCGAGTATTCCTAACAACTCAAAGCCCGAGCACACATTTTCGAGTTATGCTATGCTAATTACAACATAAATGCTCATGACATTGTTCATATTCTTGGACTTTTATTGTCTTCTTTGATGATCCAGCCAACACATGCTTCGTTGTCCGGGCAGTTAACTTCCTCACGGCTGGAAAGACAATTATATGACAAACACTTGCATTGTGTACAAAGTCCACTACACTATACATATCAACTTAGTGGAGACCCACACTTCAATATGTATCTATAGCACCGAAGATAAATCACAAAGTTCTGTTACAAATGTCAGTGTGTAGTGAGATTATATAAAATCATCATAGCGTAGAGATTGTGGGACGTGGTGTTCTTATCAGTATCACTGAAAGTGCAAGTTAGTGAAAAAAACACTGACTCACACATTGAGGCGGTGGGGAAAGGTGCGCTTATCTTTTGTCTCTCACAGTGAGAGTGAACACCAATAGAAACCTATGTGCAAGAAAGTAGGAGGTTGCCTACCTGTCGTGATGCAATAATTCACAATAAACCTAGGTTATTAAAAAAAATATTAATCATGAAATGCTCAAGAACATTTTCATTAAAATATAAAAATAGCTAAAAGTGCTCATTTTTTAAAACATAAATTAGGGACAGGATTTTACGATTATAGCAGATAAAGGTGGGTAGTGTATTCATGTTTGGAGTCATTTTACAAATTAATTAGATACATTGATGCTCAAGTATTCCTCTAAAATAACAATTACACTTTATTAAAATATTTGTTTTAGCTTGTTAAAATAAACTATTTTTCTTAAAGAATGGGATGTTAGGATTATAGATTATAGGGAATAAGTGTGTATTATTGGGTATATTTATTTTAAAAAAGAAATTGTTTTTTTAATACTTAAATATTAAATCTAGATTAAAGTAAAATATATTCTTTACAAACATAAGAACTTAAAGTAAAGATAGCAGGGTGTAAAGTTTAGGAGACTACTATTATTTAGTGTAGTTATAGATAGTAAAATTTTTGTTGCCTGATTATTACTGTGCTACTATTTTTTAATTAAAATTTGTTTGCAATATGAACCAAAATTCTGTATAAACATTAACCTAAACATGACATATTTGGTATGGAATGATTTAAAGTGATAAAGGTGGATAACCTAAGAAATAAATGAACAGCTTAATAAAAAGTCAAATATTTCTGTGCAGTGTGAACAATATACAATATAAATTAACCAAACATCAAATGTAAACATTGCATATTTGGTAGGAAATGATTTAAAGTGATAAAGGTGGATAATGTAAGAAATAAATGAATAGTTTTATAAAAAGTTAAATATTTCTATCAACGATTTAGAAATCATAATTAAAACTATTATTTGAATAGCAACATCAAATACTACATACATAGTAAAATTATTTATTGATCAATATATTTCAATTAGAAATACATTAATCAAGTAAAGCTCAGAAACACAATTTATAAATCTTTAAATGCTTTAAATTATTTAAGCAAAGGTAAAAATATATACATTTTTTTAAATGTATCATAATACATATTTTATAACACCTAAAACATTTTGTTTATAATTACCATTATTTTCAGTGGAAGAAAATATCTTTTATTATTTCTGAAACGTGTCAATATTTTTACGTACAGCATGTTTCAGCATCATTTTCGTTAATTGATAGAGATATGGGGTGAAGGATGGAAGCATGCTACTGCATTGCAGGGTAAGTACATTTTTTATTTTATTAAAATGGATTATAAGTGGTTAATTTATTGTAAAGTAAGTGGTAAGGGAGGCAACGTAGTGTACGTTAATGTTAGCAATGCTTTATTTGTGTGTGTTCTTGATTTGCTTACATTCCTGTACAGGTTGCCAAAGAAAACGGCCATGGGCTGAATTTTTGATGGGGTGTTAATTTTTTCATCTTTTTGTGCAATGTTTTTTATTTTAAAAATAATGCATTCTTTTCATATACTGTTTGCATTCCAAACCTTATATTGTACAATTTTTAAGTTTTTTTTTCAAGCAGTTTTTCTTGTGTTGATTTCTTCTAGTGAGCAGTCCAAGAAGTTACATTTATTATATGTAGGGATATGTAGATTATGTTACTTTACTTAAATGATCTCCCTATCTAATTTGTTTCTCATTTGTATCAGGATTTTAAAAGAAATATTGAATATTTTCAGTTTTTTATGGTTAAGCACTGTGGATTACTTTGTATATTTACTACAGTGATTGTTTGCAAAGTATATAGGTGAATTTCAAGATCATCAATCCATTTAATTACACCAACCTATATACAATTTTCTTTTCCAGATTTTGGAAAGAATGTTTCTTTTATTAAAAAATAATATTTTCTGATTTGACCTATTTATGATTTCATGTGTATAATATGTAGATTCATGGTGCAATACCTGTGAGAGTTGGCAAGATAATTTAAACATCTTTCCAACACTTGAAAATGGAAGATGTCCTCAGGCAGTGCAAAAATTCTTAATTCTAAATTATGTTGTGCATATTGTGTAGAAGGAAGGGTTTTCATTTTATTTTAATTTATAGAAAATGCTTACGGGCTTATAATGAGTTTGGCTGTGCTCCCGCACTGCCAGACTTGTGTAGGAAACTCCCGTCAGATCAGGAGTTTTCTCCTGTCTGGCGGGCAGTTCTTTGAGGTTCCCAGGGCGGTGCCTATAAAATAGGCACCGTCCTGGGAACATCAAAGGCAGTACCTGCACAGCATAGACTGCTGTAGTCCATGCCGTCCAGGTACTGGTGTGCATGCACACAGGGCAGCACATGTTTTACCCCCCGTGTGCATTCATGTGGTGTGAGGCACCGAGGGGCCCTGTAGGGCCCCCTTTGTTTCCTCACCGACACACTTTTCATGACGGTCGCACCGCCATGAAAATTGTGGTGGTGAGGAAGCCGCCCCACCAAGCATATTGCAGCCTCAAGACTGCTGCACCACCGCCAGGGATCTCTGACCCCTGGCGGTTGCAGTGGTCCCAGGGCGGCCCTACCGCCCTGGTCCTAATTAGGAGGTCGTACGACTGCCACCACTGCACCCCGCGAGTCTAGTGGTCTGTGGAGCACCAGACTCATAATAAGCCCCTTAGCCTTTTTTAAAACAAAAGTGTAGTGACAAGGCAGAACAGTAAAAAGAAATGTATTGTTAGTTTTTTAAGTGATGTTAGTAATAAAAAGTTTATGCAATATTTTCCAAATAGTCTAGCTCCCCAAACATTTTAAAAAGCACTTGATCAGTCATCTCTTTGATTCTTTTAATAACTTTGGACTGTACATTATTTCCCCAAAAAATGGTGCTTGTCTCGCTTCTTGCAAACATTGCTCCTTTTTCAAAATTTCCAATGGAACTGGAGAAAATGATGTGCATCCTTCTATGGCATTATTAGTTTTTGTACCGCCACCTTTGAAACAGGTCAAGTGCCAGTTCTACCATTCAGTTCTGTAACGTGGAAGTCACCTGCGACCTCACCTGTTTAGAGGACCAATCCATGTTTGTTCAAAATAATTTAGTAAAGGTGCAGATTTTTCCTCATTTTGGGAATAATAGGGTGTTTGAATGATTGCGTGTATTTATCGTCTACAATTCCAGGTGGTACCAAGGCTAACACTGCTAACTTTTTTAGCTCATATTGGAAATTAATGTCAGACACATAGGGGCCGATTACGATGTCGGTCGGAAAGGCTCCGAACGGCATACGGTTCGTCCGAATCTTTGTTGGAAGCCTTGTTTCTGACCGACTTGGAAACATTTCTGACTGACCAATTACGATGGTTGGAAACCATTCGGACTGTCCGACTCGGTTCCGACTCGTGTCCGAACGGCATTTCAGAGACACCGAGTCGGTCGGAGCTGACTCGTGCGTCTCTACGGACCGCGTTTCCGACCGAGCGATTATGATGTCTGATTAAGACAGCCTTTCCGAATTGTTCTGTCTGACACAGATCGGCTATCAGAATCTGACTTGAGGGCCTGTAGCAGGCCCCCCTTCACCCGAAGGCCTTTGGTTGCAGCCCGTGGGGGTACCATGGGTCCCCTCTTTCCAACCATGCATGGTGTGGCTGGCACTAAGAGGTGCCCGCCACAGGCTGCACGGTTTTCTGCAACCACCCCGTTTTTCAATGGGAGCCTGTGTTGTCGGTCGGAGCACAAGCTCGCATTGAAGTCAATGGGAGTCCGACCGAATGGTGGTCGGACACATCGTAATCGGTTGGTCGGACTACCCGAATCCGATTTGGTCGGAAACCATTCCAAGACCGAGTCGGTCGGAATGCTTTCCGACCGACATTGTAATTAACCCTGGGCAAAGCACTACGCTACGCTCGCGTAGTTTGCGAAGTTTGCGCTACTTCGCACAACGCGAATTGCACGTAGCACAGTGCAAACATGCGTAGCGTAGTGTAGTGCAGCGGTCATTTTTTGCTTGCTCGCGGTCCTCAACGTCAAGTTGGCGACCGCGAGCAAGCAAAATGACATCCCGGCGAGACTTTTTCCTCGTTCGCGATCAGCAACATCAAGTTGCCGATCGCGAGCATGAAAAATAAACCTCCCGGCGAGATTCTCAACGCGGGGAGGTCAGGTTTCTCATTGCAAGTGGTCGCGTATGCTCGCGACCGCTCGTGATGAGAAACTACCAGTCCGCGTTGAGAAAGCTGCCGCTCGAGTAAAAATCTACTTGAGCGGCAGTAAAAGACAGCTCGCACTGTGCAAGATGCCGTTTTCAATGATTGCACAGTGCGGACAAGCATCCGGCACTGTGCAATCATTGCGAACAGTGCACTACGCAGTTCGCGTAGTGCTACGCGTAGCTCGCGTAGTGCGAACTGCACTTTGCGTAGCTTCGCGTAGCGCTTCTTCGCGAACTACGCCCAGGCTTAATTGTAATGAGGCCTATAATCTCCAACTAAGGATGCTGTTTGTATATTTCATCATATGGTCTGTGAAAAATGGAAACAAACATCCTTGCAGTTGTATTCCAGGGTATAGTTTGTTTATTATTAAAATCACTGTAATTTGAAGTCAATTATTATTTTCAGAGGACTTTTATTCATGGTCTTTTATTTGATAATTGTTAAAAATTCATAGTATGTAGAAGATTCTTTGTCTGGCAGTAGTGCCTATATTAGACACATGGGAGTGTTGTTAGTCTTTGCATATATAGTGTAAGTTTGGATGAATGGACAGAGTGTTGTTTTAAACGTCCCATCCATCATCCATGTTTTACTATTTTCATTGGGTTACGAGGTATGGAGAGTTGCAAATATTAGCCTTTTTTGAAGGGCTATGAATGTTATATAAAAAGAATGATTTGTGGCTGAATGTTTCAGTTAGCATAAGTGTTATTGGTATACCACTGAAAGTTTTGGTCGGGGTAATTAGTGTTTTACTCTGCTAATCATGTGATTCTCTACTAATCATAGTCTTTTTCTGCTAATCATGTGTTTTACGTTTGGGACGGTAGGTAGTTTGCATAGGATGTTGCTTGATACTTCCCTTAACACTGATCCAATTTAATTTGCGGTACAGTATCTCTTACTTCCAACCCTGCTGCAGAAGCAGAGTTGTTATATTTTGTGGTTCTCTCAACATGGTCTCCAACAGTAACCGCTCTGCTTCTGCAAGTAGCTGAATAGTAATTCAAACACAGTGAGTTCTGGGTTCAGTGTTCCTGTCTGTACAGTACATGTAACCATGATATTTTATTATTCTGTTCCAGCTTTTGGATTAAATAAAACAGGCCACAGGCATGCTTTCCATTTTTAAACATGTATTAAAACTTGAAAAGGATATCAATATTGCTTTAAAAACACTATGGAGCCGATTACGACTTTGGCAGTTTTACCGCCAGCCCGCCCCAGTGGCGGTTCTGAAAATGCTGCCAAGCCGGCGGCATCCCGCCTACTGTTATATTACTTTACCGCGGGGCTGGTGGTGTGTGGGCAGGGGAGTCATGGCGGCGGTACGCTTTGGCTCTTGTAATGAGCCTGAAGTCATTGCCGGCCATGCTACACTGCCTCCAGACAGTCAGGCGCACTGCTTCATTGCATTATGTTGTGCAAGAGAAACAGTGCGCGCACCCGACCCGAAGGCATTGGAGGTAAAAACATGAGTACCAGTTACATTTCACAAGGGCACATTTGCCCTGGAGGCAGTTTTTGCCCTCATTACCTGCCTTTCCGCCAACTCTTGTATGGTGGTGTCACCACCAGGAAAAGGTCAGGTCATAATTCGCACTGTGGGAAAAATGCCTGCACCGCCTCCATGGGCCACCTCTGCCCCTCCTGCTGCCCCCACGGTAGCTGAAATGTCGGCAGTGGGGGCAGTCTTGTGGCGGTCTCACTGCACATATCACAATCGGGTGGTCGGATCGCTGAGGTGGCGGTGGTCAGACCGCCAAAAATACGACTGCTCTCCCAAGTCCGCCGTCATCATAATCAGGCCCTATGATATTCATTTATTTTAAAATCTGCAGTTTACCAATCCAAATGTTCTTATCTAGAAAAAAAGAAATAAAAAACAAATTAGTAATGTTTATTTTAAAATGTGTATTTATCTTCTGAGAAGTTCATATTTTCCTAAGGGAAGAAAAATATTTATGTTAACCTGTGGATAAAATAATTATTTAAATAACCATTGTTTACATGTTTGCCTACAAAAGAGTGGTGTTATTATTGTGCTAAATTTTAAAATTGTTTAAGTCATTTATCAATGGTATCTCTTTAATAGCAGGTTACTGTCAGAAGAAAAATTAATAAGAGGAAGTTTATACTGGTATAATAATCTTTGTTTACCGTTTGTGTAAGGTTTTTGTTAGTGTTGTGTTTTGGATTGCTGAAGAGTGTTTCTCAAAGACATAGAGCCTGATTTAGATTTCGGCGGACGGATATCCCTTCCGCTGAAATATTAATCCCATTATATCCTATGGGATTTATATTTCGGAGGACTGGATATCCATCACCCTTGTAACGGAGCAGCCCGTCCCCCAAGATCTAAATTGAGCCCCAAAATCTTTGTCGGTTTATTTTTGAGGTTTTAGAGGATAAAAGAAAAAGCAGTGTTGTAACATTTAAATTATATATTATCATATATAAAATCAACTCTAAATCATTTTAATATGTACCTAAACATGGGGAAAGATTCTTAGTCCTTACATATTTTTATAAATGAAATAAAAATGTATTTTATTTTATTTTTTATTTTATTTTTTTATTTAAGAGGTTTTATATAGCGCTGGCCAGTCCCGAGGGTATCGGAGCGCTTTACAGCAGATATAGGGGAGAAATCACATAAAAGAGACAAAGGTAGGCATAAGTGTTCAAAAATCCCAGTGTGCTGTGCGACATTGAGGTAGAGAGGTCCTGAGGTAGTCTCGTTGCGTGCACAAAGTCTTGGGCTAAGTCTCCCTCCGAGAGGAGGTGAACGAGGAGGGGGTTAGGGAGCGGGGATGAGGTAGGGAGTGGAGGAACAATGACAAGGGTCTGTACCGTGCAGGAGGAGGTAAGGTGGTGGAACATTGCCTGGTGGCTGCAGAGTGCAGGCTTGTGCGTTTTGGTTCTCAGTCCGGGAAGGCACGGTTGAGGTAGAGGTCTTTAGGAGTCTTTTGAATTTTATAAAGGAGGGGATAGTCCTGATATCGACTGGAATGGAGTTCCATATTTTGGGTGCGTTTCCAGCGAAGGATCGAGACGCGGTTTTTTGTTTGCGTGTTTTCAGAGGGATGAGTAAGAGGGTGTTGGAACTCCTGAGGATTCTTGACTGGCCAGCTTTCTTGAGTTTGGAGGCCAGGTATTCCGGTTTCCCTGTGTGCAGGGCTTTGTGCGTGAGGCAAGCAGTTCTAAAGCTGGCACGCATTTCGACTGGGAGCCATTTTAGTTCTCTGAGTGTGGGAGATAAGTGGTCATATTTTTTAACTCCGGTGACCATTCTGGCAGCAGCATTGAGAGTTGTTTTGAGTGGCGCTAAGTGGGAACGAGCTGTACCGGAGAGGACTGCGATCCCATAGTCAAGTCTAGATAGCACCAGTGATTGGGTGGCTTGTTTGAGGTCCATGGGCGGGATGAAGGGTTTAATTTTGTTGAGAAGCTTCAAATTGAGGAAGGCACTCTTTGCGGAGATCTTAATGTGTTTGGTCATGCTTAGATTTTGGTCGAGGGTGATTCCTAGCGATTTTACCGAGTTTTAGTATTCCTTTTTCTTTTTTTTAAAGTGATTCAGCTTCTGGCTGCAGGACTTTTTTTTCTTGGCACCTACTTTACAGAAGGAGTGTTTATATTGTATAATAAGTAGAATATTAGTGTTCTTCAATTGAAATTATTTGTTTTTAGTAAATCAATTTTTTCTGTTGCTTGTGCATTTTTTGGGCATTCTTCCGAAGTGCTGTGCCTCAATATTGTGATAAATTGTTTATTCATACAATGGAGTTCCCGTTTGGTGAATGACTCAGAATGCCCTCTAATTTTCTTTTATGGGCATATTGAAAAAGCAAAGTCTACGCTAGCACCCTCTGCTCACAAATTTATAAACAACTCATCTTTTTTCTCAAAACTCGCAATAATGGAGGATTTAGTGGTTTCTGTGCATAGGAGCGCTTCTTCGTCAGGTCCGAATGGGACCTCTGCTCTACTTGCAACTGGAGAGGCATGTCGGAATACGGGCGGTACGCGGTCTAGGGCCCGCCTCACCCATTTCTATGGTGCATCCCTGTATGTTTCTCCCACTATGTGCAAAGTCGCTGTGTGGTAAAGCGCATGTAGCGGCTCTTTCCACCCGTTGGTAGTCTCAGTGTTCCTATCAGCGTTAGTATGGGCTCTACTACTACAAGGTACAGTGCTAGGGTGTTATATTGTTTGTGTGTACTGTTCTTATGCCCTTCATGCATTGCTGTAATAGAGACAGCCTCTGCGTTCTGTTTAAATACACTGTTGTAGTCATTCGACTACATTTCCCATGTATCTTGGTGGCAGCCATGTTGGGTGTGGCAGGTCTATATAGCCAGCCACCCCCATCTTCAGTGATCACTTTTCAGCTGAAGCACTTCAGGTGAGGAGTGCCTTCCTGTCCTGGTTCGGGTGCTTGGGCGTCGGCTCCTCAGCTCTTCCACGGCGACGAGTGTGATCTTCTGTGGCAGGTTTTGTTCATCTGTTGTAGCAGCCAACTCCCATAGGACTCCGGTGATGACCTCCGTTTTAGAGCAGTTGCCAGCTTCCGCATTTCTTTGATGATGTTTCCATTTCCGGTATAGCAGTTGGCTCATGTAGTCCTCCGATAAAGCAGCCGGCTCCCGCAGTTCTTTGCCAAGATTGGCATACAGCCTAGAAACGCATAGGGGCCTATTACGATGTGGCCCGGAAAGGCTCCAAACCGTCGGTCGGAGCCTTTCCGGGCCGCATCTCAGTTTACTTTCTGACCGCCGCATTACAATGCTGGCGGTCCGAAACTAAACCGGCGGGTCATTCCGGCTGGCTTCCGATGGGCTCAAGAAGCCTGTAGGCCAGTCAGAACTGGCTCGTATTCCCAAAGGGCAGGCCTTTCCCCCCTTAGGATTAAGATGCACGGTTTTCGGCATGGTTTCCATGCCGGTCTGTCCGACATGGAAACCATTTCGGAAAGCATGTTCGGGGGCCCCCAGCAGGGTCCCCTTGTATGCCCGGCCTCCGGTTGGGGGCTGAGGTGGCACCTATGGTGGCCCCTTGTTAATCCCTGCACCACGGGGTGCAGGGATTAACACAACCTCCCATTTCCCTGCGGGAGCTTGTATTACGGCAGATTTATGGCTGTAATACAGTCTCTCATAGGGAAATGTAGGAATGTGACCAAACAGTGTTCAGTCGCATCCTAATTTGGATGTCGGGACCACCGACCGGAGGTTGTTCGGTCCCAATTCTGAGATGGTGTTGGGCAGGCGCAAGTCCGCCCGACATCATAATTAAGCCCTTAGTCACAGTAGGTCGTACTCTGTACGGTAGGAACATTCTAGAAAATATCGACTTGCGGCTGTAAGTTGATACGCTTCTTTTTGTTGGAAATGACAGTTGAGTGAATATTCATTAAAAGCACGAGTGAACAGTTCTCAATACCTTCTTTAAGCACGGATGAGATATTGAAGATAATCAAAATAGATGTTGTGGTTCATGCTCATGATTTAATGAGTAGCTTTTACCAAAAGCATCTAAATCTCAATATATATATGCTGATTTTTATGAGAGAATACTAGAATCACCACAAAGTCTTGGTGTTGACAACTAATAACTTTACATTTTAAGAAAGGTGCTTCCTTACACTAGATATCCTCTGGTCCTTTGGCACATACCTGAAGTTTACGGTGATCAGTGTTATTTTGTGTATTGTTTTGTGATTACTTTCTTTTATAGGTCTCCTTCCCCGCTGTTCCCTTCCCATTCCCTTCCCCCCACTTGGCCACTCTAATACTATGTGCTATAATAGCATTTGGAGTTAGAGGTGCCAAGAGGTGGGTCTTTGTAGCATCGAGTGCAGATCCTGAGGAAGTACGGCGACTCTGACAGGCATCTATCAAATGCATGAAAAAAGATCTGCCATCCCCTCCAAAACCACTTCCGGTTGTCTCTATGGATCTTCTTCTGGGAGAGATACATGCTTTGCGCCCTTTTATGGAAGAGACCAATGCTAAATTATAACACCTTACTGATAGATGGTCACAGATGGAGGAAAGACGTAACACTGCTGAACAAAACATTGCGTCATTTGGATCAACTACTCTTAAAATGAGTGCCCTTCAAACTCAGGTTTTATCTCTTCAGAAACAGGTTGAGGACCTTGAAAATAGGAACAGGAGAAATAACCTTTGCATATATGGTCTACCTGAGGGCTCGGAGGGCCCTGACCTTCTTCTTTAAAACATTTCTTCTAAAAGTCTTAAATCTGTCTGATGGTACTCTTCTTAATAAACAGCATGCCTACAGATTAGGTCGTCAGCCTGCGGTTGTTTCCACTTCGAGAAGACCAAGGGGAGTTATCTTATATTTTTTGGAATACACTGATCTTCTTAAAGTTCTGTCTGTGGTCAGATCCATGAAACGTGTTTTATGGTCGGGTAATCCCCTGTACTTCTCCCAGGACTATGCAAAGAGCACAGCTGACAGGCGCAGAGAGTTTCTTGCTATGAGATCATATCTTTGCTCTCTTGGAGCCTACTTCGGCCTTTTTCATCCTTGTCTGTTTAAAGTAACCTACAACAATAAGACAAGGAATCCTCACTGGAAACTGCACCGCCCTTTAAACCTACCTTGTGTAAATGGGCACGGATTACACCTCCCACCTTCACGAAGGTTTTAAATTCACACAGACTAACTCTCGTAGAATGCCCATCAGCAGCTAATACTCAGATTAAGAGGTGTATTAATCTAGCCTTGGATACACTAGCACCATCTAAGCCACTCACTAGTAGGCAATCTATCTAAGCCCTCTGCACCCTGGTTATCAGAGGAACTCCAGGAAACAAAGAGGTCATGCAAAAGTTAGAGCGAATATGGCGCACAAAGTACAACGAACATCATAAATCCACCTACCTGGCAGCCTTAAAAAAGTACCACAAGGATCTTAGGCAGGCCGTGCGAAGTATTATGCCCTTCAAATTGAACATTCCAAAAACTCCACCAGAGAGCTCTTCCAGGTAATTAAATCCCTGACCTCCTAAAACGTACCACAGCGATAATCCCTCCCTCTACTGAGTGCTGGCTCAAATTGCAGGATTTTTGGTGAATAGCCTCTACACTCTTTCCCGGAGAGTGCAAGGACTTTTAAGATGCCGCTTCTCTCCAATACCCTGCCAGATACCATGGATAAGCTCCTCAATTTACAACCCATGACTGAGGCTGATACGCACAGTCTTCTTCTGAGAATCAAATCGGGATCCTCTCTAGACCCCGCATCCTGGTCATCTTGGATAAAGGCAAAGCTGCCATTGTTCCAGTACTAACAGAGCTGCTCAACCTGTCCTTTTTCTCTGACATAGTTTCGAAAGAGTGGAAGCAGGCCATGGTAATTCCCCTGCTCAAAAAGCCTACCCTAGACCCATTACCGCCTGAGAATTTAAGACATATCTCATTACTCCCCTACTTTGCAAAGGTGGCTGAGAAGTTCGTCAACCAACAGCTAATGCAGTTTGTAGAGGATTACGAGCTCCTCCACGAGACACAGCCTGGTTTCAGACCCCTCTTCAGCACTGAATCAGCGCTACTTCTAACCTCTGATTCACTACGCAAAATTGCTGATGATGGTCAAACGGCAGCCCTCATTATGCTTGACCTAAGCATCGCCTTTGATACGGTCTCCCATGGTCTGCTACTTGACAGACTGCACCGTGCTGGCATATGTGGTTTGGTTCTGGGTTGACTGGCAAGCTTTCTGGAAGACTGTACCTTTCAAACTACTCTGCAACCCTATGTTTCGTATATTCAACATCTGAAACAGGGGATGCCTCAAGGCTCTGCCTTGAGCCCGACCCTTTTCAACCTATATATGCATCCTCTGGCAGATCTACTGAACAAACATGGGGTGCAGACGGTGTCATATGCAGATGACACACAGATGATCCTTACCCTAGCCCAGGAAAATGGCAAAGCGGCAGAGGATTTTAAACTCTGCCTGGAGGACATGGCAAATTGACTGACACACAGCTGCCTTAGACTTAATGCCAGCAAAACAGACATCCTAGTGGAAGGAAAACCACCCTCCATCTGGTCATCGAGATGGTGGCCCAGCCTGTTGGGATCTCCATCTTCCCCGAGTCAGAAAGTTAAAAATCTCAAACCTATCCTTCTCTGACCAGATTACAGCTCTTACAGGCACCTGTTTCGGGATTTTAAAAATGTTGAAAAAAATCTTAGGACTCATCCCGGACGATGTCAGGAAGATAGTGGTACAGTCGCTTGTAACATCCAGGTAGGACTATTGAAATGTCCTCTATCTGGGTGCACCAAAGAGGAGCATACATATGTTCCAGCGGGTGCAAAAAGCGGCTGCTCAGATGCTCTTAAACATCCCTAGACTCGCCCCAACTGGTAGCACTTTGGAGACTCTCCATTGGCTCCCTGTTGAGGAGAGGATCTCCTTTGAAGCCCTATGCTATGTCAACAGAATACTACAGGGCAAGGGCCCGAAATATCTTTGTCCGATGATACACTCCTACCACGCCACGCGCAGCCTGAGATCAGCTGGAACAGGACTGGTCTGCATTCCTAAATTCAATAGGAAATGTTTCGGAGCCACCTCTTTTAGGTATGTGGCAGCCAAGAGGTGGAACTCTCTACCCGTTTACCTCAGACAGGAGCCACTAGAAGCAGCTTGTAAGAAGCAACTCAAAACTAGGTTGTTTAGGAAAAGTCTTGCTACCTAGAATCTCTCTATCCTTTATGCTCTTCATGATCTCAGCCTCTGAATGGAATTCAGCGCGGGGACGCTCCGTAATGGAGTAACCATGATGCTTTATAAACTGCCATATATATATATATATACAACTACCTTCGAGGATCCTGTCAAACTGAAGAGTTTTCTTAACGCTTGCAAGACAGACACTATGGATACTTCTACAGCGTCTACTTCTTAACTTGTTTCAACGCTGTCATTCTTTATGCTATTTTAGATGCCTTATTGCGATATTCATATATCCATATGAATCTATTAGTGGTATACTGTTGTGCTTTTAGAGTTAATATATATTAACAATTCTTTATTTCCTTACAGGTACTACCCCTCATTTTGTGGGTTTCCTACTTTTCATGTCATATGTGCTGCGGTTTCCCTCCCCTTTCCCATGGAGTTTGGACGTGTCATCTGCTCCAGGGGGTCTCATCCCCTCCCATCCTTTTTGGAATTTTTGTAGGTATGTTCTAATCTTTCTTATTACTATCCTTTTTCTTTTTTCTGTCTTGATCATTTCTCCTTCTAGGTCATCTTTTGTTCTTTTTCTCTTGCTACATTTTCTTCATTCTTTATTCTCTTCCACTCTATGCTTCCTGTTTTCTACTTTTTAATGTCCTTATGTATATATTAGTTGTCTTTTGGTCTATATTGTATATCCTATATACGGTGTCTGGTTTATTTCGTTGTATTTCCCATACAATTGTTTTATTGTCTCTTGGAATGTCAGAGGATTAAATTCCCCTTTTAAGAGACAGAGTATCTTATCATATTTATCTAAGCTGGATGTCAGCATAGATTTAATTCAAGAATCACACCTTACGGAAACGGAATCATTAAAAATGAAGAAAGGTTGGGTAGGTGTTGTTTTCTTTTCACCAGGTGATGGTAAAAGAAATGGGGTTATAACTTTGTGTCTTAAATCCCACCACATTAGGCTTGTTTCTCAAGAATCAGATGATGAAGGCAGATGGTTATTTGCTAAATTGTTGTTTTGGAAGATTCCAGTTTCTTTGTTTAATATATACGCTCCTACCAATGGTGATGTTCATTTTTGGTCCCATTTAACCGCACGACTTGTAAACTACCCTGAGGGTAATTTTATCCTTGCAGGGGACTGTAATCAGATTGCGAATCCCTTTCTTAATCGTAATTCTACAGTATCTTTCATTCCCAATAAAGCACATAAATGTTTTGTGCAAACTATTAAACAGAGAAGTTTAATAGATGCCTGGAGGCATGTAACCCTTCTTCGAGAGAATACACTTATTTTTCCCCGGCACATCAGACCCAATCCAGAATAGATCATATTTTTATATCACGCAATATTTCCCAATCTTTACGATCTGCTGATATAGGTCCTATCTAATCATGCCCCTGTTTCGATTCGATAGGATATTATTTCTCAATCTACATTGCCTAAGCGATGGCGTTCCAATAATTCACTCCTTTTAAACCCTACTTTTACCTCCTCCTTTGTTTCTTTTTTCATGAATATTTTTACATGAAACAAACTGATAATCTGTCCTTCCACACCATTTGGGATGCGTTTAAAGCTGCAGCTCGCGATTTTATTATTAGGTAGATTTCTAATAAACTAAAACAATCCCGTATTTCCACTGCAGAACTCCTAGCAAAAGATAAAGATACTGGAACATTCCTTTTACACTTCTAAATCAAAAGAAGGTCTGTCAGGGCTTATTAAGACTAAAATTCAATTTAATAAGGAATCTACGGACAATGCCTCACTATATTTATTGAAGTCTAGTGCAACATTTTATGGTGGTCAAAATAAGTCAGGTAAACTGTTAGCTAATTACCTTAAAGTCAGGCATAATATGCTTCACATTGAGTCCATTATTGATACCCACCAGATGCCAAAATATAAAGATTCTGAAATCTTAGAGGAATTTGTGCAGTTTTATAGGTCATTATACACGCCGGAGGACATACCATCCGACTCCGACATTTCTCATTCTCTCTCTACTATTCAAAAGTCCTCTGATGAGTCATTTAATTTTGACTTGTTGACATCTGATATGTCACAAACGGAATTGCATAACGCACTGAATGTCCTTAAAAAGGATAAACCCCGGGTCCAGATGGATTTACAGTCGAATTTTACATGCATTTTGCTCAGTTACTCCTCTCTCAATTACATGCTCTTATAACCTCTTTTTCACACTCACGCAGATCTTCTGGCTCCTTTTTAGATGCCTTAATTTGTCTCATCCAAAACGAGGGGAAAGATCTGCATTACTGCAAAAAATTACAGACCTATTTCGTTAGTCAATGACGATTATAAAAAAATTCTTAAGCTCTATCTATGCGACCATCCTCAATTACAGTCCGGTTTTGTTAAAGGACGTTATATTTCTGATAATACTCATTTATTTTTTGATATCTTATCAAAAACTTCACATTACTCTGATTCTCTTGCAGCAATTGCTTTGAATGCTGAAAAGGCATTTGATCGGGTATATTGGCCTTTTGTTTTCCACACACTTAAATGTTTTGGGTTTGGTCCCAAAATTATATCCCTTATTTCTCTCCTCTATACTGGCCCGAAGGCTGCTATTTTTGCAAATGGCCTTCCTCTTCATATTTTACTTTACATAGAGGTGTTTGGCACGGCTGCCCTTGATCCCTTTTACTTTTCAACTTAGCGCGAGAACAATTTTTATCCAAATTAAGACAGAACCAACATAAACATGGTTTCATGTTTAATACTCAACAGATTGAATTAGCAGCATATGCTGATGATGTTTTACGGTTCCTTTCTCAACCTCAATCTACACTCCAAGCTTTCTTACAAGAAGTTGATTCATACATGTTGGTATCTAGATATAAACGGAATAATCTGAAATGCAAAATATTGCCCGTAACTAAATATACTTTCAAAGAGGATTTCTTTATCTCCACTTTTATGTGCTGTCCTAAACATATTAAATATCTTGGTTTATGGTTCACCCAATCTATTAAAGCTTCAATTTCTTTAAACTTTGATAAATGTCTCATAAATTAACTATGCTAGCTATGAAATGGCATCCTCTATATCTGTCTTGGTGGGGTCGCCTTGACACCATTAAAATGATGTTAGTTCCTATTATACTCTATACTATTTCTAATATTCCGTTACCGATACCCCTTAAATCCTTTCAAAAGATTAATTCTATACTTACCTCATTGCTGTGGAATAACAAAACATCTTGTATATCAGTGTCAAAATTATCATGCTCAAATTTGGAAGGAGGTGTAAATTTTCCCAATTATTTTAAGTATCATAAGGCGTTTTTACTACGTCAAACATCTTGATGGGTTTCAGACTCCTCACTGGACTCCCCATTATGGGTTGACCTTGAAAAATCTTTTCTTTCCCCTTTTTCTTTCCAAGAATACTTGTCTTTTACTCGCAAACCGCAAATGGTATCTACACCATAGTTCTTAAACATTCCTGTAAAGTACTTGAATTTGTACTTCACTCTACTCCTAAAGATCTTGATATTTTTCTTGCTTCCACTATTTGGCATTATAAATTCATTTTAATAAATAATAAACTCATGTATTGGAAATCATGGAGAAATAAAGGACTAATTTGGGTATATCAACTTTTGATCAGGATCCACTTCTTTCGTTCTCACAAGCTCGTCCCCTCTTTCACCTTCCCTCTTCTTTTCAAAGCAAATTTCAGGCTTAACAAAATGCATTATACACTGCATATACTCATTTTCAATTCTCTTCCCTCTTCTTCCCCCTCTGATTCTCGATGGCACAACCTTTTACGTGAAAATCCCAAAGCATCTACTATTTATTCCCAACTACTCTCTTCCTCTACTGACAGAGCTAAAACAAATGTAGAATTATCTTGGGAATGTGTCTTAGGAATGGAATGGTCCATCCCCCTGTGGAATAATATTTGGACCAAAATTAGGAAATCCTCTAGAGCGGGGAACACCACACAAACTCTTTTCTTTATATATAATAGACTTCTATTATCTCCTACGACCTTACATAAAATGCATCCTGAACTTCCTGATACTTTCTGGTCATGTTCTTTAGAACATGCTGATTTAAAACATTTACTTTTCACCAGTCCTTTTGTGCTTAATTTCTGGACGCAATTTTGGAGCCAGATTAATTCAATTTTTCATACCACGATTCCTTTTTCATTTGCTAACATTTTTTTAAGAAGTGTTAGGTGTCTACTGATTGGGACATGTGTTCATCTAAGGTGCGAATTCTGGATTTGCTATTAGCAGTTGCATTCCAGCAGATCACAAGTATTTGGAAGGACTTGTCTAAATTATCTCTTCAAGCATGGTGGTATGCAGTCTGTCATAATCACAGATTGGATACCACATATGTATTCCCTATATCTCTTGCTGTGAAGCGTCTACATTAATGTTCTCCTATTACAGGTTCATAGATGAGAGTGCGAAACGTTCCTGTGCTCCTACACCTATTCAACGCCTCCCTAACTTCTCCTTTATTGACATTAGTATTGTTTTAACATGTTTATTTTTATTACTTAGATAATCTATATTCACATTGTATTATGTTTCTTCCTATACAAACCAGCCTTTTCTAATTCTAGACCATGTATTACTCTCCTTTTTCGTGGACAACTTCTCTAGGTTCATAATGTTGTTTATGTAGTTTTTCATGTTCTATTGCATTATGTACTGATGTTTTCATATTTCTTCGATAAACTTACTTTTAAACTTTAAGAATGCTTAGAATGAAACTTCTCCAGTTCTTCGAGGACTTTTGAGTCATTGTAGTTGGGCAATCTGTTTCTCTCCTTGTCCCTGAGCTCTACGGGTGTGCGAAATTCACATAATTTGCTTTGGTGAAATTATGCACAATTATGTGAAATTCTGTGTAATTACACAAAATGTGAATCCATCTTTTCACGCTATATTTTAGCACGGAATGCATCCTCATGCCAATTAGTTATCAGAGCAGTGCAATAATATAGAAATATTCCTGCTTACAAGTTTCCGGTGCTACAATCTGTTAATACATTTTCCTTTCTGAATTTGACACTAAGGACTGGATTTGTCAAGGTTTTGTTTCGGTGCACTGTCAGAAAAAGTGCCACTTTGCATCATGGGGGCACCCCACTGGCAATGCAAGGGCGTTCCCATGCATCCACCCATGGATTTTGATTCAAAGCCCTATATATAAAAAACCTAGACAGGGTTTTTGTGCCAAAAATGGAAAATGCCTCGAGGCAGGCATAGCGTTGAGAAATGTTTTCCTTTCTTGAAGCTTTCGTAAATTTAAACTTTAAAATATACTTAAAGACAGTATGTTTACTGACAGGAAAGCCTTTCAGTGTAAAACCTTTGCTAGACGTCACACCCCCCCTCCGTGCACTATGGTGGAAAGGTGGATGCATGGCACAAGGCAGCCTGAGAGAGCACAAGCACTGGGGACGAGAGCAGCAGCACCTTATCTTTGTACACATGGCACTGCCCAACTCTCCCCCTATCACTCAACGCAGCAACTTTGGGTGCGCTGCATGACTTTCTTAGTAAATTTGCCGCTAGTCTTATTGTGACCTACGGAAAATGTTTCTTTTTGTGCTTTTGCTTAATGAAGCACCCAGGACATGCGGGCATGTGAATAGGAAATAAGCTATAGAGGGACTTTAGACAAAAGATCTTACTGAGCCCCAGAGGCAGACTATAACTAGCCAAGCAGACAGGTCTGTGGAGCGACAGGAGTTGGGTATTCAGAAGAACACACGTCTTCAATGAAAACACTGACATTTTAGACAGACTATAAACCTCGACTTTGCCAAAGGGCACTGTTACAAAGATGAGACATACACTGTTGTCTGAAGAGTCTTCTTTAATACGTCTGAACACCATCACAGGTTCCAGTCAGCTGAAGTCAGCTGTAGGATGTTCACACATTCTTGCCTGGCACAAACCAAAGGGTAGGAGGGCAGAGGGGTGGCGGGGCATACCAAGTGTGGATTACAACACATCTCCCTACATAGGGAAGGGAAAGAGAGACGACGGGTGGGGGAGGGTACCAGGTGGAAACACGGCTACCTACAGTATGCAACAAGATATACATGCAGTAGGGTCATGAGGACCACAATAGATAACCAGAGGAACACCAACATATTAGGATGCAGTACCAAACATCGGATGAACTCATGTGAAACAATAGTCTTTTGCCCACCTAGGCGCAGCCGTAGGCCTTAATGATCTCCTCTGAGCAACGTTTGCATTTCCCCCCCTTGGAGCATTGACTTGGGGGATCGGTACCTCCCTGTGAGGAACAATTCTATCCATGCTCCAAGTTTGCCCATTGGTAAGCTGAACTACGTTTCTTCCAACCTTGATTACCTTCATGGGTTCTGAGAATCTTGTGGCCTCCTTCCTGCGTTGTTTAGGAAGATCTACACAGACCCAATCCCCTTCTCTGACAATGCGAGACTTCACGTGTTCAGTTGCGTCATACCTGACCTTGTACTTGGCTTGATGACTGGCAACTCGTTCCCTAATCTCTTCACGATTCACAGCACAGGTGTTCTGTCATTTTAGGGGGGGAGAGAGTCTGGTTTTTGGAACCCTACCCTTCAGCGAACTGAAGGGAGACACCCCTGTGACCAGGTTCGGGGTTGTGCGATAGGCCCAAAGTGTGTCTTGCAAAGTGTCCTCTGCCAAGATGCCTAAGATCTCAGCATGCTGTAAGCATTCTTTTACCATGCGATTCATGCGTTCTACCAACCCGTTGGCCCGGGGACAATATAGGGCCGTCTTGTGGTGGGTGATACCCATTTCAGATAGGAATTCAGACATGTTCTCTGAGGTAAACTGCACCCCATTATCTGTTACCAAAGTGTCCGGGATCCCCTCCTCAAAGAATACGTCCCTCAGGAATTTTATCATTACTTTCGTGTCAATCTGGTGCACACACTTGTAGACGACCCACCTAGTGTGGTAGTCCACCATGACCAACAAGAATCGTTCCTTCAAGGACTTAAGGTTGAGAGGACCAATTATGTCCAGGGCTAGTTTGGACCATGGTTTGTCCGGCACGATGACAGGGGATAGGGGTGGTTTCCTTGTCTGTTGTATTTTGTCTGAACGACTACACTCGAGACAGTCCCTCACCGTTTGCTCCGCCATGGTATCCATCCCCGGCCACCAGTAGTCTAATCTTATTTTGTTTTTTCTGAGGCTGCGCCCCAGGTGACCAATATGGGCTAGGTCCACAATTTTCTGTCTAAGTGCTACAGGAGGAACAATTTTCTCTCCCCTGCAAACCGTCCCCTCTTGGATGTTTAGTTCCAGCTTTACGTCCCAGAATCCGCTCAATGGAGTTGCGACTTTCCATTTGTCATTGGGCCACCCTTTGACAATAAAGTCTTTAAGGATTTTCATTTCCTCATCATTGCGTACACACTCTTCCCATTCTTCTCTTTTTAGGCAAGTTACCTTAAGAATTACATCATCAGTTTCCACATGAGATATACTGACATCAACATCCATGGGTGAGCGAGAGAGGAAATCCGCCACCACGTTTTCCGAACCTGGCATATACTTTACATTGAAATTGTACCCTTCCAGCCCCAAGATCCACCTTGCTATCCTGGGTGTGGTCTTCTCAGACCCCTTAGTTGTGAATGCATACATGAGGGGTTTGTGGTCGGTTTTCACAGTGAAGGGAATGCCCCACAGAAAGAAGCGGAAGTGTTTGATGGCCCATGCACATGCAAGCGCTTCTTTTCGACAACGGAGTAATTAGCTTCTGCTCCTTTAAGGGCGCGAGAAGCGAACGCCACCACTTGTTCCTGGCAGTTGACGATCTGGGTGAGACTGGCACCCAACCCTTTATTACTCGCGTCCGTGTACAGGACAGTGGGCTTGGTAGGGTCAAATCTGCCCAACGATGGGGCGGAGGCAATGCTCTCCTTCACTGTGAAGAACGCCGCTTGGCAATCTTCGCTCCATACAAAAGGAGTTCCTGCTTTAAGTAAAGCCCTCAATGGTTCTACAATACTTGCGTAATTTCTGACAAACTTAGCGTAGTATTCTGATAACCCCAAGAACGACTTTAAGTCTTCAACACACCCCGGAGCGGCTGTCCCCTGAATGGCTTCTACTAGGTCAATCTTTGGTTTAATTCCATCTTGGGAAATGGTATGGCCTAGGTACTCAACAGATCCTACCCCAATGCGACACTTGTCCCTCTTTAAGGTCAAGCCCGCCGCCTCCAGTTTGGTCAGTACCTCCCTCAAAATGGTATTATGTTCTTCCAGGTCTTTTCCATAAATAAGGATGTCATCCTGGAAGCACATGGTACACTGAATGTCCTTTAGTACGTGTTGCATGATCCTCTGGAAGGCAGCGGCTGCTGAGGCCAACCCAAAGTGCATGCGCATGTACTGGAACGCTCCCATCGGGGTTATGAAGGAGGTTAAGTGGCTGGAGTCAGGGTGTAGCTCTACCTGGTGGTAGGCGGACGAGAGGTCTAACACACTGAAACAGCTCGCGTCTTTGATTAAGGTGAGGACCTCGTGAATACGTGGCAAGGGATGCCTATCCACCCATATGTTACTGTTAAGGTCCCTCAGGTCCACACATACCCTGATCTCTTTGCTGGACGCCTTAGTCGTAAGGACAATGGGGGCCAACCACTGCGAGCTTTCTATGGGCTCAATGACACCTTGTGACAGGAGTTTGTCTAATTCTGCCCAGAGGGGTGTTTGCATCATATGTGGTATGGGCCTAACCTTGTGGGCCACTGGTCTTGCATTTGTCTTAAGCTTAATGGAGTGTTGATAGTTCCTCAGTAGACCTAGTTTGTCCGTAAAGACCTCAGGAAAATCATTGCAAACCTCTGTCCCCCCCACAGACGGGTCTACTAAGAGGACCTGGTCAGGGCTATTGGGGTCAAATTTGATGCCCAGCTCCCTCTGATGTTTCCACCCCAGCAAGTTGGATCCCCTCTGTGTGATATAGATTTTGCCCACGGTACTCCTCCCTTTAAACCCTATGTTCATGGTTGTCATGCCTATCAAGGGTATGGGGTCCCCATTGTAACCCCTGGATGTATGTCTGGAGGCTGTATGTCCTGTTGCCTTGAGGGGAACAACTTAGTGAATGCCTCAACTTCCACTAATGTATAGGGTGAGCAAGAATCGGCGAAGACCGTCACCTCTCTTTTGTCCAAGGTGATAGTGCAAGACGGAAAGTCATTCGTCTTTTCGCTGTTTTTTAGTTGGAAAACTCGTTTATTTTCTTGGGGAGGTTCTTGTTCTATGGCCAAAACAGATTTTGTTTGGTGATCCTTACACATCCTGGCCAAGTGACCCCTCCTTCCGCACTTATGACAGGTAACCGATCTGGCTTGACACCCTGTAAAATTAGCCAGATGCGTAGGGTTACCGCACCTATAACATTTGAGTTTGGTGCCGGTAGGAAGAACACTGGGACCTTTGTCCTGCTCTCCTTAGTGACCTCCTGTTTGCTTATTGCGTTTACTTCTGCATTCTTGTCTCAGTCCCCTTTCATTGCTACCATTCAATCAGCAGTGTGCTCAATTCCTACCGCTATGTCTATAGCTTGTTTCAGGTCAGGATTAGCGACTAATAGCCTTTCTTGTATCTTAGTGTTGTTGGTGCACCTTACCAACTGATCCCTAATGAGTGAGTCTTGCAGGGCCTCGAATTCGCATGTATTGGCCAGCCCTTTAAGGGCTGCAATGTATGTTTTGACTTTCTCATTCTTACCCTGTACCCTCGAAAAGAATTTGTGTCTTTCCAACACCACATTTATAGTTTTACCAAAATGCTTTTCAAGTCTATTAACTGCCGCTAGGTACACATTCTCATCATCGTCACTGTCATCCTCTGCTTCTGCTGAAATATTGTCATATGTTTTGCGCCCTTCAATTCCTAGGTTATGAAGCAAAGTATGTAACTTCCGCAAGGCTGAACATTTTTCTCCTCCTATTGCTATTAGGTAAGACTCCAGCAGCCCAAACCATTGCTTCCACGGTAGCTGTGGTTCCCCCACTTCGTTTAGGAATGGTGGTGGTTGCGACATGTTTGTACTGGCCATGATGTTTGGAAAAAACTCAATGGATGTTGCTACCTACTGGCTGGGCACCACCTATAGATGACACTCAGCTGTCCAGTTTTTCAACAAGTCAGATCTGAACAGGTGAGTCTGAAAGCCCTGCTGTGCCTGTCTGCGTGATGGAAAGGTAACAGGCGAGTTGAAATTATGTCCCCAACAGAAGAAAGCAAAACGCTACCTCAAGCTTCGTTGTACGCTGTGCTTGTCAGCATGGAAGAGCGAGACAGGCTGGTAGGGATGCGGAGGGGAAGGGTTAACTTGCAGAAGGTAACAGGCGTGTGTAACTTATGTGCCCATAAGAAGTAAGCAAACCGCTACCTCAAACTTCACAGTAAGCTGTGCCTGTCAGCGTTGGAAAGCGAGACAGGCTGGTAATGATACGGGAGGGAGGAAGGGGTTAAACCTCCTCACAGAGATCGCTCGCTGCTCCGCCTCACGACAGCAGCACGCAGACGCGGAAGCAGCAGAGCTGTAGCTGAACCAAAGCGTTTCCTCACGACGGCTGCCCACCGCTCCTCTTCACGAAGGCGACACGCACCCACAGGACCATCCAAGAGGTAGTCGAACTCTGAGGGAGCGACTTCATCGCAGTAGCGCGCTCCTCTGTGGAAGTCCCGGAGCCATCACACCCTCACTCGGCCCTTGGACACCGTCACCGCCGCGACTCACGTCGATCCCCTCACAGCAGAAGCGCGTGACAGGGACAATGCTCACCTCCTCACGGACGCTCCGAGCCTCCGCTCCCCTTCTTGTGGCCCCTTGATGCCGGCACCGTCACCACACGCTGACCTGCTAGGCTGTGGTGTCCAGCAGGAGTCCCTGTCAGTCCCAGGCTCGGACCACTCAGGGCGATGTAGATGGCGACGCCACACCTCGACACCACACACCAGTCCCCAGCGCTGCTCCGTCCCCGACAACCACAGCCCTTCACGTCGACAGCCTTCGCAGCACTGCAGACGAAGCCGACAGCTTCCCAACACTTCAATTGAGACTGGACTGTGTTTATGCCATAGAACAGTGCTTCGCTCCTCAAGTTCTATGGTCCTTGCTCAACTGGAAAATTCTACGCATCAGCGACCCACAAGGACTCTTCGTATGCAGCTCAGCAGTAATTTATGATGGTAAGATGATTACTCACTTAATTTGAAATTTAATCTTTACAGGCTGTTCTGGAGTACGTATTGGGGGTGATGGTGGACCGTACCCACACGGTTGTTCGTCGCCAGTGTTACAAAGATGAGACATACACTGTTGTCTGAAGAGTCTTCTTTAATACGTCTCAACACCATCACAGGTTCCAGTCAGCTGTGGAATGTTCACACATTCTTGCCTGGCACAAACCAAAGGGTAGGAGGGCAGAGGGGTGGCGGGCATACCAAGTGTGGATTACAACAGGCACTCTAGCACTTCACATGAGACCCAGATTGCATTACACATTTTCTCCGGCAGAGGAGATAAAGGGGCAGATGTACGACCCGTTTTTGCATGCGCAAACGAGTTTGCGACCCGTTTGCGCATGCAAAAACCTACAGGGCCATATACAAACCCTATTTAGCGAGTCGCAATTTATTTGCGACTCGCTAAATAGGATTTGTGACTCACTATTAGGAAGGGGCAGTCCCTTCCTCATAGCGAGCCCAAATGCCATGTATGACTGTTTTGCGACCGCAATTTCGGTCGCAAAACAGTTGCAGTTTACCACCCTTCAGAGAAGGGTGGTAAACCACTCGCAAATGGGAAGGGGTCCCCAGGGGACCCCTTCCCCTTTGTGACTGGCTCTAAAAATATTTTTTAAGGGCAGGCAGTGGTCCCAGGGACCACTACTTGCCCTTAAAAAATGAAACGAAAACGTTTCATTTTTCTTTTTTTTAAATGCATCCCATTTTCCTTTAAGGAAAACGGGCTGCATTAAAAAAAAACTGCTTTATTTAAAAGCAGTCCCAGACATGGAGGTCTGCTGAGCATAGCAGGCCACCATACCTGGGAGGGCCGGCCATACCGAATGGGGTCGCAAATTGCGAGTGCCTCATGAATATGCATGAGGCATGCAATTTGCGACCCCATTGGGAATCGCAATCAGTGTTGCAGACACAGTAGTACATACTAATTTGCGACTTGCAAATTGCGAGTCGCTATTGCGACGCAATTTGCTAGTCGCAAATTCCTTGGTCGTACATCTGGCCCAAAGTGATTTGTCCAGAACGTTGAGCCAAGGTCAGGAGTCAAACCCGGTTGCCCAGTTCCAAAGGTGATAGCTTTGGCCATATGGATTTATAGGGTGGTCTATCTCTTTCTAGATGGTAACGTCAGGTAAGTTTGCCCCAAGCCTTCCACCATGGTTTCTGCCATGACCCTTGAGAGGGAAGTTGTACATAGTGTGGAGTAAAACAGGAAGTCGTGGTAACAATGCTTTGATAAGCCATGCTTCCAAGTGGTGGAGGTAATCTAAGATGATGTGAATGTGTGATGTCGGAAGGTGGACGTCGATAAGTTGTTTGACGTGTCCCTGTCAATGTGCTGACAGTGGGAGCTGCTAGATAAAGATTCAGTATTAGCGGGTAGAAGTGACCAAGCTCATACTATTAAAAAACAAACTCACTTCATAGTACATATTGGGGCCGATTCCGATCTCGGCCGGTAGGGCTCCGAATCGGATTCGGATTCACCGGATCCGATTCGGAGCCCTGTTTCCCGACCGAATCGTACTCGGGTCCGGCCGAGCGAGTACGATGCAAGCACCCGCAAAATCGCCGACCGACTCGTACGCGGCTTCAACACGCTCCGACCGACTCGCATGGACACGACTCGCACCGCGCTATGGAGACGTTTCCCGGCCGGGTAAGTACGATGCGCGCCGCGAGCAGTCTGACCGACTCGCGCCGTCCGGCTCGAAAAGCTGTCGGAGCCGGACTTTGGGGGTCCGCGTCGGACCCCCTGTACGCGTAGGCGCGCGAGTCGCACACAGGGGGACCCATGGGTCCCCCTACCTGTGCATGTACGCCGCGATGCGCTTGGACGCGTACACGCTGTAGGGGGCGCCCTTGTCCGCCTCGCACCCATTGGAGTCAATGGGAGCCCGCGTACGCGTTGTACGACAGGCTCCCATTGACTTCACTGGGAGTCCGATCGACTCCGAGTCCGATGGCATGCGTGCACATCGTACTCGTTCGGTCGGACTGCTAGGGTCCGATTCGGTCGGAATTCTCTCCGGGTCCGGCTCGGTCGGAGTGATTTCCGGCCCGAATCGGAATCGGCCCCATTGTGTTCTAAATGCTGTATTTTTCACAGCAAACAAAAGGCAACAACCAACAAACCGGAACCGGATGCAGCAACCACATCACCCACCAATGAAAGCCACAGAAACTCCTCAAAGGACTGAAAGGATGTGTCAGTGCTGACAACTCAGTTTAATGTGCTGCAGTGTTTCCTGTGGTTGAAGGGAAAATGTACAGCAGCCCTGATATAGCACATTCGTCACAGTGGTGCAGACGTATACGTTTGTGGTACAATTGTGTGTTTAATACGTGTTGACTGTGTCAGTGGCGCTGTAGAAAGGCCTGAAATGGTGGAAATTGGCAAGCTGATACCACCAGAAAAATGCTATTGGTGTTTGCAGGGGACAAATGTGCAAACACGCGCACCTACTGAGTTTGCACTTGCACCGTTGTTGTAGTTGAAATCAATGCAGTGGAGTGTTGACGTGGTGATATGTAGTGGTATGTTGATGCAGTGAAGCATCAAATAGTGGCATGTACTGTGTCAGTATAGTAGAATATTTGTGACGAAGAATGTCAATGTACTACTGTTGATGCAGTGCAATGTCAATGCGTTGGAATGACAAGGCAGTGAAGTTTCGATACAGTAGAATGTCAGTGGAGTTCTGATGTAGTTGAATGTTGATTTCGTTTTATATCGATGTACTGACATTTCAATGCACTAGTATATCAATGAAGTGAAGCATCAATGTCGTTGTAAATGTATGACATGGAGTGTTGATGTAGTGGAATGTTGATGCAATGTTGATGCAATGTTGATGCACTGCTATGTCAATGCAGTGGGGTGCCAATGTAGTGGTATGGCAAAGCAGTGGAGTGTTGATACAGTGAAGCATCAATTTAGTACTATGTTGATGCAGTGGAGTGTTGGTGTGGTATTTTGATGTAATAAAACATTGATGTGATGGAATGTTGATGCAGTGAAGTGTATGTGTAAGAGTATGTTGTTTGTGGAATGCTGATGAGGTGGTATATGAGCTCATTTAAGTGTCTCTAGAGGTTTGTCGAAGCAGTGAAATACTAATGCAGTTGTATGTCAATGCACTATGTCGCTTCAAGGGAGGATCGATTTGGTGGTGTGTAGATGCAGTGAAGCATCGAAGTAATGGTATGTCAATGCAGTGAGGCTCCAATATGATAAACTGGTGCAGAGGAATATCAATGTAATAATATGTTGATGCTATGGAGAGTCGATGTGGTGGTATGTGTTGACACAGTGAAGCATTGATGTAGTGGTACACTGATGCATTAAAGTGTCTACCTAAGGGTATGTTGAGCCAGTGGAGCGTTGGAGTGGTCTGTCCATGCGCAGATGTTGTCCATGCAGTAGATTGTTGATGAAGTGAGGTGTGGATGTACCAGTATGTTGATGTAGAGGAGTGTCGATGTGGTGGTATGTTGATGCGGTGAAGCATTGATGTAGTGGTACATTGATGCATTGAAGTATATATGTAATGGTATGTTGATGCAGTGAAGCATCAGAGTGGTATGTTAATGCAGTGGTGTTGTCGATAAAGTAGAGTGTAGATGTAGTGGAGTGTAAGTGTGGTGGTATGTTGATGCGGTGAAGTATTGATGTAGTTGTACATTGATGCATTGAAGTGAATAATGTAATGGTATGTTCAGTCAGTGGAGCGTCAGAGTGGTCTGTCCATTAACTGATGTTGTCAATGAAGTAGAATGTTGATGCAGCGGAGTGTTGATGTACCAGTATGTTGATGTAGAGGAGTGTCGATGTGATGGTATGTTGATGCAGTGAAGCATTGATGTAGTTTTATGGAATTGATGTGGTGGAATGTTGATGCAGTGAAGTGTCTGTGTAAGAGTATGTTGTTTGTGGAATGCTGATGAGTTGGTATATGAGCTCATTTGAGTGTCTGTGGAGGTTTATCGAAGCAGTAAAGTACTGATGCCCTTGTATGTCAATGCAGGGGATAGAATGTCGAAGTGGTTCTATGTCGCTTCAAGGGAGGATCGATTTGGTGGTCTGTAGATGCAGTGAAGCATCGAAGTAATGGTATGTCAATGCAGTGAGGCTCCAATATGATATACTGGTGCAGAGGAATATCAAGGTAATAATATGTTGATGCTATGGAGAGTCGATGCGGTGGTATGTGTTGACACAGTGAAGCATTGATGTAGTGGTACACTGATGCATTAAAGTGTCTGTCTAAGGGTATGTTGAGCCAGTGGAGCATTGAAGTGGTCTGTCCATGCGCAGATGTTGTCCATGCAGTAGATTGTTGATGCAGTGGAGTGTTGATGTAGCAGTATGTTGATGTAGAGGAGTGTCGATGTGGTGGTATGTTGTTGCAGTGAAGCATCAATGTCGTTTTATGGCATCAAAGCGGTAGAGTGTTGAGGCAGTGGAGTGTCAATGTAGTTGTATATCGTTACACTAGTGTTGATGTACTGATATACTGATGTATTGGTGCATTGATATACTGAGGTGTCTATATAATGGTATGTTGATGCAGTTGAACACCGGAGAGGTCTGTCCATGCAGTGATGTTGTTGATGCAGTAGAATGTTGATGCAGTGGAGTGCCGATGTAGTTGTATCGTTAAACTAGTGTCGATTAACCCCGGGCGGAGACCTCCGCTCCGCCCGCGGAGTGTGCAGAGATTTCCCCTCTCCTCGTTCCGCGGAGAACGTGGACAACGCAAATCTCCGCACACTCCGCAGCGGAGCGGAGTTGGCCAGCCCCGGCCTCCACCCCCTATTAAGAAGTAAGTTTACAGGAATTAAAAATAAACTTAAAACCACTTACCTTCTTACTGCAGGCGTCTCGGGCTGCCCTCCTCCTCTTTCTCGCCATACCGGTAATGCATAAGAAAACTGCGCATGCGCACGTGCCCGCATGCGCAGTTTTCTTAAGCATTACCGATACGGCGAGGAAGAGGATGAGGGCTGCCCGGGGACGCCGCAGTAAAGAGCTAAGTGGTTTTAAGTTTATTTTTAATTCCTGTAAACTTACTTCTTAATAGGTGGGTGGAGGCGGGCGGCGTAGCGGAGCTCCACGGAGTTCCACAGATTTTGTTTGCAACTCCGTGGACCTCCGCGTAGCCCCGCTATGCCCAGGGTTAGTGTTGATGCACTGGTATGTCGATGTAGTGCAGCATCGATGTAGTGGGGTGTAAACGTCGGCAGTAAAAAAGCTTGGTAACACAGATGCATGCGCTCACCCCTCATATCACACCTGCTGCTTTGTGACAAATGACGGTCTCTCAGTTGCAGGAGCTGTCTCCTTTTATGGAGAACACAATGGATCTCTATTTAGGGAGGATTCATTTGCAGAATCAGTTTGACTTCTCGTGATAAAATAACGCATTCCTGGCAGTGAAGAAAAAGATATGATTTATTAGGCGACTGGAAAATGTATGTCTGGAGAAATAAATGAGAGCCTGACAAATATGCCGCCGCTCCAATTATCCGCCTGACTTTTCCTTGCCATCTGCATTCAGAAGTGTTTGTTTGCCAGCAGAAAAAAGCACATTAGTGCTAATTCTTGTGTTTGAGGCTTCTCAATTGTGCAAGGCAGTGGAACCAGGGATTTAAGTGCAATGAAAAAACTGGAGGGGGGTCTTTCAAAGGGGCGCGGCTGATGTAATTAAGGGCGTGGCTTAAAAACACTGAAGCTAAAATTCTGTGCTTAGCATAGTGTGCCGACCGACTGGTATTTTGCTGCTTCTGTCAATGTATCCAGATATATGATACAACAAGTAATATTATACCTACAACAAGCTAGGACTATTGGCTTTGTCAATGGTTGTCTGTTGCGTAAGTTGTATGTAATATTGAAAATGCTTCAGATTTCAAATGATGAGACTGTGAAAGAACTAAAACAAGTCTCTTTGAAGTTACATCAAAGGCTGTGAAGGATGATACTGCTGCAGAGTTAAGATTTATTTGTTCACCTTTGGGGTGAGGGCAAGAATGGAGAGCGCGAAACGGACCCTTCTCAGCAGCTGCTTTGCAGAACTGCTGGTGCAGAAGACCAGCAGGACCCAGCCCACTTAAAGCCCTGAGTGCAACCTTGTACCCAGCTGTGGGCCACTCCAGCCAAGCACCCTCTCACAGACCTGCCAACTTCAAAAATAATTTCACTGTGTGAGGAGGGGGCAGGGTCTGGAATCGATGGGGCAAGACATTGAGCCAATCAGCACCTGACCAACCTTGGAGGGGGTGGGGCATAGACCCCCACACTGCCTGTGCCAACCTTCCCACTCTCCCACAAAAATAAATAATAGGGGCTTCTGAGGCTGTTGGTCACGGTAACATCCTAGGGAGGGGGTAAAGCTCCTGCCGCCAAAAGCCCCCAACACAAGCTAGAAACCCACTCTCTGCAGGGGTTTCCAGATACATTTGTGCTAATTTGACCGTCAGCCAGTCAGAACCGGCTCTTAATCCCAAAGGGCAGGCCTTTCCGCCTTTAGGATTACGATGCATGGTTTCCGGCATGTCCAACATGGAAACCGTGTCGGAAAGAGTGTTCGGGGGGCCGCAGCACTTATGGTGCCCACCTGTTAATTCCTGCACCCCGTGCCACGGGGTTCAGGGACTAACGCAACCTCCCATTTCCCTATTGGAGCATGTACTACGGCCGGTTTATGGCCGCATTACATGCTCCCATAGGGAAACGTAGGAATACGACCAAACAGTGTTTGGTTGCATCCTAATTGGGAGGTAGGGATCGCCGACCAGAGGTCGGTCAGTCTCAGTTCCAAGACTGTATTAATTAGGCCCTTAGTCAGAGTAGGTCGTACTCTGTATGGTAAGAACATTCTAGAAAATATAGACTAGCGGCTGTAAGTTGATACGCTTCTTTTGTTGGAAATCACAGTTAAGTATTCATTGGAAGCACGTATGAACAGTTCTGAATATCTTCTTTAAGCACGGATGAGATATTGAAGATAATCAAAATAGATGTTGTGGTTCATACTCATGATTTTATGAGTAGCTTTTACCAAAAACATCTAAATATCAATATATGTATATAAATATGTGCTGATTTTTATGAGAATACTAGAATCACCACAAAGTCTTGGTGTTGATAACTAATAATTTTATATTTTAAGAAATGTGCTTCCTATCACCAGGTATCCTCTAGTCCTTTGGCACATACCTGAGGTTTATGGTGATCAGTGTTATTTTGTGTATTGTTTTGTGATTTACTTTCTTTTACAGGTCTCCTTCCCTGTTGTTCTCTTCCCCTTCCCCACGCTTGGCCACTCTAATACTCTGTGCTATAATAGCATTCAGAGTTGGAGGTGCCAGGAAGTGGGTCTTTGTAGCATTGTGTGCAGATCCTGAGGAAGAACGGCCACTCTGACAGGCATCTACCAAATGCCTGGAAAAAGATCCCCCTTCCCCTCCAAAACCACTTCCGTTGTCTCTATGGATTGTCTTCTGGAAGAGTTACATGCTATGCACCCTTTTATGGAAGAGACCAATGCTAAATTACAACACCTTACTGATAGTTGGCCACAGATGGAGGAAAGACTTAATACTGCTGAACAAAACATTGCGTCATTTGGATCAACTACTCTTAAAATGAGTGCCCTTCAAACTCAGGTTTTGTCTCTTCAGAAACGGTAGAGGACCTTGAAAATTGGAACAGGAGAAATAACCTTCGCATATATGGTCTACCTCAGGGCTCGGAGGGCCCTGACCCTATTGTCTTCTTTAAAACATTTCTTCTAAAAGTTTTAAATCTGCCTTATGGTGCTCTTCTATACAGCATGCCCAAAGATTAGGTCGCCAGCCTGCGGTTGTTTCCACTTTGAGAAGACCAAGAGGAGTTATTTTATATTTTTTGGACTACACTGATCTCCTTAAAGTTTTGTCTGCGGTCAGATTTATGAAACGTGTTTTATAGTCGGTTAATCTCCTGTACTTCTCCCAGGACTATGCAAAGAGCACAGCTGACAGGCGCAGAGAGTTTCTTGCTATGAGATTGGATCTTCGCTATCTTGGAACCCGCATCAGCCTTTTTCACTCTTGTCTGTTTAAAGTCAGCTACAACAATAAGACAACTATCTATGCGGATCCTGTCAAACTGAAGAGTTTTCTTATCTCTTGCAAGATAGACACTATGGATACTTCTACAGTGTCTAATTCTTAACTTATTCCAACTATGTTATTCTTTATGCTGTTTTAGATGCCTTATTGTGATATTCATATATCCATATGAATCTATTAGTGGTATACTGTTGTGCTTTTAGAGTTATTATATATTAACAATTCTTTATTTCCTTACAGGTACTACCCCCTCATTTTGTGGCTTTCCTATTTTTCATGTCGTATGTGCTGCGGTTTCCCTCGCCTTTCCCATGGAGTTTGGACGTGTCATCTGCTCCAGGGCGTCTCATCCCCCTCCCATCCTTTTTGGAATTTTTGTAGGTATGTTCTACTCTTTCTTCTTACTCTTCTTACTATCCTTTTTCTTTTTTTAGTCTTGATCATTTCTCCTTCTAGGTCATCTTTTGTACTTTTTCTCTTGCTACATTTTCTTCATTCTTTATTCTCTTCCACTCTATGCTTCCTGTTTTCTACTTTTTAATGTCCTTATGTATATATTAGTTGTCTTTTGGTCTATATTGTATATCCTATATACGGTGTCTGATTTATTTCGTTGTATTTCCCATACAATTGTTTTATTGTCTCTTGGAATGTCAGAGGATTAAATTCCCCTTTTAAGAGACAGAGTATCTTATCATATTTATCTAAGCTGGATGTCAGCATAGATTTAATTCAAGAATCACACCTTACGGAAACGGAATCATTAAAAATGAAGAAAGTTTGGGTAGGTGATGTTTTCTTTTCACCCTGTGATGGTAAAAGAAATGGGGTTATAACTTCGTGTCTTAAATCGCTCTGCACTAGGCTTGTTTCTCAAGAATCAGATGATGAAGGCAGATGGTTATTTGCTAAATTGTTGTTTTGGAAGATTCCAGTTTCTTTGTTTAATATATACGCTCCTACCAATGGTGATGTTCATTTTTGGTCCCATTTAACCGCACGACTTGTAAACTACCCTGAGGGTAATTTTATCCTTGCAGGGGACTGTAATCAGATTGCGAATCCCTTTCTTAATCGTAATTCTACAGTATCTTTCATTCCCAATAAAGCACATAAATGTTTTGTGCAAACTATTAAACAGAGAAGTTTAATAGATGCCTGGAGGCATGTAACCCTTCTTCGAGAGAATACACTTATTTTTCCCCGGCACATCAGACCCAATCCAGAATAGATCATATTTTTATATCACGCAATATTTCCCAATCTTTACGATCTGCTGATATAGGTCCTATCTAATCATGCCCCTGTTTCGATTCGATAGGATATTATTTCTCAATCTACATTGCCTAAGCGATGGCGTTCCAATAATTCACTCCTTTTAAACCCTACTTTTACCTCCTCCTTTGTTTCTTTTTTCATGAATATTTTTACATGAAACAAACTGATAATCTGTCCTTCCACACCATTTGGGATACGTTTAAAGCTGTAGCTCGCGATTTTATTATTAGGTATATTTCTAATAAACGAAAACTATCCTGTATTTCCACTGCAGAACTCGTAGCAAAGAGAAAGATACTGGAACATTCCTTTTACACTTCTAAATCAAAAGAAGGTCTGTCAGGGCTTATTAAGACTAAAATTCAATTTAATAAGGAATCTACGGACAATGCCTCATTATATTTATTGAAGTCTAGTGCAAAATGTTATGGTGGTCAAAATAAGTCAGGTAAACTGTTAGCTAACTACCTTAAAGTCAGGCATAATATGCTTCACATTGAGTCTATTATTGATACCCACTAGATGCCAAAATAGAAAGATTCTGAAATTTTAGAGGAATTTGTGCAGTTTTATAGGTCATTATACACGCCGGAGGACATACCATCAGACTCTGACATTTCTCATTATCTCTCTACTATTCAAAAGTCCTCTCATGATTCATTTAATTTTGACTTGTTGACATCTGATATGTCACAAACAGAATTGCATAGCGCACTAAATGTGCTTAAAAAGGAAAAACCCCGGGTCCAGATGGATTTACAGTCGCATTTTACATGCATTTTGCTCAGTTACTCCTCTCACAATTACATGCTCTTATAACCTCTTTTTCACACTCACACAGATCTTCTGGCTCCTTTTTAGATGCCTTAATTTGTCTCATCCAAAACGAGGGGAAAGATCTGCATTACTGCAAAAATTACAGACCTATTTCTTAAGCTCTATCTATGCGACCATCCTCAATTACAGTCCGGCTTTGTTAAAGGACGTTATATTTCTGATAATACTCATTTATTTTTTGATATCTTATCAAAAACTTCACATTACTCTGATTCTTTTGCAGCAATTGCTTTGAATGCTGAAAAGGCATTTGATCGAGTATATTGGCCTTTTGTTTTCCACACACTTAAATGTTTTGGGTTTGGTCCAAAAATGATATCCCTTCTTTCTCTCCTCTATACCGGCCCGAAGGCTGCTATTTTTGCAAATGGCCTTACCTCTTCATATTTTACTTTACATAGAGGTGTTTGCCACGGCTGCCCTTGATCCCTTTTTCTTTTCAACTTAGCGCTAGAACAATTTTTATCCAAAATAAGACAGAACCAACATAAACATGGTTTCATGTTTAATACTCAACAGATTGAATTAGCAGCGTATGCTGATGATGTTTTACTGTTCCTTTCTCAACCTCAATCTACACTCCCAGCTTTCTTACAAGAAGTTGATTCATACATGTTGGTATCTAGATATAAACGGAATAATCTGAAATGCAAAATATTGCCCGTAACTAAATATACTTTCAAAGAGGATTTCTTTATCTCCACTTTTATGTGCTGTCCTAAACATATTAAATATCTTGGTTTATGGTTCACCCAATCTATTAAAGCTTCAATTTCTTTAAACTTTGATAAATGTCTCATAAATTAACTATGCTAGCTATGAAATGGCATCCTCTATATCTGTCTTGGTGGGGTCGTCTTGACACCATTAAAATGATGTTAGTTCCTATTATACTCTATACTATTTCTAATATTCTGTTACCGATACCCCTTAAATCCTTTCAAAAGATTAATTCTATACTTACCTCATTCCTGTGGAATAACAAAACATCTTCTATATCAGTGTCAAAATTATCTTGCTCAAAATTGGAAGGAGGTGTAAATTTTCCCAATTATTTTAAGTATCATAAGGCGTTTTTACTACGTCAAACATCTTGATGGTTTTCAGACTCCTCACTGGACTCCCCATTATGGGTTGACCTTGAAAAATCTTTTCTTTCCCCTTTTTCTTTCCAAGAATACTTGTCTTTTACTCGCAAACCACAAACGGTATCTACACCAGAGTTCTTAAACATTCCTGTAAAGTACTAGAATCTGTACTTCACTCTACTCCTAAAGATCTTGATATTTTTCTTGCTTCCACTATTTGGCATTATAAATTCATTTTAATAAATAATAAACTCAGTTATTGGAAATCATGGAGAAATAAAGGACTAATTTGGGTATATCAACTTTTTGATCAGGATCCGCTTCTTTCGTTCTCACAAGCTTGTCCCCTCTTTCACCTTCCCTCTTCTTTTCAAAGCACATTTCAGGCTTAACAAAATGCACTATGCAATGCATATACTCATTTTCAATTCTCTTCCCTCTTCTTCCCCCTCTGATTCTCGATGGCACAACCTTTTACGCGAAAATCCCAAAGCATCTATCCCAAGTATTCTCTTCCTCTACTGACAGAGTAGAATGTAGAATTATCTTGGGAATGTGTCTTAGGAATGGAATGGTCCATCCCCTTTGGAATAATATTTGGACCAAAATTAGGAAATCCTCTAGAGCGGGGAACACCACACAAACTCTTTTCTTTATATATAATAGACTTCTATTATCTCCTACGACCTTCCATAAAATGCATCCTGAACTTCCTGATACTTGCTGGTCATGTTCTTTAGAACATGCTGATTTAAAACATTTACTTTTCACCAGTCCCTTTGTGCTTGATTTATGGACGCAATTTTGGAGCCAGATTAATTAAATTTTTCATACCACAATTCCTTTTTCATTTGCTAACATTTTCTTAGGAAGTTTTAGGTGTCTACTGATTGGGACATGTGTTCATCTAAGGTGCGAATTCTGGATTTGCTATTAGCAGTTGCATTCCAGCAGATCACAAGTATTTGGAAGGACTTGTCTAAATTATCTCTTCAAGCATGGTGGTATGCAGTCCGTCATAATCACAGATTGGATACCACATATGTATTCCCTTTATCTCTTGCTGTGAAGCGTCTACATTTATGGTCTCCTATTACAGGTTCATAGATAAGAGTGCAAAACTTTCCTGTGCTCCTACACCTATTTAACGCCTCCCTAACTTCTCCTTTATTGATATTAGTATTGTTTTAACTTGTTTATTTTTATTACTTAGATAATCTATGTTCACATTGTATTATGTTTCTTCATATGCAAACCAGCCTTTTCTAATTCTAGACCATGTATTACTCTCCTTTTTCGTGGACAACTTCTCTAGGTTCATAATGTTGTTTATGTAGTTTTTCATGTTCTATTGCATTATGTACTGATGTTTTAATATTTCTTCAATAAACATACTTTTAAACTTTAAGAAGGCTTAGAATGAAACTTCTTCAGTTCTTCAAGGACTTTTGAGTCATTGTAGTTGGGCAATCTGTTTCTTTCCTTGTCCCTGAGCTCTACGGGTGTGCGAAATTCACGTAATTTGCTATGGCGTAGTTATGCACAATTATGTGAAATTCTGTGTAATTACACAAAATGTGAATCCATCTTTTCACGCTATATTTTAACACGGAATGCATCCACATGCCAATTTGTTATCACAGCAGTGCACTAATATAGAAATATTCCCACTTCCAAGATTCCGGTGCTATAATCTGTTAATGCATTTTCCTTTCTGAATTCGATACTAAAGACTGGATTTATCAAGGTTTTGTTTCGGTGCACTGTCAGAAAAAGTGCCACTTTGCATCATGGGGGTACCCCACGGGCAATACAAGGGCATTCCCATGCATCCACCCATGGATTTTGATGCAAAGCCCTATCAATAAAAAATCTAGACAGGGCTTTGTGCCAAAAACAAATGTCTCCTCGAGGCAGGAATAGCATTGAGAAATGTTTTCCTTTCTCAAAGATTTTGTAACTTTATTCTTTAAAATATATTTAAAGACAGTATGTTTACTGACAGGGAATCCTTCCAGTGTAAAACCTTTGCTAGACGTCACACACACCCTCCGTGCACTATGGTGGAAAGGTGTGTGCATGGCACAAGGCAGCCTGGGAGAGCACCAGTGCTGAGGAAGAGAGCAGCGGCACCATATCTTTGTACACATGGCACTGCCCTACTCTCCCCCTATCACACAACGCAGCAACTTTGGGTGCGGTGCGTGGCTTTCTTTTTTTTATTTTTATTGAGCAGATGCATGAAGAGAAAAACAACCATAGATAAAAACAGTGCATTTTAAAACGTCATTTGGCCAATATTCATTCTTATACATATAAAGTATTTGGATAAAGCAGATACTATAAAGTGCAGTATGGCATATTCCAGCGATATCCCGGCTGCATACAAATCTTATAAAATACAGTGGTTAATATCCCAACTTTGGGGCTGATTAGGATGGCGGGCAGATATCCACCCGCGATCGCAACCCAGAAAACCGCTGGTCAGATTAGGATGGCGGTGGTGACCGCGGCGGTGGGAAATTCCAACCGCTGCTTTTCCGCCGGTTGCCATCCGCACTCCTGCCGGGCGGACAGAGCAGGACCGGGATAATGGTGGCGGTGCCGAGCAGGCTCAGCCGGCAGGATTATGATGCCGGCGGTAGCCAGCCTTTCCACAGCGGTCAAACCGCCATGGAAAGGCTGGCGGAGAATGTCTTCCGGGGGCCCGCTGCGGGCCCCCAATGAGTTGGGGGTGTGGGTGCACTGGGGGTACCCATGGTCTCTCACATTTCCCTGTACCAGGTGGCAGGCACTGTGCAGTGCCTGCCACGCAGTGCAGGGAAATGCAGGACATGCTCCTTTCGACATCGCGGCGGTGCTGCGGGCAGCAGCCACCGCCGCAATGTTAAAGCCCGCAATCGCACTGCCGCGGTAGGATTTCGACCGCGGGCCATCGTAATTCGACCGGCGGTTATGTCGCGGTCCATGCGGGCGGTCTTTTCCCGCTACCATGGCGGTCGGGGAGGTTTTCTGACCGCCATCCTAATCAGCCCCTTAATACTAAAGTGCAGTGCTAAAGTGCATCCAGTGCAAACTTTCCTTAATCATCCTAGGCTACTCATTCTAAGGTGCAGTATTAAAATGCAATTTATTTATTTATTATTAGTTTTTTTTTTTTAACACTCCCCTTTCATTCTAAACGAGACTTTGCGATGCAATATGGGCTTTTTCTTCCAGCGTGATTTCTAACTTGGCCATATATTTCTAAACGGCAGTAAACTTTTCAGTAGCACCCACTCTCTTTGCATACGCTTCTTCAAATTTCCTTGTTCGTTTCATCTTATTTAGCCATCCCACATAAGTAGGTATTTTCAGGCCTCTGTCCCTACATTACAACCAATCACAGGGAATCACAAATTATGACCTGCCTAATTAATATTCATTAGGCAGCTCATTCTGAGACCCACTGCGAATGTACAGTTTGTGATGCAAACTTTCAGGTGATATGTCACGTTGCAAATTGCATTCGAGTTCGTAAACTTGTCGGGTGCAAATAGCACAATCCTGGTTTCTGAATAAGAATCGACATCAGGGCCATAGTGTGGATGTAGATGGAGTGAGGTGTTGATGTAGTTGTATATTTTATGTTTTGGAGTGTTTATGAGATGGTCTATTGATGTAGTGGGGTGTTGTTGTGATGGTATATTGATGTAGATGAGTGCTGATGGAGTTGCATATTTATGTTGTGGAGTGCTGATGGAGTTGTATATTGATGTTGTGGAGTGCTGATGGAGTTGTATATTGATGTAGAGGAGTGCTGAGGGAGTTGTATATTTATGTAGTGGAGTGTTGATGTGATGGTATATTGATGTAGTGGAGTGTTGATGTGATGGTATATTGATGTAGTGGAGTGTTAATGTGATGGTATATTGATGTGGTGGAGTGCTGATGGAGTTGTATATTTATGTAGTGGAGTGTTGATGTGATGGTATATTGATTTAGTGGAGTGCTGATAGAGTTGTATATATATGTAGTGGAGTGTTAATGTGATGGTATACTGATGTGGTGGAGTGCTGATGGAGTTGTATATTTACGTAATGGAGTGTTGATGCGATGATATATTGATTTAGTGGAGTGCTGATGGAGTTGTATATTTATGTAGTGGAGTGTTGATGTGATGGTATCTTGATGTAGTGGAGTGTTGATGTGATGGTATATTGATGTAGTGGAGTGCTGATGGAGTTGTATATTGATGTAGTGGAGTGCTGATGGAGTTGTATATTGATGTAGTGGAGTGTTGATGTGATGATATATCGATGTAGTGGAGTGTTGATGGAGTTGTATATTTATGTTGTGGAGTGCTGATGGAGTTGTATATTGATGTAGTGGAGTGCTGATGTAGTTGTATATTTATGTAGTGGAGTGTTGATGTGATGGTATACTGATGTAAGGGAGTGTTGATAGAGTTGTATATTTACGTAATGGAGTGTTGATGCGATGATATATTGATGTGGTGGAGTGCTGATGGAGTTGTATATTGATGTAGTGCAGTGTTGATGTGATGATATATTGATGTGGTGGAGTGCTGATGGAGTTGTATATTTATGTAGTGGAGTGTTGATGTGATGGTATACTGATGTAAGGGAGTGTTGATAGAGTTGTATATTTATGTAATGGAGTGTTGATGCGATGATATATTGATGTGGTGGAGTGCTGATGGAGTTGTATATTGATGTAGTGCAGTGTTGATGTGATGATATATTGATGTGGTGGAGTGCTGATGGAGTTGTATATGGATGTAGTGCAGTGTTGATGCGATGATATATTGATGTGGTGGAGTGCTGATGGAGTTGTATATTGATTTAGTGGAGTGCTGATGGAGTTGTAAATTCATATAGTGGAGTGTTTATGTGATGATATATTGATGTAGTGGAGTGCTGATGGAGTTGTATATTGATGTAGTGGAGTGCTGATGGAGTTGTATATTGATGTAGTGGAGTGTTTATGTGGTAAATCAATGAAGTGAGGTTTTGTTGTAGTTGAAGTCAATGCAGTGGAGTGTTGACGTGGTGATATGTAGTGGTATGTTGATGCAGTGAAGCATCAAATAGTGGCATGTACTGTGTCAGTATAGTAGAATATTTGTGACGAAGAATGTCAATGTACTACTGTTGATGCAGTGCAATGTCAATGCGTTGGAATGACAAGGCAGTGAAGTTTCGATACAGTAGAATGTCAGTGGAGTTCTGATGTAGTTGAATGTTGATTTCGTTTTATATCGATGTACTGACATTTCGATGCACTAGTATATCAATGAAGTGAAGCATCAATGTCGTTGTAAATGTATGACATGGAGTGTTGATGTAGTGGAATGTTGATGCAATGTTGATGCAATGTTGATGCACTGCTATGTCAATGCAGTGGGGTGCCAATGTAGTGGTATGGCAAAGCAGTGGAGTGTTGATACAGTGAAGCATCAATTTAGTACTATGTTGATGCAGTGGAGTGTTGGTGTGGTATTTTGATGTAATAAAGCATTGATGTGTTGGAATGTTGATGCAGTGAAGCATCTGTGTAGGAGTATGTTGTTTGTGGAATGCTGATGAGTTGGTATATGAGCTCATTTGAGTGTCTGTGGAGGTTTATCGAAGCAGTGAAATACTGATGCGGTTGTATGTCAATGCAGGGGGTAGAATGTCGAAGTCGTTCGATGTCGCTTAAAGGGAGGATCGATTTGGTGGTCTGTAGATGCAGTGAAGCATCGAAGTAATGATATGTCAATGCAGTGAGGCTCCAGTATGACATACTGGTGCAGAGGAATATCAATGTAATAATATGTTGATGCTATGGAGAGTCAATGCAGTGGTATGTGTTGACACAGTGAAGCATTGATGTAGTGGTACACTGATGCATTAAAGTGTCTGTCTAAGGGTATGTTGAGCCAGTGGAGTGTTGAAGTGGTCTGTCCATGCGCTGATGTTGTCAATGCAGTAGATTGTTGATAAAGTGAGGTGTAGATGTACCAGTATGTTGATGTAGAGGAGTGTCGATGTGGTGGTATGTTGATGCGGTGAAGCATTGATGTAGTGGTACATTGATGCATTGAACTATCTTTTTTTTATTTTTATTTTTTTATTGAAATCAGACTTCTCATACATATCTTATAACATTATTACATATATTGGTCAAATTTAGTACTTTCATATAACCAAGATAGCACAATTAACAGTTGACAGTTATTGTAAATGTTCATACATCATTATTGCTAAACTTCCTAGTTATATTTTTGCAATATTTATACATATTCAACCAATCCCTTGTCTATCATTTCTCTCCATCCAGGTTATCAAGGGTCCCCATATATTCCTACCTTTCCTCATAGCTCTTACACCTTTGCATTTATAAAGAGAAATTTCCTGGCGGCCTATAAATATTAATCTGTATAGCCATTGATGATATGTAGGTGGCACACTATCCTTCCAGACAGTGGCAACCAATAGTCGAGCTATCGCCATTGTTAGAAACACAAAATCCCTCTCCATTGGATCTAAGTTCAGCCCTATGTCATATCCTAATAGCATCAGAGTTGGTGTAATTTTTAGCTCTTTGTTCAATAGCTGAAACCAAAATTTTTCAATACCTTCTTTCAGTTGACCCAGCTTTTCGCAAGAATAAAACATATGTATACTATCTGCTGGGCCAACCAAACATCTCGGGCATTTATCAGAGTGTCTTTTTCCCCATCCGAATAGTTTGGCAGGTGTATAATAGAGACTATATACAGTTTTATACTGTTGAGCTTTAAGATTAGCTGACATAAAGACCCTTATCCCAATTGCTAAAACCATATCTATATCTACCTCCCCATCCTCCAATTTGTTGACCCACTTTGATTCTATTTTAGCTATATCATCAGGTTTCTTTTTTTGTAGTGCTTGATAGAAATCTTTGATTTTGCTTTCTGGGTTTCTCATAATTTCTAACAGAGGGAGTGGTTCCATTCCAATATTCCCTTTAGGGAGCCCTTTTATTCGATTCTGTATTTGCAGATATTTGAAGCATGAATTCGAATGTATGTCAAACCCTTGAACTAGTTCCAAAAAAGCCTTTCTCTCTTTATTAGAATATAGATCGGCCAAAGATACAATCCCCGCTTGTTCCCACTTCTTGGCCATTCCATCATAGAATGCACGCGTCAGGAAATCTGAATGCCACAGTGATGTATATTTATTATACCTGCTAATTTGAATGATTTTTTCCACTTTCTTCCAGATTTTTAGCACGTTCTCAATACATTTATATCGGGATTTTTTACAATAATTTGGATCACTTTGTCTCTGCAATAATCCCACAGCATCATTCCCCATAACCAGTTGAAATATGGTCGGTATTCTCTCCTGCTCCGTCCCTTCAGTTTGAAAAAAATAAAGACTTCCAAACTGCTGCAGGGCAGTAGCCCAGTGATATAACTGTATATTGGGAGCTCCCCATCCACCCCGTTCTTTAGGTAGCGTCAGATATTTATAAGCCCGCCGTACCTTTTGATATCCCTAGATAAATTTGGAGAACATAGCTTCAATTCTATGTATTTTAGTGGCGGCAAGTTCCAGCGGTATTGCACGTATTAAATACAGAATCTTGGGGAATATCTTCATCTTGATTACATTCACTCTTCCAATTATTGTGAGGTGAAGATTATTCATACGCCTAAGCTCACTATTAATTGTTTCCAACACAGGGTCAATATTGATAGCCCAGAGATTATTGATTCCTGCTGTTATTTTAACCCCTAAATACGTGGCTATCTTGATTACCCGAGGATCTTGCATCCAACACTTGGAGGAGCAGACAATTTGTGTTTTGGTTTTGTTTAGGAGATAGCCGGATTCCTCTCCAAATTTTGCTGCCATATTTTCAATCTCCTTAATAGCCACATAAGGTTCTGTTGTAATAATCGCAATATCATCTGCATATGCAAGTATTTTTGTCTCATAGCCATGCATTACAACCGGTTTGATCAACTGATTCTGCAATATGCGGGTAATAAAGGGATCTAAATAAAATGCAAATAAAATAGGAGAACAAGGGCAGCCTTGACGTGTACCTCTGGCAATCTCCACCCTTCTAGACGTGTGACCCATAACTTGAATCTGAGTATACGGCTTATAATACATGGCCTGAAGAGCTCTTATAGTTCCAGAAGTAAATCCCCTATCCACCAGATTCGCCCATAGATATCGCCAAGCCACCCGATCAAAGGCTTTTTCCGCATCCAAGAGGATCACAGCCAGCTCCCTATCCTCAACCTCGGCAATATCCAAGATTGAGATAACCCGTCTTGTATGGTCTGTGGTCCCCCTGCCGGGGACAAAGCCATGTTGCCACGGTGATATAAGTGTAGCGATAGTCTTTTGCAACCGGGTGGCCATTATTTTAGAATAAACTTTCGCATCCGCATTCATGCGTGATATTGGGCGGTAGGAGGATGGCTCTTCTGATGGCTTAGCTTTCTTAAGAAAGACAACCATATCCGTACCCTGCCATGATGTGGGTGGAATCCCTCTATATTGTATACTCAAAAATAGGTCTTGCATAATGGGGAGTATTTGAGAGGATAACATCTTATATATTTCTATCGGAATTTTATCGGGACCCGTGGCTTTCCCCAGAGATAAAGATCACAATGCAATCTGCACTTCATCTATGGTTATTTCTTGTTCTAGTTCTAAAGCAACTTCAGTATCTAGTCTTGATAACATAGATCTTTCATCTTCTGTTTCCCTCTGTTCCCCCAAGCGTTCCTCCGGTTGATACAATCTGCTATAAAATTCCTCAAATACCTCGATAATTTTCTGTGGGCCGGATACTAAATGATTATTACTATCCCTGATTTTTAAGATGTTATTCCTGGCGACTTTCTGTCTTGTTCTTAAAGCTAGAAGCCTCCCCGTCGCCTCCCCATACTCATATATTTCCCCTCGATTAGCTTGGTACATCTGTGCCACTTTAGTATGAAAATGCGCGTTTATTTCCGATTTGGCGATAGCTAATTTAATCATTTGTTCGCCCAATAAGTTCTCAGAGCCGCCTTTATTTATTATTTGAACATGTTCTACCTCAAGTTCTGATAATTTACTAATTAATAGATCGAATTGTGCTTTGTATTGTTTCCGAGTACGAGCCACAAACCCTATTATCTCACCTCTCAAGGTGGCCTTAAAAGTATCCCATACCACCTCACGGGAGGCACTATATCTGTTACAATCAAAAAATCCTTGGGCCCATTGCTTAATATATATGCAAAATTCCTCATCCATCAATAGCTTTTTATCGAATGACCATGACGTCCCTTGTCTAACAGCCTTCGCCCCCTTATCTCCAAGATCAGAGGATTATGATCAGAATATAGTTGGGGCAGTTTAATAACATCTAATTTATCTATCAGTAACTGGGAAGCTAAAAAATAATCCACCCGTACAAATTTTTTATGTGGATGTGAAAAATATGTGAATCCAGGATCTCTTCGTTGTTTCTCTGTTCATACATCGCACAAACCATGACTATCTTTGAATGCCCTAATTGCTCTGTAAACCTTCGGTTTCCTACCTACATATTTCTGATTTTGAGTATTATTCACATCCATGTGTATATTAAAATCCCCACACACTATCATTCGTTGTGACCAATTAGCTAATTCTATCTCCAATTCATTCCAGAAGTCCGCATCATCCAAATTGGAGCCATAGATATTCACGACTGTCATCCCTGTTGATAGCTCTACTATAGCCCATCGTCCCCATTTGTCTGCTGCAGACCGCGCAACCAACCCATTTCGTTGCCTGGTATATATAGCAACCCCTCTGATCATGGTGGTCTGAAAAGAATATGCCACCAAACAATAGCCTCTAATCTCTAAAAGATCCTTATTATTCCATGGAATGTGTGTTTCTTGTAAACATATTAAATCTGGGTTCAGTGTTCTAAGTATCTCATATACCCTTTCTCTTTTTTTCCTATCGTTCAGACCACCAACATTTGATGAACATATCCTAAAATTATTCATATTTTACAATATTTTCTCTCTTATCTAAACATTGCTAGACTACTACCTCGTAATTAGTGCTTTGCCAAAAAGCAGACATTTCTGATTTCCTTTTTTTCTGTTTATCTCCCTCTTTAACTCCTCCCCTCAGCTTGCCCACCCCCCAGCATCCAACCAGACCCCCCCACTATCCAACCCAGTGCTACCTCCCCCATCCAGCCCTATGCCCCCAGACCCATCCATCCAACCCCCACCCATTTTCCCCTACCCAGGCAAAAGGGCAAATAGCCCTTACGATGGAGAGAGACTTGACCCCGGTGACCCCCTTCTTCAAGTTACAGTAATGTTAGCCGGACATATATATGTCCCCTTTATTTTCCACAAACCATATATCTATCTATATAATGTCCTGTATATTAATTTCTAGTGACCCCGTTTCCTGGCTACTCAAATGGCGTCTAGGTATTCTTTCGCTTGTATTTCAGAGATAAAAAATCGTGTCTGACCCTTGCTGATTATTTTTAATGTAGCTGGATTGAGCAAAACGCCTGCGCCCCTTATTCTGAAAAGGAGTTATAAGTTGGCGTAATTGCCACCTTTTTTCTACAGTGTAGTGGCAGTAGTCAGGTCTTACAAAAAACTGCACCCCTTTTCCCTGCCGCTTCCTGTCCGGTCGAGCTAGATCATATATGGCTTGGCGTGCTAGAAAATTGTTTAGACAAATCAAAATAGCCCTCGGTCTAATCTCGGTTTGCCCTTTTTTAATTGTCAGCAGTCTAAACGGGAACCTGTGAGCTCTTTGGATCTCAGTAGACCAGTTCCATATGGTTAGGTCCGGAAAGGCTTCAGAGAAGAGATCGATCAGAAATTTCCGGGCGTCTGAACCCTCGATACCTTCTGGAATTCCTAATACTCTGAGGTTGTTACGGCGTGATCGGTTCTCCAAATCGACTAATTTCATTTGAGTGTCATCTCTATGGGAGGTCATAGCTTTCAGAGTGGTCTTTTGTACTGCCATTTCGTCTTCTAGAGTCGATATTCTCCCCTCCGCCTCATTCATTCTATCAGTGAATTCTTTACAGGTTTTTGCAACTCTCCTGACAGTATTTTGTAATTTCCGGCAGGCAGTATGTGTCTTCAGATTCTCTGTGCGGGTTTCGAGCCTATGGTCTACTACAGATTTATAAATTACAGCCAAGGATATTTCTTCTGTCTGACCGCCCATTGCACCCATATTGCCCAACGAAGAGTCCTCAAATTCTGCGCCGGGAAGGCTTGACTCAGAATGAGGTTGAGAAGACAGGGAGACATCCCACATCAAACTTTTTACTGGCCTCAGGAGGGGTACCTGCTCTTTATTTGTCGACTCTTTATGCACCATAGTATTGTCCAGACTTTTTCCGTCCATATTAGAGATGTTCGATTCATTCCACAGACTGGTTGTTGACCCATCCAATGATCCAGATCTAGACCCCCCATCTTTCTCATCATGACCAAGATGTTCATCTCCCGATGAATCCGAGGGTTCTGAAAGAGAGTAAAACTTCTACCCTGAGTCCCCCTCTCTGTTACTCTCTTTACTAGTCTTAACTTCGCTTCCCTCTTTATGACCGTGGCCCATATAGGAATCCAATATAGGTGCGTTTAAATCCACGTTTAGCCCACCGTGCCTTGGCTCCGATACATTCTGTTGTGGCTCAGGAATGGTCTGGTTGAAAATCCAAGAGGGGTCTTTTTCCTTATCAAGATGTGCCTTGTCATGCAGCAAATGTATTACACCCCCGGGGTTTTCATCCATTGAGATATTCGCTGATGTATACGTGTTATCCGAAATACCAGCCTCAGCCTCAACATTCGCCATTTTTTCCTGTATGCCAATAGTATTCTCCTTTCTCAATTTTACGAACATTGGTGGGATTTTTTTTTAACATCCGCGTGCTGTTCCCCCCATGCAGGGAGGTACTCAGATCGCCAGTTATGCCCTCCAGAGACGTTTTTAAGTTAGTTCCACCCTTCATCATGGTCTCTCTTCTATTCCCGGCCTGAGGATCTCTGGTCTTACCACCACGAGCAGATTTTGGGGGCATGATGACACAGGTTAGAGTAGTACAGTTCCGTTTGGGAAATATCAGCACTTACAGCGTTTGTCAAAGTTAATGCTCCTTTATTTGCCTGCTGCTCACCCGCGTGTGTCGCTGCATCCCATATGATCCACCGCCCCTTCTCACTGCCGACCTCCACAACACAGTGCGCTTACCGACAGAGTTTCTCCAGCGCACCGCCTCCGAGGACCCGGGCGTATCTCTCTCGTGTCTGTAGCGGCCTCAAAGAGCTGTCCAACGAGGGCGCGTGCCTCTATTTTCCACTACCGCGGCTGACAACCAATTTGGTATCGTGGGTATCGTACACCAAGGACGATTGCTGGGCAATCCCTTGGTTTCCCTTCCACGTAGGTGAGCGGTAAGTGAATAGTTAGGCGGGTTGATAGAGCCCAGAGCAATCGCCACCGCCAGATGCCTTTACTTTCCTCCAGCAACATTCAGTTACAGTTTTCTATCCTTTTTCCGTTTCCTTTTCCAAGCGTCCACATAAATACCATGTCCCGGTATATTGTCAGTATGTCATCGGAGTATTCTATAAGCAGTAGTCTATGAAGAAGGAGAGTTCAGCGAGGAGCTCATCTCTCACACGTCCAACTAGCGGTCGCCATCGATGCATTGAACTATCTATGTAATGGTATGTTGATGCAGTGAAGCATCGGAGTGGTCTGTTAATGCAGTGGTGTTGTCAATAAAGTAGAGTGTAGATGCAGTGGAGTGTTGATGTGGTGGTATGTTGATGCGGTGAAGCATGATGTAGTGGTACATTGATGCATTTAAGTGTCTATGTAATGGTATGTTGATGCAGTGGAGCATCGGAGTGGTCTGTCCATATGCACTGATGTTGTTGATGAAGTAGGCTGTTGATGCAGTGAGGTGTGGATGTACCAGTATGTTGATGTAGAGGGTGTCGATGTGGTGGTATGTTGATGCGGTGAAGCATTGATGTAGTGGTACATTGATGCATTGAACTATCTATGTAATGGTATGTTGATGCAGTGAAGCATCGGAGTGGTCTGTTAATGCAGTAGTGTTGTCAATAACGTAGAGTGTAGATGCAGTGGAGTGTTGATGTGGTGGTATGTTGATGCGGTGAAGCATGATGTAGTGGTACATTGATGCATTTAAGTGTGTGTGTAATGGTATGTTGATGCAGTGGAGCATCGGAGTGGTCTGTCCATGCACTGATGTTGTTGATGAAGTAGACTGTTGATGCAGTAAGGTGTGGATGTACCAGTATGTTGATGTAGAGGGTGTCGATGTGGTGGTATGTTGATGCGGTGAAGCATTGATGTAGTGGTACATTGATGCATTGAACTATCTATGTAATGGTATGTTGATGCAGTGAAGCATCAGAGTGGTATGGTAATGCAGTGGTGTTGTCGATAAAGTAGAGTGTAGATGTAGTGGAGTGTAGCTGTGGTGGTATGTTGAGGTGGTGAAGCATTGATGTAGTTGTACATTGATGCATTGAAGTGTCTATGTAAAGGTATGTTGAGTCAGTGGAGCGTCAGAATGGTCTGTTCAATAAATGATGTTGTCGATGAAGTAGAGTGTTGATGCAGTGGAGTGTTTATGTACCAGTATGTTGATGGAGAGGAGTGTCCATGTGGTGGTGTGTTGATGCAGTGAAGCATCGATGTAGTTTTATGGAATTGATGTGATGGAATGTTGATGCAGTGAAGCATTTGTGTAAGAGTATGTTGTTTGTGGAATGCTGATGAGGTGGTATATGAGCTCATTTGAGAGTCTGTAGAGGTTTGTCGAAGCAGTGAAATACTGATGCGCGTGTATGTCAATGCAGGGGGTAGAATGTTGAAGTGGTTCTATGTCGCTTCAAGGGAGGATCGATTTGGTGGTATGTAGATGCAGTGAAGCATCAAAGTAAAAGGTATGTCAATGCAGTGAGGCTCCAATATGATATACTGGTGCAAAGGAATATCAATGCAATAATATGTTGATGCTATGGAGAGTCGATGCAGTGGTATGTGTTGACACAGTGAAGCATTGATGTAGTGGTACACTGATGCATTAAAGTGTCTATCTAAGGGTATGTTGAGCCAGTGGAGCATTGAATTGGTCTGTCCATGCGCAGATGTTGTCAATGCAGTAGATTGTTGATGAAGTGAGGTGTGGATGTACCAGTATGTTGATGTAGAGGAGTGTCGTTGTGGTGGTAAGTTGATGCGGTGAAGCATTGATGTAGTGGTACATTGATGCATTGAAGTATCTATGTAATGGTATGTTGATGCAGTGAAGCATTGGAGTGGTCTGTTAATGCATTGGTGTTGTCAATAAAGTAGAGTGTAGATGCAGTGGAGTGCTGATATGGTGGTATGTTGATGCGGTGAAGCATTGATGTAGTGGTACATTGATGCATTTAAGTGTCTATGTAATGGTATGTTGATACAGTGGAGCATCGGAGTGGTCTGTCCATGCAATGATGTTGTCGATGAAGTTTAGTGTTTGTTGATGCAGTGGAATGTTGCTGTACCAGTGTGTTGATGTAGAGGAGTGTCAATGCGGTGGTATGTTGATGCGGTGAAGCATTGATGTAGTTGTACATTGATGCATTGAAGTGTCTATGTATTGGTATGTTGATGCAGTGGAACAACGGAGTAGTCTGTCCATGCCCTGATGTTGTAGATGAAGAATGAGTGTTGATGCAGTGGAGTGTTGATGTACATGTATGTTGATGTAGAAGAGTGTCGATGTGTTGGTATGTTGATGCAGTGAAGCATCGATGTAGTTTTATGGCATCAAAGCGGTGGAGTGTTGATGCAGTGGAGTGTCAATGTAGTTGTATATCGTTAAACTGGTGTTGATGTACTGGTATACTGATGTATTGGTGCATTGATGTACTGAGGTGTCTATGTAATGGTATGTTGATGCAGTGGAACACCGGAGTGGTCTGTCCATGCAGTGATGTTGTTGATGCAGTAGAATGTTGATGAGGTGGAGTGTCGATGTAATTGTACATCGTTACACTAGTGTCGATGCACTGGTATGTCGATGTAGTGCAGCATCGATGTAGTGGGGTGTAAACGTCGGCAGTAAAAAAGCTTGGTATCACAGATGCATGCGCTCACCCCTCATATCACACCTGCTGCTTTGTGACAAATGACGGTCTCTCAGTAGCAGGAGCTGTCTCCTTTTCTGGAGAACACAATGGCTCTCTATTTAGGGAGGATTCATTTGCAGAATCAGTTTGACTTCTCGTGATAAAATAACGCATTCCTGGCAGTGAAGAAAAAGATATGATTTATTAGGCACTGGAAAATGTATGTCTGGAGAAATAAATGAGAGCCTGACAAATATGCCGCCGCTCCAATTATCCGCCTGACTTTTCCTTGCCATCTGGATTCAAAAGTGTTTGTTTGCCAGCAGAAAAAAGCGCATCAGTGCTAATTCTTGTGTTTGCGGCTTCTCAATTGTGCAACGCTGGGCTAAGCAAGGCAGTAGAACCAGGGATTTAAGTGCAATGAAAAATCTGGAGGGGGGGCTCTCAAAGGGGCGCGGCTCATGTAATTAAGGGCGTGGCTTAAAAACACTTAAGCTAAACCTCTGTGCTTAGCATAGTGTGCCGACCGACTGGTATTTTGCTGCTTCTGTCAATGTATCCAGATGTATGGTACAACAAGTAACATTATACCTACAACAAGCCAGAACAATTGGCTTTGCCAATGGTTGTCAGTTGTGTAAGTTGTATGTAATATTGAAAATGCTTCAGTTTTCAAATGTTGAGACTGTGAAAGAACTAAAACAAGTCTCTTTGAAGTTACAGCAAATGCTGTGAAGGATGATACTGCTGCAGAGTTAAGATTTATTTGTTCACCTAGAAGGTGAGGGCAAGAATGGAGAGCCCGTTAGGAACCCGTCTCAGCACCTGCTATTTAGAACTGCTGGTGCAGAGCACTGGTAGGACCCGGCCCACTTAAAGCCCTGAGTGCAACCTTGTACCCAGCTGTGTGCCACTCCAGCCAATAACTCACTCACAGACCTGCCAAAGAGTGGGACTCAAAAAAGTGGGTAGCAGGGCGAATGGTGAGCTGCGTGGCATAATAAAAAGGGGAGAGTCCTCTCAAAATCAACCTGGGAAAAGAGAATGCCTAAGGCTGGACAGAGTACCTACAGATGGGGGACTAAAGGAGAGTATAATAAAAGGGATAGTCCATGGGTATTTATGGAACCATGGGGGAGAAGGATAGCGAGAAAACGTCAGAGGAAGTTAAAGCCTCTGAATCGCTCACACCTATTACAAGTACTGGTTAAGGAGGTTACATCCGGCGATATAAGGCAAATAGGCTTTACAACAAATTTAGAAGGAAATAGGGTGACAAAGGTCCTCTTCTTTTCTGAATGTGTAAAGCAGATGGTGATAAGGGCTGAGGAAGAACTGAAAAAGGAGGGGATAAGACTTGTACAAGTCGGTGAATTGGGTACAGAGGGGAGTAATCCCAGGAACCTACCATGCAGGATTACGCCCGGAGCAAATACAGTATGGCATACCAGGGGATCAGCATAGAAGAATATACACTGATAGAAGCAAGGGAGGGCTACATGTAACCAGAGCAAATGCTGTAGAAGGTCCATTATTGAGCAACCAATTTTTATACCAATCTGACTCAATAGCAAGTTGTGATGATAATATAATCAGATGGTTGCATGATCTGGATTAGGAAATGAAGATCTCGCAAAGCCTACAGATATTGATGTGTAATGTAGGGGGTTATAAGATACAGTTAACCCAAGATACCCTTAGAGAGATGTTGGGAAGCTATGAATTTTTGTGCTTCCAGGAGTCTTGCCCGTGCGGGGCACGTGGACCAATAGATATTTTTTTAATGCTTACTAAAGAGGCAGTGCGCACGAACCCAGGATGACCCTCAGAGGGATTGATTACTTTAGTATAAACAAAAATAGCCAATAAAGTAACTAGGTTAAAAGTGAAAAGTCAATGGCTATTAGCTAGCCAGATAGAGCTCTATAGTGGCTCCCAGGAAAGAAGACAAATATTTGTGGTCAATATATACATACAGCCAGGGGCTATAACAGATTATGAAGGGCAGTTGGGACTGTAGAGGAAGGCCTGGAGCTGCGTCTCTACATCAAATGCATCACAGTTGATAATGATCCTAGGGGATTTTAATCGTCCACCCAGTTCCTGGTAAAAGGGGTGGAGCAATGATCATATGTTTCCTTACATTGAGACCATGCCAAGTGCTAAGCTTAGAAACGTGGTACTGAAATTTAGAGTTGGCCTGAACCCATGTAATGCAGACAGGAAGATAAAAACTGCAATGAGAAATGAACTGGGCTTGTGTACATGTGGGCTAAAGGTAAAATGCAGTGGTCCACATATCTTGCTGGACTGTTTGTGGTTCCTAGAAGAACGGAAGATGTTTTAAATCCTCTTTTTATTACTTATAAAATTATTAATAGGGATCAAGCTGTTAGTCTGTTGATAAATATGATATTTTTAAATGTTGTATGTGCAATAGGAAGATTTTGAATTGCAATACAGGAGTCTCTAAAAGAATTGTTAATATAATTTAAAATGGGCTTGAGGGTTGAAACGAGATTTTCCTCATTCTTTGATGACGTTCTGCAGTCCCTGTATGTATACAAAAATGTAAACTTTACTTCTATCTAATTATTCCCAAAACTAGTCATAAATTAAGACCTATTTGACATAGAGTGGCACTGCTCCTATTGTAAGTTTATTGGATTTTTATTGTGCTTTGTATTATTCTTATGGTTGCACTATTTGTATTGCTTGTATTTTTAACTGTATGTTTTAATTGTTATCGCCTTTTATGGCTATATTAGCCCAATGAAGAATATTGAAAGAAAAAAAAAGACCTGCCAACTTCAAAAATAATTTCACTGTGTGAGGAGGGGGCGGGGCCATGAAGAGGACGGGTCCTGGAATGGATGGGGCAGAACATTGAGCCTATCATCACCTGACCAACCTTGGAGGGGGTGGGGCATAGAGCCCGACACTGCTTGCACCAACCTTCCCACTCTTCCACAAAAAGAAATAACAAAGGCTTCTGAGGCTATTGGTGACATCCTTGGGAGGGGGTTAAGCTCCTGCTGCCAAAAGCCCCCAAACCCAAACACAAGCTAGAAACCCACTCTCTGCAGGGGTTTCCAGATACATTTGTGCTAATTTGACCTTGTGAAGAGAGCCAACATCATGGGACATACTGTGGCATCGTTTCAGTTGGCACAGCTGAGCCCATCCGACGTTGACATCATTCATATGCATTGTATGGACTTACCTTACCTTCTCCATTTTGGTACTCACTGGCACTTATCTTGCCAGCCTCCTAGTTACCTCATCTGTGATGCCCCCTGAGATCTCTCCCTGCAATGCTTGTGCACGTGTGGGACTTCTGCACCTCTACCACCCTCCTTCATTTATTTATACAGGTTTTTATAGCACGAACGAGGCTTGCATTGGGTGTCAAAGCGCTGTTTAGGGTGGTAAACAGTAGTAGTGCATACCGGAGTAAAAGAGGTGGGTCTATTTAAGAAAGGATGCCACTGACAGTGACGCAGTTAAGGGTTGGATCTGCACAACCAAGCCTTGCATCACACTGTCGCTTGTACCAACTCATGCACATCAGATCACATCACCGACCAACAGCGTATCGCTAAGGGGGGGGGGGGGCAAAATCATGAGTTGTCAGGACAAGCTGTGCTATTTCTGAGGACTTGAGAGGTGTGTATATTGTATGACTTACACCACACCAGTGCCAGACATCTGCACATACATCCATGATACACTTTCTAAACTACCCATGTCTGCCTAACTCATTTTACACATATATTTTTATGTCTCACCCTATGGTGAATTTTTCACACTTTCTCATTGAAATCTTGTATTGTAAGAGTACTCACCGTCTTGCTGCTTCTTGTACTTTTGAAGCCGAACAAATCACCCCAAGCCGGGCGCTACCAAGATGAGTCTCTGCAGGGGGGTAAGCTGAGATCTCACCTTCTTCTTCACGTCCTCCAGCACTTCCTCCCACCCTGGGCCTTTTTTTGTTCTATTTCTGTGCACCTCCAGGCGAAGTCTTGCCGGATCTATCTCTATTTCAGCTTTGAGGGCCATCTGCGCATGTGCAGACTCGTAAAGCTGAGGGTACAAGGGAGTTCCTTCACTGACTACCTCGATTGTCTTCATCACAAAGATGGAGGTCTTTGCTTAGCAGTTGCAGTCCACAAATGTTCAACGGGTGCAAAACTTTAATATTGTTGCAAAAATAACGTCGGACGTAAATATTGAGCTAAAAATATTGTGATGTCCAGTACAACGTGGGACCGAATATTGCAAGTGAGAATATCATGTTTCATATAGTTTTTTGCTACAGTTGTGTAGAATATTGTTTTTAATTATTTTATTTAATCACTTTTTAATATTTTAATGTTAATTATGTGTAATTATTTTTGGTGTAGTTATACTTTTCTTTAGGTAATATATTTAAGTTTTTTTTAATTGCATTCAAATGTTTAATTTATTTATTTTTTTGGTTGCATATTTATATAGCGCGAACTCGGCCCGAAGGTATTGGAGCGCTTTACATGAGCACCGTATTTACATTACACATTCAGGCACGGGGAGATTGAGTGATTTGCCCAGAATCACAGGATGAGGAAGCGACCCCGAGGCTCGAACCCTGGTTTCCAGCACCAAAGTCGGCAGTCTAGCCGACGGACCACATCCTCTCCCTCTAATTGGCGGGTTGTTGCGCTTGTGAGGAAATAGGGTGGGAAGTTTCTTAATATACACTTTATAATTGTTTATAAATAGTTTATGTAGTTTATAAATTGTAATTTGTTAATTTGATTAATATATATATGCTTTGTTTTATTTATAAATTATTTACTAAATATTATAAATATAATGTAATGAATAGCTTTAATTATTAATTAGACTGTTGAATATGTAAATGATTTAATCGTTTTAAATAATTTTTATTCTCATTAAATGTATTTTCAATATTTTATATAATTAATTTTATACTATTATTGTTTTCTAATTATCGTGTACTACTGTTCGCTTTTTTCTAGTAATATTCCATTTGTTTTTGTGGGTATTAGGTTTTTAGGGTTGTATGGTAAGAGTTTGCGTATATATATATATATATATATATACATATATATATATATATATATATATTATCTACTGGCGGTCGCCAGTAGATAGTTATAGTTAGGACCTATTTTCCATAGGAAATCCGCAACATTCTATTCCCAATAACTTTGGTACCGGTTGACGAATCTTCGCGAAAGTTTCAAAACTTATGGCCCGCTCCGGTCCGCTCCTATCTTGAAAGTTTCGGGGTGATTTGTCAAGTGGGGGCCGAGAAAAAAGGGGGGTCCCAAAACGTGTTTTTCCCATGCAATTTTCCATAGGAACATTTAGTCGCAGCTACAGCCCGAACTGCTGAACGGAATTACACCAAATTTGGCAAAAAGGTAGCCCTTGGTTCAGAGTCGTGCCTTTTGGTTAAATGGTGCAAATCAGTTCAGTAGTTCCTGAGAAATTTGAAAAAGAAAACACATATATATCTGGGCGGAGCCTAACCACACATGTCATTGTGAGATCTGATTGGCTGTCAGCACTTCATCCTGGAATTGCTGGCAGCCATCTTGGGACCAATATAAATGATAGTACCCCATTGAAATGCATTGTAGTGAATCGAAGATTTTGAGGGTTACCAAAAGGAGAATTATAAAGGGTGATAACAGACTTTAGTTACATTAGAATTCATTTGTTGATGGTACCATACTAATTTCAGGAATTGTGGTGTGTTCTAAGGTGATTTTACCCTGTGAAAAACCTTCTGCTGGGATATCATGAATCATGTTTGAGAGAAAAATATTTTCACATGCTTGTCCCATACAGTTTTGGAAGGTGCTCCAGAAGCTAAAATGAGAGCATATTTTCTGTAAATTCACATTATCTTTCTCAGTCATGTGAGAATGAAGTCTGACATTCTCAGTAAAACATGTACATCCAACAAGGGCAGGACTGTCAGTTGATTCCTTTGTGTTCTACTGCAGCTTCCCAGAGTGTTCTAAAGAACAACTAGAGAGCTAACAGTCTTACTTATGACAAAATTATGGCACACCTGAAGCCATTTTAATTGGAATAAACTGGTAACTCTTAAAACATTTAATTTAAAAAGGAACAAAATGAGGGGGTTCATTTTGTCATAGAAATTATGGTTAGTGCTGTAGAAAGGAAAATTAGGACATGTTTTAAGTGAAATCTCAAATATCTTCCTGTTATATTTCAACAGGAGCAGCCTGTCAGTTGATGCCTTTGTGTTCTACTACAGCTTCCCAGAGTGTTCTAAAGAACAACTAGAGAGCTAACAGTCTTACTTATGACAAAAGTATGGCACACCTGAAGCCATCTTGATTGGAATAAACTGGTAACACTTAAAACATTTAATTTAAAAGGAACAAAATGAGGGGGTTCATTTTGCCATAGAAATTATGGTTAGTGCTGTAGAAAGAAAAATTAGGACATGTTTTAAGTGAGATCTCAAATATCTTCCTGTTATATTTCAACAGGAGCAGCCTGTCAGTTGATGCCTTTGTGTTCTACTGCAGCTTCCCAGAGTGTTCTAAAGAACAACTATAGTGCTAACAGCCTTACTTATGACAAAAGTATGGCACACCTGAAGCCATCTTGATTGGAATAAACTGGTAACACTTAAAATATTTAATTTAAAAAGGAACAAAATGATGGGGTTCATTTTGTCATAGAAATTATGGTTAGTGCTGTAGAAAGAAAAATTTGGACATGTTTCAAGTGTGATCTCAAATATCTTCCTGTTATATTTCAACAGGAGCAGCCTGTCAGTTGATGCCTTTGTGTTCTACTGCAGCTTCCCAGAGTGTTCTAAAGAACAACTAGAGCGCTAACAGTCTTACTTATGACAAAATTATGGCACACCTGAAGCCATCTTGATTGGAATAAATTGGTAACTCTTAAAACATTTAATTTAAAAAGGAACAAAATGAGGGGGTTCATTTTGTCATAGAAATTATGGTTAGTGCTGTAGAAAGAAAAATTAGGACATGTTTTAAGTGAGATCTCAAATATCTTCCTGTTATATTTCAACAGGAGCAGCCTGTCAGTTGATGCCTTTGTGTTCTACTGCAGCTTCTCAGAGTGTTCTAAAGAACAACTAGAGCGCTAACAGTCTTACTTATGACAAAAGTATGGCACACCTGAAGCCATCTTGATTGGAATAAACTGGTAACACTTAAAACATTTAATTTAAAAAGGAACAAAATGAGGGGGTTCATTTTGCCATAGAAATTATGGTTAGTGCTGCAGAAAGAAAATTTAGGGCATGTTTTAAGTGAGATCTCAAATCCTCTTCTATTTCATTAGAAAATTCTGACATGCAGACTGAAACAATCACTTTCAATACCAGCAGTAGACTTCCAGTTAACTCCCTGGTGAGCAGTAGCTTTACTACAGTGATCTAATGAACAACTAGAGTGCTAACATTCTGAATTTATTGCAAATGTGTGACACATCTGAATGCCTTCTTGATGGAATCAAAGTAAAAAACTGAAAGCATTTCCTACTGAGGAGAGTGCAGTAAATGACGAAATTAGGAAACTTCATAACAAATAAGTCTCCCAAGATGGCCACCAGAGAAAAAAGAGCCCAAATGTAGCACAAATATCACCCAGATGTAGCCCACATATAGCCCAATGACAGAAGTCTGCAAAACACTTTTTATTTTTAGTTTTTCTGCAGTTTTATATAGTGTAAACTGGTCAGGTATTGGAGCGTTACATCTTACTTGGACCCCTTATTGCGTATTTTGCACGAAGTACATGAGATTGATCTTGCGAAACATTGAACTTTACGATTCTGTTAACCTGAAGTTGCTCTGAACCGGGCTTTGTAATATTAGGGAAGAGGATTTACTGTTTTTATGTACACTTTTATGATCTATGTTTATAAATCAGATCAAATAAAGTTTAATGAATTCTATGGCAGGACGGAGGCGAGGATTATGCATATCTTTCCTCACTTTATTTGCATAGCAGTTTAAAGAAAACGTAACACAACAATCATTAAACAAAAGACTACACAACCCATGAACCATTAGGGGGTAGTCTCCAAGGCAACTATAGTCCAATCATATCACAGTCCATCGTATATAATATCGTGACGTCCCTTCCGCTTCCTCTTTCTTCACTGCTCGTCAGTTAAGTGCATTCCTTACATTCTTGGCTTAATCTGACGTTGTTGCTGTTTGTATAGCGGTTTCTTGTGCACGTTATTAGCATTATTGCCTTGGTATTGTTTCATATTCCCTGCGCAGCAGGCTCTTGCCCGAGCGCGTTCTCCCCCTCGCAGTTTCTCCCACTGTGTGCTCTGCGTGCGGTGAGATCCTGTCAGGCGCGTCTGGTCCGAGCGAGGCAGCTCCGTCGAGCGCTCCCGCTGGTCTTTACGCGCGTTTGGGAATCCGGTCACTCCTTTAGGGTCCGCTTGATTCCCGACCAACCCTCGCCTAATTTTGACACCGCTACGCGGTGATTTCCCCACACGGCCACGTTAGTGACCAGCGCCGCCTGGTGGTGGTAATTGGTATTGCGCCTCAGTCTATTCTTATAACAGCTTCGGGGAAAGCCCAGCTGTTGGAGCACCGGCGAGGGGGCTGTCTTAAGGATTTTAAGGGCATTTGTTCTGTGCTCACACCCTCTGCTATCATGTCTTCTCCAGAAGACCATTTTTACTCCTCCTACCAGGAAGTGGAGGAGGAATGGCCCCCCAACTTCTCCCTCCAGCAGTGGACCAAGCCCTCTCTCTGGCTATTTCTAGGGCGCTGGCTCCTCTTAGGGATCAGGTTGATAAGCATCCCTGGGGTGTTCAGTGACCCAGATCTGGTGGTGGCGGGTCCAAGTAGCTCCCAGATGGGGAATAAAAGGGCCGTTAAGCATAACGTGGGGCACTTGGAAGGATTTGATAAACTTACGGAGACCTTCCTCAAGAGTGCGCAAATGCTAGAACATGCACCCTGCCGGGAGGAGGAGGGGCCCGGAGAAAATTGCGACACTGTCACCACTATTGTAGACCTTGACGGCGGGTTTCCCTTAGAGGGAGAGGGTGTATTGGAGGACGATTTCTCCTCCGATGAGGATAAGGACTCGGGGCGTCCCTGGCGTCCAGAGTCCCACTCCTCTCAGTCCCCGGTTGGGGACGGGGTCCACTCGGACATGTTCGAGCCTACCCAAATTTACCATGCTAGGTCGGCAGAGTGGACACCTGACGCCAAAGTGGCAGAGTATGTGGTGGGGAAAATCCATCAACCCCTTGAAAGGGAGGTCAGGAATAGGATGAGGGGAGAATGCCCCAGGCCCTCACTGAAGGGGAGGAAGGTTGCACAAAACGCCTGAAAATGATGAGAAACTATGTACCTTTTTCTCCAAGTATATGAGGGATCCCAAGAAAGGAATTGATAGGTCTTGGACGTGGTAGGGCCCTTGACCCAAATTATTCAATTGACGGAGCGTTCCAAAGAGTCAGGATCCCCTTTGTCCACGGATATTGTGGCTGGTTGGGCGCACTACCCTAAACCCTAAAACACTACCCCCTCCACTACCCAAACACCACTGTACTACCCTAAACCCTAAAACACTACCCCCAGCACGACACCCAACACTACCCAAACATAACTGCACTACCCTAAACCCTAAAACACTACCACCAGCACGACTCCCTACACTACCAAAACACCACTGCACTACCCTAAACCCTAAAACACTACCCCCAGCACGACTCCCTACACTACACAAACACCACTGCACTACACTAAACCCTAAATATACCCACAGCATGACCTCCCACACTACACAAACACCACTGCACTACCCTAAACCCTAAAACACTACCCCCAGCACGACCCCCTACACTACCCAAACACAACTGCACTACCCTAAACCCTAAAACACTAACCCCAGCATGACCCCCTACACTACCCCAACACCACTGTACTACCCTATACCCTAAAACACGACCCCCTACACTACACAAACACGACTGCACTACCCTAAACCCTAAAACACTACCCACAGCATGACCCCCTTCACTACAGAAACACCACTGCACTGCCCTAAACCCTAAAACACTACCCCAGCACTACCCCCTACACTACCCAAACACCACTGCACTAACATAAACCCTAAAACACTACCCCCAGCACAACCCCTACACTACACAAACACCACTGCACTACCCTAAACCCTAAAACACTACCCCCAGCACGACTCCCTACACTACCCAAACACCACTGCACTACCCTAAACCCTAAATCTACCCCCAGCACGACCCCTACACTACTCAAACACCACTACACTACCCTAAACCCTAAAACACTACCCCATCACGACCCCCTACACTACCCATACACCACTGCACTACCCTAAACCCTAAAACACTACCCCCAGCACGACCCCCTACACTACTGCACTACCCTAAACCCTAAAACACTACCCCCAGCACGACCCCCTACACCACCCAAACACCACTGCACTACCCTAAACCCTAGAAAAGAAACCCCCACCCCATGCCCAATCCCCTTACCTCTCACTCCTCATGGTTCCTCTCTCCTCGTGGTTCCTGCTTCACGTCATCTCTGAGGGGCGGTGCACGTCGTTGTGAGGAAACGGAACAGCCTCTGTTTCCTTACAACGACATGGATCGTCTACATGTTTTTAGAACGCATGGTCATTTACCATACATACCTTTACAACAAAATTCGTTGTAAAGGCATGCGTGGTAAATGACCATGCGTTCTAAAAAATGCGTAGTAATGACTTCGTGATGTACAACGCATGCGTGGTAATGCATGCGTTGTAATGGTATCGCAAAGTAAAAAAGTCGTTGTAACGGCTGTTTACCGATCGAAGCTGGCCCCTGTTCTTCAGTGAGACGTTTATTTGATTAATTAGGAGGAAGGACTGTGGTTTTTTTACCGAAAAGTGCATTCCCGGCTGTTGTATTGTGAAAGTGTCTGCGTGGCCTGGTTTCACTTCCGGTGAGAGAGTGGAAGAGTCTGTTTGGATCTAAAGGAGTTCTGTTGTTGGACGGGGCCGGCGCGACATGTCATCAGAAAACATAGCTAATGGAAAGCGTCCTCCCTGAAGTGTGGAGCAGTGCCATGAGAGGTCAACGAGTGTGCGTCCCACCGCAGTATGACCGTACCGCGTGACCCATGTGCCGCCTCCAGGGTACGGGAGGCAGAAGCGGCATCGCAGGTCCTCTTGAAGACCGTTGTAGCATTAATTCTACATTTTGGCACTAGGGCTTTTTAACTTCGTTGTTCCTGCCAGATACAAAGAGAAGATCCTGTTATTCAGTGCCCTCATTACCTTTTTTGTGGGTTGTGGTGCTTGTCACTTCGCTGCCCCGCCGGTGCACACGACTGGGCACCCCACCTCGTGTGCCATCTGCAGGGCCTCTGCCCTCGGATCACTGGTTTCGGTTTCTGGAGTGGCAACATAAACAGTTGCTCCCAAAGCACTAGCCTGAACACTTAGGTGAATATCCCCTGCACCAGCATTCCACGGAAATTCTTTCCTAGCTCTCCCACGTCAACGAGCACGGCTCCGCTCGCGACACCGTATGACGTCATCGGAACCATAAGAGGACCTCGTCGGCGTGCTGACGTCAGTTCCACCCATTTTTTCCGTGCCACCGAGGCAAACAGGGGACCGAGACATTTTCACATGTATACATAGTATAATAAATATATATATATTCACTGAAAAAACCATAGGTTTCAGGCACGTTATAGTTAGAAATTAGCATTTAAAAACCTTAGAAATTCACTGAAAAAACCATAGGTTTCAGGCACGTTATAGTTAGAAATTAGCATTTAAAAACCTTAGAAATTCACTGAAAAAACCATAGGTTTCAGGGGCGTTATAGTTAGTTGGACATTTCACTCGTACAAAACCATAGAAATTCCCCCATTATAGTTAGTTCAGCTAACTATAACTCGCGCGCCCGCAATGCACTGCTGATGACGTCACATATTACATCACTCATGACATGGTCAGTGACATCACTCATGACATCACTGATGACATCTCAAATGACATCACTGATGACATCACTGATGACATCATCCAGTGAATGTGTGTTTTTCTGAAAATTAAATATGTTTTATATATGTATATCTCAAGGTCGATGGAAGAATAAATGGGTATATAAGTGTCTAAATGGATGATTTTTTTGTAAAATTGATTGTATAACTGACTAAGTGTATCTTAGTGAATACATGGGTTAGTGAGTAATGTTTAAATATGAAAATATCTGTATCAGTCTCTCACTTTGTGTATAAGTGGCTGCATGGGTTGGTGAGTAGCTACATGAGTGTCTATATGGGTTATTAGTTGGTTTTTGAGTATCAGTATGAGTGTCTGAGTGTCTGTATGGTTCGGTGGGGGTATTACTTAGTGCATAGATGCATGAATGAGTGACTCACTGTTTGTATGTGTTGAAGACAGCATGTGTGCAGGACTGTATAGGTGGATGAGTATGTGTATGGGTGTGTTAGTGAGTGAATGACTGTCTCAATAGTGTCTTTATGAGTAACTACATATGTTTTAAACTAGTATATGTGAGTATTGGTGTATATAAGTGAGTATATGTGAGAGTGAGAGATTGGAAGAGTTCCTGTACAAATAAGTAGGTGTTTCTATAAGTGATTGTTTAAGAGAGTAAGTATGTGTAAGTTTCTGTAGAAGTAAGTGTGGTAGTGTGTGTATAACTGTATATGCAAGTAAATGGATGTTTGATACTTTGTTTGCATGTGTGACTATGTATGTGAGTAACTCTATGGATGAGTGGCGGTGTGTAACAGGATGTATAGGTGTATGAGTACATATGATGAGTGAGTACATGTATGAGTGACTGTATAGGGACTGTTGGTGAATGAGTGGATGTGTGTGTAGATCTTGGAATTACTGAATAGGTGTGTTGTAACTGGTATTGGTATGTCCATTGTTTTGAAAATGTTAGTTTGTATTTTTGAGTGTGTGTATCAAAGGTTATATTAGGGTGAGAGGAGGTCTGCCACTCTATCACAAGGATGATGTAATCAGTGATGTCATCAGTGATGTCATTTGAGATGTCATCAGTGATGTCATGAGTGATGTCACTGACCATGTCATGAGTGATGTAATATGTGACGTCATCAGCAGTGCATTGCGGTGCGCACGAGTTATAGTTAGCTGAACTAACTATAATGGGGGAATTTCTATGGTTTTGTACGAGTGAAATGTCCAACTAACTATAACGCCCCTGAAACCTATGGTTTTTTCAGTGAATATATATATATATATATATATATATATATATATATTGGAAAAAAGGTTTTACCCAAGGCTGGCACACCCAGGAGAATTTCAAGCTTCAGAATCAGCGAAGAGCAGAGGCACAATCCCCCACTGCGTCTCAGGTCCAACGCGTTTCGAGTGTAACTCTTCCTCATGGACCAATGAAAACTGACAACAGCTGTGTGGAATGAATCTTGCCCTCTTTTATTTCGACATCTCATAGGTACTCGCTCCAATGAGCAGAGATGCATGGTGGGATTCGTAGTACAATCCAACCCCAGTGGGTCACACGCTGCTGGCAGTCCTTATAAGATAATAATGCAGGGAATTAGGATTGACCTTGTGCAATCGCTCATACAATCAAAAGAGCACCTCCCGTTCCGCCTCATGGCTAATCAGAGGCAGAGGCAGACCCGCTGTTACTGCGGTGGTGCCGCGCCGTGGCCGGGTGAGCAACTAATGCATTGAAAAAAAGGTTTTACCCAAGGCTGGCACACCCAGGAGAATTTCAGAATCAGCGAAGAGCAGAGGCACAATCCCCCACTGCGTCTCAGGTCCGACGCGTTTCGAGTGTAACTCTTCCTCATGGACCAATGAAAACTGACAACAGCTGTGTGGAACGAATCTTGCCCTCTTTTATTTCGACATCTCGTAGGTACTCGCTCCAATGAGCAGAGATGCATGGTGGGATTCGTAGTACAATCCAACCCCAGTGGGTCACACGCTGCTGGCAGTCCTTAAAAGATAATAATGCAGGGAATTAGGATTGTCCTTGTGCAATCGCTCATACAATCAAAAGAGCACCTCCCGTTCCGCCTCATGGCTAATCAGAGGCAGACCCGCTGTTACCGCGGTGGTGCCGCGCCGTGGCCGGGTGAGCCACTAATGTATTGAAAAAAGGTTTTACCCAAGGCTGGCACACCCAGGAGAATTTCAAGCTTCAGAATCAGCGAAGAGCAGAGGCACAATCCCCCACTGCGTCTCAGGTCCGACGCGTTTCGAGTGTAACTCTTCCTCATGGACCAATGAAAACTGACAACAGCTGTGTGGAACGAATCTTGCCCTCTTTTATTTCGACATCTCGTAGGTACTCGCTCCAATGAGCAAAGATGCATGGTGGGATTCGTAGTACAATCCAACCCCAGTGGGTCACACGCTGCTGGCAGTCCTTAAAAGATAATAATGCAGGGAATTAGGATTGTCCTTGTACAATCGCTCATACAATCAAAAGAGCACCTCCCGTTCCACCTCATGGCTAATCAGATGCAGAGGCAGACCCGCTGTTACCGCGGTGGTACCGCGCCGTGGCCGGGTGAGCCACTAATGTATTGAAAAAAAGGTTTTACCCAAGGCTGGAACACCCAGGAGAATTTCAAGCTTCAGAATCAGCGAAGAGTAGAGGCACAATCCCCCACTGCGTCTCAGGTCCGACGCGTTTCGAGTGTAACTCTTCCTCATGGACCAATGAAAACTGACAACAGCTGTGTGGAACGAATCTTGCCCTCTTTTATTTCGACATCTCGTAGGTACTCGCTCCAATGAGCAGAGATGCATGGTGGGATTCGTAGTACAATCCAACCCCAGTGGGTCACACGCTGCTGGCAGTCCTTAAAAGATAATAATGCAGGGAATTAGGATTGTCCTTGTGCAATCGCTCATACAATCAAAAGAGCACCTCCCGTTCCGCCTCATGGCTAATCAGAGGCATGAGGCAGACCCGCTGTTACCGCGGTGGTGCCGCGCCGTGGCCGGGTGAGCCACTAATGTATTGAAAAAAGGTTTTACCCAAGGCTGGCACACCCAGGAGAATTTCAAGCTTCAGAATCAGCGAAGAGCAGAGGCACAATCCCCCACTGCGTCTCAGGTCCGACGCGTTTCGAGTGTAACTCTTCCTCATGGACCAATGAAAACTGATAACAGCTGTGTGGAACGAATCTTGCCCTCTTTTATTTCGACATCTCGTAGGTACTCGCTCCAATGAGCAGAGATGCATGGTGGGATTCGTAGTACAATCCAACCCCAGTGGGTCACACGCTGCTGGCAGTCCTTAAAAGATAATAATGTAGGGAATTAGGATTGTCCTTGTGCAATCGCTCATACAATCAAAAGAGCACCTCCCGTTCCGCCTCATGGCTAATCAGAGGCAGAGGCAGACCCGCTGTTACCGCGGTGGTGCCGCGCCGTGGCCGGGTGAGCCACTAATGTATTGAAAAAGGTTTTACCCAAGGCTGGCACACCCAGGAGAATTTCAAGCTTCAGAATCAGCGAAGAGCAGAGGCACAATCCCCCACTGCGTCTCAGGTCCGACGCGTTTCGAGTGTAACTCTTCCTCATGGACCAATGAAAACTGACAACAGCTGTGTGGAACGAATCTTGCCCTCTTTTATTTCGACATCTCGTAGGTACTCGCTCCAATGAGCAGAGATGCATGGTGGGATTCGTAGTACAATCCAACCCCAGTGGGTCACACGCTGCTGGCAGTCCTTAAAAGATAATAATGCAGGGAATTAGGATTGTCCTTGTGCAATCGCTCATACAATCAAAAGAGCACCTCCCGTTCCACCTCATGGCTAATCAGAGGCAGAGGCAGACCCGCTGTTACCGCGGTGGTGCCGCGCCGTGGCCGGGTGAGCCACTAATGTATTGAAAAAAAGGTTTTACCCAAGGCTGGCACACCCAGGAGAATTTCAAGCTTCAGAATCAGCGAAGAGGCAGAGCTTGAAATTCTCCTGGGTGTGCCAGCCTTGGGTAAAACCTTTTTTTCAATATATATATATATATATATATATATATATATATATATATATATATATACATATGAAAAGCAAATCCTGTTCCTCTGAATGCCACCCAGAGGAGAAACAACACAGGTACGGACCACCAACACAGTTCAAAAAGAATTCCGGAGACGCGGGTTAACAGCTCCATTGATTTATTGCATGAACACCAAAATGGTACAGACAAGTGTCCGCCCCAGACGCGTTTCGATCGCCACAGCGATCTTGATCACCTGACGCGCTGGTGACGGGTCACCACATTTAAACTTAGTGTGGCCAATCAAGTTAAGGGATTGGTCAGTTAGTGAGCATAAACATAGAAAAAATATATATGTGTGTGTGTGCACTCAATACTTAAGGGGCAAATGATTAAAAACAGCCTTAGTATGCTTCATTGTTGACGACTGCAAAAAAGTAACCAATATGTTATAATACATGTAAAAATAGCTGCAATTGATATGCATAGGTTTCAATTAAAAACAGAAGTTGCATTTGTTTGAGAGAGAGATATCGATCACTTTTCCTTGGGTTGTGAATGATCCTGGGTGAATGAATAATGACAAATTTACTCAAATTACTGGCAAGTACCCTATAAATCATGTCACACAAAGTATCACAGTGGAGCCATAGAAAGTGTCATCCAAAATCTATCATGAATACATTATTGAACTCTCATGAATAAATACCTAAAACATGATATAAAAAATACACATTACAAACATTGTTAAAAATACAGAGTTACTAAAAGGCATAGTATGGATAAAATCAATGCTCCTTAAAAAGTGTGCAAAACAGTGCAAAAGTGCTAATGTGCAAATCCAAATAAAACCCCCAAATAAACAACAATAACACACTTGGTGGTGGGGCTGTGCAAAAGGTCGCAGATTGCTTTAACTTAGATGTTACTAGTGAATAGATTATTCAAGAGCTAGTGCTTGATTGTATCATCCGGTAACAATACAGTACATTAGATATCAGTGCAAAATATTATTGTCCACACTCCTGATCTTTTTTCTTTAAAAACAAAGGGGAGAGATGGAAATGTCAAAAAAAGACGGAAAGCATTGGTCTATTGTATAATCAAAATATCAACATATCAAGATTGTGAATAAAACCCTTGAAACTGTTGTGAAAATGTACCATGAGTCCAGGAGGACCCTATATTCAACTAGATTATAAAAAATTGTGTAGGTCCTCACTGGTATTCAAACCGTTCGACATTCGAGTATCAAGGGTTAAAATAAAGGAAGATTCCAACTGTCTCAATTTCCCCTCCCTATTACCACCCCGAAAGGAGGGAGGAACTGCCCCAATCACAGAGTATTTAAGGTCATTAACTCTATTTTCATGAATGGCTTTGAAGTGCCGGGCAACTGGGTAGTTTGGGTCCGAATTGACAATTGCACGCAAGTGCTGCAATATCCGGTTAAACACTGGCAATTTAGTACTGCCGATGTACTTAAGATGACACGTACATTCTAACTGATACACAGCATATTCAGTCCGACAGGTGTAATGTTCTGTTATTGGGACTGGGATGTCACTAAAGGCTGTGCAGTATTCGGATAAGTTGACTCCAAATTTGCAGGCCCGACAAGAGGAGCATTTGAAAAAGCCCGATTTGGATAGCCAGGTGGTTTTGGCTATTAGTTCTGGACTTGTTTTGACCAGGGCATCCTTCATTGAAGGTGCCTGCCTAAATGTTATGGCAGGGAGATTAGGTAACAGGAACTTCAATGTCAAATCAGTTAAAACAATAGGCCAATGTTTGTATACAATCTTTCTAATACTCTTCTCTTGTTTACAGTAGGTGGTAATTAGACGGATAGATTGAGTGTCATCTGGTATGGGGTCATTGGGTATGATTGCATTGAGATCTTTCTAGGTTACGAGGCAAAGTTTACGTGGACGAGAGTTGGCCTTGTCCAAGGCCAACTGCAAGTTGGAAATGTTATATCCACGGGCCAGAAAACGGGAAAAGGCTTCCTTTTGACAGTGTTCTAAGTCCGACTCTAGACTACAAATACGTAGTATGCGAAGAAACTCGCCATACGGAATGCTGTAAATGAGGTGACGGGGGTGGGCACTGGTGGCATGTAGTGTGGAGTTGCCAGCGGTGGTTTTTCCGTGGAGTTTGGTTTGGATTTGATTCTCACAGATATATACCTCTACATCTAAGAACTCCACACTATGTTGGCTAATGGTAGCCGTAAACTGTAGGTTCATCGCATTGTTGTTAATAGATGTAGCAAATTGAGTAGCCTCTTGTTCTGTGCCTTCCCATATAATAAATATGTCATCTATATATCTGCCATAATATCTTATATGGTTATCCCAGATCCCAGATCACCTTGTGAGTGGTTTTGAGTACGTGTTCCTCCCACCAACCGACCAACAGGCAGGCATAGGTAGGAGAAAAACACGCACCCATAGCAACTCACCTTAGTTGTTTATACAGAGTCTTATTGAACAAGAATAAGTTGTTGTTTAAGCATAGATCTATCATCTGAAGCAGCATGCAATTATGTTCATGTAAACAAATTGCACGGTTATTGAGAAAGTGTTTAGCTGCTTCCAGGCCTTGTGAATGGTGAATACTCGTATAGAGCGAGGCTATGTCCATGGTTATTAACACATAGCCACAGCGCCACTCTACTTCATTGATTTTTGTTAAAAAATCACCCGTGTCTTTTATGAAGGATGGCAAATTAGTCATATGTGGCTGGAGAAAATAATCTACATATTTTGACATAGCCTCCAAGACATTGTTTCTGGCTGAAATGATGGGTCTGCCAGGGACAGGGATATGCACTTATGTACTTTAGGAATAAAGTACAATATAGGTGTTGTGGGAAAATCATTTTTTAAAAACAAAAATTCATTTTTAGAGAGTAAACCCTGTCTTTTTCATTGCTGTAAGTTTTTACTAACAGTGTCTTTTACCTGATTTAAATATTCACGACCCACTTTGGCATAACAATTTGTGTCAGATAAGTGGCGCTGAGCTTCTGATAGATAGTCGGCCCTCGGCCATAAGACTATATTGCCACCCTTGTCCGCACTCATTACAACAATTTCATTCTTTTCACGTAATTTGTTCAACAATGCCCAATAATTTTTTGCTTGATAGCTACATTTCTTGTGGCGAGAATTCACAGAGATGTTAAGTTTTTGCAGATCTTCTCTGACCAGTTCACTGAACACATCCACAGAGTCTTTCGGCATCATTGGGTAGAAGGAAGAAGGGGGGCGAAATGGACTGGCAGCCGCCATTCCTGTGTTAATCCCCTCCATTGGTGTACGGTCCATGTCAGTTGCCATATTGTCAGAATCATCTCTGGCTAGTGATTGTAATACCCGTAAGGTGAAAAGGTCACCCGCTTGGAGATTTGCTGGGGTGGCATTGTCAATGTGTGGCAAGTCAGGCGGTTTGTTCAACTGGAAGAACTTTTTAAGTTTAATCTTTCGTATAAATTTGTAAATGTCAATGCGAGACTGTTTATATGAAAAATTCGATTCCGGACAGAATGATAAGCCCAAGGCTAGCAACTGCATATCTGCTTTAGTCAGTGTGGTATCAGTAAGGTTGATGATAGTATTGTCCTGCTGATTTATCGATTCCATCTCTGCGCTCCTCTTCCCCTGTTTGATGTGTTTGAGCCGTTGCCGGCGCCTCTCCCTCCGGCATTGGCTTGAGCTACGGTTGTCGTTTGCTGTGGGTTCCTTGGGCGTAGTGTTGATCGCCTGTCCATTGTTAAAAAATTCAACTCTTCACCAAGCGTGTGTTTAATAGCCACTTGTGTTTGTGCCAGGGGAAGCAGGCTGCTCCCATCATCCGAATCCCAACTTGTTAAAGAATTAGCATCTGAATCATCCTGAGCATTGTTACTGCCTCCCCCACTTGGTACTGCTGTTGAGGATACTTGACTGGTTAAAGCTTTCCTCTTAACGCTGTCAAACTTGCGGGAAAATGTGAACACCCTTCCTGCCGCATAGTCGTCCCGATCCCGGGCAAATTTGAAAGCTTTGCGGGTTTTAATGGTGTCCTCATGTTGTTTTAGTTTCGTCAAAATATCCGCTCGACCCCTGGAGACCATGGGGCATATTAGCAAGACCCACGTTAAAATTATCGCCGTTTTAGCGGCAGGAAACTGCCGCTAAAACGGCGATAATGGGCTTGCTAATATGCGTTATAGAATTCCAATAGAAGCCCAGGTTAGATGTGCAGGACATCTAACCTGGGCTTCTATTGGAATTCCATAACGCATATTAGCAAGCCCATTATCGCCGATTTAGCGGCAGTTTCCTGCCGCTAAAACGGCGATAATTTTAACGTGGGTCTTGCTAATATGCCCCCATATCTTTTTGATCACTAGCTTCAAGGGTGCTAATTATTTCTTCAATTTCTTTAACGATTTTTTCCCTGTCAATCTCCGCATATTTTATAAGGATGTTCACCATATTCATTGATGCCTGGAGGTTGTACGTTGCCCATTCCGAAAGCATATCCGGATGGGGATTCTCGAAAGTTGGTGCAATCATTACTCGCAAACCACGTGGCACCCTTCCAGCATCCCGATATTTTTCTAGGGATTTCTTCTCCCACCACTTTGTAATTTCATTTTTTTGAAGTTTTTCTAATTTTCTCAATAGGCCCCTGATATCATTAACATTGGTACCAGCAGAATCCTGTCACAGACGACAAGGAAAGCACGGATTAAATCCACAGTGTTTATTCGTGCAAGAACAATGCGTTTCGACCGGAAACGAATTTGTTAAGTATATAAATATAAGTATATATATTATATGTATATATATAATTATTGTTATCATTGTTATTAACAATAATTATGGCCATTACATGTGTTTGGTTGGTCGTTGGTATGTGTACAGCGGCTGGTGTGGGCGTGTCTCAGGTATTCTACATCAGATCTCATTGTCCCTCCTCCTTCATGAACTTTGGTAAGAGTGCTTTCCTCGAGCTGTGTGTGAGTTTATGCCTTTGATATCTATTGAACAATATAAATGTGCCTTTAAATCTGTGTTACATCACATCCACATTTCACGATTAGCATTGACATGGGTAGTCACTTAATGGATTTGTGTGGTGTGGATGAATATTTTAATAATGTTTTGCTCTACTGTTTGGTGAGAATGCTGTGCTGATATCACCACACTTAGGTAAAATTGTTGCCACCTCTCTTTTCTCTCACCTTGGCATTTATTTTCATTATTTGTGTTTGTAAATCCATGCAGTCATGAGTTTTTGTGGGCATTGTTTGCCAATCCACTCAGGAGCTTGTGTGTCTTTTCTCCCTGAAGTAGCGTATTTACATTGCAGCGAAACACGTGTCATGGCTTGAAGGACTGAACTGATGTTAATCTATGCCAATTAACAGCTTGCTTACATAATGTCTCTCAGACTGTCTATGTTAATTGCTTTTCCATTAATAAAATGTTTATACAATATTGAATGTTGATCGGAAAATAACTTTATATCGTGTATCCTGTCTGTTTACTGTGTATTTGATTATCCATATAGCGACTGGAACTTTGTAAGGAAATGCTCCCCGTTTCTTACTACCATAGAGTACACTGCATGTTGTAACTTGTTTATGTACATTCAAATATTCATTCTCAACAACACATGTAGTATTTATTTCCAAGCGTATTCATACCTGAGTCACTTAGTTCTGCTTATGAATAGTAATCAATGTTATAATATGTAGTATGTTGTCAATTAATAGATACAAGTGAACAAGACAGCATCTTTAGGTGAAAGATTTACTGTCCACCACTTTGCAGGCCACCTTCCAGACGGACAGCACCGGCCCAAAGTCCGCACTATAACATTCCAAGCAATAGGTCATGACCTGCAAAGATTCTGTTAAACCAGTGAGTATAAAACAGGCCACCACACAGCACTGACGCACAGCTCTTAAAAATCAACAAAATGTGTCTTGAAATAGAAAAACTGCAGATTATAAATGTCCCAGTGCCTCTTTTTTAAATATGGAGAAAGGGCGCCGAAGTGTAACAAACATTTTTATAATCTGCACTGAACATCTGTTTGTGTCTTCCCATTTAAGACATGCTGTCTGAATAACACAATTAAAAAGTTCCAGTTATGCACCAATAGCAAGGCACAAAGTCTTTCCAAACTTCTTCTGAGACTCTGCTGGAGAAGCGGGGGTCGCTGACATCCACAAAACTGACGCGGCGTAGAGTAAATACTTTACAGAGCTTCTTCAAGGCAGGAGGGCCTCAGTACGGATGTGTAAATGTATCCCTCACCTAAACTGAACTTGCGTGTCTGTGTGTGTAACATTATCTGCGAGGGCAAAAATCCATTTCTAACGCACAAAAATTAAATTTTACCCTCATAAATAGAAAAAAGGCAGGAAGGTCTTAGTACGGATGTGTAAATGTTTCCCTCACCTAAACTGAACTTGTGTGTCTGTGTGTATAACAGTATCTTTGAGGGCAAAATCCAATTTCTAATGCACAGAAATGTCATTTTGCCCTCACAGAAGTAATAAAGGCAGGAGGACTTCAGTACGGATGTGTAAATGTTTGCCTCACCTAAACTGAAATTGTGTGTCTGTAATATCATCTGCGAGGGAATAATCCCATTTCTAATTTACAAAAATTAAATTTTGCTCTCACAAGCATAATAAATGCAGGAGCAACTCAGTACGGATGTGTAAATGTTTCCCTCACCTAAACTGAACTTGTGTGTCTGTGTGTGTAACATTATCTGCGAGGGCAAAATCCCATTTCTAATTCACAGAAATGTCATTTTACCCTCAAAAACCAGAATAAAGGCAGGATGACCTCAGTATGGATGTGTAAACGTTTACCTTACCTAAAATGAACATAGGAGAACAGAAAACATTGTGAGGGTAAAATTAAATTTTTGAAATATCATTTTACCCTCACAAACATAATAAAGGCAATAGAACCTCAGTACAGATGTGTAAATGTATCCCTCACCTAAACTAAACTTATTCCAAAAGGAAATATTGTTTTGAGGGTAAAATGACATTTCTGAAATATTATTTTACCCTCACAAACATAATAAATACAGGAGGACCGCAGAACAGATGTGTAAATGTTTCCGTCACCTAAACTGAACTTAGGCGAACAGAAAACATTGTTTGTGAGGGTAAAATTACATTTCTGAAATATGATTTTACCCTCGCAAACATAATAAGGGCAGGAGCACCTCAGTACGGATGTTCACCTCAACTTAACTTGCTTGTCTGTGTGTGTAACATTATCTTTGAGGGCAAAATCCCATTTCTAATGCACAGAAATGTCATTTTACCCTCACAGGCATAATAAAGGCAGGAGGACCTCAGTACGGATGTGTAAATGTTTCCCTCACTTAAACTGGAGTTGTGTGTCTGTGTGTGTAACATTATGTGCGAGGGCAACATCCTATTTCTAATGCACAGAAATGTAATTTTACCCTCATAAACATAATAAAGGCAGGAGGACCTCAGTACAGATGTGTAATTGTTTCCCTCACATGAAATCAACTTAGGCAAACAGAAAACACAGTTTGTGATTGTTAAGTTAAATTTCTGAAATGTCATTTTACCCTCACAAACATAATAAAGGCAGGGGGACCTCAGTATGAATGTACAAATGTTTCCATCACCTAAACTGAACTTGTATGTCTGTGTGTGTAACATTATCTGCGAGGGCAAAATCCCATTTCTAATGCACAGAAATGTCCTTTTACCCTCATAAACATAATAAAAGCAAGAGTCCTCAGTATAGATATATAAATGTTTCCCCTCACCTGAACTGAACTTAGGCAAACAGAAAACATTGTTTGTGAGGGTAAGATTACATTTCTGAAATGTCATTTTTCCCTCACAAACATAATAAAGGCAGGAGGGTCTTAGTACGGATGTGTAAATGTTTCCCTCACCTAAACTGAACTTGAGTGTCTGTGTGTGTAACATTATCTTTGAGGGCAAAATCCAATTTCTAATGCACAGAAATGTCATTTTACCCTCACAAGCATAATAAATGCAGGAGGAACTCAGTTCGGATGTGTAAATGTTTCCCTCACCTAAACTCAACTTGTGTGTCTCTGTGTGTAACATTATCTGCGAGGGCAAAATCCCATTTCTTATTCACTGAAATGTAATTTTACCCCTAAAAAACAAAATAAAGGCAGGAGGACCTCAGTATGGATGTGTAAATGTTTACCTTACCTAAAATGAACATAGAACAGAAAACATTGTGAGGGTAAAATTAAATTTCTGAAATATCATTTTACCCTCACAAACATAATAAAGGCAAGAGGACCTCAGTACGGATGTGTGAATGTATCCCTCACCTAAACTAAGCTTATTCAATGAGGAAAAATTGTTTGTGAGGGTAAAATGACATTTCTGAAACGTCATTTTACCCTCACAAACACAATAAATACAGGACCACCTCAGAACAGATGTGTAAATGTTTCCGTCACCTAAACTGAACTCAGGCGAACAGAAAACATTGTTTGTGAGGGTAAAATTGCATTTCTGAAAAAAGGAGGACCTCAGTACAGATGTGTAAATGTTTCCCTCACATGAAATCAACTAAGGCAAACAGAAAACACAGTTTGTGAGGGTTAAATTAAATTTCTGAAATGTCATTTTACCCTCACAAACATTATAAAGGCAGGGGGACCTCAGTATGAATGTGCAAATGTTTCCATCACCTAAACTGAACTTGTGTGTCTGTGTGTGTAACATTATCTGCGAGGGCAGAATCCCATTTCTAATGCACAAAAATGTCCTTTTACCCTCATAAACATAATAAAAGCAAGAGTCCTCAGTATGGATATATAAATGTTTCCCCTCACCTAAACTGAACTTAGGCAATCAGAAAACATTGTTTGTGAGGGTAAGATTGCATTTCTGAAATGCCATTTTTCCCTCACAAACATAATAAAGGTAGGAGGGCCTCAGTACAAATGTGTAAATGTTTCCCTTACCTAAAATGAACTTGTGTGTCTGTGTGTGTAACATTATCTTTGAGGGCGCAATGCCATTTCTGATGCAGAGAAATGCCATTTTACCCTCACAAACATAAAGGCAGGAGGACTTCAGTATGGATGTGCAAATGTTTCCCTCACCTAAACTGAACTTGTCTGTCTGTGTGTGAACATTATCTTCGAGGGCAAAATCCCATTTCTAATTCACATAAATGTAATTTTACCCTCACAAACATAATACAGGCAGGGGGACCTCAGTACGGATGTGTAAATGTTTCCCTCACCTAAACTGAACTTAAGCGAACAGAAAACATTTGGCCCGATTCACAAAGGTAAACTGAGACGAAATTCTAAATTTACAACTTTCGGTATTCACAAAGGGCACATACGAGTAGTAAAGTTAGACTTTTGTCTCAGTTAAACTTACATTTTGGTCTTAAGTTTAACTGAGACCAAAAGTCTAACTTTACTACCCGCAAATGCCCTTTGTGAATACAGAAAGTTGTAAAGTTAGACTTTCGTCTAAGTTTACCTTTGTGAATCGGGCCCATTGTATTTGAGTGCAAAATTGCCGTAGAGTTTTAGGAGGGCCCCCTTCTTCACCGCACTTTCCCCTCCATTTGGAGCTGGGTCTCGAGTATGTGCAAGATACTATAAATGCGGCACCTCTAGCTACCTGGTGTTCCATCTGGACAAATGAAGAAGCTGCCTTTAATCGGGCAATTATTAGAGATTGTTTAAATTGCACTCGAGGCCTTTTCATCCCCTGGCTCCAATACATTAAAACTTGTTTTACGGAACTAGGTTATTCCTCCTTGTTTGAGCACCCAGATCTAATTAGTAAAGGGGATCGACAGAGGGTTTCGGCGAGCTTCCGAAAACACAAAGAATTGTCTAGGGAATTGTTTGATGTAGCCAAACCCACTGTCAGGGATTATTGCCTCATACAAGTTCCTCCCCATATTGCCCCGTATCTTCTATATGTAAACAATGTGCATGAAAGGAATCTGTTGTCTAGATTCAGGCTGGGGTCTTTTCGTTGGTTGATGTTTCCCCCTGGGTCAGTATTCGTCGGAATCTATTACTATTTGCCCTTGTGATGAACACTCGAGTCAAACCATTTTACATTTTGTATTTTTTTGTCAATTTTATCTTCCATTTACCAGGAAATTTTTAATACCTCTCCTACGCAGACACAAATTTTCAAAGTGCAAAGCGGCGTTGTACTTTTTGCAGCAACTCAATGATCGTGATGTGTGTTTTGCCGTTGGTAGCTTTTTGAAGTGTATTCTAGCAAAGAGAAGGAGCATGCTGTTTTAATTTTAATGCATTTTACCATTTTTTGTATGAATTGTATTAGTATTGCTGCTAAAATATTTACCCCTGCTACTAAACTCCTCTATAAGATTGATTTTATTATTCAGGTATTTTTGGATAATAATTACTGCTATTGAGGGCTGCAGTTGTTTTTTTTTGCACTATTGGATAATATCTGCTGCTACGTACGAACCCAAGCTTTTTGCACTGTCACTTTAGTTCCGAGAAAAAGTACTATATTTGTTTGCTGATGTATTCTTTTTAAATGGAAAACGAGTTTGTATTTGCTGTGATAAGTTTGATTTTATATGATGTTTTTATCTATGTGTATCTTTTATGTACTGTCTTTGGAAGGATGAATAAAGAAAGAATTGAATTGAGTGCAAAATTACATTTCTGAATTTGCAATTTTACCCTCACAAACTGAATAAAGGTATAAACAAATTCTGAGAGTTGGTGGAATTTCCTTGTTGGAAAATCTAGTGATAGGGAAATCTTTGTAAGTTATCCTGACCAGGGCAACCATGAAAGCCAGAAAACAGCCATTGCAATGCGGCTATTACCATGCATTGCTGTTACAACACGGCCGTTACCAAGCATTTATCATTACCACACATAACCTTTGCCACTCAGGATTTTACAATGCATATGCCTTTACCACTCATGCCTGTACAACGAATTTCGTTGTAAAGGCATGAATGCTAAAGCCATATGCATTTGAAATGTAAGTATTAGGTAAGTATATGTATATTAGGGAAATGTGTTTTTTTATATAAGGATTTAGGGTGGACATTTATAGGGTTTAGGGTGGGCATGGGTTGCATTTTAACTGTAAGTATTAAGTGTATATATATATATATTTTATTTTTTTTGCCTACAAGAAACCTGGTCTATAGATGATGGGGTCGATTCCGATCTCGTCCGGAAGCGCACCCAACAGTATTCGTCCGGAAAAAAACCAAGCCGAACGTGTGTTTCCCGACCGAGTCGAACAGTCGTCTGAACGAACAAGTACGATGCGCATAACAGCCCAGATTCCGAGCGAGCCGTACTCACCAAATCCAGCTCCTGTACCCCGTCCAAGCCGGATCCGTAAACGCCGAATCGAGTCGCACGGAAGCAAACACACAGCACCTTCCGGCCGTACGAGTACGATGCGCCTTCCGTACGTGCCGAACCCGTCGCTACATCCGGCACGTCAGAGCATCCGGGAGAGCTGCACATAAGCTCCGATTCGCGCCACAAGACGATCCACGGCGACGAGACGGACAAGCCAGCGACGAGTACGAGTCCAAGCCACGAGAAACCCGAACGAGACGAACAAACCATGAATCCCATCGTGCAGGTCCTACCAATACTCTACATCTATTACCGGGACCGGTACGGACGCGTTCGACGCAGACGGTAAGTCAAACACCCACTACACAAACAACACGTACCCAACATATGTCACACACACATAGGGATGCAGAAATGACGTACACCAGCAACAGCAGAACAATAGGGGCGGGATGGCTATCACCAATGCCATACACACCCATAGGGAGATGGATGCTTACCACTACCACCACCCCTCCTCAGGGGGGGCTGGATGCCTGTCACTACCACCACCCCTACTCAGGGGGGGCTGGATGCCTGTCACTACTACCATCCCCACACATAGGGGGATGGATGCCTACCACTACCACCACCCCTATTCAGGGGGGGCTGGATGCCTGTCACTACCACCAACCCTACTCAGGGGGGGCTGGATGCCTACCACTACCACCACCCCTACTCAGGGGGACCTGGATGCCTACTACTACCACCACCCCTACTCAGGGGGGGCTGGATGCCTACCACTACCACCACCCCTACTCAGGGGGGGCTGGATACCTACCACTACCACCACCCCTACTCAGGGGGGGCTGGATGCCTACCACGACCACCACCCCTACTCATAGGGGGATGGATGCCTACCACCACCACCACCCCTACTCAGGGGGAGCTGGATGCCTACCACTACCACCACCCCTACTCAGGGGGGGCTGGATGCCTGTCACTACCACCAACCCTACTCAGGGGGGTCTGGATGCCTATCACCACCAGCCCCCCTACTGATGGAGTGCTTGATGCCTGTCACTACCACCACCCCTACTCAGGGGGGGCTGGATGCCTGTCACTACTAACATCCCCACTCATAGGGGGATGGATGCCTACCACTAGCACCACCCCTACTCAGGGGGGTTGGATGCCTACCACTACCACCACCCCTACTCAGGGAGGGCTGGATGCCTACCACTACCACCACCCCTACTCAGGGGGGGCTGGATGCCTACCACTACCACCACCCCTACTCAGGGGGGGGCTGGATGCCTGTCACTACTACCATCCCCACTCATAGGGGGATGGATGCCTACCACCACCCCCTACTCAGGGGGCTGGATGCCTACCACTACCACCACCCCTACTCAGGGGGGGCTGGATGCCTACCACTACCACCACCCCTACTCAGGGGGGGCTGGATGCCTACCACCACCCCTACTCAGGGAGGGCTGGATGCCTACCACTACCACCACCCCTACTCAGGAGGGGCTGGATGCCTACCACTACCACCACCCCTACTCAGGGGGGGCTGGATGCCTGTCACTACTACCATCCCCACTCATAGGGGGATGGATGCCTACCACCACCACCACCCCTACTCAGGGGGGCTGGATGCCTACCACTACCACCACCCCTACTCAGGGGGGGGCTGGATGCCTGTCACTACTACCATCCCCACTCATAGGGGGATGGATGCCTACCACCACCCCTACTCAGGGGGCTGGATGCCTACCACTACCACCACCCCTAATCAGGGGGCTGGATGCCTACCACTACCACCACCCCTACTCAGGGGGGCTGGATGCCTACCACTACCACCACCCCTACTCAGGGGGCTGGATGCCTACCACTACCACCACCCCTACTCAGGGGGGCTGGATGCCTACCACTACCACCACCCCTACTCAGGGGGCTGGATGCCTACCACTACCACCACCCCTACTCAGGGAGGGCTGGATGCCTACCACTACCACCACCCCTACTCAGGAGGGGCTGGATGCCTACCACTACCACCACCCCTACTCAGGGGGGGCTGGATGCCTGTCACTACTACCATCCCCACTCATAGGGGGATGGATGCCTACCACCACCACCATCCCTACTCAGGGGGGGCTGGATGCCTACCACTACCACCACCCCTACTCAGGGGGGGGCTGGTGCCTGTCACTACTACCATCCCCACTCATAGGGGGATGGATGCCTACCACCACCCCTACTCAGGGGGGCTGGATGCCTACCACTACCACCACCCCTACTCAGGGGGGCTGGATGCCTACCACTACCACCACCCCTACTCAGGGAGGGCTGGATGCCTACCACTACCACCACCCCTACTCAGGGGGCTGGATGCCTACCACTACCACCACCCCTACTCAGGAGGGCTGGATGCCTACCACTACCACCACCCCTACTCAGGAGGGGCTGGATGCCTACCACTACCACCACCCCTACTCAGGGGGGGCTGGATGCCTGTCACTACTACCATCCCCACTCATAGGGGGATGGATGCCTACCACCACCACCACCCCTACTCAGGGGGGCTGGATGCCTACCACTACCACCACCCCTACTCAGGGGGGGGCTGGATGCCTGTCACTACTACCATCCCCACTCATAGGGGGATGGATGCCTACCACCACCCCTACTCAGGGGGGCTGGATGCCTACCACTATCACCACCCCTACTCAGGGGGGGCTGGATGCCTACCACTACCACCACCCCTACTCAGGGGGGGCTGGATGCCTACCACTACCACCACCCCTACTCAGGGAGGGCTGGATGTCTACCACTACCACCACCCCTACTCAGGAGGGGCTGGATGCCTACCACTACCACCACCCCTACTCAGGGGGGGCTGGATGCCTGTCACTACTACCATCCCCACTCATAGGGGGATGGATGCCTACCACCACCACCACCCCTACTCAGGGGGGGCTGGATGCCTACCACTACCACCACCCCTACTCAGGGGGGGCTGGATGCCTACCACTACCACCACCCCTACTCAGGGGGGGCTGGATGCCTACCACTACCACCACCCCTACTCAGGGGGGGCTGGATGCCTACCACTACCACCACCCCTACTCAGGGGGGGCTGGATGCCTGTCACTACTACCATCCCCACTCATAGGGGGATGGATGCCTACCACCAACACCACCCCTACTCATAGGACGGGTAGTGCATGACACAACCAGCACACTCCAACATAAGGAATGTCAGAAAAACACATCCCCCCAACACCATGACAAGCGTGTGTAGTCTGTGTCAAATGCCTACAACACTGAACATGATATTGAACATACAATGTGACCCCCTATCACATGTGTCACACATAAATGTGTGTGGCCTCCACAATGCAAGCAGACCATGACCACTGTGGCAATGGGGTCCAACACCCCATCATCACAGTGACCAAAAGGTAAGTGTGGGGTCCATAGCTGAAGCACATTTTGAACATAGTGTCAATGGGGTCTAAACCCCCATCATCACAGTGACCAAAATGTAAGTGTGGGGTCCATAGCTGAAGCACATTTTGAACATAGTGTCAATGGGGTCTAAACCCGCATCATCACAGTGACCAAAATGTAAGTGTGGGGTCCATAGCTGAAGCACATTTTAAACATTGTGGCAATGGGGTCCAAACCCCCATCATCACAGTGACCAAAATATAAGTGTGTGGTCCATAGCTGAAGCACATTTTGAACATAGTGGCAATGGGGTCCAAACCCCCATCATCACAGTGACCAAAAGGTAAGTGTGGGGTCCATAGCTGAAGCACATTTTGAACATAGTGTCAATGGGGTCTAAACCCCCATCATCACAGTGACCAAAAGGTAAGTGTGTGGTCCATAGCTGAAGCACATTTTGAACATTGTGGCAATGGGGTCCAAACCCCATCATCACAGTGACCAAAATGTAAGTGTGGGGCCCATAGCTGAAGCACATTTTGAACATAGTGTCAATGGGGTCTAAACCCCCATCATCACAGTGACCAAAATGTAAGTGTGGGGTCCATAGCTGAAGCACATTTTGAACATTGTGCCAATGGGGTCCAAACCCCCATCATCACAGTGACCAAAATGTAAGTGTTGTCATGGAAAAAGCTGCAAATGCCAAACAGCATGGATGATTCCTGGTCACACAACAACAAACACATCAGTGGCATAGTAGTGCTTGTGTCCCATAGCAACATAGATTGGGTGAGGCAAACAGTGCAGTGCAAATAAGACATAACTTTGGCCATGTGCAGACAAACATCACCCATGGGGGCTGGCATTGTCAACATTCATCAATAACACAATGACAGAAGTGACCATCATAATGCAGAGCCACATATCTGCACCAATGGACACACAAATGTAGATACCCTGTGGAGACTGTAGATGTGAGGTGAACAAATACCATACCATGGCAGCAATGGGACATACAAACCATGATTATTGTGCTGACTGATGACCTAGGAGTCCCAGGGACAGCAGGGAAACCCACCAAACAACATACAGCCAATAGCACACTAAAGATATGCCAATGCAGTGGTGCAGATGCACAAACACAAACAGGCAGCCTCACACTGCATATCAAACACAACAGGTGATGGGGGGGTGTGCCAGTGTCCCCAGGCAACCACACAACACATGAGGAGGCCTGAATCCCAATTACACAGATGTGTATACAGTGCCACACAAAAGTAACTCATGGATCGGATTCCCCTATGTGGGCAATCAGGCATTGTCAGATGAGAGGGAGCCCAAATTACACATGTCACACAAGCTTGTAGGAACAGCAACTAACACAGCAAGAGACAGACCCACCACAGCACTACCCCCAGGGACCTCACATTGTGGTCACACTGGCCTGCATGATAATCCCACTGTGATGACAAAGCTAGATGTCGTTCACACTCTGAACCACAGTCATGTGTCCTGAGCAACAAACTACCATCACACCTACACAAGCACAAATCAACCAGCACGGCCTGTCAGCCAAGGCCAATATGGAGGTAGGGGTCTAGCCGTGCAACAACTCTCATTTGCACACACTCAACACCACACACCTTGATCTCCACCAATGTGCAGCAGTGAAGCTCACATGGACTGGTGACATTGCACATGCACCCATGACAATCCCAGGGGTGGTGGTGGGAACTAAGGTGCAGAAACCCATCACACATGGCCAGTCAACAAGACTCGTGAATGTCTGACACACTGCACAGTACGCTGTACATGGGCATGACGTCAAATCCACACCAACCAATGGGATCCCGGCCACAGTCACACACCAATGAAGAAGCCAAGGTCACCCACAAAGAACACACATAGACAACTTCCAACATTGCAGCTCTGACACTGAGGAGTGGCAGCAGTCTCACACACACAACGTGTCACAATCACTGAAAGCTACCACAAACTGTAAATTACATGACTTGTGTAACCAACAAGTGCCAAGGGGAATCCTGACTGTGTCTCATCTGCGTTTGCCCACAAACTCAGCCCTGACAGCAAACACACCTATGGATGACACCCTGATGACCAGTAATGTGCCATGCACCCACATCCCAGAGAACCCAGGGCGAAGATTTTGGGGGAACATAGGTCAACTCAGCAAGCATCACAAACAGGAACATCACTAGGGATCCCAGCCTGCGTAGCAAAATGGAAGTGAACACACACAGACATGCTCACACAACACACACCTTGGGCTCAGGCAATGTCACGGAATTACACACTGCCATGAGGGGACTCCACTCCTGTGTAAGGAAAGCTGTGCCATACGTTGACTCTGCAGGGCTCTATCATGTCAGCAGAACACTTGGTCACTCAGTCAACAATTAGCACAAAATGAAGGCTCTCGTCACATCAGCCTGGTCATGGGAGTGTCACCGAAATCATCTGCACAGATCCAACACACATGTAATCAATCAATCACAGAATTTGTAGAGCGCACTACTTACCCGCGAGGGTCTCAAGGCACTGGGGAGAGGGAAGGGGGGGGATGCTGCTACTGGTCGAACAGCCAGGTCTTGAGTAGCCTCCTGAAGGTCAGCAGGTCTTGGGTCTGTCGTAGGCTTAGTGGAAGGGTGTTCCAGGTCTTGGCGGCGAGGTGTGAGAAGGATCTGCCGCCGGTGGTTGTTCTTCAAATGCGAGGGACGGTGGCGAGGGAGAGGTCGGCGGAGCGGAGCTGGCGGTTGGGGATGTAGAAGAAGAGTCGTCTGTTGAGGTAGGCTGGGCCAGTTTTGTGGAGTGCCTTGTGTGCGTGGATGAGGAGTTTGAAGGTGATCCTCCTGTCGACGGGGAGCCAGTGCAGGTTCCTCAAGTGGGGGGTGATGTGGCTGTGGCGTGGTACGTCGAGGATCAGTCGTGCGGTATAGCAAGTTGCACTGATAACACAGATGAGTCCTTCCCCATTGATGCCCAAACTTGCATGTCCAGTGGAGATGGTCACACGGTCAGGGAAATAGACAAATTGAACAATGGCAAGCACAACAGATGTGCAGGGGTGTAAGCCACAGATGTGATATTGCAAATAAAAGTAGGAAATCCCATTGGCAAATATTGAAAACATGACACCCTCATATTGCTGCAAAGGATGACATGGATACACACCAGGATAGGACACATTCCCCCTGGACCACATGGGGTCCTGTACAGTAACACTTCATTTTCCTGATATCAAAAATCACCATCATTGCAGCAAGGGCATGGTTAGTATCCTCAACATCAAGTACAACTGAAGCAAAACCACTAGAGAACTGAAAGGAGCTTTATTCAGCATATGTGAATAGAAAATAGGAAGTCCAGACAAAAACCAAAGGCCAATGGCCAGTCCATTACTATAGTCCAAACAGGGTGACAGTGGCAGATGTCACCCTCTCCTTGCCTGCACGGCTACGAACCAGGGACACTCCCCTCGGAGGGGCATACGGGGGGCAGGTCAGGCACCGCAGGGACAGGATCAGGTCTCACCAGAAGGAGGCAGGGGAGGGGTGGCTGGTGCTGGAGAGTCACTGACAACTGCAGTGGAGGTGTCTGACATGGTGTGTGCCGGCACAACTGGGGGGCATGAGTCAGATGGTGTGGGTGCCGGCACAACTCCAGTGGGCTGGCCAGATGGAGTGGACAGGTTCCCCACTGCAGTGCCCAAGTCAGACGCGGTGGTAGTGGACTCCACTGCAGTGCCCATCTCCAGGGGAGTAGAATGGAGTTCAGGTAAGGTGGGCAGGACAGAGGGGGAGGACACGGTCTCCACACCAGTGGCACAAACATGTGCAGCGGGGGGGGTGGGGCTGGAAGAGCAAGTGGTAGGTGGAGAAGGCCGCATCATTTTGGGGATGGTGTATCTGTGGGTGGGGGAACCTGGGGCAGGGTGTGGTGGGGGAACCTGTGTTGTGGAGGCCTGAGGGATGGAAGAAGGAGACTGTGTGGATGACCTGCAGGGCGGTGGCGGGGTCTTGCTCTTCCGGGCCCGGGGGGACTTGCGGGTGGGGGCCTCAGTCTGTCTGCGCCTGGGGGAGGGTGTCCGGGGGCGAGGGCACTCCCCTCTGTGTGGGTGGACTTCCTCTTCCCCCTGTATGCTGAATCAGCGGGATCGGAGGGGAAGAGGCCGAGGTCACAGAGGAAGAGCTGCTTTGTAGGTGGGGTTGCAGGTGAGGCAAGGGAAGGGGTCTTGGAGGGAGAGGATATTGAGGACTGCGGAGTGACTGTGGATGCCTGTGTGTGTGTCTGTTCCCCATCCCCTGTGGGTGTGGTATCAGTCCCCTGAGGATGCTTGTGTGCACGTTTTGCCCTTGTTTTGTGTGTTTCGGTGCTGCTCGTGTCTGTGTGTTTGGGTGATTGTGCAGGTGTGCATGTGCTTGGGACAGGTAGGGTGCCAGGAAGTGTGGATGGGGCAGAGGTAGGAGGGGTGATGGACTGTTGGAGGAGGGACACTGCTGCCGTCAGTGAGGAGTCCATGGACCTATTGCTCCTCTGTAGGGCAGACATGCCCGTCGAGATGCCCTCCATGAACGACACCAGCTGTGTCAACAGGGTGGTGTGTGCATGGAGGACACTCAGCATTGCTGTCTGCCCTACATGGAGCTGGCGAAGGAGGTACACAGACTCCTCACTCAGGGCAGCAGGGGACACAGGGGCAGGGGCTGCGGTGCCTGGCACGAAGGAGACACGCTCCCGAACACGGGAGCCTCCACGGACCTCTGGAATGGGAGCCAATGGGAGGGCGGTGGTGGTGGTGGTGGTGGAGGCGGGGCCAGACATACTAGCTGGGGTGTGGTGGCTGCTGACAGCCACCTCCACAAGGGAGTCATCCTCCGAGCTGCTGTGGTCCTCAGCTGAGGTGGATGGTGCTGAGGACTCCTCGGTGTGGCTCCCCTCGCCCTCCGTGCCACTGGGTCCCTCCGACCACTCCTCGGCTCCTGACCCAGTCTGGCTCTGCTGCTCCTCCTGGTCCGTGGAGCTGTCCCCTCCTGTGGCCGTGGATGTATCTGCAAACAATTAGGGAAACAGACAAACATCAGTCACCTGCACTGACCGCACACACCACAGTAAGTACAGCACATTAGAGAGCAAGCCCTGGCATCCTTAGTTGAACAGTGCCAAAAGTGCTCACACAGATTAGGAGAAGCCAATTGTCAGTCTGATGGTCAACCATGGCACTCACACCACTCCTGCCCTTGCACCCATCTGTCTGGTGCCTGTTGGATGGTAAGACCCCAGGGTGGACACATGCACCACGTACACAGTTGTTGGACATTGCAGAGAACACGGTGAAGTATGTGAACATGCACTCATCACATCTCTTGCCACTGAGTCAGTACAGGTGTCCGGATAAAGGGATGGCCAGAGTCTAATTAGAGATGCATGTGATGCATACCAGCACCAGACACCATGATGCACCCATGTCCGGATAGTCAATGCCACAATGGGGTGCATGTTGCACATGTCACTCCCCTGCAGGATCACTCTTAGAAAGTTTAATGCCACGGCACAGGCATGCCTGCAAAGTCATACATCACTGTCTCCAGTCACATGGGCATGGCAGCCAGCCAACAACAGTCTGCACTGTGTCACAATCCTAGGTAATGGGGAATGCAAGTTCTGTAGCTGACAAGTGCACACGTCCAGCCCCCACAAACCACATCATCTGAACTCTTATTTGTCCACGTCATACCAATTGGACATATGGGAGACATGAAACACAACTCTCTGAACCTGAGCACCTCACAGTCTGCTGTGAATGAAAAACAGCTGCCTGAACTTCACAGTCGCATACACCTGTGTGCACAGTCAAGTGGTCAAACACCTATAAGTCACACAAGTATCATCTCTCATGGTCACATCTCAGATGGCATGCTGAGCCCTAAACGATAAACATCCCAGTAGTCCTGACAACGAAGCCACATCACAACGACACAGAGGCAGACACCTGAGGGAACATTTCACTGATCACAACATGTCAGCTGATACACGGGAGTGGGAGTACAGAGTGTATTGTATGCCCTGGAGTAGGCATGACTGTCCTGCTCCACCTGAAAGAGGGATGAGCCCTGGACAGTAGGCAGGTGGCTAAGCATGTGTGACACACTTGATATACATACTCCTGAGGCCCAAACATTGTTCCCACCCGCAGCATGGGGGTGTGCCAAATACCCCAGGGACATGTGGTGATTCAGATCAGCAAGTGGACCACATATCAAAGTTACACCCAGATTACATGTCAGAACTTAGGCATTGTGTAGGCAATTGACCCACCCATGAATCCCACCACAAAGTCACGGGAACAAATGCTGTCCCCCACCTTGAGCGAAGCAAAATGCAAGGACACAGTACCCAAGTGACACAATTTCCTGACTGTAAGGGCCACACCTGCATATCAGATGAGGAGTGGGCATGTCACAATTGAGGGACATGGATCCTGGACCACAAGACTGATGTACTGTGGAAGTTTAACCAGGCCAGAGGAGGGCACATAGCATGTCAGACAAAGTTCACAGTGCAGTCATGGACTCACCCCCTCCTTGCTGCTGTCTGTCCTTCAGCTGCCCATCCAGATCAGGGAAGACCACCGCCAGGATCCGTTGCATGTGGGGGGTCAGGGTCCGGTGTCCGCCCCTCCTGCGAGGAGGCGACAGCTTCAGCTGAACACTTGCGATCCTCCGGGTCCAGCCACGAAGGTCCTGCCACCTCTTCTGGCAGTTGCGGATCCGGCGCTTGTAGACCCCCACGGATCTTACTGCCCGGGCGATGGTCAGCCAAATTTCCTGCTTCTGGTGGGCATCAACCTGTGAGGATGACAAAGTGAAAATGCCATTACTACACATGCAACATATACGTGCATCGCACAGTTGGATATACATGTCTCAATCACAGGGGCATATGATGTACACAGGCAGTGCAACTATGGCTATGGACAGTTTGCCAGCAGTCACTACATGGTATCATTGTCTGGGAAGTAAAAGCTTTTTGGAATGCACTGTTACTGCACTGTACCTGTTCAGTGCATGTGACTACACACTTTGGGGGTGAGAACTACTCAGTGAGCATGCTAGCCAGTGGTGTGCACACTGTAAGTCTTGCTAGTCAGACAACATGCACAATTAGTAAGGCAGTGGACAGCACACTCACCTGCTCCCTGGTTTCCCATACAGTTTGATGTACTGTGGAAGGAGGCTGTCCAGCAGGGCCTGGTTCTCCTCAAGGCTGAAGGCTGAAGGCTGGGGCTCTCTCCACAGTACGTGCCATTGCAGTAGCCAGAGGATGCAGAGACAGCAGCAGTGTTGGTGGCAGATGTCGTCCTGGAGCATGTAGTGCAGGCAAGTGAGCTCTATGGGGAACAGCCAGCATTATATGTGTGCTGCAGAGGCAGGTACTGTCCCATGTGTCCAAAGTGATAGGTCCAAGTCGTTTGCATCTTCTGAATCTGTCCAATCCATGGAATTGCACCACTTATACACGCCCACAGCATCCTTCAAAAGTTACACTTCCTGACACCCATGAATTTGCAACATTGTTGTGGCTGGCCAACTGAATTCACGGCATAAGACTCGTTGAAGCTTCGAAAACGCGTCCGTTGCCATGCCAGGCCCTAGCCAATGCATGCGCAACGATCTGACCATTGCTGTACAACGCGTATTCCGGGATACAACGCGTACCCGCTCACAACAGATTCAATGGCCAGTGCGTGCACACCGATCGGTCCATTGCTGTACAACGCGTACCCGCACACAACAGATTCAATGGCCAGTGCGTGCACACCGATCGGTCCATTGCTGTACAACGCGTATTCCGGGATACAACGCGTACCCGCTCACAACAGATTCAATGGCCAGTGCGTGCACACCGATCGGTCCATTGCTGTACAACGCGTACCCGCACACAACAGATTCAATGGCCAGTGCGTGCACACCGATCGGTCCATTGCTGTACAATGCGTATTCTGGGATACAACGCGTACCCGCCCACAACAGATTCAATGGCCAGAGCGTGCACACCGATCGGTCCATTGCTGTACAACGCGTACCCGCACACAACAGATTCAATGGCCAGTGCGTGCACACCGATCGGTCCATACCTGTACAACGCGTACCCGCTCACAACAGATTCAATGGCCAGTGCGTGCACACCGATCGGTCCATTGCTGTACAACGCGTATTCCGGGATACAACGCGTACCCGCTCACAACAGATTCAATGGCCAGTGCGTGCACACCGATCGGTCCATTGCTGTACAACGCGTACCCGCACACAACAGATTCAATGGCCAGTGCGTGCACACCGATCGGTCCATTGCTGTACAACGCGTATTCCGGGATACAACGCGTACCCGCTCACAACAGATTCAATGGCCAGTGCGTGCACACCGATCGGTCCATTGCTGTACGACGCGTCCCTGTACAGGTCACTCGCATATGTCACCATGCTTGTCACTGGTGAACGTATGCCAGTGACATATACTTGCCAGGGACTCAGGGGCACACCTACAACACCACAGCCTGTCCACACTGTATCCTAAGGCATGTAAGGCTGCATTACCTTATCTGTGTATGGGGGTCATCATGTGGTTTTTGTGGTGGCACTTGGGGGCAGCCACTCCCAGGCTGTGCATGTGTTCATGGGGACAGGATCCTTTGTGTGTTGTGCACATGACCACTGTGATGTGCAACTGTTCATTTCTGAGCATGTGGCATGGTCACATTTCCAGGTTGTGTATGTGTATGTCATGTCACATACCCCCAGAGTCCCATGTGGGAAGGTATGTACGTCACAGGGTGACCCATTGCCACAAAAGTGATGGCCCTCCACAGTCTGTGTGCATGTTGTGTTTCCGATGTCTCTGATTCCATGTGCACAATGGGAGACAGTCTCCACATCCACGTTGTTTGTGCATGGACTTTGATGTTGTGCGTGTGTGTGTCACAGACGTCCATGTCTGTCCTGTGGAGGCAACAGGGGCCACTACCTGTGGGAGTCATGTTTGTTTTGCTGACGTGTACATGATACGCCATGTTATGCCAGTGTCCATGTGGCAAGACAGGGTCCCTGGGAATCTACCTGTCAATGAGCTGTGATGCCTGTGGCGCATCTGTCCAGACATGTCACTGTGGTGTGTGTTTGGAACGTGACAGCAGTAAATGGGTACTGTGACACAGCCTAATGGTTTCCCACAGCACAACCTGGAACCTGTTGTCAACACATGTTGAACTGAGATGTTAGATGATGGCCATGTAGGTGCCACATATGTCCACACAGAACGGCACACACATCAAGTACTTGTGTCTCGTAATGATGTATCATGTGATATTGAGTATGGTCAATGCCACATATGTGGGGTGACTGACAATCTTTCTTTCTTCACCTATGCACTGCAGGGCACCAGCTGTCCATAGACCATTCCCTGACCTTGCAACGATGGTGGAACGTGACAGCATCCGACGGTACCGCTTCACCAGGCAGCTGATTGATGATTTGGCCGTGCGCTTGGCCCCACATTTGCAACCTGGCCAGCCGTACCCTACAGCGCTGACCCCCAAGGTGAAGGTGATGGCAGCCCTACACTTCTTTGCCACCGGTACCTTTCAACACACTGTGGCGTCTGCTGGTGGGATGTCACAGACTATGTTCAGCCGTGTGCTATGTGATGTTTTGGAGGCAATGTTGAGATGCCTGAACCAGTACATCTATTTCCCTAAACGGCAACAACTCACTGACGTCAAGAGTGACTTCTATGCCCTGGGGAGGATGCCACATGTCATTGGCTCCATTGATGGGACACATGTGGCTTTGGTACCACCACAGGCACATGAGCAGGCATACAGGAACAGGAAACATTACCATTCTATCAATGCTCTGGTGGTATGTCTTGCAGATATGTGCATCTCACATGTGTGTGCCCGTTTCCCTGGTTCGGCACACGATGCCTACGTGATGAGGAGTAGTCGCATCCCGATGATGATGTCACAGATGCAGAACCAGCGTGCCTGGCTTGTCGGTGTGTACTGACTTTGTACCATTGTGTGTGTTCTGCTATGTTGTATTCCGCCCGCTTTTCCAACTCAGCTAATGTGCAATTGTCTGTCTGTAGGTGACTCCGGATACCCCAACATGCCGTGGTTGCTGACACCCCTCAGGAACCCTGTGACACCAGCCCAGATGCGCTACAATAAGGCACATGGTCGGACCAGGAGCGTGATCGAGCGGATATTTGGTCTCCTGAAGAGCCGCTTCCGCTGCCTGGATAAGACAGGAGGGGCCCTCCCATATGCCCCAGCAAAGGTGTGCAAGATTGTCATCGTCTGCTGCATGCTACACAACCTGGCAGTGCGGAAGGAGTTGCCTCTCATCCTGGATGACGATGACCAACATCCGCCACCTGTGGTGGATCCTGGCCTGGGCCACAATGCCAGTGATGATGATGATGATGGTGGTGATGTCCGCACACAGCTCATCACCAACTTCTTCAGCTGAATGTGAGTATCCAGAGAGTTGTCATGCCAATGATGTGAGTTAGCGTGATATGTGTTGGTGGTGCTCTGGTGCTGTTTGAGTGTGGCCATGTGCTACTTGACTGGAAGCGTGCAGCGATGTGTCCTTACAGGTAGTCTGTACTCCCCAACAGTGTTGACATGCTAACTTGGTTTTCTGTGAGTATCTTGTGACATGTATTGGCCATGAGTATTGCAGTTCTGTCCTGTTCTTCGGAGCTTTTGACTGTGTGTCATGTCTGTCCTTCACAGGGTACTTTCAGAGTTGTTTGGTGAACTGTGATCCCCGACACCATGATTCAACTTCCAGGGTGGAAGCAGTCGTTTCCCTACAGGTGATGTGCCACACACCCCTGGACTTTCTTTCTTCTACACTTGTTGACTGTGTGTCCCCTGCCACGTAGGATTACCTTGCATCTGTAGTGGAAACAACATGTTGCAAATGTGTAATAAACTTGTGCTTCACTTTGGGATGTGCGTTGTCTGTGGTCACACATCTGACTGACATGTGCTTACTGCACCTGTGGGCTAGTTAACACAGACTGTGAATAGGTGTGGTGTCTGTGCATTGCACTGTATTTCCTGGCAACATCAGTGTAGGCGATGAGTGTGATGGCCCTGGTGTGTATGTGTTGTGTAGCCCTAGTGGTGTGTCTCCCTCATATGTGTCACGTCTCCATGACTCACATGACGGTGTTGAACTTGCTGTAGCAGTTAGCATGCACAGTGTCATTTAGCAGATCACCATCTCCATGACAGAAACCACGTTGGAAACACAACAGAGGCAAGTATGGTGTATTGGTGAGTTTATTTCCATACATGTGTGACGATAGTGCACAGGATGGTGGGTGCTGTACATTGGGATTGTAATCCAAAGTTCCCAGATGAGTTGGAAGTCTTGGTAGCAGAAATGTCTTGAGTAAAGTCCACGGTCATCTGATACATTGGGCCAACTTAAGCTCCCCATGTCATGTGGGAGAGTTGGGTTGCATTCGACAGGGTGAACAGTTTGCACACAAAGGAGATTTTCCAGAACAGGTGTTGGGTTCCTGGGGGATGTACATGGCCATCAACCTCTCAGTTTTCCTTCCTCGGACGACCCCTCTTCTTTGGGGGGGACCCTCACGTGCAGGCTGCTGCGGTGCAGAGGACTCTCCGCCAGAGTCATCCTCCCTCCCTGTGGCAGTTGCAGTTGTTGCAGCACCAGATGTTGTGGGCACACAGGGAGGTGTGGCCATGTTGGTGCTAATCTGGCGGAGGCATGTCAATATGTCCCTATGCACCGCTGTCAGTTCTTGCAATGTGTCCCACTTGGACTCCATGCCAGACATGTGTGTCTCCACACGGGACATGTGTGTCTCCACACAGGACATGTGTGAGTCCAAGCGGGCATGATGGGCAGCCTGCTGCTGTTGAATGTCCTTGAGGATCCCCACTACCTGGCTGACCTCTCCGGTGCTATTCTGGTACGCATCAGCAATGCGTGCCAGTTGTGGGTCATCATGCAGTCCAGACCCCTCTGCAAACAGCGACCTATGTCTCCCACCCCTCCCACCACCCCTGGCGACACGTGCCGGACCTGCGTTGGCACGCACAGGTGACCGTAGGCCCACTTGGGGGTTGTTACTGGGGTCGTTGTCCGTTGCTCCACGTTGGGCCGGGGTCCCTGTGCTGTTGTCATCGGCGGTCCTTGGTCTGTCCGTGTTGGCAGGGGTGGTCTGTGTGTTGGCAGTTGTTGGAGGGGTGGGTGCAGGGGGTGCAGATGTTGGTCCTGCTGGTGCTGCATGATGACTCACACCGGAGGTGCCAGGTAGGTCTTCGCCATCCGAGGAGGGCAGAGGCTGTTCCACACCAGTGAGCTCAGTGTCCCCCGGAGCCTGGGACAGGGACTCCTCATCGTCTGCTGCTGTGTCCCCATCATCACCTGTTTTTGGAAGAGACACACAATGTATGTTATGTTTCTACAGGCATCAATGGTTCACACACCTGACAGTTGTGACTGTACCTCTGGATGCGGCCCTGTACATTGCATTGTCCTCAGTTGTCACAGTCAGAGGTTGATATTGGGGTAGCACATTGTCCTGCCAACCTGAAGCTTTTCAATGTGAATGTTGAGGTGTGTGCATGGCCAGCATTGGTGGTATTTGGTGGACATACGGCCCTCCTTCTCCCCCAGCCCAGTTATCCCACCATGAAGCATGCCACCCTTGCAGTGTGTGCAGGTTGACTCTCAGGATGTCAGTCAGTGGTGTCCTGCTGTTGGTTGTTGCACAGTTCCCAGCAGGGCCTTGTGCTCCCCACAACAGAGCACCATTGTCAGACATCTTTGAAGTGGCTTTCCACTCCCTGTGATGTGTGCATGGTTCAGAGTGGTGTTGATGGGCCAATTGTGAGGGTGAGCAATATCTGTGACTACAACTCCCATCATGCTATTGCCTACACCCCCCTTCCCAGCATGCCCATACTTCCTTCCTTTTGAGTCGACTTCACTGTGTGTGAGTGTGACTGCAATGGCAAGATGGCTGTCAGTGGTGTCCTGCTGTTGGTTGTTGCACAGTTCCCAGCAGGGCCTTGTGCTCCCCACAACAGAGCACCATTGTCAGACATCTTGTCAGTTGTTTTCCACTCCCTGTGATGTGAGCATGGTTCAGAGTGGTGTTGATGGGCCAATTGTGAGGGTGAGCAATATCTGTGACTACAACTCCCATCATGCTATTGCCTACACCCCCTTCCCAGCATGCCTATACTTCCTTCCTTTTGACTCTGCTTCCCTGTGGGGTAGTGTGCCTGTGCTGACAGGATGGCTGACAGTGTTGTCCTGGCGTTTGTTTGGCTACAAGTCCCAAGAGTGTCCCTGTGCTTCACACAGCATAACCCAGGGTGGTGGTTCTTTGTGGGATATTTAATTGGAGTGTGAGGCATTGCATTCTCCCAGGTGAGTTGTGTGGAGTTTGTGTTAGGGGGTGTGTAAGGAAAGCTGATTATAACTATGGTCAGAGCTGTCAGTCCTCCTTCCCACCCAGCCAGATATCCCACCATGGAGCGTAGCTTCCATTGCAGGGAGTGCAAGTTGTCTTTCTGGATGTCAGTCAGTGGTGTCCTGCTGTTGGTTGGTGCCCAGTTCCCAGCAGGGGCTTGTGCTCCCCACAGCAGTAGCCCAGTGTCAGCCATCTTGTCAGTTGTTTTCCACTCCCTGTGATGTGAGCATGGTTCAGAGTGGTGTTGATGGGCCAATTGTGAGGGTGAGCAATATCTGTGACTACAACTCCCATCATGCTATTGCCTACACCCCCTTCCCAGCATGCCCATACTTCCTTCCTTTTGACTCTGCTTCCCTGTGGGGTAGTGTGCCTGTGCTGACAGGATGGCTGACAGTGTTGTCCTAGCGTTTGTTTGGCTACAAGTCCCAAGAGTGTCCCTGTGCTTCACACAGCATAACCCAGGGTGGTGGTTCTTTGTGGGATATTTAATTGGAGTGTGAGGCATTGCATTCTCCCAGGTGAGTTGTGTGGAGTTTGTGTTAAGGGGGGGTGTAAGGTAAGCTGCTTATGACTATGGTCAGAGCTGTCAGTCCTCCTTCCCACCCAGCCAGATATCCCACCATGGAACGTGCTTCCATTGCAGGGAGTGCAAGTTGTCTTTCAGGATGTCAGTCAGTGGTGTCCTGCTGTTGGTTGGTGCACAGTTCCCAGCAGGGCCTTGTGCTCCCCACAGCAGTACCAAGTGTCAGCCATCTTGTCAGTTGTTTTCCACTCCCTGTGATGTGTGCATGGTTCAGAGTGGTGTTGATGGGCCAATTGTGAGGGTGAGCAATATCTGTGACTACAACTCCCATCATGCTATTGGCTACACTGACTTCACCAGCATACACAGAATTCCTTCCTTTCAGTGAGCTTCCCTGTGAGGTGGTGTTCTGGTGGTGGCAAAATGTCTAACTGTGTTTGTTGGTTATATTTGTGCCACTGCCTTGCTGTATTTGTAGTTAGGTTTGTACATATCATGACACCGTTACATATCACTATGAGATGGCATGTATTGTGTTTATCTGACTGACAGACAAATCTTGGGGTGATTATCTTTTGGTTGCTGTGGATTTGCTAAGGGTGCATGGTTTGACTATCCCCTTGACAGTGATGTGTGTGGGTTGTCACACAATATTGTGTATATTAGTTGTGTACTCACCAGGCTCTGGGATGTTTGATAGTCCATATACGCTCACTGGTGGTAGGATGGCCCGCACCTTCTCCTCCCAGGGCCTGAGGTATAGTGGTTTGGCAGGAGGGCCACTGCCGGTGCGCTGACTCAAGATGTAATCCTTCTTTAGTAGGTCCCTGACACTCCTGCGCACATCATACCACCTGTTCTGGATGTCTTCCTTTGTGCGCAAACATGGTGATTGTGCGTTGACCCTGTCGACGATCCTCTCCCACATCTTGGTTTTCTGCGACATGGGGGTCTGTTGGACAAATGTACCGAACAACTGGGGCTCTACCCTAAGGATCTCATCTACCATGACTTCCAATTCACTGTCTAGGAACTTTGTATTCTTCTTTGGGGGCATGGTGATGGGTGGTGGTGGTGATTGATGTGTGTGTGGGTGTGCAAGTGAGGGTGTGTGGGTGTAGGTTTTGCTGGGTGTATGTGAGGGTGCTATTTGTTGAGGTGCTAATGGTGTGTGGCTTGTGTGATGGATGAGCTGTGAGTGTGTCTGTGGTTGCTGTCTGATGGTGTTCTGTGCTGGCAGGTCAGTTGAATTTGCAAAGGATCATGGTAGGGATTTGTGGCCTTTATATGGGTGGAGTTGGGGGTGTGTCCTTGTTCCATGTTTTTTTTCCCTGTATTTATTGACTTTGTCATTGCTTGTTTGGCCCTTTTTTTTGTATTTTTCCCTTTGTATTTTTTGTGCATGTAGGAGACGTTCTTCTGACTGAGTGGGACGCTGCAATTGTCTCGTGCGAGCTTCTCCGAGTCATTCACGCTGTGTTTCTGCTAGGTTTATTGTGCGGTGTACGCGTCGGTCTCCGAGTGTTGGCTTCCTTCTGCTGGCTTTTGTATGCGTGTCGGTCGTACGGCTTGAGCTCCGTGTGACTCGGTCTGGTTTTCCATGCATTACATCGTACTGCGCGGGTCGGAGTTCGCGGGTACGTTTCGTTCGGGTTCATTCCTGGTGCGTGTCGGTCGGGTCGATTCGCGTGGTTTTCCGGCTGGATGGCTTGTTTCCGTGCGGTTCGGTCGTTCGGCTTGTGTTCCGTACGAGTCGGTCGTGATTCACATGCATTTCATCGTACTACCCAGGTCGGGCGACGCCGGTACGTGTCGGTCGGATTGAAGTCCCGTACCGAGTCGGTCGGTACGTTTTCCGGCCCGAATCGGAATTGGCCCCGATGTCTTTATAGATGTGTATCGATCCTTCTGTGTCCCCACGACCTCATCTCCATCAGGAAGGGCCAAGGGAGGTATTGTGGTGTTCATCGCGGTAAAATATGGGTCTGTAAAAGCCAAATGTATAAGTTCATCTCCCTGGTATCAATTAATAGTGATTTCGGGTCTGGCTAAGGTTAAAATATTATTGCTGAACTGGTACTATAACATCTTTGACAAAAGTAATTGTCAAGTAATAGAGTCTCTGCAAATGGAAATTACCCAAGCTTCCATGAAGTGGCAGCCATTATGTATTTTTTGGGCCGGAGATTTTAATTGCACAATTTGTAAGTACAGTTCTCAACATGTGTGTGGACTAGGAGACACTGAGGGCCAGACACTGGCCCACTTTATTCACTCTCCCCAGGGTGAAGTTTTAAGCTCCATTCTTGTAGCAAATGATTTATGTTTTTTAAACAATTTTGCTTGCAATTTCTCCTCGCAGTGCCCAACCTATGTTGGTGGTGGTGGGGTCAGTTCTATTGATTTTATGCTAATAGCTAGTAACTTTACCACTTTTTTTCAGGACTTTGTGGTTAAGCCAAATTGTGCAAGTGATCACTACCCTCTTGTTGTTTCCCTCAATTTAAATCTATAGACGGGGCATAGTGATGAACACCCGATTCAATATCATCCTAATAAAGGAATTAGATTGAATTGGGGACAGGTAAATCCTTCTAAATTTGAGGAAGATATCATCATAAGTAACTATAATTTAATAGATGGATGCTTGCAGTCAGATTCCTCCCAGGCTGAACTGGTTCGGGAGTTTGAGTTACTTTTTTCAGACATAGCCAAGAGGCTGATCAGGAATGCCCCCCAAAAGCAATCCTTAAAGGTACGATGGTTCAATACTGAATGTTCCAGGGCCCATAAGGAATTAAAAAGTGCCCTACGTGTCATTCCCCGTGATAGAGATCTAATTAAAACCACGAGGCATGAATATAAAAAGGCGATGGAATATAGAAAGGCGGAATTGAGGAGGACAGCGTGGGAGGACCTGGAAAGAGCAGGTTCCCTAAAAGACTCCAAAGAATTCTGTGAAATTATTAATCGCCCATTTTTCACTGAAGATGTGCGGGAGATGGACTCGCTGATCATGGGTGAAGCATTGGAAGCCCACTTCTCTGGTATCGTTAACCCCTTACACAAGGTAATAGAGGAGAACCCAAGGGATATACCCAGTGACATCACCATAGCCTCTCAACTTAGCTTGTCCATCACAGTTGTCGAGGTGCAGGAGGCTTCAGCACAGGGTATCTGTTTGAAAGCCCCAGGCCCAGACAGGGTGCCCCTTGACCTTTCTACAAGAAATCCAAATCTATGGGCACCTCTACTAACTAATGTTTTTAACGCAGCCATTAGTGGCCCTCTGCCCGCGTCATGGAAGCAGGCAATAGTGGTCCCTGTTTTTAAAAAGGGCATTAGGAGTGACCCGGCATGCTACAGGCCCATTTCACTGATTGATGCCACAGCTAAGGCACTGGGTAGGGTCCTTCTTGCTTGTCTAGAAGATTGGGCATCCACCACAGGGATTATGTCTAATACACAATATGGTTTTAGGAGGGGAAGGGCACAACTGAGCAATGTCTTAATTTGTCTCTAATTGATAGCAAGCACGTGAGGGCCAGGAAGGGCTCTATCCACCTGGCCTTCATGGACTTATCTAGTGCCTTCAACACCGTCGACCGGGATAAATTGTGGGCCATGATGGATGCCATGGGCGTCGAAAAAGCATTAGTAACCCTCAGCCGTAGGCTTTACTCTAATACTACAGTTACCATAAGACATGGCAATAAAGGGGAAAAAACTCACCCAATCATCTCGACAGAGGGTGTTTGGCAAGGGTGTATCTTAGCCCCATTCTTGTTTTTAATTTATACAAAGGGGCTGGAGGCTTTCTTATTAAGTAGGGAGCTCAACTTCCCCAAAATGGGTAATAAATCTGTTCCTTTCTTATCATATGCAGACGACACAGTTTTATTGGCAAGAACAGCTATGAGCTTGCAGACATCCCTCGATGCTTTTACTGATTTTATGTCTTCCCTTGATCTAAAAGTTAATTTGATTAAATCATACTTAATGGTATGTGGCCCTAAGACCACAAAATCTAAAACTTTTACTGTCTAGGGAAAGAGGATAGAAAAATTTAATACTTTTTCGCATTTGGGCAATTTATTTAATAATCAGATGAAATGGGAACCACTTTTAACCACCAGAGCACAGCAGACAAGCGGGGCTGTGGATGCGTTATTTCTGTTTGCCCGCAAACTGGGGCACACGCCTGTGAAGGAATTAATCACTCTCTATAGAGCTAAATGTCTTTCTATCGCTACTTATGGGGCTGGGGTTTGGGGATATAACAAAAGCCAACAGCTCCAAGTAATAGAGAATAAATTCATTAAAAGATTACTGATGACCCCGAAATTGCCCCTATGCTAATCTGTCATAAGGAACTGGGTTTAGAATTTATAGAAGACCGCATAGGCAGCACCCCTCTGTTTTTATGGGCCAAGATCTGGCTTTAAGATAACCTTACGTTTTCAAGAGAAGTCATCAAAGATTGTTTAAATTCGGACAATGCCCTAATGATACCTTGGCTTCATTATCTGAGGGAAAAATACCATGAGATAAGTTTGGGATATTTTTTTGAAAAGCCTGAAAGAATCCCTCCTAATGCCAAGGTTATTATTAAAGAGACATACCGCACTAGGGGCAATATGAGTAATTACCAGCATGGCAATATGGGAGTGTCCCACTTGTTTCCGGCCCCACTGCAATTTTATTTAACTTTTTCTACCAACTCTCAGATTAGATTTTATCTAACAAGGTTCAGTTTATGCACTGTGCACTTTTCCTTGGCATTTCCGGGCCAAGGAGGGTGGTTGGGCAAGCTTACACCCTGCTTGTGCGATAATTCTTCGAGTCAAAGCACGATGCACTTTGTATTATTCTGCACTTTATACAAATCGGTGAGAACAAGATTTTTGCTTCCATTACTAAGGAATATCCGCCCTTGCTCATATATTGATGGTTTTAATTTTTTGAATACAATACCTACCGCTAATATTTGCATTGCGGTAGCTAAATACATAAAGGGTTCTATTGCAATTAGAAAACGTTATGAGTAAAGTTGCATAAGACCACCAGTGTAATATCTTGAGGCTTAAAATTGACTATTACATGTAAATAATGTGATGCTGCTGAAATTTTATGAACCGTTTTTTAACTCTGTTACTGTGGTTGTTTTATGTATTGTAAAACTTTTGATATTGTCAAACGTTTATGGTCTTTAAACCAGATAAAGTTATTTTGACTATATATATATATATATATATATATATATATATATATATATATATGATTTTTAAAGGGTTTATGGCATTATTTGGGTGGGTATGGGTATTTAGGTGGTAAGGGTAATTTTGGGTTTAGGGTTGGTATGGGTTTTTTGGGTGGTAAGTGTAAATTTAGGGTTTAGGATGGTTATGGGTTTTTGGGTGGGAAGGGAATTTTTAAGGTTTAGGGTGGGTATGGGTTTTGGGTGGCAAGGGATTTTTTAGGGTTTAGGGTGGGTATGGGTTTTTGGGTGGAAAGGGATTCTCTAGGGTTGAGGGTGGGTATGAGTTTTTGGGTGGGAAGGGAATATTTAGGGTTTAGGGTGGTTATGGGTTTTTGGGTGGCAAGGGTAATTTTAGGGTTTTAGGGTAGGTATGGGTTTTGGGGTGGCAAGGTATTCTCTAGGGTTTAGGGTGGGTATGAGTTTTTGGGTGGGAAGAAAATATTTAGGGTTTAGGGTGGGTTATTGGATTTAGGGTGGCAAGGGTAATTTTAGGGTGTAGAGTGGGTATGGGTTTTGTGGTTATTTTGGGGTTTAGGGTGGGTAAGGGCTTTTGGGTGACAAGGGTAAGTTTAGGGTTTAAGGTGGGTAAGGGTTTAGCGGTTGTTGGTTATTAAGGATATATATATTTGTGAACTTAGTATATATATATATATATAAACACACACACATTTATATGCATTTATGGCCATGTATTTATACATCTATCTATCTATCTATCTATTCTCTCTCTCTATATATATATATATATGTGTGTGAAACGTGCTTTATTGCCTTACCGGTGTGGCTGGATTTCGTCTGTCGGACAAATGGAGAGTGATTGTACACAAACACACACACACACACATATATATATATATAAAGGGTTTGTACCTACCTGCACATTTCTTTAACAACCATATGCCTTTAGCATGCGTTCCTTTACCACGGTGATGTGAGTATTATACAGGAAAATATAGAATATTTATATAAACATAAATGGGCTTATACTTACCTGTAAAGTACTTACATTTACTTGTAAAACCTTTACCACGCATATGTGTTTAACAATCATGCCTTTGTAACGGAATTTGTTGTAAAGGCATGCGTGGTAAAGGCATATTTGTGGTAAAATCCTATGTGGTAAAGGTAATGCGTGGTAACTGTCTCTGCATGGCACATCCACGTTGTAAAAGCATGCGTGGTAATGGCATGCGTTGTTCCGTCATACATCCATCTGAAAGATATCTGTGACTTCAGTGGATATTCAGGAGTGCTCCTGGAATTGTTTGAGAATTTCAACAAATTCAGAAAATCTACTGCAAACGTTTTTTTCTTTCAGTTTTGTGAGTCTGGCCTTAGAGGTGAGTATAATGGATGTCATTGCCCTAAATATTGTCTGAATAAATATTGTTCAATTGGAGTTCATGATGGACAATCTAAACCCAATAGAGTGATCGTTTTATAAAAGAAGTGTAACAGGTGATATCCGTGTTAGACAATATTTCTACATACTATATTCTGGCATATAATCTGCATAGCTGATTGTGTGTTGGGGCTTATAGGGCAATAAACTGATATTTCAGTCCGTAACCTGCACATCTTTTAATTGGGAAAGAGTCTGTTAGTAATGGGGCTCTCTAGTTGGCAATGGTTTGAACCTTTGTTCAAGTAGGGACCCTTCTTCCTAGTCAGGGTAAGGGGGGATATACTTCTAAAATAGCCCCTGCTCACCCCCTTGGTAGCTTCACATGAGCAGACAGGCTTATCTCAGAGGCAGTGTGTGAAGCATTTGTGTATGCATACAGTAACACGGTGAAACACTACAAATGGACACCACACCTGTTTATAAAAATAGCAAGACCAAACACGACAACATACAATACTGAAAAATAGGTACTTTGCAAGATAACCTTTAAATTGCAGAAATATCTCAATAACAGAGTTCTTCTGAGTCGGTAGCTCCATCCAGGGCTACCGCGATGCTGAAAACAACAGAGTCTAACAGTTCCAGCCGACCGTGTCGGTAAGGGCCAGCTGTAGCGTCAACAGACTCGTAGACAGTACCTTTCTCGTTGCGGCCGATCCCGTTGATACGAGTCGGTTAGGGCAACCGTCGCGGTTGCAATGTGAAGTGAAGCAGTGCAGCGTGTGGTGCCCTCAAGGGGCGGTGCAGGCAGCGGCTCAGTGACGGTCGTCCAACAACATTGGTGAGACCAGGGTTGCGATGTGGAGTGAGGCGGTGCCCGATGCGGTGCTGGCAGGTCACAGTGCAGGCGACGGAGCCAGTCAAGGTTCCAGCGGGCAGTGACGGTGTTGGTGAAGTCCATGCGGCAGAGTGAAGCAAGGCTGTGCGGAGTGCAGTGCCCACAGGACACGGTGCAAGCAGGGGCTCGGAGACAGTCATCCAAACGACGTCGGTGAGACCATTGTTGCATGCAAAGTGCGGCGGTGCCTTCTGCGGTGCCTGCAGGACACGAAGCCAGTGACAGACTCGGTGACGGAGTCGGCTGCTCTTCTCCTCTGTGGCAACTGAAACCTGTTGTTCCAGAGACGGTGCCCAGAGGGAGGGTAACGTCTTTGCTGTTCCTGAGACTTCTTGAACAGGGGGCAAGCTGTACTTCCAAGCCCTTGGAGATTCAGGATACACACACAGTTCCTCTCCTTTGCAGAAACAGCTACTGCAGGCCATCCCCAGACAGCACACAGCAAAGGGGCAGTACTTCTCCTTCAGCTTTTCCCAGCTCTTCTCCTTGGCAGAGGTTCCTCTTGAGTCCAGAAGTAATCTAAAATTCAGGCGTCTGGGCCCTACTTTTTATAGCACAAATTCCTTTGTTCTCGGGTGGCAGAGAAACTCTTTGCCCAGCCCAAACCAGTTCTGTCCTCTCTGGTGCAGCTTCCCGGCAGGAGGTGGAGACAGCATTGTGTAAGGCAGACCAGGCCCATTCAGGTGTGAAAGAAATCTCCTCCCCCCACTCTGAATGCAGCCCAGGTCTATTCAGCCCAGCCCTGACTCACCCTGGAAAGGCAGAACACACCACACCCATCCAAGTGGCTGTCTGATCAGAATGCACGCCCGAGCCCCTGTCACTCCAAAGCCAGACAGTCAATACACAAACCTAGCAGAGGCACACAGGATGGCTAAGTAAGAAAATACCCACTTTCTAAAAGTGGTATTTTCAAACACAGAATGTAAGAATCATCCTTACTAAAAGATGCATCTTTACATTCTGAGTTTAGGCATACTAAACTTTACCTTCCTATCTTGTCCCCATGGAAAGGTATATTCATAAGATGTTATAAATAAACTCCCATTCTATCGTATGGGCCAGATAGCCTTTCAATAGTGAAAACTGAAATTGGCAGTATTTCACTATCAGGACATGCCACACACATCACATACACTGCACCCTGCCCACAGGGGTACCTTGGGCCTACCTTAGGGGTGACTCACATGTAAGAAAAGGGAAGGTTAGTGCCTGGCAAGTGGGTGCACTTGCCAGGTCGACATGGCAGTATGAACTGCACACAGGCACTGCAATGGCAGGCCTGAGACCCTTTTGCAAGGCTGCTTGTGCATGTGGCACAATCAGTGCTGCAAGCCCACTAGCAGCATTTGACTTACAGGCCCTGGGCACACACAGTGCACTGTACTAGGGACTTATCAGTAAACCAAATAAGCCAATTAGGGAAACACTAATCCATGACAACAATTTACAGAGGGAGCTCTTGCACTTTGGCACTGAACAGCAGTGGCAAAGTGCCCAAAGCATCTAGAGCAGCAAAAACGAAGTCCAACACACAGTAAAAACACAGGAGGCAAAGGCAAAAATACAGGGGAAACCCACTCCAAGGATGCCAGGTCTAACAGAGTCTTATAGTCAAATTGACAGGTTTGTTAGGACAAAAACCTCTGAACAATGGCCCTGGGGTCCAGAGAAGCCATATCCACTTCTAGCTGTTGGAGCCCAAGCCATACTTTTAGCTTTTAATTCTGTGGCCCCGTTCAAGTTGAGGCCAAGAAGACCACGGGAAAGGAAGCATCAAAGAAACAAAAATTGTATTCAGAAGAAGAGGGGTAGTAGAGGTGTGCTCAAGTCACAAATATGATATGTGCAGTGACCTTTCTGCAGTGTCCTGACTTAATATGAAGTAGACATGACCTACCATGACATACTGTGCATTAGTGTGCGAATGAGGTGCAAACTCTCCGCGTCATCATGACGTCGAGGGGAATCTGGGATGGAAGGAGGTCATTGGCTGGGCTGGTTTGTGATTGCATAGTCAGTCAATTAGTGTGTAAAGTTCATGTTTGCTTGATAGATGCCACCAGCCCTGATCTAATCTTGGAATGGATCAAACTCAAGGCCCAGTGACATCTAAGACACCCCGCTATGGCTGGGTGGTAAACATCAAGGTAAAATCCTTATGCAATAAGATACTGTGCAGTGCCTTCTTCAGAATTTTTGGGCCCAGAGGTAAGACATATTTTGTGGCTCCCATTTTGGAATAATTAATTCAACCCCTCATGATGTAAAATAAGAATGAATTGTACTGGCACGAGGGCACACTAGAAGATGCCCAGTGTCTGCAGCCAAACAGTAGCAAAAGTTAGCTTGAAAAGTTCTGATAGTGCTTGAAATTAGGTTTTTTGGAGCAACAATACTTTATATGGAATTCAGGGGTCGATTTACAAACATTTTATTCTGGTTTGCTTCACAAAATGTTTTTTTTAATTTACTTTCCAGTGCAAAACTTATTTTGCGCTGGAAAGTAGCATAAAAGTAAAGCAAAGAGGCGCGAACTGCTGTGCATTACTTAGCGTTGAGGGGGTGTTACATAGGTGGTACATGGGCGTTCCCATGCAACCATCCATGCTTTTGATGCAAAGCCCTATCGATTAACAATAGTAGACAGGGTTTTGCGCCAAAAATGAACTCCATTTCAAAGGAGGCGTGAAAAGGAGGAACGCTTTAATTTCTCCTTTCTTTTCAGACTTTGCATGTGTGCTGCACCGTACGGCACACACACAAAGTAGGGAAAGTTTTGAATTAAGCCTAAGCATAGTGGGGCTTATGTCCAAGGCCCTTGCACCACTTTTGCGTCATTTTTAACATGAGAAAAGTGACGCAAAAGTGGCGCAAGGGGCTTGTAAATCTGCCCCAGTATGTGGTACTGGAAGGGAACCCTTCCAGCACAAAACCTATGCTAGACTCACGCATTACACTCAGGGTTGGATTGGGATCAAAAATAGGCCCGGCACCCTAAAATTGTGCCTTTTTGCAAAACACTGCTTCCGTGTTTTAAGTATTATGAAAAGAACAGTGGGTTCTCTAAAATAGTCATGTTTTCTTAACTTCGCTGAGATAAAAAAAATGCAAATGTTGCCAGGACTCTTTGTGCATGGAGTACTTCACAGTTGTGAACCACACCTGAATATAAGTAAGGCCACGTCTGCTCAGGCCCCCTGGCCCTGCTCAATCTGCATACATTAATGGGCCGGCGCAGCGAGAGGCTGGGAATGACACCTTTGCCCGCCCGTTGGTAAAAGGGAGGTAATAGAGGCCCATCTGCCTCCTCAAAGGTCGCTCAGACCCTCACTGGGCCTCTGGCGACACCCGTACTGCACAGAAACAGTCCAAATCGGCCATAATGCTGCCCAAAAAAGCGACCCACAGCTGCAACTCAGATACCGGCCCATTTGCCCGAGTGCCCGCCTCACCAGTCCGACCCTGCTTGCACTATGGTGCAAAGTTGTGTGTGTGGGACGCTCAGCAGCATATTTCTGCTCTGGCGCTAGGTAGAGGGGAGGAAAGTGCAGTATCTCAGTAGATGTGACGCTTTCCTGCTCTCTCCCTGTCACGCAATGCAGCGCAGCAATCTTGGCTGCTGTGTTGCGTGACAGATTTGACAATCTGGGGCTCAGTGTCCGGCTTTTTCTTATATTTTAGGAAGAATGGCAGCGGTCAGTTGAATGTTCAGTGGACACTATAATTGAAATAAAGTAAGATATGCCCATAGCGCTTGGAATTGTACCTTTTTTGCCTGAAATTCATAACCGCCTGTAAATCCCTCTCCACAGTGGGCATTTGCACTGCAACAGTGTAAATAAAAAAATAATCAGAGAATTTTTCACGATTTCATCAGGGGAAATAAGACATTTCTCTTCTTAACTCTCTTTCCCTGCTCTTTGTGCAAACTTCTTTGAGCAAAGAGTGACCTCCGATTCTGCTGAGTAAGAGAAATGGGAGATGAGACTGTAGGGGACAGGAGTAGACCTGAGTGGTAAACCGAAAGGTATAACAAGAGAGATGAAGTAGTGGAAGCAGGGAGTAGAGCTAGTAGTGACATAGGCGAGGCAGGGCCGTATGCACAGTAGGGCATTTGAGGGACAGGCAAGCCCACATTAGTGCCCCACCTACCCCCAAATGACCCGCGCACTAACAGAGTATTTTGAGAAAAGAATGTTTATTTAATCGAACTGCAGTCACTTTGAAATGCACATAATATACAGCACAAGAGCACAACTCCCAGTCTTCACTGTTGCTTCTGCACTTGGGGGCAGATTTACAAGCCCCTTGCAACATTTTTACGACACCGTTGCGTCACTTCTGTGATGCAGCGGCGTCGTAAACAATGTGCCACTATGCGACAGATTTACAATGTGATGCATCTAGTGAGATGCGTCACGTTGTAAAGCCCTGCGCTACATTATACCTGCATCAGGTATAATGTATGCAGGGTGGGCGTTCCGTCGCAAGGAAGCCTCGTAAAAGTGACGCAGTGAAATCTACAAGATTTCACTGAGTCACTTTTACATCCCCGCTGCGTCAAATCCTTACGCCTGCTTGAAGAAGGCGTAAGGAGTGATGCAGCACGTTAGGTATAGGGCGCCCCTGAGCATTGCTGGAGTTGCGTCGCGCTTGCGACACGACCCCAGCAATGCGCTGCCCTTACGACAGAAGATGAGACACGCATCTGACTATCCTTGCGCCACGGTGCGTTGCATTGTAAATGCGACGCATCCGTGGTGGCGCATGGGTATTCCTACTTGTTGCATCTTTACCTGCGCATCCCTGCTAATATGCAGGGATGGGCCAGTCCTTGTAAATCTGCCCCTTGGTATCTTTGCCCCACGCAGCAGAGCAGATTGTAAGAGCTCAGTTAGTGCCTGATTGAAACCTCAACTGGGATCGGTGAAAGGAAAGCGTCGAGGGAAAGACAGGCGCTGGTTAAAATAACACGCACTGACCAAAACAGTGGTCAGCCTGCTTTATAACGAGGAAACGTTACTTACAATAGCTTTTTTATGTGCTTTTTCCTCTACCGGAAAAACATCTTTTCCAGTGGAGAACTCCCTTCCGGTCAATCACCCCAATATTAAAGCTATTCCCAGGCTGATTCCCACCTTTAAAGAGATTTAAAAAAGTTGTTTCCTGTCTTTTACATGAGTTAATTTCTCACTATATGCAGGATGGGAATGGGTTGAAATTGAAAATAGCTTGTAAGTATTGACAAACCTTTCAACTAAACAGTTCAGCAGTTCAGGACATCCCCGACCTCCAATGCCCATTCCCCGCCTGAATAGGTGCGATCACACTGACGGCCAGAGGAGGGCGCTAGCAGCACTTCTCGTCAGGGTTGCTGTTAGTTTTAGGGAGCACTCACCTGCACTTCCAGATTGGAGTGGTACAATTGTGGTCGCACTTACGATACTCGTTACATCTGACAACTCCCGTCTTAGAGGGTTGACAAGGACAGTAACAAGTTCCTCAACAGGTCTCTTCCTGTCGGTGCTGCAACCTTTTGAACAGCAGTTCTGAAGGGGTTGTTGTAGTTTTAGTGACACAGTAGCAGTACTAGTTACAGTAGCGGCTGGAAAGCACAGCGATTGGAGAAACGGGAAAATGGGTTAATACATTAAAATAAAAAATATCTAAATAAAATTAAATACATAAAAGAAATAAATAAAAAGTTACTTACCATGCTTTCCGGAGACACACCCTCCTCGCTCCGGTCGTCTTCTTCTCCTGACATCACATCCAGCTATGCTTAACCAATCCTGGTGCTGCATGAGAGCAGTGCCAGGATTGGAGGGAGCAGCCTCTCTCACCGCTCCCGAGGACACTGGAGGTTTGTGTAGGCTCTCAACCCGGCTGTCTAAGACAGCCAGGTTGAGAGGTTTATAGTGCTCATGTCAGGCTGGCCGCCACAAGATGGCCGGCCAAAGGGACAAGCGTACTATAAACCAGTGCACAGGTGGCCCAACACTGCTGCCACTCAACAGGCCCCGCCACGTCCTAAAACTCAGTTCAGGATCGGTTGACGGAAAATAAAATGATAATGAATTAACTTCATTACCATTTTATTTTTCGTCTCTGGGGCATTTCTGGGGCAATTAAGTGGGGCGATGCTCCTCCGCTCAAATGGAGGAGCCACCTCTGACTAGTTAGCAGTCAACGCTGAGGACCCAAGCATTCAAAGGGCATATTCTGAGCTTCCATCTCACCTTTCACATAAGGTGCACTGTGAAATAATTGCCCCACTGTGTGGGACATGGAGTCATGTTTTTCTTAAGCCAGCACTTTCATGACTTTTGTTCGTTCCCGATACATGAGTCGCTGTCACTACTCGCGTCCTATCAGTATTTCAGAAGCAATGTTCAATTAGGAGATCTCCAGATTCCATAGGGCCTAGTCCTTTAATAAGCATGGTGGATGGGGGCGGAGTCGGCACAAGGCAGGTACCACATACATTTGACTGACACTGCTCCAGCCTAAGCTTGTCCAAGGTCTCCGGTCTGTCGTGAAACATGTCCTGGTTGGTTACCGTTCCTGCTCCAAATATTTTTACGTTGTTTGCAGAAGCTACGTTCCATTTATCATGGTAAGAAAGTTTAAGGTAATGTGCCTCGTACAGAGGTCTGCACAGAGCCTACATTTCAGTGGCTTGAACCTGAGTTGGCCAGATATAGCCTTCCATTTTATTGAAGGCCTGCTATAAAGGGCTATCGTACGGTAACAACTCGATTACTCTTCGAGGGCCACCACCCTAACAATACAAGTCCTTGGACAGATTCGTTGGACTCCTGGCATCTGAGCCTGAAACGAATGGTTCTATAAATTACTTCTCAAGAAGTCTCTACTGTTGGAATGGAAAATGTTTTTGGTCGACTTCTCTTTGCATTGTACGATTTAAGTTAGCATTTGCGGCACCATTTTGTATTAAGCCGCCATTTTGTACCATGATCGAAACTAAACTTCTGTCTTATTCTGTTTGCCTCAGCAGAAAGGAGTCTCAATATTTTTTTATTTCTCCAAGGTTGAGCTTCGCTGCACAAATGAATAGACTATTTTGTCATTACATACCTTTCCCGTTCGATAGGCCTGCTCCCACCCTTAGAGTGGCGGGCACGGGCAGAGTAACCTTGAAACTGAGATAGCATGTACCCGGTCTCAGGATTGCAGCTCATCCTTCTGTGTCTCCTTTGTTCACTAGCTACTAACTGGAAAATTCCAGTCTGGGCGTGTCTTTAGGGGTACTGGAAATGTATATTATGTATTACCATGTTGGCGGGGGTCAGTCCCACTGCAGCAATCCAAGGAGGCTGGTCAGACTGGACTCCGCTCGAGTGTATGACTAATAAATAACTTTGGTTTGTATTCTATACTGTCTGACCCACTCTTCATTTGTTTGGAAGGCTGAGAGGTGGTCGTGAGTGACCCGGGTGACCCTAATTGGGTCACTTCCTTCAGTTGGCGCCCGAACAGGGACCCCATCGGGTGTGGCCCTTCCTCGACCACAGACGGGTGAGGAGGTCAGGGCCGCGCCGGGTCAGACGGGCGGACCGGGGTTCCCTGCACAAGAGAGTCTGGTACTCGCAGCTGCCACGTCTGTCTGACCGGGCAGTGCCCCACCCAGTGGTCATCCCGGCTGGGGTCCTACACGGCAAAACCCTTGGATCTGACCGTTTGGTCCGAAGTCAACAGTGGAGAATACATTTGTTTGCCCTGTGTGCACCAGATGAGTTTGCTTTGGTTCTTTGTGGCTATGGCGCCATTTTGGTTTGTGTTTGGTACGGTCTGAGGATCGTTTTTGGACAAGCGCTTGAATTTGTTTGAGTTCCTTGTGAACATGATACCACTTTGGTTTGTATTTGATGAGGTCTGAGGACCAATTTTGGTAAGATATTTGCAAATATCTGCTCGGCATAAATAGTGAACTTGTTTTCTTTGAAAAATGCCGTGCCTTAGCAAGGTGTTTTGTTTGGGCTGTCGTTGTTGTTCTGTCGATGCTCGATTGGAAGAAAGTCAGCCAGCGCCTCCAGAAGGCACTCCTAATTTCTACATGTATGTAAAGCATGGCCCTATTATGTTTAGTACGTTATTGCACAAATATACGAGGGACAACGCCGAGTTGCAGTGGCCGTTGACGGGCACTTTTGGTGAACAGAACATTTATTTTCTACAGGATAAATTGTTTGCGAAAAGAAGTAGGCAGTCGATGTTTGATCCCCTCAGAACATGGCAAAAGGAAGCTAAACAGAGACGAATGAAAGCAGAGAAGGAGGCCCGGAAGGGAAAAATGCAGACAGTGACTCAGAAAGCTGTAGCGTATGATAAAGAGAAAACAGAGAAAGGGATTGAGTGTGCTGATAGGAAGTTTCGATTGCAATGTGAAAAGTCTTATGTTGCTCGAGAAGAAAATTATACATTTGTGGAGGAATTGTTAGAATTCTCGACCTCCAACCCATACGCCCCGCAGAAAATATTTCCTGCCATCCCACAGCCACAATCGTCCATCTCTTCTGCCTATCCTGTTTCGGGTTCTTCTGTTATTGATCCAGCTGCTTTGGCCACCGCACCTTCTGTCCTTTCTTTGGCTTCGCCTTCTGCGCCTGCGATGACCGCAAGTCTTCCTGCTACGCCTATTGTTTCGGCATCTCTCTCTCTCCAGCTCTTACACCTACGACACAATCACTAGCGACACTGGTGCCCGTTCCCTCTGTTACTACTCCTTCCCTTTTCCTTCATTCCCCGACGGTACTGAGTAGCGGAACGCCTGAACGTGGTTTGGGGGAAAGAGATTGGGTGACAGCTAGGGAGCGACTGGGGCGGATATTGATACAATCTGATGTGGGCGATGAAGACAAGAAGGTGGTAGCCAACCAGGCCGCTCAGTGGGCTTGTCACCCCATTTACAGTGTGGAGGATGTGTGGAGTGTGATGAAAGATTATGAGCCATTTGTGCAGCAGCATGCCCTTAAGCACATGTCGGCTACTTTGATTGGACTGTGGGAACTGTGTTTCAATGATGCCGCACCCCAGATTATTTATGATATTAGGGACAATGTGTATGCTGCTGCTGATATGGCACCTAGTAAGGTCTTTGGTAATGTCGCAACACTGGTCGCTTATCGAGGTAGGCTGCTTGAGAATAGCCAGAAGACAGTGTCCCAATTCCCGATGAGGGAAGTCCACCCCATATAGCACCCTGAAATACCAGAGCTACGGGATCAGCATAACATTGTTACTAGACCCCGGGTAGAGGCCCGGTTCCAGGAACAATGGGTTTATACTCCATGGAAGAGGAATTAGGTTTTGTCCCTTAAGACTCAGTTACCCGACCCTAGGAAAAATCCTACTGCATATTATAAGTAATTGACAGAGGCGGCTTCATCAACAGTAATAACGCTTGCAGATATTGAAATGTTCTTTGGTTTATTGATACTCATTGATATTTGGAGGCAGGTACACACACAGGACCACGTTGCAGAATTGGGTGGTACCTGGGATCAGATTAAGGCGAGGGACCAGGAGAGGAAGCCTGGTGAGAAGCCTAAGGCCGAGATACTAGCTTTGCCTGGCCAAATTATTACCTATATGCATTCTCTTATTCCACCAAGAAGGGTAGATTGGGACAAGTTAACGGCATGTCGCCAGAAGAAAGATGAAAGTGTGTCTGATTTTTTCACTCGATTTGAGGGAGTGTTTCTGGATTTTAGCAGACAGGATTAGTCGGTGGAGGGAGGGGTCCGATTGTTCGTTAACAGATTTGTTACGAACCTGCTTCCTGAGATCGCGACTCGGTTGCAGGCTTCGGAGAGCACTTGGACTACCTCCCCCCCCTTCTGTAATATTGAGTATGGCACAGTATTATGAACACAGGGAAAATGAGGAGAAGGTGGAGAAAAAGCACAAAGAATTGAAGACGGTGTTATTGCAACAGGCTTCTCAAGGGAATGGTAGAGGACGTGGTGGTCCGGACTGACAGCTTCCGCGTGTTAACAGGAACACTACGCCTGTAGGACCGAATCAGTGTGAATACTGTAAAGAGGAGGGACACTGGCACAGCAAGTGTCCTGTGCTTTTGCAAAAGGTGGCAGTCCAGAGGGGACGAGGGTCTCGTGGATGGGGTTGTGGAGACGGTGGCCAGGACAGGTTTCAGGCTGTTGGGACATCAAAGGGTCGCACTGACCAGAACTACTTTGACGACCCTAGGGGCAAACAGTACTACCATGATGACTACAATCTGGATGAGGTGACAGGGATGCCTCACAGCTAGGACAGCCAGGGACAGGGTGAGGGACCAGTTCAGATACCTGTAGATCAGCGAGGTCCTTATGTTACTGCAGATTTGCATGGCTCAGCTAAGGAATTTCTGGTGGATACAGGTGCTATGAATAGCTCTATTTCCCGTTCACTGGTCCCCGGGGCAGCTCTGTCTGGCCATAATAATGTTTCAGTAGGAGTTTCTGGTGTACCAGTTGTGAGCCCCATTTCCAAACCTCTTACGCTGACTATAGGTCCTTTTACTGTATCTGCAAACTCCGCGAGCGGATTTTACCGCCCAGGGTTACTTGAAAGCACAATTGGACTCCCTCACGCTGCCCTCAGGTAATGTATTGCTTCAATATGTGGATGATATTCTAATTGGTTCTGACACTGAAAAGGGATGCAAAGACAGTACGGTTAAGTTGTTGCTGAATTTGACTCACCACTGACATAAAGTGTGCCTTTCTAAATTTCAATATTGCCGACAGGAGGTCACCTATTTAGGTCACCTACTGTCGAAGGAGGGTAGGAGATTGACTCCTGAGTGCATCAGCACCATTGTTAAAATGCCTATCCCTAAAACTCAGAGGGATGTGCACACTTTTATTGGCATTACTTCCTACAGTCGCCAATGGATCCCTAATTATTCGTTACTAACAAAACCCCTGCTCGCACAAACCACTAAAGATGTGCATGAACCTCTGCTTTGGACGCCTGAATGTCAGCAGTCTTTTGAGCAATTAAAAGTTGCGCTTTGCTGTGCACCTGTGCTTGGTATGCCTGACTATATGAAGCCGTTCGTGCTGTGAGTATATGAGACGGCCGGTTGTGCGCTTTCTGTCTTAACACAGGCCTTTGGAGGTAAGCAACAGCTGTGTGCTTATTTTTCTGCTCTTCTTGACCCTGTCGCAAGAGCCCTCCTGAGCTGTCTAAGAGCGGTCACGGCAGTGGCCATCTCTGTAAGGCAATCGGCTGGGCTTGTACTTGATACCGACCTCACAGTCATGGTACCCCATGCTGTGGATACACTTTTGAATAAAACTAAGACACAGCACCTCACCAGTGCACGTCTGACTGGCTATGAATTGACTCTCTTCCTCACCACATGTCACGATTAAGAGATGTGCCACTCTAAACCCAGCCACTTTGCTACCCCTCCCTTCTGAGAGTGAGGAAATTGATATACATGATTGTATTTTTCGGATGGAGGTAGAGACGAAGGGACGGGTAGACCTGACTGATGTTCCCTTATCTGACCCCCAAGGGGATCTATATGTCGATGGCTCTTGTTTTAAGCTAAACAAACAAAAAGAAGGAGTATAACCAAAAGACAGATCACTGTCTATGTGGTGTTGGGACAGAAGCACAGGAAAGGAAATTGTCCTTTCTTAAAAAGACCCCTCACTCACCAACCTAGTTGGTGACATGCTTCATCATTGGGGTCCCACCCGAATAGCCGAATGCTATCCGGGTGTGCTGCGACACCTGATTACAGTGGAGCTGGTAGTTTTGATGTGAAAGTGAGTGATTTGATGGTGTTAATTAAAAATTGGCCAGATATGACCAACTGAAAAAACTTTATTCTGGGGCAACTGGACAATACTAAAAGATGGTTAGGATGCCGTGTAAGGTTAAATTGACCTTCAAGTATCTTTCAGTGAACAAAAAAGTGCATAAAAAAGTGCAATAAAAAAGGTCTACATGTTTCAACCTGTAGTTTTAGTACTAGGTTTTCTTCAGGACCAGTGAACGTGACCCGGGAGGTATACACTCGCTAAGGTGTACCCTGCCCTGTTTTAAGCTGCCAGATGGCACTACAACAGCTGCATATGCAATCACAACACTACATACGGTAGTTGAGACGTCACGAGTTCCCTACCAGTCAGCCCAAGCTGCAGAGCTCGTTGCTCTTATCCGAGCTTGCGAGTTGAGTGAGGGACTGGCTGTCAATATTTATACTGGCAGCCAGTACGCTTTTGAAGTGGCCCAAAATTTTGGGCGACTCTGGGCAGAGAGGGGGTTTCTCACTTCCCATGGGATGAAGATACAACATTGCCCTCTTATAATAGGCTTTTGTCGGCCCTGACACTCCCCAAGAAATTAGTGATAATAAAATGTAGCGCTCACAAGGTAATAACTGATGATGTGGGTAGAGGGAATGCGTTTGCAGACCAGACAGCTAAGGAGACAGCTCGAACGAAGATGAAAAGGATGTTTGTCGCAGGTCCGGCTAGGTGGGTGCCCGAGGTTACTATGTTTGAGGATACGTTGGCAAATGTTAAGGAGATTCAGAGTGAGGCAACGATCAAGGAGTTATCAGTATGGCAGGAAAGCACGTTTGGATGAGGAAGGGTGTTCTACGGATAAGTCAGGGAAACAGAGATGGATGGATGTTACCAGATGCATACGTTCTCCCCGGAGTCACTATGGCACACGGGCCAGCCCATATCAGTGCAAAAGGTATCTGTAAATTGTTAGATCCTGTATGGCATAATGAAAATATCCCTAAGATGGCCACCCATTTGGTCTAATATTGTATGGTGTGCATGATGCATAACCCTGGGAAAGGTACCCCTACACCACCTGGTAATTTTGCACCTCCCACTTACCCTTTTGAGGTCCTCCAAATGAATTACATTGAGATGGATCGAGTCAATAATTTGAAATATGTGTTAGTGGTAGTTTGTGCATTCAGTAAATGGGTTGAGGGTTACCCCACCAAAGAAAACACAGCCATAGCGACTGAAAAGGTGCTCCTCAAGGAGTTCTTTCCTTGCTTCGGCTTGCTTCGTTTGATTTGGAGTGACAATGGAAGTCACTTCAATGCAAAAGTTATCCAACTAGTGTGTGAGGGACTGCATATCCGGCAGAAATTTCATGCCGCACATCACCCCCAGTCAGCAGGCTTGGTTGAGAAGTACAATGTTACTCTCAAACTGAAATTAGCAAAGATTCAGGAGAGCACAGGGTTGCTGTGGCCAGATGCTTTACCATTAGCCCTTTTGTCTACGAGAGCCACGGCTCATTCTAGGACAGGACTGTCACCCTATGAGGTCTTGTTTGGGCGCCCAGCAAATGTTTAGGGCGTACCGCGACCTCGTTGTTTTTCGGAAATTGAATATCCTCTGTTAGTGGACTATCTGTATGAGTTGACTAACAGTCTGCGTTCTATTCACCAACAGATCCAAGACGCTCTTCCACAAGCACCCAAGGGGCCAGGGCATGATATTCGGCCCGGAGATTTTGTCCTCATTCGCCACTTTCAGAGGAAAGGAAGTTTGGAGCCGAGGTGGAAGGGGCCGGTCCAGGTGCTCCTTGTGTTGACTTGGCACGATCTAATGCCACAGCTTCAGCCCCACAATTTGCTTCCACATTATCATCTCTTGGTTCCACTACACAAGGGGGTAGGGTAAGGAGAGTCCAGGATTCTCCTGGGTACCTTGATGATTATGTGCGTTAGCCGAACTTGGTCTTTCTGCAGCATGTGATTCCTTTGAATGTTGTTTTACATTGTTTTTCATTTTTAGGTTATTGTATGTTACCATGTTTAATCTTTCTCTTCTTTTCCTTTTGTTTCCTTCTATGTAATTGTTGCATTGTTGTAAGGGAAGGGGATGTGTTATACCTTGATGCTAGAAGCCGTGGATCCTTGACTGCTGTCTGTTTCCAGGTTCTGGGGGAAGGATTCTAGGGGTGGCAGTTGGAGTGGAGCTGGCAGAGGGACGGCTGCGCCGGCATCGCAGGGACACATCGCTTCTTGAATAAACCTGCTTTCAACAACCCTACCTCTCCAAAGTGGTTATTTCACCACAAGAATAACCTACTTCATCAATGATTATTTTTAGCATTTTGTTAACACACTCCACTAACCCATTGGTTTAGGGGTGGTATGACTTAGGGAATAATAATTTGCCTACTTTTCCTCCCATTTTGCCTTCATGTAGGGGTTGTTAAGTTGCTTCTTTAGTCAGAGATCACCATCTATTGAAAACCAATTGGAGAAAAAAAAGTCTATGAGAGCTACGCCTACCAAATGTATTAAGACACGCTGAGGAGTTGGCGCAAAATGAGATGGTGGAGACTTATGGAGGGGATTGGAGGACACTAATCAAAGAGGGGCCGGTGGCAGATTAAAAAGATGGAGAGTACACTGAATTGATCAGAGCACACTAAGGGGATGTGGATATACAAAGAGGTTAGGAGTACACTGGGGAGGGTGAGGAACTACAGAGGTGATGGGGTACATATATATATATATATTTATTTCGATCAAAAATATGATCATTCACATCTTAAATACACTACAACAAGAATAAAAACAGTTAAAAAACACAATAAAACCCTTTAAAAAGTTATACAATATAATATAACAAACACTTATTTCATCCATAGTAGATATACATACATCTAAAAAGTACCACCGGACGTAGTTAAAATTATATTAACAAAATAAAGACACAGAAACAGATTTACCCAATTTTGACCTCTTCCACCAGGCATACATTAAAAATCTCGAGACAGCAAACACTAACTAGCTTGTGGTGTCTGATTTAAATATACGTATAGCTTCCAAGGGACAATTAAAAGATAAGGTGTGACAAACAGGAGCCAACCAAGTTTTCCTAAGATCAGCATAAAAAGGGCAACAGAAAAAAAGATGCTCAATAGTCTCGGGAAGGATATGACATAGAGGGCACAGTGGATTAACAGACAGGTTTTCCCAGGAGCTTTTTTAGTATTCAAAGGAAGAGCTCCATATCTAAATTGTACATACAGAGCTCGTGCCTGAGGTGGTTCAATGTCATCCAAAAACCTTTCAAAGGCGAATACTCCTTTAAAATTTAGAAACCCCGTGGTCAAAGTGCCATGTGCAAGATGATCAACCCTATCCGAGACCATTTGATCCCAAAACCTTTTTTTAACAAGAGGGACCATAAGTTTAGTAATGGACCCTGGGTCCTCCCAAAGGTGCCCCAGGCCTATTTTTAAGAACCAAGCTTTAATCTTGCTAAACCACTTAATACGACCCGTTTGATTATGCAGGGCTAACAACTCAACCAAAGCCCCCCTCAGAGGCACCTGTGATTTACTTGTCCATACCCTGATCCAAAACAGAAGTGACCTAAGAATGGCAAAGTGATCTATGGGTTTTAGACCAAGATCAAGTCTGAGTGGCAGGAGTGGTGTATTCACTGGCAGATTCATGATGGCTCTGATAAATTTATTTTCAGCATGGGTTAGGTCTATTAAGTTTTCCAGCCCCCACAACTCAGCCCCATACAGGGCCGCGCCTAGACCCTTTGCCCTGTGTATTTCTAAAATGGGAGAAATTGGCCGATAAGGGGACGCCCTAGCCCTTTGGACTATGGCACAATCAACATGCTGAAGGGTCGCAATACTCTTTTCTAACTGCAGTGTCCATGCCAACCTATCGTTGATACGGATGCCCAGATAATCGAAGGACTTAACCTGGTCCAAAACTTGCGTACCCAGCATAAGTTTACTCTTGTTGGATTTATATGGATTAAAAATCATATATTTAGTTTTGGAGCCATTTATTTCTAAGCCCTTATCTTTACAAACTATGGCAAATTTATTTAAAAGGTTTTGAATACCCCTGGGTGTTCTGGCAATAAGCAGCGTATCGTCTGCAAACAGCAGACAAGGCACTACGTTGCCAGCCATTTTTGGAGGATCGCCACCGCAATTAAAAAGTTCTCCTATTAGACCATTAATATAAAGGATAAACAATGTAGGGGCAAGGACACAGCCTTGACGGACGCCCTTCTGAACAACTATGGCGTTAGTCAGACTGCCTTCAGTATTCCACCTGACCCTAGCAAAGGTGTCATGGTGTAACCTAATGAGGATTCTAAGTAAATAAGCTGGTAATCCTAGTGTACTTAGTGCTAGCCAGAGTTGGGACCGATCAATGGAGTCAAAGGCAGTCTTCAAGTCCACAAACACTACGTACAAGTGACCTCCTCTGATTGTAACTTCTTTCCATATTAACAGGAGGAACCTAAAGACTTGATCCGTAGTGCTTGTAGCGGCCCTAAATCCTGCCTGTAAGTTGGACAAAACATTATTTTCCTCTATCCAATTTTGAATTCTGGTCAGAATGATTTTACAGAAGATTTTTTGCGATACGTCTATAAGACTAATGGGCTTATAGTTCCCAGGCGACCCTTTATCACCCTTTTTATGAATGGGAATAATTTCAGCACCCCGCCAGGTCTCCGGAATGGCGCCCCTAACAGGATGGTGTTATAAACTTTTGAAGCAGCGGACCCCATACAATCGGTTCAGCCTTAAACAGGTCTCCCGGGAGCTTGTCGAGACCCGGTGCCTTCCCACTCTGCACAAAATTTATGGCCATAATTGTCTCAGCTAGAGTAATATTAGCTTCGTCAGCTACTTCATAATCTGAAGGATTCCAGTATAAGGCTGGATCAAACGAGTGCCCCTGGTCTGCAAACAATACCCCGAAATATTCTTCCCATACATGGGGCTGTATATAAAAATCTGTTTCAGTTACCAGATTTGGTGACCTCTTTGCCAATAAATGCCAAAAATATTGACTATTCTTTTGTTTAGCGGCTTCTAGAAGCAAATTCCACTTTTCGCACTCCCAGTCCCTTTTTGCCTTATTTTGAGCCAGTTTGTATAATCTCCTACTGTTTTTAATATCTGCAGGAGATTTCAGTTTCACCATCACCATTAGCTCATCCCTAGCTTTTTACAAGCATCATTGAACCAGGGTACTACTTGCTGCTTTGGTCGATTACTTTGTTTATAAAAGAAAGGTCTGATACTTGTGGTTAATTCCGAGAAAATAGTCATAATAACCTCTGACCCAGTTGTAATAGTGCTTATATCTATAAGAGTCCGCTCCACCACAGAATATATTTGAGGGAGTGTATTTATATCAGCTAGGATCATTGGCCATTTGACTCTTCTATTATTATTGTTTGTAATGACCGGTGTAATCTCAAGCCTAGGATACTTATACAAAATAGCTGATCCCATCAACGTAAGAGCCAAAGCATTATGGTCACTATCTTCCCGAGCTATGATGACCATATCCTTGACAGTGGGCCAGAGATCTAGATCGACAAGGATATAGTCGATCCGTGTCTTAGATGCCCCCCTCTTAAATGTATGACCTGCTCCTCTATCAGAGTCTGTTCGACCATTACAGGCTCTGACTCCATAGGCAATGGTAAACGATAGAACTTGTTGCCCCACCCTGGTGCATTTCTTAATAGGCGGTATCTGAAGTTTCGCAATCCCCCTAGCCTTGTCCCCTTCCAAAATGAGATCCTGGATATAGTTGACAGGTTCAAAGGTTGTATTAAAATCTCTGGCAACAATCAGTCGATAGTTTCCCGTAGCTGAGTCAAGGTAATTAGATAAAGTTGTCATTGTCCCTGATGGTCTGTGCGGACTATTAAACCGGTTATATATATTAAATAGTCTTACTTTTGCTATCCCCTTGCCAAAGGACAGTTCCAGCCCAAGTATTTCAGCAGAGCCCAGGTACAAGACCTTTACTTTACAGGTAAGTGAGATTTTGACCCAGATCAAGAGGCCACCCGCTGGACGTCCAACCCGAGACTGTGTGGCTTCAATGCTATATGTAGTGTAGCCTACCCTATGGACACACCCTACTGCCCAGGTTTCCTGCAGTAGGCAGAAATGAAAAGCGTCCATTAATTTACACCAATCTGGATCGTTTATCTTTGAGTTTAAACCCGCTACATTCCAGGATAAAATTTTGAGATCTTGACAATCAAATAAAAGTTCCTGTGAGTGTACTGTAGAGTTTAGAACTCCCTCAGATTCGTAATGGGGAGGGAAGAGCAAATTTTTGGTGACTTGATCACTACAGACTGAGTTACCACTATTATATGGCACTGAAGTAGCACCAGATGGAACATCGGGATCTAGAGCAGTTCTAACTTCAAAGGATTGTGATGAAGAAGGAAGTACTCTGTCCAGTCAGTCCTGGGAATCTAGACCACTCAGGGGATAATACCTTTTTCTCAGTTCCAGGCAGGGAGCCTCTAGAGGTAACTGGGGCATTGGACTAACCAGTTTGGAAGCCTTAGAGTTCCTCCCTCTAGTATCAAAATGCCTATAAAAAAACCCGAGTGGTAGGATAACTATCGCTTTTTCCTGCCTCTGTTTGGTTAAGGATGTCCCCCACCCCAACAACCGACTTGTAATATTAGGGGATCTGCAGTTTATAACAATGCAGTCACCAGAATGGTACATTAGACAGGTAAATGCCACGGAATGATAGATGTCTCGCTGAAGGAAGCAAGTAACACTTAGGAGGTGCAGTTTTAAGGAGCAAGGGCACACACATCGAGGACACTCTGTCATTACAAGGGTGCACTGACACTTTGAGTGCATACTGAGAGCCTGAAGGCACATTGAGAAAGTTGGCGGCTGAATCAAGATTTTGCGGTCTGGAGAAGGAACAACACCATCATAGTATTTTATTTGCTTATCTGGAGCAAGTTATGACATGCCAAAAAGTACATTTGACACATACTAATTGCAGTTTTTAGTTTTGTTTAAATGCTTTCAATCTGACATAGAAGTTGCATGCTAGCAGAAGATGCGCAAAGCCCCTTAAAATATGCAAACTATATTCAAGTGTGTTTTAATTGGGGTTCTCCTGCCAATATTGGCTCTTCTCCCCTTTGAGGGTGGTTATAAATTATGATCTGTAACACATGGCAATTCATTGCTGCTTGAGAATCACTCAAGCAAGTTTCCATCACATGCAAATAGCCCTCATTATGCAAATGAGTGCATCCTTGTTGCTGTGCGAGTGGAAAATGAATGTTTGTTTTCATCGAGATGAATGATCCGGCTTGGAGCAGCAGGCTGCTAGGTTCGGCTGGGAAGGCTCCAGGGCGCAGTGTGTGTTTTTGAGGCTGAGCTGCTTGTTAGTTTACAAATAAATCTGTCAGTAGCATGAGCGCTGCAAATTGTTCAAGGAGGCGCTGTTGGAGCGGCGGCACTCTGGCCTCGTGAGCTTAAAGTGGGCGTTTAGGAGGCAGTGATTGCTCTGTGTGCGTGCCTGTGACTGGCTATTGGTTCTGCTGCTGCATAGCATTTGCATAATTAATCTGTACCATTGAGGAGTAAAAAGGGGCAAGGGGCAGGAGAAAAGTGAACAAGGGGCAGGGAAACCTGTGTTCCCTCGACCGGCCAAGCACAAGTGCCTCCTGAGAGGAGCCCGAGGCTGCCGAGCTGTCTTTAATACTGTTGTAAAGTGTTTATAAAACTTCCCAGAGTGGCTTCTGGAAGTTGGCAAAGCTTTAAAATGGTCAAACATCGAGAGAAAAATCCCTCTGAAAGTAGGTCTGTGACGGAAAACTCTGGGAAAGGTTCACTTTTATCAGAATTGTTTCTCAAAATAAGATTGGAAACACTTTTTTTGTTGTAATCTTCCTCCAGTAGAGAAGATGGGGAATTTGGCATCATCCATAAAGTGTTTAACTGAGAAATTGTTTATGCCGAACTTCTAATATATTTCTGGGGTTTGTGAGGTGCCCAGCTTCACTGCTTCTGAGCACTATTAGTCTTTAGAAAATTAATCCCTCTGCTTAATGGGTGGTAGATGATGTCACTGGTACCACTCCCTTTTGATTGGGCAGGTTTAAGAATTCTCCTACAGCATCCATGCAGAGAACTGTTCACAACTTCTGGCCATAGGGTAGAATTCCTGAGGCACCAACTCAGATTTTCATCCTTTCAAGGTCGATAACATGTTCCAACTACTTACCAGTAGTTTCATTGCTCTGAATTGTTTCTTCCTCAATCCAGTCATTACTCATTGAGGAGTGTCTGTCTCCTCAGACAGACTTCTCTTTCATAGAAAGCTCCCAAACCAGTGAGTTGTCCCGTCTACTCTGTGGATAAAAGGCGCAGTACTCCTTTTCCAGGAGCGTCTATATTTACCAATCTTACGTACCTAAAATATGAGCCGTAATGACCTCCTCTCTCCCTCGGAGAGAGGCCCAAGCCTAATGATCACCGGAAGGAGGAAGAAAGGACTCATAGTACTGAGATTACCTGTAAGTCCTTGTAAAATCAGCTCATTGTAAACTTCCTTATTCCAGGCGAACACCCAGGGCAATTCAGGTCGACCAGCAAAAAACATAAAGGCATCAAAAGGGAGTATGTTGCAACACTTGAGAAAGCTTTATTAGTGTAATAGAGACTGAAGCCTTATCGCACAGAAAACTGTTTGGAACACAAATAAACAAAATCAGTACCTCTACATCATATCTGAGCCGCTTAGCAAATGTTGAGGGAAGGGCCCAAGTGGCTCCCTGCAGATCTCCAACGTGAAAGACCTCTTGGCTTCTGCCCAAGATGCAAAACATGCCCCTGGCCGGCTTCAGTTGTATCTTCCCTGGACAAGGCAAACCCCTTTCTTTATTTGCTGCTACAATAGCAGGTCACAGCCACCGACTCGAGGAGGAAGAGATGGTTTCAAACCTCTCGTAGCTCGCCCAAAATGAACACAAATAGAGTCCACCTTTCTGAAAACTGAAACCAGCTTCAAAGAAACCAAGGCGGCTCCCTGGGCATCTAAACAATACAGCGCTCCCTGTCCTGGAGAAGAAGGGTGAGGAGCAAACTCGGGCAGAACGGCCTCCGCTTCGGAATAAAACGAGGATCGACCTTTGGAGCAAAAGACAGACCCGCCCTGAGTGTCAGTCTGTCTGGAAGCACAGATATGGGGCCTGATTCGCAGAGGTAAACTTACACTTTTGTGTAAGTTAACTATTGTTTGCTATTCACAAAGGGATTTACGAGTAGCATCTTTACTAGTGCGGAGTCTCCACACATAGAAAGATAGGACTGTTCTCTCTTGTTATTTGCGGGGACTCCACACTCGTAAAGATACTACGCGTAAATCACTTTGTGAATAGCGAACAATCGTAATCCTACACAAAAGCGTAACTTTACCTTTGTGAGTCAGGCCCACGGAGATCTACACAAGAGAGAACACAGGGCCAGATGTATCAAAGGGTTTTACCCATTCTATGTCTATGGGAAAATGCTTTAGTACATATGGCCCACAGTTCCATATCCTCCAGGCCGAAATAATAGCTACCAGGAAAAGACAGCTCAGAAGCTGAGCAGGGATATAATACAAAGGTTCAAAAGGATGTTTTGGAGAGTGTCTATCACAAATAAAACATCCCATCTGGAACTAAACCTTTTTCTGAAGGTCGAGATATTGAGCGAAGCGTCTAAGGCAACCTGAATCCTTAAGGCTCTAAGGGACCTGCCCCCTGCCAGGCTTCTATAAAGGCCTTTGGGGTGAGGGGACCAGGAGGAAAGGTGCAGAGAAGCTGATGAGGCCACTGGCATGAAGATGCATCTATTGCCCAAGCTCCCACCTCCCTGCTCCTGGAAACACATTTGGGAAAAAACTCCTTGCTTGCACAAAGATTTATGTCCGGGCAACCCCGCTTTACACAAATGTCTTTAAAAACCAGGGGGTTCCGACAATAATTCTGAGAGGAAGGAACAATCCTGCTGAGCCTGCCTGCTACTGTATCACCCACCCCCTCTGAGTGAATTGAAGGTTGGGACAGGAGATGCTGCTCAGTACTGCTCGAGTCGCCACGCCGCTGGAGCGAGGACCTCCTTGTCTTCTATTTACGGTTTGGGTGTCATATTAGCTGTTCTTCTTAAAACAGTACCCCTGAATCTGAGGAGCAAACCTCAAAAGAGCTGGGTGACAGCTTCTAGCTATTTCCAGTTCAAGAATGTGTCTTTAATCATGACAACCACTGGCCTGAAGTTTCATGGAGTCTATTGTGACTTGCCAACCTTCTCCGCTAGCAGCTGCTGTTACAATCTTTGGTGGTGGTGACCCTAGGGGAGTTCCTGTCCTCAAATGTAGCTCAAACCATCACTGGAGCTCCCTCCTGATGTGCTGAGTCATTTGTAGTCAAGCTTCAATGTCAGCTATGGTGACCGTGACTCAGCATGGTTGTTAGTGACCACCCATCCACCCCCACTCAGCTTGTTACAGCCTTCATGTTACTTTTTGTAAGATATTTTAATTATGGATTGCCAGGCCTCTCCAGCTCTTCACAGTGGATTATTGATACTGTTTATTTTTAATGTGAGTGTGTGGGGGGTCACTGTGTCACAGTACTCTGTATCAGATGGCTCTCAGATGGCCACCATGGAAGCAGGGGAGGACCTGCAGACATCTTGAAAGAGAATAGAAGCAACTTGTCCTTCAAGTTGGGTTCCTCTTCCAAGTTGTGCTGCGAGCCCCAAGTCTTACTGACACTGGTACCATAAATTCACACCTTGTGCAACCCCAAGCGCAGCAGAACCATGGCCTAGAACCACCACAAGTGCGCACTGTGTCCACCATAATCCCCATTACCCGGATCCAGACAGTGAAGTTGCTACGCCTTGCATGCCATCTGTAGGCCAGGTGACCCCCTCTGGCTGCACCACAAGCCCCCACCTTGACTGCTGCTGAGAAGAACATGGAAAGGTGATCAACTCTGGAGACAGCCCAAACCTACAGAAGGTCCCACTGCCATATGAGCCCATCCCTCGATGAGACTTCAAGGAAGGGCTTGTTGCACTTGCTGATGATTATTCTTCCATGTAGTGCTAGAACTTCTGGCGAGGAAGGCCTGAGGAGGCCTGGGACTGTGAGATTTGAGGGTTGGCAAGTGGCTCAGCTACTGGGGGTGTTTCACAGCAGAGAGGTACACCAGGTTGGAGGAAGGCTGGGAGGCAAGCAAGAGACTGAACAGGGTGACGCCAGGAGACGAGGGTGAAGTGCAAGTGAAAAGTGTAGGCATTTGAGAAATGCTCTGCTGTATGTCCTTCCTCCTACTTTCTGTGACTGTGTCAAATTCATATACCGCCTTCTACCACACACTACAACTATGTGTGAGGTCACAGAGCTCACTAACCATCAGTCAGATGTCAGCCTGGATCTGTCTATCTGTCTGTCTCACCACTGGCCATCTTCTGTCCCTTTTAGTGTTAATGTCTAGTCTGCACTTATTTAATTTGCTGCCTACCCTCTGCCTGCCCAATGACCTGCCTGCTGCTTGCCTCCTTCTGCCCCTAGTGTGACCCACCTGCTGCCTGCCACCTTCTGCCCCCAGTGTGACCCTCTTAGTGTGCATTGCACATTCAAGTCTCTCAATCCTGGCTCTCTGCCTGCCCTATGGCCCACCTGCAGCCTTCTGCCCCTAGTGTGACCCGCCTGCTACCTAGACCTGCCTGCTGCCTGCCTCCTTCTGCGACGAGTGTGATCCGCCTGCTGCCTGCCTCCTTCTGCCCCCAGTGTGACCCTCTTAGTGTGCATTGCACGTTCCATCCTCCCTCTCCTGCCTCTCTGCCTGCCCTATGACCCGCCTTCTACCTGACTACTTCTGCCTCCGTATGACCCGCCTGCTGCCTGCCTCCTTCTGCCCCAAGTATGACCCTCTAAGGGTGCATTGCACATTCCATCCTCCCTCTCCTGGCTCTCTGCCTGCCTCCTTCTGCGACGAGTGTGATCCGCCTGCTGCCTGCTGCCTGCCTCCTTCTTGCATGTTCCTTCCTCCCTCTCCTGGCTCTCTGCCTGCCCTATGACCTGCCTGCTGTCTGCCTCCTTCTGCGATGAGTGTGACCATCTTAGTGTGAATTGCATGTTCCATCCTCCCTCTCCTGGCTCTCTGCTGCCCTATGACCCGCCTGCTGCCTGCTTCCTTCTGCCCCCAGTGTGACCCTCTTAGTGTGCATTGCACGTTCCATCCTCCAATCATGGCTCTCTGCCTGCCCTAAGACCCGCCTGCCTCCTTCTGCCCCCAGTGTGACCCTCTTAGTGTGCACTGCAGGTTCCATACTCCCTCTCCTGGCTCTCTGCTGCCCTATGACCCGCCTGCTGCCTGCTTCCTTCTGCCCCCAGTGTGACCCTCTTAGTGTGCATTGCACGTTCCAACCTCCAATCCTGGCTCTCTGCCTGCCCTATGACCCGCTTGCCTCCTTCTGCCCCTAGTGTAACCTTCTTAGGGTGCATTGCTCGTTCCATCCTCCAATCCTGGCTCTTTGTCTGTCCTATGACCCGCCTGCTGCCTGCCTCCTTCTGCCCCCAGTGTGACCTTCTTAGGGTGCATTGCACATTCCATCCTCCCTCTCCTGGCTCTCTGCCTGCTTCCTTCTGCGATGAGTGTGATCCGCCTGCTGCCTGCTGCCTGCCTCCTTCTTGCACGTTCCATCCTCCCTCTCCTGGCTCTCTGCCTGCCCAGTGACCCGCCTGCTGCCTGCCTCCTTCTGCCCCTAGTGTGACCCTCTCAGTGTGCATTGCACGTTCCATTCTCCCTCTCCTGGCTCACTGCATGCCCTATGACCCACCTGCTGCCTGCCTCCTTCTGCGACGAGTGTGAACCTCTTAGTGTGCATTGCACGTTCCATCCTTCCTCTCCTGGCTCCCTACCTGCCTCCCTCTACCCCTAGTGTGACCCGCCTGCTGCCTGCCTCCCTCTACCCCTAGTGTGACCCGCCTGCTGCCTGCCTCCCTCTACCCCTAGTGCAGTGGTTCCCAAACTTTTTCAACCCACGGCTCCCTTGACCCATTGGTCATTGTCCATGGCTCCCTACTGTTACTTTTTTTGGAGAGTGGGGGTGGGGGGATGTAAGTTCGGCCTTGGGAGTACTTGCATTTTTTTTCCTGAAAATAATTGGGATGAAGCTGATGAAGGTATTATAAACATATACGCAGGGTGTTTCAGTATTACTAAGGCGGTGCCTCTAATAAAATATTCCTAGTTACAATTCTTTGCCCATGCCTTTTTTAAAGTACCCTCTCAAACCTTTTTATCCCACTTACAGTGCTAGATAGCACCCCTATGCAAGTAGGCCCCATTGCCAAAGTGTTTCTGCGCTTGAAGAATATTTGCATGCACTTCCATTTCTACCCATGTCATACGTGCCAACACCCCTGTCTCAGCAGGGTGACTCACGATTTTTTAAACCACATACAGCTTTATTTTTGATGTCTCCTCCCTAAAATAGGCTCCAAATCACTGCAAGCAAAATAAATTCCTCTGATTTTCTTTTTTAAACGTCCCTCTTTCTTGCTTCCAAATGTTGGCATTATGCCGTATATGGTGTTTTACTTCCCTGTGCTCAAGGAGAGAGCCGGCTTGTCTGGAAATGTGCATGTACTGAAAGAAATGTGTACTAGAAGTACCTATGGTTCAAGTACAAATGTCAATACTTAATAATACTTAGTGTGTTTAACAGACAGGACGACTGTACTTTCCTGATAACTCTCATTGGTGTAAAATGCATTTGGAAAAAAACGAAACTATTAACGAGTCTAACAAAATAATTCAGGCACCTTCCACTTACTTTGGGAGTGTTGGAACGTGGGGATCCAGTGAAATATGGAGGTCATCTCCCTTGACATGCCATCAATTAAGCACTACGTTTACAGCTTTAGGCATGTCACTTACAAATCATCGACATCATGCGTGTAAGTCTAATTTGTTTAACTGAAGCCAACAGACCCTTCAACATTAAATACATTAAAGTGCTTGGTGCGCGGCTCCCCTGGCTAGGTTTGACGGCTCCCCAGGGAGCCACGGCACACAGTTCGGGAACCACTGCCCTAGTGTGACCCGCCTGTTGTCTGCCTCTCTCTATCCCTAGTGTGACCCGCCTGCTGCCTGACTCCTGCTGCCGCTAGTGTGACCCTCTTAGTGTGCATTGCACATTCCATTCTACCAATGCGATGGAAAAAGTAGTTTTACCCGACTCCTTGGACCTACCCCAAAAGGAAACTGTCCACCAATGTTGGCTTGTCCATGGAATTTTGTAACAAAACATTTAAAATTGTTGAACTTCCCTAGGTCCACCTTCAATGCTGGAGTGGAATCAGAGCTGAGCGCATTTTAATTTAGTTTCTGATGCCGCCGAGTAGTTTTCTAAGCATGACAATGCGAGAGCACCTCGCATCGATTCCTCTCCTTGTATCACCTCAGTAACGAAAGAAAATCCTGTCCCAGTGGCTAATGTACCACTACTGCTGCTTCCGTGCCACGCCACACACTACAGTAAGACCTTTCACCTGCTTGCATTGTCACTTCACCTGGGACAATCGTCCTCCACACACCACCCCTACACAGGTCTCTATACACACCACGCCCCCACTGCATCCCCATCTTGCTTGCATGCTCCTCAAACATCCTCACTCGGTAAACGCACCACTGAGATCTGTGACCTCATCCAAACAGACGCCCCAGACATCCTCTTCCTCACCGAAACCTGGCTCAACCCAAGTGTGTCACCCGTCACCGTCAGAGCCACCCCGACGGGCTACAAGATAGAGCATCAAGACAGAACCCACGAACCAGGAGGAGGCCTCACCATCATCCACAAGGGTATGATTGACTGCACCTCATCTGCAGACAAGAATACACCATTCATGGAACACATGTGGAAATTGCAGATGTCAAGTGTAATACTTAGACTCACCCCGCAATGGTACTTTTTAGTTGGAAACTTGAGCTGGGTCCTATAGGTATAACACCCATTCCATCTGTACCACATCGTAGTTGGGCTAATACCACTACTGAGGAGATAACTTCCATACTTAATAAAGTGTTCCACCTTTGAATGGAGCCATCGAGGGGGATGCACAGACAGGTAATGTCTGGTTAAGACATATGGCGGACACCACTGCACCCATTAAGGCCAGGACTTGCCTTTTAAAACACTCCTTGGTTTAATGAGGAGATTAGGAAAAAAACACCAACAATGTAAAAGACTTGAAAGGTCATGGAGAAGCTCCACCTACCCTCCGATAAGGATCTCTATAAAAATGAGCTAAATGTCTACCACCAAGAAATAAAGAGGGCTCAAGCTAATTTCTTTCCCAGCAAAATTGCGATGTCTAGCAATAAACTTAGGGAGGTTTTTAAGATAGCTAAGAAATTCTCAAATCCTAGCGCCTTAGCACAGCCCCTGGATGCCTCCCCTAAACTATGTGTGCAACTCTCAGATTTTTTGATAAGAAGATCAAAGGTATTATTGAGGCCTTAAATGTCTCAGGTTCAGGTAATATCTCAGATACTAAGTGGCTGCAAAACCAGCCATCAATAGTTCACTACACGATCTTGCTCCTTGAATGAATTTGCAACCATCTCTCTGTAGGACATGGCCACAGCCCTAAAATCCTGTAAATCTGGTTCTCCAGCTGATCTTTGCCCTCCTCATATCTTGGCAGCCACTCTTGTGGCCATCAATCCTCCTCTTAACTCCCTCTTTAGTAACTCCCTACTCCAATACACTGTGCCCAGCCGCTGGAAAAAAGCTAAGCTCATTCCGCTTTTGAAAAAACCTACTGCAGACAAGTCCATCCTGGCCACTGCGGGCCTATTTAATTACTGCTGTACTTTTCTAAGATTCTGGAGAAACTGATTAATGCCTAACTGTCCAAGTATCTGGACTCTAATCAGCTGCTGCATCCTTCTCACCTGGGCTTCCACCTTGGACACAGCACAGAAGCAACACTGGTAGAAGTATCCAACACCATCAAGCTAGCAGTGGACCAAGAGAAACAAGTGGCCCTTCTGCTTTTAGATCTGTCAGCGGCATTCGACACGGTTTCCCACCCTATTCTCCTTCAACATCTGAGAAACATCGGGATAGTTGGGGCCACCTTGGCATCGTTTGGGTCTTTTCTATCTGTCATAATTCAATCAGTATGGATGTTTTTTTGCATCTGACTCTAAACCTCTGAGATTCAGCGTTCCTCAGGGCTCAGCGCTGAGTCCAACACTATTTAATGTCTACATGACTCCTCTGGTGGAATTCTTTGGGGTACAGGTAGTGTCTTACACTGACAATGCACAAATTCTTCTCACTTGGGACAGTAATACTCCCAACACTCAGAACAGATTTGTAGCATGTCTGTCTGCCGTATTTCAGTGGCTGGGCCTGAACAATCTTTAATGCCACACCAGCAAAAACCAAAGTATAAGTTTTCAGCACTCCTTCTCCATCCTGAGGAGGGGAATTCTGGCCCAGCTCTGCTCCTTCTCCCCTACCCCTGTCGCGAGCAACCTCAGAGTAAAGTTTGATAATAAGCTATACTTCAGTTCCCATGTGGATGGGATGGTAGGAGCATGCTTGGGCCTTCTAAGATCCTTCAAAAGGTTTTTATCCCTGCTCCCTTCACAGTACCAGAAAAAGGATATTCATGCCCTAATAAACTCATGGCTGGATTACACTAATACGCTGGGCCTCTCAGCGTACCCACTTAAGAGACTTTAGTTGGTGCAGAATGCTGCAGCCCGACTTCTCTTTAATCTTCAGAAACATAACCACATTCGTCTGCACGTTAAGGATTTGCGTTGGCTGCCAATCCACAAAAGAGTTCATTTCGAGGGGCTGGTGATGGCCCATAGAGCTTTTTATAAGTCTGGTCTCCACTACTTGGCCGATAGACTCACACACTACCTTCCAGCGAGAACTCTGCGTACCTCAGATGCCTTGTTGGCTGTTGTGCCAAAACCGAGGAGGAAGAAATGGAGCGGCTTGTCTTTCTCGGTCCTTGCTGCCTCGAGTTGGAATGCTCTTCCCCTCCATCTGCAGGCCACCAAAGATGAGAGCTCCTTCAAATGGAGCCTAAAAACCTGGCTGTTCAATTTGGCTTCTAATAATCAATCATCCTCTGACCAGTGGTTACTGGACCTTAGCGCTGGGACACTCACATGAGTAGCCGTGTGCTAAAAAAAACAAATAAAAATCATAATAATAGTAATAGGAATGTGGTCTGTGAATGTGGGATGTTTCAGTGAGGGCAGGATAAGAGGAGTGCCAGTGCTACTGCAGAGTGAGGTGAGTGGATGTGTGGTGTGCCTCTTTGAGTGTAGAGTGAGTTGAGTGCCTGTGTGAATGCACAGTGAGTGGTATGCACGTGTGAGTGCAGGATAAGGAAAGTGTCTATATGAGTGAAGGTAGAAGGTGTAACTTTGTGAGTTTATATTGAACAGCTTGCCTCTTTGGATTGTGAGTGGTGTGTATTTTGAGTGCAAGATGAGCAGTGTGTCTGTATGAGTGTAGAGGGAGAGGAGTGCCTGTGTGAGTGAGGATGAGCAGTGTGAGGGGAGATTAATAAGTGCAAAGTGTTGCTTTATATGGTGAGGACTGGCTGAAGGGAATGTCTATATGATTGCAGGAGGAGGGGAGCATCTGTATGAGTGTGGGTTGAGGTGAGTGCCTGTGTGAGTGCAAGTTAAGTGCAATGTGAGTGCAATATAAAGGATATGTGTTTATATGAGTTTAGGGTGATGATGCGCCTCTATGAGTTTACAGGTAAACAGTGTGCCTGTGAGCATGGTGAGTGGCATGTATTCTGCGTGCAAGGTAAGCAGTGCTTTTGTGTAATTGTTAACTGAGAGGTGTGCTTATCTGAGTGAATATGAGCAGTGTGCCTGTGTGAGCGCATGGTAAGTAATCACCCTGATTGGAGGGTTTTAATGTGTAATGTGAGGGTAGGCTGTGGGGAGTGAATGTGTGGGTGCAGGTTGAGGTGAGTGCATCAGGAGGGGGATGTTTATATTAGAGTATTATGCATGTGTGAATACAGACTGTGTGAGTGGAGGACATATCTGTGTGAGTGAAGGTTGTGCCTCTGCGAGTGCATAGTGAGTGGCAGTTGTGTGACACTGATGTGACTGTGTGAGTGATGGGTGTGCCTGTGTGACCACTGTGAGTGCCTCTATGAGCACAGACTGAGACTGTGTGAGTGCTGAGTGTGTCTGTGAGAGCACCAAGTGTGCCTCTGTGACTGCAGGCTGTGATTGGGTATGTGTTGGGTGTGTCTGTGTGAGTGCTATGAGTGCTTCTGTGCATGGAGACTGTGACTGTGTGAGTGCTGGGGGTGTCTGTGTGAGTGAGGATGAGCAGTGTGAGGGGAGATTAATAAGTGCAAAGCGTTGCTTTATATGGTGAGAACTGGCTGAAGGGAATGTCTATGTGATTGCAGGAGGAGGGGAGCATCTGTAAGCGTGTGGTTTGAGGTGAGTGCCTGTGTGAGTGCAAGTTAAGTGCAATGTGAGTGCAAGATAAAGGATATGTGTATATGAGTGTAGGGTGATGATGCGCCTCTATGAGTTTACAGCTAACAGTGTGCCTGTGAGCATGGTGAGTGGCATGTATTCTGCGTGCAAGGTAAGCAGTGCTTTTGTGTGAGTGTTAACTGAGAAGTGTGCTTATCTGAGTTAATATGAGCAGTGTGCCTGTGTGAGCGCATGGTAAGTAATCACCCTGATTGCAGGGTTTTAATGTGCAATGTGAGGGTAGGCTGTGGGGAATGAATGTGTGGGTGCAGGTTGAGGTGAGTGCATCAAGAGGGGGGTGTTTATAGTAGTGTATTATGCATGTGTGAATGCAGGCTGACTGTGTGAGTGGAGGACATATCTGTGTGAGTGAAGGTTGTGCCTGTGTAAGTGCATGGTGAGTGGCACTTGTGTGACACTAATATCATTGCGTGAGTGATGGATGTGCCTGTGTGAGCAAAGACTGAGACTGTGTGAGTGCTGAGTTTGTCCTTGTGATCGCCAAGTGTGCCTTTGTGACTGCAGGCTGTGATTCGTAAGTGTTGGGTGTGTCTGTGTGAGTGCTGAGTGCTTCTGTTCATAGAGACTGTGACTGTGTGAGTGCTGGGTGTGTCTGTGTGAGTTGTGCTGTAAGTGTCTTTGTGCGCAGAGACTGTGACTATTAGGTATGTCTGTGTGAGTGCTGTGAGTGCATCTATGAACCAAGACTGTGTGAGTTCTGTGGAAAACTAGCTGCAATGGTTGTTAGTATCAGCTGAAGCCATTTTGTTTTAGGCAGCCATTTTAGTTAGCCATGTGCTCGCCATGGGCTTTCTCCCTCTTCACTGTTGCCTGCTCTTGTATTTCACTTGAGTCAGGAACTATAATTAACTCCTTCATACTGAGCCAGAGCACTGCACATGCTCAGAAAGGTCTAGCTGCTAGAATGCACCTGCTCTTAGAGTAACTGTCAGGCTATTTTAACTAATATTAGCTATATTGTAAACCCTCCCACTCTGTTGACTAAGCAATTCTTATGTATCATTATATGTAACTAGCTATTCATGTGTACACTTGTACCGCCTCTTTTTGAGTCTACATGCTAACTCAGCGGTAAACTGGGCATAAAAGACCCAGGATCTTTGTACTCCTTAGACTGTCTCATACAGTGGCCTGAGGGTATTGTATTGACACAGTCTCCCTCATGTGAGGTTAATAAAGTTGTTATTTTGATATTCCAGCTTCCGTGCCAATCTCTTCTTTGTTGGTTTAAGGACCAGGTGCATCAGTGAACCCCTAGAAAGGTTTTTTCTTCTACAAATTGGCGCCTGAACAGGGACCTCATCGGAGAAGCGGCTATCCAAGGAAGTGGTCTTGACGGAAGACAGGAATCTACTGAGGAGGTACCCTGCATGAGGAAGACCCTTTGTCTTTGCAGACCAACGTATTTTCCAGTTTTCCCGATCTGACCCTCCAGGTGTTGGCCGCTCCCGACTGAGATCTTCTTTGGTGTGAGTATTTTAAAACGACCGTTAGGTCACTCAGAACTTGGCAGGTGGAGGTTGGAGACTTTGGTTTGGTAAGGTTGCTGTAGCAACACTTTTGTTTGGATTAGCTTGGCCAAGATTCTGGTTTGTTTGTTTGTTTGCTGCAGCAAATGAAGGCAGGTAATGAGGAGATTTTTCTCTAACTTTGAAAACTTGAACGGCACAAATTGTGTTAAGTGTCACTTGGAGTATAATATTATATATGCTATAATATTTTTGGCATGCCTGCTCCTAGCACACTTCGTAGAAAGTGTTGCTTTCTTGGAGGTACCAATATGGATTTAGGAAGTACTCAGCTGACTCCCCTAAGAGGGATACCGAAATGGGTTTAGGTATATTAAAAAATTGTATTTCTTCCATGATGACTAGTACACTATGGAACAAATATATATATATATAGAAGGATCCTGATCTGCCAGCCCAATTGGCAATTTGGTGTATTATTGGAAAAGGCCTGAGGCGTGAGCCTGTCTTTTTGAACATGGCAGTCTTTTGGCTGTCTATTTGTCTTGGTGTAATCTCTGTACCTTTTTTGTTGAGAGTCCTTTCGTTTGTAAATATGACTTACAATTGGTATTTACAAATGGTTTGGTTTAAGTACAGTCTGTGAGCTGTCTCTTGCTTTTGTCCTAAGTGTTAATTTGTGTGTTAATTGTTTTTTTGAGTGTCCATGTAGTTGTGGATTGACACCGGTGGTGATGCTTGAAAGTACTTGTTTTCAGTAACTAGTGACTATGTTTTTTGTGTGAGAATGGCTTGCCTTAGCAAGCAGTGTTGTGTGCTCTGAGTGTGTGGGCCCCTTCTTGAAAATGTCTGGAATGAGCTCAATTTGGTTTTTTTGTCGTCATTCTGTTATGCAAATGTCATTGAAAGAATTACATTTTAGAATTCAAGGAATGAATTATGTAACATATGCTAAATAGCTGCACGCTACCATTAGAAGTAAAACAGTAACCAAGTATAGATTTGTAAATATTGCCACAAGAGAAATTAGAATTAACACTCAATAGGGAAAAAATAGGCCTCATAGAAAGAAAAAAAAAATGAATTTGTGTGCTTTGCATAACTAAGACTTAATACCAAATGTTGCAGCATTATCCTTAAGATATTAATATTAAAAGGCATTCACATCATCTGAGTAAATTGGTTGCTGCTGAAATAAAAGCGCCTCTTTTTTTACATTACAAAACGATAGAATTATGCTGGCTTGGAATGCCTGTGTTTTAAATAGACTGCACCGTGCTCAAATTTCCAGCACTAGAAAAAGAGCTTTTAAAAACAGCTGTTCAAAGCTGTCTGTACCGAAGGAAGCTGTCAAAACAGACGGAGATCAAACTTTTTCAGGACATTAGAATACACCAAAGGGTTTTTCTCCTGAAAAAGGCGTGGAAATTGAGGCTTGCTGGTTGTAAAAACACAGCTGAGTAAACAACACATGGCTATGCCGGCCACAAGCTACAAATCCAGCACATGCGTTAAAGACTACTGATTTTAAAAGTTACAAATACAGCTTCATTATTTTGGATAAAATAGACAGGATTAAAAGCAGGGATTTTCTTTCTTATTGCTTTTCTCAATAAGCATATCTATGGTTCTGATGGTAAATAATTGCTGCCTTTTAAAAAGTGGCACAGACTATTTTATGTTTCAGTACAGCTTATGTGCTTAGTGTTATAAATACATGCATTTAAACGCAAAAGGAAAGGAATGAGGCTTGCTTTTCATATGTGGAAACATCAAAAGGGTTAGTGATCATTATTCCCCCAAAAAATTGACTATATAAAAAAAAAAATGTTATTAAAAATAATTGCACTAAAATCATTTTTGCATTTTTCAATGTCTAATAATCCTACTGTGACAAATATATAAGCTCCGAGCATCAAAGTTGAATTTGAGCAGCACTTTACCACAGTGTGGGGAGGGAAATGTGAAATTTCACTTTACCCAGGCATATAAAAACTTATTTTATAAGGGTGTACCTTATACATTTCTGACCTCCCACCTCTGGGATATCTAGGGGAGACCCTGGGGGTCCTTAATATGATAAAACATTGTAGGTTATTCATTTTTAAGTGCCCCTACTACCAAAGTCGATTTTGGGCACAATTTACTTTTTAAAAGCAGTCCTGGCACCCAGGGCTGTTTTCAAACTGATCTTAGGTTTCAGCAGTGCACACATGCGACTGCAGAACAAGCAGCTGACCTCTAAACTGCTAGAAAGCACATCACACACTGCACACAAATGAAAATTAGTATAAAATAAGACAGCAACAAGTGCATCTTACCTTTAAAATTATTAGCTCACAGGCACGGAACAGGAATGCTTTTCAGCTGTGCTTCTCCAGAGTTCCTTTGAATTGGAAAGACCGCATGGAATAGCCTTACTGACAGGGGACAGCAGGTTTAAGGGTCAAAGGCCAAGTTCTGTATTTAGAACTGACCAGCCTTACTGCATGTAAATATTTCCACGCAGGGAGCCACTGTGACAGTATGTGATTTCTACATTACACTATGAAAGCTTGTAATGTTACAGAGTAGATTAAGCCTTCCCTGAGCTAGGGCCAGATTAAAAGGCTATGAAATTCAGTTTGAATTCATGCGCCCTCATGTTACACTAGTACAATTGCTAAAGGAATTGGTAGTTGGTTATTAATGTTCTCTAGCTAGCTCAAATGTGCTATTTACCTCCTACAAGTTTGTTTGTGCCCAGCTGCCAAAAATAGGGGTAGATAGTGTCGACTGAAGGTCACCTGTTTTAGGTTACCTGCTGTCGAATGAGGGGAAGAGATTAGGGAGATTAGCTCCTGGGCAAATTAAGGGTAAGCAAAATTAGGTAATACATTGTCATTTTCTTGATTTATATGCTCTCTCTCTCTCTCTCTTTTTTCTCACTCTCTCTTGAGCCTGTCTAAGTTGTCTGGGAACGGCCATGAGATGTTTAATTGACTATTCAGTAATACTGTTTTAAAATTGTTAAGATTAATAAAATGAATAAAACAAATACACCATGTTACTGCCCATCCTGTCTGATGAAATTATGAACGGATGAGTAGTCTAGATTGATGTTCCCTTATTTTACCTTTAAAGGGGAACTATATGTGGGTAGTTTTTGTTCTAAAATTCTCAGGTGATAACACCATTATTGTTTGTTATTTTTTATGCTACATACAGTTTTGCAAAGGCATTATTAGTCTCTTATTAGTCTGTGTAATTGAGCTGACAGGATCCCTGTTAAATTAGCAGTTTTAGATTTTCCCGCCGCGCCTATAACATGAGAGCATGGTCCTAAGCGTAAAATGTAGGTGTTTTTATGTAAGAAAAATAATTTTAGAAGTGTCTGCAGTCCTGTACAAGTAGTGAAAGGTTATGACTTATGAAACACAAGCTTGTTAAAGACAAGAAGCACAAAAGAATGCTTGTCCTAAAAATTCCCTTTCTTGAGGTTCTTCAGATGAAATAGGAATACACAAATGTAAGGATTTAGAGTATGTCCGTATTGTTTTTCTTTTTCCCTCAGAATTTAGTAAATAAACATAGACTTCCTTGGCTGCTTCAAATAGTGTAACGTTTTACTCTTGTCAGTTCACCAAAAAGTTCCTTTTGTACTCACTAATAGGTCCTGGGTTGTTTTTTTACTCTCAGATAGATGAAGTGGTTCTTGGGTGCCTTGCTAATGTATGGGGCGCCCCAAGCTAAAAAAGGAGAAGGTATTTGGAAATGGACTATCCTCTCTGCTTGATAGATTATTTGTATGCCTTGTCTAAAGATTTTTTGTTCTGTCCATCAATAGATATCTGCTGCCCTACAACCATTGCCAGAGGGGCCCGGACATCAGATTCAGCTTGGGGAGTCAGCGCCAGTCCAGCTTGAAGCCAAGGTGAAGGGAACCAGCACAGGCATTGCTGGCAACTAGGACCTCAGTGAAGGTAGAAGGTCGGAAGCACTGGGACGTGAAGTGTGTACCCCTGCTACTGTCTTGGACGAAAGACGGGGTCACAAATCAGAATGGAGAAGTCGTGGATCCAGTTTTTGATGCCCAGCTGAGAGAGTCACAGACCGACAAGGACGGCAAGGAGGCTTTTGCTTGAGGTGACCCCCTTTGAAACAAGGGTTGCTTCAGGCCTTTGAGTCCTGGTCCCCAAGTGAATGCAAGTCTGCACCTTTGTTTGTTGATCAGGAGGTGCCTGGGCATACTGGGTACAATCTTTGTCCCCGACAAAAGAGCAGTGCACCAGCGGAGCAACACAGGAGTTAGGGAAGGACTTGAGTTCAGGATACAGGTGCTGTGCCTTTGGTGCCTGTTAGATTAAAGTGAAGAATACTGGTGCACTGCCTGAGACACTGGACAGGATCGTTGAGGGCAATTGCCCAGGAGGGTGATTGCTTGCCCTATCCTGAAAGAAGAAACGTTTTCCCTTAAAACTGGGCCGTGATTGTTTTCTTGAGTTGCAAGTTGTGCAGCTCCACCGTTGGAAAAGAACTTCGATAGGAGCCTGCCTGTGAGGCTCAGACGGACACAGGGAGAAGACTCCCCTCTGGCTGGTTGTACAGCGGCTTCTATTCTTTAAGTACTTTTTAGCAATGTATCCCTTTGGTCGTCCCATTTTTGAGGAGGAGCAGCCCTTTGCGGATCCTTGTCCTAATTCCCATGGCCCCGTTTGGTCTTCCTGGTCTCCTGGAGCGAAAATTGTTTTTGTAATGATCCTTGTATTTGCTTTAATATTTGCATTAGGAATGTTTATTCTGCAAGAGAAACGTTTTTTGAACAGTTGATAAATATTACTCTGCCCTCCTCCTGAGCATATCAATTGGTACTCTAGCCCTCATGAAAAAAACACTGAAAGGTCTATTAAAAGAAATGTTTTTTATTTAAGATATTATATTAGATATGTGCTGTTGGCTATTCTGAAGCTGAAATAGATGGTCACTGACATACATAGGAGCCCTGAAACATAGAATTGGACTGGATGGTTTTGGGATTTACTTTCTGCTTGGGGTTGGAAAAATTGATAGTTCTGTTTATAATAAGAGCCATTATTTTCTCCTGCTATCTGTGTGTTCATTATGACCCAATACTCTGTTCCCCATGTATTTCTATTTGTATCTCATCAGTTAAGCAATGTTAAAAATGTAAATGCCCACCTAGCAATGGATAGGATAAATGTGCAGGATAACTTCCAAGCTTCTAGATCATAGCGGATGTCTTCAGCTAATGCTAAAACGGCCATCTGTGGAAAACTAGCTGCAATGGTTGTTAGCATCAGCTGAAGCCATTTTGTTTTTGGCAGCCATTTTAGTTAGCCATGTGCTCGCCATGTGCTTTCTCCCTCTTCACTGTTGCCTGCTCTTGTATTTCACTTGAGTCAGGAACTATAATTAACTCCTTCAGTACTGAGCCAGAGCACTGCACATGCTCAGAAAGGTCTAGCTGCTAGAATGCACCTGCTCTTAGAGTAACTGTCAGGCTATTTTAACTAATATTAGCTATATTGTAAACCCTCCCACTCTGTTGACTAAGCAATTCTTATGTATCCTTATATGTAACTAGCTATTCATGTGTATACTTGTACCGCCTCTTTTTGAGTCTACATGCTAACTCAGCGGTAAACTGGGCATAAAAGGCCCAGGATCTTTGTACTCCTAGACTGTCTCATACAGTGGCCTGCGGGTACTGTATTGACACAGTTTCCCTCATGTGAGGTTAATAAAGTTGTTTGATATTCCAGCTTCCGTGCCAATCTCTTCTTTGTTGGTTTAAGGACCAGGTGCATCAGTGAACCCCTAGAAAGGTTTTTTCTTCTACAGTTCTAGGTGTGTTTCTGTGTGAGTGGCGGGTGTGACTCTGTTACTGCAGGCTATGACTGTGTGAGTGAAGGATGTGTTTGTTTGAGTGAAGGTTGTGCCTGCGTAAGTGCATGGAGAGCGGCACTTGTGTCCCTCTAATGTGATTGTGTGAATGATGGGTGTGCCTGTGTGAGCACTGTGAGTGCCCCTATAAGCACAGACTGAGACTGTGTAAGTGCTGGGTGTGTATGTGTGAGTGCCAGATATGCCTCTGTGACTGCAGGCTGAGATTGTGTGAGTGTTGGGTGTGTCTGTGTGAGTGCTGAGTGCCTCTGTGAGCAGAGAGTTTGACTGTGTGAATGCTGAGTGTGTCTGTGTGAGTTCAGTGAGTGCCTTTGTGCACAAAGACTGTGACTGTGTGCAGGAGGGTGTATGTGTGAGTGCCTTTGTGCATACAGACTGTGACTGTGCAAGTGATAGGCAGCATGTGTGAGTGTTGTGAGTGCCTCTATGAGCAGAGACTGTGACTGTGTGAGTTCTGGGTGTGTCTGTGTGAGCGCTGCAAGTGCCTCTATGAGTACAGACTGTGACTGTGTGAGTGCTGGGTGTGTCTGTGTGAGTGCTGTGAGTGCCTTTGTGTGCAGAGACTGTGACTGTGTGCAGGAGAGTATGCATGTGTGAGTGCCTCTATGGGCAGATACTGTGTGAGTTCTGGGTGTGTCTGTGTGAGCGCTGCAAGTGCCTCTATGAGTACAGACTGTGACTGTGTGAGTGCTGGGTGTGTCTGTGTGAGTGCTGTGAGTGCCTTTGTGTGCAGAGACTGTGACTGTGTGCAGGAGAGTATGCATGTGTGAGAGCCTCTACAGGCAGATACTGTGTGAGTTCTGGGTGTGTCTGTGTGAGTGCCAGGTATGCCCAGGACCAGACTGGGAACCCAAACCAGCCCTGGCAATTTTGACAGACCAGCCCCCCTGCTGCTTTTGTTACTGGGAGCCAATATAGCAGCACTGCTGCAAAACCGGCCCCCAGTAACAAAAACAGCCACCACCACTGCAAAATCGGCCCCCACCCTTCCAGCCTCCATGAGAAATGCCTGATTACTGCTACAGTCAGTCCGGCCCTTGGTGTGCCTCTGTGACTGCAGGCTGTGACTGTGAGCAGAGGATGTGCCTCTGTGAGTGAAGGTTTTGCCTGTGTAGGTGCATGATGAGTGGCACTTGTGTGACACTAATGTTACTGTGTGAGTGCTGAGTGTGCTTGTGTGAGTGCTGTGAGTGTCTCTGCGTGAAGAGACTGTGACTGCGTGAGTGCTGGGTGAATCTGGTGAGTGCTGAGTGTGCCTCTTTGACTGCAGACTGTGACTGTGTGAGTGAAGGATGTGTCAGTGTGATTGAAGGTTGTTGTACCTGTGTGAGTGCATGGTGAGTGGCACTAGTGTGACACTATTGTGACTATGTGAGTGCCGGGTGTGTCTGTGAGAGCACTGTGTGTGCCTCTGTGACTGCAGACTGTGACTGTGTCAGCAGAGAATGTGCCTGTCTGGCCTGTGTGAGTGCTGTGAGTGATGTGAGTGCCTCTGTGCACAATGACTGTGACTGTGTTACTGCTGGGTGTGACTGTGTTACTGCTGGGTGTGTCTGTGTCGGGTGTGCCTCTGTGACTGCAGGCTGTGACTGTGTGAGTGGACGATGTGTGTGTGAGTGCTGTGAGTGCCTCTGTGCACAGAGACTTTGACTGTGTGAGTGCTGGTTGTGTCTGTGCGAGTGCTGTGTGTCCCTCTGTGACTGCAGACTGTGACTGTCAGCAGAGAATGTGCCTGTCTGAGTGAAGGTTGTGCCTGTGTGAGTGCATGGTGTGTGACACTAATGTGACTGTGTGAGTGCTGGATGTGTCTGTGTGAGTGCTGTGTGCCCCTCTGTGACTGCAGGCTGTGACTGTGTAAGTGGAAGATGTGTCTGTCTGAGTGAGGTTGTGCCTGTGTGAGTGCATGGTGAGGGGCACTTGTGTGACACTAATGTTACTGTGTGATTGCTGGGTGTGTTTGTGTGAGTGCCGGGTGTGCCTCTGTGACTGCAGGGTGTGACTTTGGAGGGAAAGATGTGTCTGTCTGAGTGAAGGTTTTGCTGGTGTAAGTTCATGGAGAGTAGCACTAATGTGACTGTGAGTGCCAGGTGTGCCTGTGTGACTGCAGGCTGTGACTGAGTGAGTGATGGGCAGGCCTGTGTGAGTGCTGTGAGTGCCTCTTTGCACAAAGACTGTGACTGTGTTATTGCTGGGTGTGTCTGTGTGAGTGTCGGGTGTGCCTCTGTGACTACAGGCTGTGACTGTGTGAGTGTTGGGCAGGCCTGTGTGAGTGCTGTGAGTGCCTCTGTGCACAATGACTGTGACTGTGTTACTGCTGGGTGTGTCTGTGTGAGTGTTGGGTGTGCCTCTGTGACTACAGGCTGTGACTGTGTGAGTGATGGGCAGGCCTGTGTGAGTGCTGTGAGTGCCTCTGTGCACAATGACTGTGACTGTGTTATTGCTGGGTGTGTCTGTGTGAGTGTCTGGTGTGCCTCTGTGACTGTGTGAGTGATGGGCAGGCCTGTGTGAGTGCTGTGAGTGCCTCTGTGCACAATGACTGTGACTGTGTTATTGCTGGGTGTGTCTGTGTGAGTGTCTGGTGTGCCTCTGTGACTGTGTGAGTGATGGGCAGGCCTGTGTGAGTGCTGTGAGTGCCTCTGTGCACAATGACTGTGACTGTGTTACTGCTGGGTGTGACTGTGTTACTGCTGGGTGTGTCTGTGTCGGGTGTGCCTCTGTGACTACAGGCTGTGACTGAGTGAGTGATGGGCAGGCCTGTGTGAGTGCTGTGAGTGCCTCTGTGCACAATGACTGTGACTGTGTAACTGCTGGGTGTGACTGTGTTACTGCTGGGTGTGTCTGTGTGAGTGTTGGGTGTGCCTCTGTGACTACAGGCTGTGACTGTGTGAGTGATGGGCAGGCCTGTGTGAGTGCTGTGAGTGCCTCTGTGCACAATGACTGTGACTGTGTTACTGCTGGGTGTGACTGTGTTACTGCTGGGTGTGTCTGTGTCGGGTGTGCCTCTGTGACTACAGGCTGTGACTGAGTGAGTGATGGGCAGGCCTGTGTGAGTGCTGTGAGTGCCTCTGTGCACAATGACTGTGACTGTGTAACTGCTGGGTGTGACTGTGTTACTGCTGGGTGTGTCTGTGTGAGTGTTGGGTGTGCCTCTGTGACTACAGGCTGTGACTGTGTGAGTGATGGGCAGGCCTGTGTGAGTGCTGTGAGTGCCTCTGTGCACAATGACTGTGACTGTGTTACTGCTGGGTGTGACTGTGTTACTGCTGGGTGTGTCTGTGTGAGTGTTGGGTGTGCCTCTGTGACTACAGGCTGTGACTGTGTGAGTGATGGGCAGGCCTGTGTGAGTGCTGTGAGTGCCTCTGTGCACAATGACTGTGTCTGTGTTACTGCTGGGTGTGACTGTGTTACTGCTGGGTGTGTCTGTGTCGGGTGTGCCTCTGTGACTACAGGCTGTGACTGAGTGAGTGATGGGCAGGCCTGTGTGAGTGCTGTGAGTGCCTCTGTGCACAATGACTGTGACTGTGTAACTGCTGGGTGTGACTGTGTTACTGCTGGGTGTGTCTGTGTGAGTGTTGGGTGTGCCTCTGTGACTACAGGCTGTGACTGTGTGAGTGATGGGCAGGCCTGTGTGAGTGCTGTGAGTGCCTCTGTGCACAATGACTGTGACTGTGTTACTGCTGGGTGTGACTGTGTTACTGCTGGGTGTGTCTGTGTGAGTGTTGGGTGTGCCTCTGTGACTACAGGCTGTGACTGTGTGAGTGATGGGCAGGCCTGTGTGAGTGCTGTGAGTGCCTCTTTGCACAAAGACTGTGACTGTGTTATTGCTGGGTGTGTCTGTGTGAGTGTCTGGTGTGCCTCTGTGACTACAAGCTGTGACTGTGTGAGTGATGGGTAGGCCTGTGTAAGTGCTTTGGGTGCCTCTGTGCACAAAGACTGTGACTGTGTGATTGCTGGCTGTGTCTGTGTGAGTGCCTGGTGTGCCTCTGTGACTGCAGGTTGTGACTGTGTGAGTGTAGGATGTGTCTGTGTGAGTGAAGGTTGCAGCACATTAAAACCAGACCTACTGACACTGCCAATGATTGTTCTGAGTGCGGGAGAGATTCTCTCATTAAGGTGGAACCTACACTGACGACATGTGAAGTGTCCCTTCTGGAGCCTCGGATCCCCTCCCGTGGACTCCAGGGGGGCTCTGTGCACGCGTGCAGCCTCTGGACTGTACCTGGGCTGAGAGCTGAGGTCACCTTGGTGAAGACGAGGCTGAGCCGTGTCAATACTGTGCTACCACAGAGCTGGGTCAGCAGAAAAGACACATCCAATTATGAGGCGCCTGTCCCTTAATGTGACTTTTATTGTCCTTTGATGTACTCTGACGCCCGTCTTCAGGGGTGGAGGGGGTTAAAGACAGGCTCCCTCGGCCGCTGACTAAAGTAAACTAATAAAGATGTCCTTATATACCTTTATTACATTAAGGGGGTTCGCGAGCTCTGCCTGATGCTGCAGGCGCTCACCTACCTCACCCCCTTTCCTGCTCTCAGCCCCCCACGCCTTTTTAAAAGCCCAGGAAAACCTTTGTAAGGTCTGACAGAAAGCCAGATGAATGCTATGACCCAGCTCCTCGAGTCTAATGAATGAATGCAGCAATCAGTGCTGTGTGTACTAGTCTCTGGCGTGAGGTCAGCGCTAGAAGCTCGTGGCAGGGTCAGTGGGATGAGGCGAAGGGTGGCTAGGTCCCCCCAGGTCACTGGAGACGGCTGTGGGTACCTCCATTTCAGTGACCTCTGAAGGTGACGTCCAGGGTGGTCTATCTGACGCCCCTACGGTCCAGGAGCTCTGGACCTGGACTTGCTGTCAGAATGAATACCTAGCAGGGAGTTTGGTAAAGGTATGTCACTGATCCACAGGTGACCGGTGCAAGGCCCTGCTAGCTGCCCGGTAAACCCTGCACTTGCTCGCCCTGAGCGTCTAACAAGCCGCGCGGAGAGGCCAGTGGTGCCAAAGCCTATTTGCGCTGATGACGCCTCCGACGCCACAACCGGCGACTTCCGAGGGCTTCGTCCCTGAACTTTCACCTGAAACTTCTAGGATCTTGACTTTGATGGTTTTCTGCCATCCCTTGGTAAACTGTCCATGTTCTTCATGTTCTCACTGATGCTCTGGTCGCACCGGTTCATCTCCCGGCTCTCACCAGCTCATCTCCCGTCACACTATCCCGGTAGATTTTCATGTCCATGCTGATAACTCTGAGGACCCCCCGTAGGGAGGTGCCCTGATTTAACTCAATCTTGCTCATCACCTCAATCACAAACTTTCCCAACCCGTGATCCCGCTCATGAACTGGAGCTCAGGATAGCGCCTTAGAGTCTTTCTGGAGCTCAGGATAGCGCCTTAGAGTCTTTCTGGAGCTCAGGATAGCGCCTTAGAGTCTTTCTGGAGCTCAGGATAGCGCCTTAGAGTCTTTCTGGAGCTCAGGATAGCGCCTAAGAGTCTTTACGGGAGCACAGGATAGCGCCTTAGAGTCTTTCTGGAGCTCAGGATAGCGCCTTAGAGTCTTTCTGGAGCTCAGGATAGCGCCTTAGAGTCTTTCTGGAGCTCAGGATAGCGCCTTAGAGTCTTTCTGGAGCTCAGGATAGCGCCTTAGAGTCTTCCTTCTCTATTCCAGCTCCCTCCTGGCTGGCCTCAGCCCTCCTCTGTTGCCTTACATTACGGATGCATCTCTATACTCCTTCTTTGCCTGCACGGATGCAGCCATCTAGAACCCGGAAGAACATCACATCAGCTCCTGCCCTGGAAGTCCCCCGCTTTCTACTACTCTTACCGATGCCTGCTGAGGTCTCATTGCTCGAGCAGACGAGCGCGACCAAACTCTCATGCTACCCTTACCGCACTACATTGCCCAGCATCCATCGCGACAAATGCAGCGTAGAAAGAAGGCCTTGGGTCCATCAATCTCTTCGTGCTCTTACACGGAAATTGAAACGCATCGACAGTATCTGGTGCTGCGATTACGGCCTCAATATGAAAGTGAATGATAAGGCAGCCCTTTAAAATATAGATGTGTCTTAAAGGAAGCTCGTCGCCTTTATTCATTTACTACAGTTATCAGTGCCACCAATAAACCAAAAGAAACATCATTAACAACATTTCTCGTGACTTAACCACAGATGTCCTTGTTGCCTCCCACATTTTCGTGAATACCGCTCTAATGTTGTCTCTTCTGAGGTCAGAACCTTTGTAAATACTGTACCTGAGGAGTTTTACTTTCTTCTTCCTCTCCCAGTAACTCCAGCCTCTGCCTTCTCAGGGTGGAGGCCGGGGTTTCGAAGACGAGGCCCTTCTTGCTTCCACGCGGTCCTCGCCTCTTGCAAGTCCAGCTCTCCTTCTAACCCCTCATTGTTACATTCCTTCCCTTCCTTGAGGACACCTTTCTTATCAGAGATGCTGAACCCATCTGTCCCATCCAGTGAAGCTCCGGCCTCATCTAAGGCTGTCACTGTCCTTCTCTTCTGAAGAAGGCCTCCCTTGACCCACTCATGTTCTTCACTCTCGGCCAATCTCTCCTTCCAGCAAAGGCTGAACTTCTGGACGTCTTTGTAGCCCTTCCTTTTACTTGATTCCTGGAGTCCTAGAACTTCCTGGATGGTGCTCAGCTAGGATTCACAGCTCCTCGAAGGATGGGATCTGTCAACATCGCTGTCCTTGAAGACCTTCGCTTTACGACTGATGTCAACAGAATCAACCTCGAACCTCCCAGATCCTTCAGCGGCCTTTGACACTGTCGACCATGCACTGCTGTCAGCTGTGATTGGTGGCGCTGTCTTCCAGCTGATCCACTTGCTTCTAAATGAACAAGCTCAGAAAGTCACCCATGGTCCATTCCTGTCCGCCTCACTCACACTCGCTCTGGAGAGCCCCAAGGCTCTGTGCTCTCATCTCTTTTTTCAATCTTTGCCTTAGACCTCGGGCTGTTCTCATTTGTTGACTGGTCTCGTCTCATCTTTCTCTCATCTGGTGCTGACTGCACTGGTGTAGCGCGGCGTATCTGGTCCAAAGGGGTAAAATGTTATAAATATATACATTTCATGCTGCCCTTTAATGTCAAGCCCTGCAGAACAAGGCGGAGCATTTGGATGCTCTACACCCGGTTTTCACCATTTTATTCCCATTCTAATATCCTTGCACTCTCTTCTTAAAAGTGCTCACTTCTCCTTCACAGTTATTCGGATTGTCCATTGTTTCTTCTCTGGCTCTTCTCCTGGCGTTACCCCCTCTCACCTTCCAGATATTTACCCCATCACGCACCCCTTTGCTGTGCTCAGCACCCTTTCCTCTCTGCTCTTCAAATACCCAGAGCTCATCTTCGAGGCCGATCCCCACCTCTAGGACTCTATCTCTGACATTAAGGTCCTTCACCCCTCACGCTAGATTTAGGAAATCACGCAAACCCTTCTTTTCAGGAAAGCTGATGCGTGACCCCTCCCTGCCAGTTCAACTTCCGGTTTCCAGAGGCGGGGCGGCAGTGTGCCTTGTAGATCTCTTGTAACATAACGAGGCGGAATGGTAACTGGGGCTAGTCACACCTCTCGGACAACATATGAAGATTTATGAAATAAACTGGGCTGTGGAAGGTCTGTACTGTAAGGCCCTCATTTAAAGGGATTGGCGTAGGGCAGTGGAGCAAGGCGCCTTCCTTGCCCGCCCTACGCCAAAGTGAAAGGGCAGGAATGCACTGTATTTATGTAACACTGTGCATCCTCTCCTCTCCCCCTGCGCTGGCACCGTTTTGGCAGCCTAGCGCCAACACAGGCACCCTGACACCGTGGTGCCAGGGTGCCTGTCTTGTAGGCAGGATTGTTTTCGTGCGGAAAGGGACCTCTTCCTGCACAAAAACAATCCTAAGTGGCGTTGAGGAGAAATAAAGAGGTTTCTCCTCACCTCGGGAGGTGTAAGGGTTTGGCGCTTCCCCTTGTTTACTTGCTCTCGTAAATCTGGGGAAGTGTCAAAACCCATGGATGTTGCGTGGGAAAACACATTAACGCCCAAAGAACGCCTCCCGAGCGCAGAGTAAGGCAAGGCAGCGATTCGCGCCGCGTGCCTTACTCCACATCTATCGGGCCATCCAAAGCGCGCATAGTGGCGTTGCGTCGCCTCATAGATATGAATTTGTAATTTGTTGTGCATCTGCAGTTTTCATTGGTGGTTGTGGTAGAAAGAATCCTGGTGGGATAAGAAAGGAATGAAGCGGGGGATGGTACACAGCCCATGTGCATCTACGGTCTAGTGTTGGAGCGCTTATGGTCCCAGCAAAGCATCCATTTCAATGTTCAGCAGCTCTTAAGTGCCCAATAGGAAGGTTTATTGCAAAGGAAACCTTCCGGCTTCTGCCGAAATGAAAACATTAAGTTGAAGGGCAAGAAAACTAAAGAAAAAAATAGAACCTTGTATTGTATCCAGCAAGATATAAAATGTCAAGGCAAAGCTAAAAAGTTTCGAGAAAGAAAACAAACTTACTTTAAATTGTATATAATAAATCTTTATTTTTATATTAATTACATTTGGTACAGTTGACACATGCAAACTGCTGTGTGCAGCTAATATTGCCAGATATCAACAGACATGTTAAATACAATTTCTCCCCTTCAGAGATTTCATTTAAGAAATCCGTGCATTATGTGAACTGTAGTTTTGTTTGCTTCGTTTGACCTTATTTAGATTGACTTATGTTATCTCAATAATTTGCTAAATAAACATTGTTGTGCATTGTTCGTGTTGTGATCTGTCAACCCTAAAACTGACATGTGTGAGTCTTGACGAAAGACTGAAAGTGAAGGCCGTGCTACACACCTCTCATTTTACCACAGAGGCCCCTGGTGGAGTGTCACTCAGAGTGCACCCCACTACTACAGACAACTGTTCACTGCAAAGAAGCCAAGGATTGGATGGGAATGGAAACTGAAGCATGCCACGTCCCAGTAGAAGGGATTTTTCAAGAAATGGCAAGGACTGAATGAGTGATGACAATTCACTACTTACTCCAACTCAGATGTGCCTTTCTGCACAAAGGGCTTAATTTAGAAGGAACAAGCGCTTTGAATCACCGCAGCACCAATTAAAAACCCGTTAGTCTTTCAATCTCCATTTCTGTCACTCTGTTTTTATGGGGGAAAATCCTTAACAACGACCCCGGAACAATGAGTTCCGGAGTCACGCAAGCCGAACAACGACTTGCACGAACGACTTAGCTTGAACCACATTCCTTTATCACGAAAATTAGTGGTAAAAAAAAATCGTTGTTGAGACGCGGTCGTAGTACAGACCGCGTGGTTTAGGGAGTCGTTGTTGAGGAACTTGATGTTCCAACATACAACCTTATGGGGGAACATCCTTAATGACGACTCCAGAACAACGAGTTTCGGAGTCACGCAAGCCGAACAACGACTTGCAAGAACAACGACTTAGCCTGAACCACGCATGTGCGTGGTTCAGGCTAAGACGGTCTATTGTTCGGGATGAGCAGTCCCGAGGAGCGTCAGAGGAACAGGATAGGTAAGAGGCGTTCGGGGGTGGGGAGGGGGGTTGGGTGCTAGTTTTTAGGGGGTGGGAGGGGTTCAGGGTAGATTTTAAGGGGTGGGGGGATTCGTGTTAGTTTTTAGGGGGTGGTGGAGGGTTCGTATTAGTTTTTAGGGGTTGGGGGAGGTTGTGATCGTTTTTAGGGGGTGGGAGGGGTTTGTGTACGTTTTTAGGGGGTGGGAGGGGTTGGAGTTAGTTTTAAGGGAGTGGGGGGTTCGTATTAGTTTTTAGGAGGTGAGGGGGTTTCGAGTTAGTTTTTAGGGGGTGGGAGGGGTTAGTGTTCATTATTAGGAGGTTGGGGGAGTTCGTGTAAGTTTGTAGGGGGTGGGAGGTGGGGGGTACGGGGTAGATTTTAGGGAGTGGGAGGGGTTCGGAATAGATTTTAGGGGGTGGTTTACCATGCATTCCTTTATCACGAACATTCGTGGTAAAAGAATGCGTGGTAAAAAAAATCGTTGTTGAGACGGGATCGTAGTACAGATCGCGTGGTTTAGGGAGTCGTTGTTGAGGAACTCGTTGTTTCAACATCCAACCATTTTTATGTATCCAACTACTGTCTATAACGTACTGTGTTCCCTCTGAATGTAAGTGTGTTGTGTGGGGGTGGTCTGTGTGTACTGGGTGGTGAGCATAGGATCATGTATCTGTAGATGTGCATGTGTGCCCATCGATCTAGTGGTCTGTGTGAATGGGTACCCGTAGGTCTGGTGGCCTGTGTGAATGGGTACCTATAGATCTGGTGGTCTGTGTGAATGGGTACCTATAGGGCTGGTGGTCTGTGTGAATGGGTACCTATAGATCTGGTGGTCTGTGTGAATGGGTACCTATAGGGCTGGTGGTCTGAGTGAATGGGTACCTGGAGGTCTGGTGGCCTCTGTGAATGGGTACTGGTAGGTCTGGGGGTTTGTGTGAATGGGTACCGGTAGGTCTGGTGGCCTGCGTGAATGGGTACCTGTGGATCTGGTGGCCTGTGTGAATGGGTACATGTATGTCTGATGGCCTGTGTGAATGTGTACTTGTACGTCTGGTGGTCTGTGTGAATGGATACCTGCAGATCTGGTGGCCTGTGTGAATGTGTACTTGTATGTCTGGTGGCCTGTGTGAATGGGACCTGTAGGTCTGGTGGCCTGTGTGAATTGGTATCTGTAGGTCTGGTGGCCTGTGTGAATGGGTACCTGTGGATCTGGTGGCCTGTGTGAATGGGTACATGTATGTCTGATGGCCTGTGTGAATGGGTACATGTACGTCTGGTGGTCTGTGTGAATGTGTACCTGTAGGTCTGGTGGTCTGTGTGAATGGGTACCCGTAGATATGGTGACCTGTGTGAATAGGTACCGGTGGGTCTGGTGGTCTGTGTGCCTGAGAAGTTTCAATTGACAGCGCTTGTGAATGGGGAGCCAGTGAAGCTACTTGAGGTGAGGTGTGATGTGGGTGCGCCATGGGAGGTTGAGAATAAGTCTTGTGGTTGTGTTTTGGATGTTCTGGAGTCTGAGTAGGAGTTGCTTGGAGATTTGGCATAGAGTGTGTTGAGGTAGTCAAGCGTGCTTGTGATGAGTGCTTGTGTGATGGTCCTTATGATGTTCTGTGGCAGCCACTTGAAGATCTTTCATAACATGCACAGGATGTGGAAGTAGGAGGTGCTGACTGCTTTAACTTGTGCCATCATGTTGAGCTTATTGTCTAGAATCACCCCCAGATTTTTTTGGGAGGTCAGCCGGTGTTGGTGTTGGTCCTAGCAGCGATGGCCACCAGGTGGAGTCCCTTGAGTAGGTGTTATTTTTGAAAACCAGTACTTCCGTCTTGTTGGAATTGTTCTTCAGGCAGTTGGTTCTCAATCCACTCTGCCACCATAGTCATGCAGTTGGTGAAGTTGGTTCTGGTGGTGTTTGTCTTGTCTGTCAATAAGAGGATGAGTTGGGTCTCGTCAGCGTGGGAGACAATGGTAATGTTTTGGGATCGGATGATGTAGGCAAGTGGTGTCATGTAGATGTTGAAGGGGTAGGGCTGAAGGATGATCCCTGAGGGGCTCCCCAGATTGAGTTCCTGGTCTCTGACGTGAAGGGTGGCAGTCTTGCCTTTCGGGTTCTTCACATGAGAAAGGAGCAGATCCAGTTGAGTGTGGATCCTTGGATACCAATCTCGTGGAGTCTTCTGAAGAGGGTGTTGTGGGAGACAGTGTTGAAGGCTTCAGGGAGGTCGAGCAGGATAAGAGAAGCTGTTTCTCCTTGGTCAAGGATGGTCTGGATGTCGTCGGTGGCTACAATGAGTGCTGTTTCGGTGCTCTTGTTCTTTCTGAATCCTGACTTGAGGTAGTCCAGCCGGTGATGAGTCTTGAGGTGGGTTGAGAATTGCTTTTTGATGGCCTTCTCAATCACTTTATTTATTTATAAAGCTTTATATAGCGCGAACACGATCCCGAAGGATATCAGAGCGCTTTACAAAGGAAGGAAGGAAGGACATAAATCCAATATTGGCAACAAATAAGAATACACAACAGGAATAATCGCATACATCCAGACAAATAATCGCATAATTTCCAGACATAAGAGTCAAGGAGAGTAGTGCAATAAACGAGTATGTAATAGTCTAAGAAAGGGGGTATACGATGAGGAAAAGAAGAGCATAGATCCAGTATCGACATCAAGTATGAATACATAACAAGTATACTCGCATGTTTCCCAGACAAGTGAATCACGGAGAGTAATATGAAAAATCTGAATATAACAGACTACGAAGGGGGGACACAGAATGCAGTAAAGACGAACAGCATCACATGAGGGTACAATGGTTGTAGGAACCGTGATTTCGAGCAAGTGATCCCGGCCCAAGTTAAGGTAAAAATTTGTTCATTAGGAATCTTTTGGCTTCCAGTTTGAAAGCAGTCGTTGAAGAGATTCTGCGTACTTCCGGTGGAAAAGAGTTCCAAATCCTTGGGGCAGCGCCGGAGAAGGCTCGGAGAGCGGTTCTCTTTTTCCTAAGGATGGGTGGTTTCAGGAGGAGAGTGATAGCGCTTCTTGATGCTCTCCCCCCACAGGATAATTCAAGCTTTTGCGCAAGGTACCTGGGAGTTTTGAAATGCAGGGCTTTGTGTGCTAGAACGGCAATCTTTAACTGAATTCGAGCTTCATAAGGCAACCATTTAAGAGATTTTAGGATTGGGGATATGTGCTCACTTCGTTTGGTACCTGTGACCAGTCTGGCCGCAGCGTTCAGTGATGCCCTTAGTGGTGCCAGGGTGTATTTGGGCAGGCCGCAGAGCATAGCGCTGCCGTAGTCCAGCCTCGGCAGGACCAGAGCTTGTACCACCTGCTTGAAGTCCTTTTGTGGAAGGAATTGTTTGATGTTTCTTGGTGTCCTCATCAAGTGATTAGCTCCCTTACACACATTGCTAATATGATTTTTCATATTCAGGTGTTTGTCCAGGGCGATTCTGAGAGATTTGGCTGAATCTATGATGAGAGGGGTGCACTTGAAGGCAGTAAGGTGATTCAGCCGAGGGACTAGTTTAGGGATGTGGTTCGGAGGAGAGATGAAAAGGAATTCAGTTTTGGAGGTGTTGAGCAGTAGATGATTCTCCGTTAACCAGTTTTGCGTAGTGTTTAGGGTAGTGTTGAGTGAGATGATGTTGTCCTGGGATGAGATTTTCAAATAAAGTTGTGTGTCATCCGCATACATATGGAAGAGAATGTTCATGGAATTTAGAGAATTAGCTAGTGGCTCCAAGAAAATGTTGAAGAGGATAGGAGATAGGGCGGACCCTTGGGGGACACCCATGAGTACAGGAGAGGGCTGGGAGAGGGAGTGGTTTGCCTTGATTCTTTGTGATCTATGGTGAAGAAAGGACGAGAACCATTGTAACACCCGACCTGAGAAGCTCATCCTGTTCTTCAGAATGGATAGGAGGTTGTCGTGATTCACCGTGTCGAAAGCGGAAGAAAGGTCAAGGAGGATTAGGAGGCATGAATCATTTTGATCAAGCATTTTTAAGATGTCATCAATCACGTGCGTGAGAGCCGATTCGGTACTGTGCCCCTTCCTGAAGCCAGATTGATGCTGGTCTAGGAGTTGGAAATTCTCTATGTGAGCACAGAGTTGGGATTGTATGCATTTTTCAAGTAGTTTGGCTAATGTGGGGATGTTGGAGATAGGGCGGAAATTATTGAGGTCAGAGTTATCTGCGTTAGTTTGTTTTAGTATAGGTGACACCTGCGCTGCTTTTAGGCAGTCTGGGATTGTGCCTTGTGAAAGAGAAGAGTTTACAATCCTTGTCCAGGTGGGGATGAGTGCATTCTTGATTTCTTTGAAGATGGTCGGTGGCAGCGGGTCACTGAAATGATTAGATGGATTGATGTTCTGAAGAATCTTGTTGATATCTTTTTCACTGAAAGGGGTAAAGGTGCCCCATGTCGCATTATTCTTGGTATTCGGGCTGATAGGTTTGCGCTTTTCTGAGAGATCAAGTGGTGGTATGGACCCAGGGGTTAGTAGGAGCGCCTTCTTACTTTAGCTGGGTAGGGGTGTAGGGAGATGAGTCAGAAGTTGTTCAGATGTTCGTGTCTGCTGATGGTTTCTAGAGGAGGGCGTTGACTTCTGCAAGTTTCCAGTCCTCTGGAAATATGGCAGACGTGATGGAGATGTTGATTATGTGGGTGAGGGCAGTGCTGATTAGAGGTGCTCCCAGGTAGTAGATGTGGTAGGGAAACAGATTTGTTGAAAAACCTGAGTGGAAGGTATACATGATCGTTGCTGTGTTGTCTCTGGTGAGGGTTGTCCATTCTCTCAAGTGATCCTCTTGGTGTATGATGGGTAGGTTGACGATGAGTTCGCTAGGGTAAGGTTGGAGTGCGAAGTTGCTGTGGATGTTTGTTGTGGAAGAAATTTCATAGGTTGTAGCAGAGTTCTTTGGAGGAGGTGATGTTGTTGATGGAGGCTGAGGGTGTGGTAAAGTATTTGACAATCGGGAGATCTCCTTGCAGCTGTTGGAGCTTCCTTCGATGTGGTTGGCTAGCGCTCTTTTCTTGATGTCTCTTAGTTGCTGGTGGTAATACCTGGGTGCAGATTTGTAGGTGGTTCTGTCAGTGTGGCTGGCTCTCCACTTTCTCTCTAGCTGTTTATATGTTGTTTGGTGCTTCGAAGTTCCTTTGTGTGCAAGCTGGCTTGTTTTTTGGTCCTTGTTTGATTGTTGGGTTTGATATGTGTGAGGGAGTCAGCGCAGTTGCTAATCCAGTTGGTGAAGTTGGTGATGCCCTTGTTGAAGTTGTCTGTGGGGTTGGAATGATCCGTGCAGAGGGCGCTGCCCCAATCTGCTTCTGTGATTTTTCTCCAGCTGCTGATTGGTAGGCTTGGTAGGGCCGCTCGCTAAATGTGCTCTTGGGGCAGAATTTTCCACCAACTTACTACCAGCATTTTGCACTATTGCTTAAGTGCAAAATACACCTTCTAGTCGAAAGCAGACACAAAGGTGTATTGTGCACTAAGGAACAGAGCTAAATACAGCAGACCATGAATAGTTAGCAGGATTGACTGCTTACTAAATGCGCTCTCTTCATAGGATTGTTTTCCCCAAATTACTCTAAATTATGCAAGCAGGAGTAATTGTGTAATTATCAGTAATTCTGTATCAAAATAAGGCAGAATTACCAAAACTACTCAGATTACTCCAGCATAATTGAAATTCTGCTCAGGCCTAATATTTACAAGGCAGTGTGTGCCTTCTGTGTGTAATGCACCATAAATAAGACAAATGTATTTGCTTTGTCAATGCTTGTTTATTATCTCTGCTGACCTCTAATGTATGCTGTGAATAGAGGTCACCTCAATACAGCTAATGGAAAAAAAGGCCCAGTTTGACTTCTGTCAGTGCATTCTCCTGACCCTGTGTCCTTGGATGTTATTATATCTAACACATCTCAAGGCCCTTTGTTTTTGATGCAGAAAACATTGTTATGTTTTATCATTCTTTAGACCTGGAGAGAGAGATTTGATTTTAGTGCCCGGCGAGATACTGTAGTGTCAGCAAACATTTCTGCCTCTGGAGGCTGGTGAGCTGATATGTAAAAGCTACAGGGAGGATTAATCTGACAGTGAACTGAGGTGTGCTGGGCTGTAGGGCTCGCCACGCTAACATATCTAAAAGGCCGGTAGGGCAGGGGAAGTGTCAGTGGCATGTTGAGCTGAGACATATTGACAGGCCTTAATCTGTAAAAACGTAAGTGCCAGGCCCTTCTCAGGAGCCCACTGCAGCTGAATTACCCACTGCCACTGCCAGTCCCAACACAACTACTAACCATTGCGTTCCTACGAGCTAGACAATTTAGGCTATTCCAGGCCGCACAAAGTTTTAAGAATGGCCTAGATGGTGGGTGTTAGTAATTGTTTTATGTGTTTTGAATCAATAAACACACTATTAGCTCATGTCAAAAATATACAAACTGCTCCACCATGCAGTGGACTGTCATAACTAGGTGCTGGGGATGAGCACCAGCAAACACTGGCTCAAATTAAACACTGCATATAGGGGTGTTTTCAGAAAGGCATGGCTACCCATGAAGATACCCACAGGTGAAGAAGCACACTGTACAATTTAGTCTAGATTTACTACAATTTTGCCCACTTTTGACCACTGTTTTGCACTGCGTTGCTTTACACTGCATCGGGTTGGCGTTACATGAGTGAGCATGAGTGTTCCTTTGCATCCCCCCATGTATTTTGATGCAAGCCCAGATTTAGCAAAGGCAGTGTGAGAAAGTCATGCTTTTTGCCCTAAACACCCACATTTTTGACTGATTCTGGTGGTAACTGACTTGGAGTACGCCCTCGGCACTGCTAACCAGGCCCGGGGCCAGCGCTCTGTGTAGAAGGTATATGGTAATTAGGTGCAACTACAATTGGTATGACAACCTACCCGTAAGCCTCTAGTATATGGTAAGGCATGTCGGTTTAGGGCCCAGCAGATTTAATACGCTTAAGAGTGCACTGCTGTGTTGCCTGCTGTCATTTTAAAGTCAGCCCTGCTTTGCAGGCTGCTTTGAAAATTGAATTATATGCAAATTCAACTTTGAAATTGAAGGGACTTCCAAAGTCTTAAACTGCCTTATTTTTACATATCAATTACCCCTAGGGTCTTCCCCAGGTGTTCCAGGGCAGGGTGTTATGTAAAAATAAGCAGGGACATTTTAAAAGATGTGTTATATGCCCAGGTGAGGGAAAACCTGCCAATTTCGTTTTTTCCCCATTGTAGCATATTGGCTCCATAGGCTAACATAGGAATACATTAATAAAGTTTAACTATTGATAGGAGCGATCTAAAAATATAATTCAAATACTTAAAAGAATAGTTATGATAAATCCAACAACTTGCCAATGTTAGATTCAGTGGCATCCCTAGGCCTTATGCCGCCACTGGCGGCCGAATGTAAGAGCAGGGGGTGAGGGGGCTGGTGATTCCTGACCTGACTTTGCCGCCACACGATGGCCGCAGGTGTGGGGGAGGCCGCCGCCCCCAAAACTCATGCTGCCAGGGGCGGACCGCCCCCCCTTGCTACGCCACTGGTAGATTAATACAACTATTACAGAAAATAAGTTATAAAACTTTCTTTTCTGATGAGTCAAAATCCAGCCTTCCAGCAGCCTCTCCTGATTGGCCAGCCTCTGACAGGCTGAGCCTAACTGCTCTGATGAGGTATGTAGTGGCCTGCATGGAGACAAAGGACATCTGATTGATGGAGATCTGCAGCTGCAGAGCAAAAGGCAGGATGGGGGTGGAGTAGCCAAAGTGGTCTTCAAAGAGGGAATGACAGGACAGGACACAGGCTCACCCCCACATCCTTCACCCCCCAGCCAGACAGGAGCCTCAGTAATTGAATTAGCAGTGAGGCTAGAAGGGGACTGTTAGGGAAAGTTAGCCACGCCAGTGGGTTGGCCTAGCCAGATCCTAACCTCCAGGAAAGAGTTTCTCCATTTTGGATTTTAAATAGAGTGCCTTCTGGGACAAGAGTATGCCACACTTTGGAAAAAGATGTCATACTTCTGGGTGGCACCCTCTACCCCATTGGTCAGAAGTGCCCCCCCTGCTTGTCAGCTAAAGACACTGGATAAATATAGGAGAGCTGCCCAGCAACCCAGATCCCTGTCTGAAACTACAAGAAGAAGAAGGACTGTCCTCCTGAAATCCTGGCCGGCACCAAGAGGACTGCAATCTGAATTACTGTGCCTGCTGCACACTTTGGAACTACAGCCCTAAGGACTTTACCTTGCTTTAAAAAGTGAAGGAGTCGACTCCCTGAAAGCAACACGTTAAAAGAGCTTCATCTGCATCATCTCCAGCAAGGACAAACCAGCTAGCCACCTTCAGCTGGACTTTAACCCCTTCCATGCTCATGACGAGCTGGACTCGTCATGGCACACAGTGCTCGTGTGCTCATGACGAGTCCAGCTCGTCATGGAACCCAGCACAGGAAATCCCTCTGGTGCGGGCACCAGAGGGATTCCCTTTAATCCCCTAAAGCCTCGGGAGCTGGGGAAGAGCTTCCCCAGCTCCCGAGGCCCCCCTGGTTTCCCTGAAATGACGATTGGCGCGCAACGTCGCGCTGATGTCATTTCAGTGAAACTGAAACTGAAATGAGCCAAGAGGCTCATTTCAGTTTCAGTTTCTACGTGCTCAGGGGGCTATCTCAGCCCCCTGAGCACGTAGAAACTCAGGAGAGGTATCGTTGGAAAGTGGAGAATCTCCCTTTCCAATGGTACCCCTCCTAGTGGATCCCTGCTTGGGGATCGCCCCAGGAGGGCGATGCCCAAGCAGGGATCCACCCACTAGGCACCAGGGAGGGGGAGCGGCCCCTTGGGCAAGGGCCTTTGCTCCCCCATACAATTTTTGGCATGATTAGTCTTTCTGCCCCCTGGGGGTAGATGGGGGCAGTAGCCCCAATCTAGCCCCCGGGGGTAGAAAGCCCACTAGACACCAGGGATTTTTATGGCATGTTTATTAGGGGTGGGGGCTGCCCAAAACGGGCATGCCGATGCCCCCACCCCCCGGCCACAAAATTAGTCTTTCTGCCCCCCTGGGGGGCAGATGGGGCAGTAGCCCCCAATCTGCCCCCCGGGGGCAGAAAGCCCACTAGCTACCAGGGATTTAAAAAAAATTATAGTTAGGAGTGGGGGCTGCCCAATATGGGCATGCTAATGCCCCCAACCCCCCCGCTGCAAAGGTACAGTCTTTCTGCCCCTCCTGGGGGGCAGAAAGCCCACTAGATACCAGGGATTTTTTTAAATTATAATTTGGGGTAGGGGCTGCCCAATATGGGCATGCCAATGCCCCCACCACCCGACGCAAAGGTACAGTCTTTCTGCCCCTCCTGGGGGCAGATGGGGGCAGTAGCCCCCAATCTGCCCCCGGGGGCAGAAAGCCCACTAGACACCAGGATTTTTTCCCCTCGATACATTATGGGGTGGGGTTGCCCAAGATGGGCATGCCAATGCCCCCACCCCTCCCCCACGAAATTCCAGTCTTTCTGCCCCCGGGGGGCAGATCGTGGCAGTGGCCACCAATCTGCCCCCCGGGGGTTCAGAAACACCCTAGATGCCAGGGATTTTTTTATAGGCCCGGGGTGGGGGCTGCCCAGAATGGGCATGCAAATGCCCCCACCCTACCCCGCCAAAGAAAAAAAGACTTTCTGCCCCCCAGGAGGCAGATGGGGGCAATAGCCCCTGATCTTCCCTCCCCGGGAGGGGGCAGAAAGCCCACTAAGCGCCAGGGATTTTTTTTATATAGGTAGGGGTGGGGGCTGCCCAGAATGGGCATGTCAATGCCCCCACCCCAAAAAAAATGCTACAGTCTTTCTGCCCCCCTGGGAGGCAGATGGGGCAATAGCACCTTATCTGCCCCTCCCGGGGAGGGGGCAGAAAGCCCACTAGCCACCAGGGATTTTTTTTTACAAAGTTCGGGTTGGGGGCTGCCAAGAATGGACATGCCAATGCCCCCACCCACCCCAAAAAGATGTCACTGTCTTTCTGCCCCTCCCAGGAGGCAGATAGGGGCAGTAGCCCCTGATCTGCCCCCGGGGGGCAGAAAGCCCACTATGTGCCAGCGATTATGCTGGCTTTTTTATACGCAGGGGTGGGGGCTGACCAGAATAGGCATCCCAATGCCCCGACCCCCAAAAGAATAGCCACAGTCTTTCTGCCCCCTCGGGGGCATATCGGGGCAATAGCCCCTGATTTCCCCTCCCCAGGGCGGCAGAAAGCCCAGTAGGCACTGACTTTTTTCGGAATGTGCCTACCTGTTGAATTTGGTTCCTAGCTCTGCCGGCACCTAGGGAAACCTAGCAAACCTATACATTTTTGAAAACTAGACACCCAGGGGAATCCAGGATGGGCTGACTTGACTGGCTCTCACCAGGTTTTGTTACCCAGAATCCCTTGCAAACCTAAAAATTTGTCCAAAAAACACATTTTCCTCATATTTCTGTGGTGGAAAGTTCTGGAATCTGCGTGGATCCACAAAATTCCACCCACCCCGCGTTCCCCAAAGTCTTTCGAGAAAAATGGTACCTCACTTGTGTGGGTAGGACTAGTGGCCGCGACAGGAAACGGCCCAAAACGCAACATGGACACACCACATTTTCACAGTGAAAACGGACCCTTTTTTGCAAAGTGCCTAGCTGTAGATTTTGAACCCTAACTCTGCCGGCACCTAGGGAAACCTAGCAAACCTATACATTTTTGAAAACTAGATACCCAGGGGAATCCAGGATGGGGTGACTTGACTGGCTCTCACCAGGTTCTGTTACCCAGAATCCCTTGCAAACCGAAACATTTGTCAAAAAAACACATTTTCCTCACATTTCTGTGGTGGAAAGTTCTGGAATCTGCGTGGATCCACAAATTTCCACCCATCCCGCGTTCCCCAAAGTCTTCCGAGAAAAATGGCACCTCACATGTGTGGGTAGGCCTAGTGCCCGCGACAGGAAACGGCCCAAACGCAACATGGACACACCACATTTTCACAGTGAAAACGGACCCTTTTTTTGCAAAGTGCCTAGCTGTAGATTTTGAACCCTAACACTGCCAGCACCTAGGCAAACCTAGCAAACCTATACATTTTTGAAAACTAGACACCCAGGGGAATCCAGGATGGGGTGACTTGACTGGCTCTCACCAGGATCTGTTACCCAGAATCCCTTGCAAACCTAAAAATATGTCCAAAAAACACATTTTCCTCACATTTCTGTGGTGGAAAGTTCTGGAATCTGCGTGGATGTACAAAATTCCACCCACCCCGCGTCCCCCAAAGTCTTCCGTGAAAAATGGTACCTCACTTGTGTGGATGGGTCAAGTACCCGCGACAGGCAAGGGCCCAAAACGTATTGAGGAGACATCAAAATTACCTATCACAAAACAACCTGGTTTTGCAAGGGGGTCACCTGGGTTTTTGGCCCCGGGCTCAGCGGCCATCTTGGGAATCTACCAAACCCACACATTTCTGAAAACTAGACACCTGGGGAGTCCAGCGAGGTATGGCTTGCATGGGTCCCCAAACGTTTTCCTACCCAGAATGCCCTGCAAACCTCAAATTTAGCAGAAAAAATCACTTTTTACTCAAATTTCTGTGTGGGAAAGTTCTGGAATCTGCGTGGATCCACAAATTTCCTACCACCCTGCGTTCCCCCAGGGCTCCCGATAAAAATGGTACCTCACTTGTGTGGGTAGGCATAGTGGCTGAAACAGGAAATGGCCCAAATCATATTGTGGAGACTTCAAAACTACCTATAACAAAACTACCTGGTTTTGGGGGGGGGTGGAACCTGGTTTTTTGGCCCCGGGCTCGCCGCCATCTAGGGAAACCTACCAATCCCATACGTTTCTGAAAACTAGACACCCTGGGGAGTCCAATGAGGTATGGCTTGCGTGGATCCCCCAACGTTTCCCTACCCAGAATCCCCTGAAACCCTCAAATTTAGCTGAAAAAAACATATTTGCTACATATTTTTGCGTGGAATCACCGTGCTGGCACAAATGTCCTACCACCCAGCGTTGCCCTTGTTTCCCCGAGTAAAATGATACCTCACTTGTGTGGGTGTCCAAAGCAGAACTGGCTACAAACGTATTTTTAAAAAAATGTAGCTCTTAGAATTCTCGGTGCTATACCCTAAATCCCTATGTTTTGGGCTCTTCCCAGTCACAGGCCTTTGGCCCACCCACACAAGTGAGGTATCATTTTACTCGGGAGAACAAGGGGAACGCTGGGTGGTAGGACATTTGTGCCGGCATGGTGATCCCACGCAAAAATGTATGGAAAAAGTGATTTTTTCAGCTAAATTTGAGGTTTGCAGGGGATTCTGGGTAGGAAAACGTTGTGGGACCCACGCAAGCCATACCTCGCTGGACTCCCCGGGTGTCTAGCTTTCAGAAATGTTTGGGTTTGGTAGTTTCCCAAGATGGCCGCCGAGCCCAGGGCCAAAAACTCCTGGGACCCCCTTGCAAAACCAGGTTGTTTTGTGATAAGTAATTTTGATGTCGCCTCAATAGGTTTTGGGCCCTTTTCTGTCGCGGGTACTTGACCCACCCACGCAAGTGAGGTATCATTTTTATGAGGAGACCTGGGGGAACGCTGGGTGGGAGGAAATTTGTGGATCCACGTAGATTCCAGAACTTTCCCACATAGAAATTTGAGAAAAAAGTGATTTTTTCAGCTAAATTTGAGGTTTGCAGGGGATTCTGGGTAGGAAAAGTTGGGGGACCCACGCAAGCCATACCTTGCTGGACTCCCCAGGTGTCTAGTTTTCAGAAATGTGTGGGTTTGGTAGGTTTCCCTAGATGGCCACCGAGCCCAGGGCCAAAAACTCATGGGACCCCTCTTGCAAAACCAGGTTGTTTTGTGATAGGTAATTTTGATGTCGCCTCAATAGGTTTTGGGCCCTTTCCTGTCGTGGGTACTTGACCCACCCATGCGAGTGAGGTATCATTTTTATCGGGAGACATGGGGGAACACTGTGTGGTAGGAAATTTGTGGATCCACGTAGATTCCAGAACTTTCCCACACAGAAATTGGAGAAAAAAGTGATTTTTTTCAGCTAAATTTGAGGTTTGCAGGGCATTCTGGGTAGGAAACGTTGGGGGATCCACGCAAGCCATATCTCGCTGGACTCCCCGGGTGTCTAGTTTTCAGAAATGTGTGGGTTTGGTAGGTTTCCCAAGATGGCCGCCGAGCCCGGGGCCAAAAACCCAGGTGACTCCCTTGCAAAACCAGGTTGTTTTGTGATAGATCATTTTGATGTCTCCTCAATACGTTTTGGGCCCTTGCCTGTTGCGGGTACTTGAACCACCCACACCAGTGAGGTTTTGGCCCTGGGCTCGGCGGCCATCTTAGGAAACCTACCAAACCCACACATTTCTGAAAACTAGACACTCTGGGGAGTCCAGCGAGGTATGGCTTGCGTGGGTCCCCAATGTTTTCCTACCCAGAATCCCCTGCAAACCTGAAATTTTGCTGAAAAAATCACTTTTTCATACATTTTTGTGTGGGAAAGTTGTGGCATCACCGGGCTGACACAAATTTCCTACCACCCAGCTTTCCCCAGGTGTCCTGATAAAAATGGTGCATCACTCGGGTGGGAGGTCCAAGTCCGCGCGACAGGCAAGGGCCCAAAACGTATTGAGGCGACATCAAAATTGCCTATCACAAAACGACCTGGTTTTGCAAGAGGGGTCCCATGACGTTTTGGCCCGGGGCTCGGCGGCCACCTAGGGAAACCTACCAAACCTACACATTTCTGAAAAGTAGACACCCGGGGGATTCCAGGGAGGTATGACTTGCATGGATCCACCAACGTTTTCGTACCCAGAATCCCCTGCAAACCTGATATTTTGCTAAACAAATCACTTTTTTCGCACATTTTTGTGTGGTAAAGTTGTGGAATCATGGAGCTGACACAAATTTCCTACCACCCAGCGTTCCCCCAGGTCTCCCGATAAAAATGGTGCCTCACTCGGGTGGGAGGCCCAAGTACCCGCGACAGGCAAGGGCCCACAACGTATTGAGGCGACCTCAAAATGGCCTATCACAAAACTACCTGGTTTTGCAGGGGGTCCCATGAAGTTTTGGCCCAGGGCTCGGCGGCCACCTAGGGAAACCTACCAAACCTACACATTTCTGAAAAGTAGACACCCGGGGATTCCAGGGAGGTATGGCTTGCGTGGATCCACCAACGTTTTCTTACCCAGAATCCCCTGCAAACCTGATATTTTGCTCAAAAATCACTTTTTCAGCACATTTTTGTGTGGTAAAGTTGTGGAATCATGGGGCTGACACAAATTTCCTACCACCCAGCGTTCCCCCAGGTCTCCCGATAAAAATGGTGCCTCACTCGGGTGGGAGGCCCAAGTACCCGCGACAGGCAAGGGCCCACAACGTATTGAGGCGACCTCAAATGGCCCATCACAAACGACCTGGTTTTGCAAGGGGGTCCCATGACGTTTTGGCCCGGGGCTCAGCGGCCACCTAGGGAAACCTACCAAACCCACACATTTCTGAAAAGTAGACACCCGGGGATTCCAGGGAGGTATGGCTTGCGTGGATCCCCCAACGTTTTCTTACCCAGAATCCCCTGCAAACCTGAAATTTGGCTGAAAAAATCACTTTTTCACACATTTTTGTGTGGTAAAGTTGTGGCATCACGGGGCTGACACAAATTCCCTACCACCCAGCGTTCCCCCAGGTCTCCCGATAAAAATGGTGCCTCACTCGGGTGGGAGGCCCAAGTACCCGCGACAGGCAAGGGCCCAAAACATTTTGTGATAGGCAATTTTGATGTCGCCTCAATACGTTGTGGGCCCTTGCCTGTCGCGGGTACTTGGGCCTCCCACCCGAGTGAGGCACCATTTTTATCGGGAGACCTGGGGGAACGCTGGGTGGTAGGAAATTTGTGTCAGCCCCGTGATGCCACAACTTTACCACACAAAAATGTGTGAAAAAAGGGATTTTTTCAGCAAAATGTCAGGTTTGCAGGGGATTCTGGGTAAGAAAACATTGGGGGATCCACGCAAGCCATACCTCCCTGGAATCCCCGAGTGTCTACTTTTCAGAAACATGTGGGTTTGGTAGGTTTCCTATGTGGCCGCGAGCCCCGGGCCAAAACGTCATGGGACCCCTTGCAAAACCAGGTCGTTTTGTGATAGGCCATTTTGAGGTCACCTCAATACGTTGTGGGCCCTTGCCTGTCGCGGGTACTTGGGCCTCCCACCCGAGTGAGGCACCATTTTTATCGGGAGACCTGGGGAACGCTGGGTGGTAGAGAATTTGTGTCAGCCCCGTGATGCCACAACTTTACCACACAAAAATGTGTGAAAAAAGGGATTTTTTCAGCAAAATGTCAGGTTTGCAGGGGATTCTGGGTAAGAAAATGTTGGGGGATCCACGCAAGCCATACCTCCCTGGAGTCCCCCGAGTGTCTACTTTTCAGAAACGTGTGGGTTTGGTAGGTTTCCCTAGGTGGCCGCCGAGCCCCGGGCCAAAACGTCATGGGACCCCCCTTGCAAAACCAGGTCGATTCTGTGATAGGCCATTTTGAGGTCGCCTCAATACGTTGTGGGCCCTTGCCTGTCGCGGGTACTTGGGCCTCCCACCTGAGTGAGGCACCATTTTTATCGGGAGACCTGGGGAACGCTGGGTGGTAGGAAATTTGTGTCAGCCCGTGATGCCACAACTTTACCACACAAAATTGTGTGAAAAAGGGATTTTTTCAGCAAAATGTCAGGTTTGCAGGGATTCTGGGTAAGAAAACGTTGGGGGATCCATGCAAGCCATACCTCCCTGGAATCCCCCGGGTGTCTACTTTTCAGAAATGTGTGGGTTTGGTAGGTTTCCTACGTGGCCGCCGAGCCCCGGGCCAAAACGTCATGGGACCTCCTTGCAAAACCAGGTCGTTTTGTGATAGGCCATTTTGAGGTCGCCTCAATACGTTGTGGGCCCTTGCCTGTCGCGGGTACTTAGGCCTCCCACCCGAGTGAGGCACCATTTTTTTGGAAGACCTTGGGGAACGCGGGGTGGGTGGAATTTTGTGGATCCACGCAGATTCCAGAACTTTCCACCACAGAAAAGTGAGGAAAATGTGGTTTTTTTGCCAATTTTTTAGGTTTGCAAGGGATTCTGGGTAACAGAATCTGGTGAGAGCCAGTCAAGTCACCCCATCCTGGATTCCCTGGGTGTCTACTTTTCAAAAATGTATAGGTTTGCTAGGTTTCCCTAAGTGCCGGCAGAGCTAGGGTTCAAAAACTACAGCTAGGCACTTTGCAAAAAAAGGGTCATTTTTCACTGTGAAAATGTGGTGCGTCCACGTTGCGTTTAGTGCTGCTTCCTGTCGCGGGCACTAGGGCTACCCACACAAGTGAGGTACCATTTTTTTGGAAGACCTTGGGGAACGCGGGGTGGGTGGAATTTTGTGGATCCACGCAGATTCCAGAACTTTCCACCATAGAAAAGTGAGGAAAATGTGTTTTTTTTGCCAATTGTTTAGGTTTGCAAGGGATTCTGGGTAACAGAACCTGGTGAGAGCCAGTCAAGTCACCCCATCCTGGATTCCCCTGGGTGTCTACTTTTCAAAAATGTATAGGTTTGCTAGGTTTCCCTAAGTGCCGGCAGAGCTAGGGTTCAAAAACTACAGCTAGGCACTTTGCAAAAAAGGGTCATTTTTCACTGTGAAAATGTGGTGCGTCCACGTTGCGTTTAGTGCTGCTTCCTGTCGCGGGCACTAGGGCTACCCACACAAGTGGCGTACCATTTTTTTCAGAAGACCTTGGGGAACGCGGGGGGGGTGGAATTTTGTGGATCCACGCAGATTCCAGAACTTTCCACCACAGAAAAGTGAGGAAAATGTGTTTTTTTTGCCAATTTTTTAGGTTTGCAAGGGATTCTGGGTAACAGAACCTGGTGAAAGCCAGTCAAGTCACCCCATCCTGGATTCCCCTGGGTGTCTACTTTTCAAAAATGTATAGGTTTGCTAGGTTTCCCTAAGTGCCGGCAGAGCTAGGGTTAAAAAACTACAGCTAGGCACTTTGCAAAAAAAGGGTCATTTTTCACTGTGAAAATGTGGTGCGTCCACGTTGCGTTTTGAACTGCTTCCTGTCGCGGGCACTAGGTCTACACACACAAGTGAGGTACCATTTTTTTCGGAAGACCTTGGGGAACGCGGGGTGGGTGGAATTTTGTGGATCCACGCAGATTCCAGAACTTTCCACCACAGAAAAGTGAGGAAAATGTGTTTTTTTTGCCAATTTTTTAGGTTTGCAAGGGATTCTGGGTAACAGAACCTGGAGAGAGCCAGTCAAGTCACCCCATCCTGGATTCCCCTGGGTGTCTACGTTTCAAAAATGTATAGGTTTGCTAGGTTTCCCTCAGTGCCGGCAGAGCTAGGGTTCAAAAACTACAGCTAGGCCCGTTGCAAAAAAGGGTCATTTTTCACTGTGAAAATGTGGTGCGTCCACGTTGCGCTTTGCGCTGCTTCCTGTCGCGGGCACTAGGCCGACCCACACAAGTGAGGTACCATTTTTTTCGGAAGACGTTGGGGAACGTGGGGTGGGTGGAATTTTGTGGATCCACGCAGATTCCAGAACTTTCCACCACAGAAAAGTGAGGAAAATGTGTTTTTTTGCCAATTTTTTAGGTTTGCAAGGGATTCTGGGTAACAGAACCTGGTGAGAGCCAGTCAAGTCACGCCATCCTGGATTCCCCTGGGTGTCTACTTTTCAAAAATGTATAGGTTTGCTAGGTTTCCCTAAGTGCCGGCAGAGCTAGGGTTCAAAAACTACAGCTAGGCACTTTGCAAAAAAAGGTCATTTTTCATTGTGAAAATGTGGTGCGTCCACATTGCGTTTTGCGCTGCTTCCTGTCGCGGGCACTAGGCCGACCCACACAAGTGAGGTACCATTTTTTTCGGAAGACGTTGGGGAACGTGGGGTGGGTGGAATTTTGTGGATCCACGCAGATTCCAGAACTTTCCACCACAGAAAAGTGAGGAAAATGTGTTTTTTTGCCAATTTTTTAGGTTTGCAAGGGATTCTGGGTAACAGAACCTGGTGAGAGCCAGTCAAGTCACGCCATCCTGGATTCCCCTGGGTGTCTACTTTTCAAAAATGTATAGGTTTGCTAGGTTTCCCTAAGTGCCGGCAGAGCTAGGGTTCAAAAACTACAGCTAGGCACTTTGCAAAAAAAGGGTCATTTTTCACTGTGAAAATGTGGTGCGTCCACATTGCGTTTTGCGCTGCTTCCTGTCGCGGGCACTAGGCCTACCCAAACAAGTGAGGTACCATTTTTTTCGGAAGACCTTGGGGAACGTGGGGTGGGTGGAATTTTGTGGATCCACACAGATTCCAGAACTTTCCACCACAGAAAAGTGAGGAAAATGTGTTTTTTTTGCCAATTTTTTAAGTTTGCAAGGGATTCTGGGTAACAGAACCTGGTGAAAGCCAGTCAAGTCACCCCATCCTGGATTCCCCTGGGTGTCTACTTTTCAAAAATGTATAGGTTTGCTAGGTTTCCCTAAGTGCCGGCAGAGCTAGGGTTAAAAAACTACAGCTAGGCACTTTGCAAAAAAGGGTCATTTTTCACTGTGAAAATGTGGTGCGTCCACGTTGCGTTTTGAACTGCTTCCTGTCGCGGGCACTAGGTCTACACACACAAGTGAGGTACCATTTTTTCGGAAGACCTTGGGGAACGCGGGGTGGGTGGAATTTTGTGGATCCACGCAGATTCCAGAACTTTCCACCACAGAAAAGTGAGGAAAATGTGTTTTTTTGCCAATTTTTTAGGTTTGCAAGGGATTCTGGGTAACAGAACCTGGTGAGAGCCAGTCAAGTCACCCCATCCTGGATTCCCCTGGGTGTCTACTTTTCAAAAATGTATAGGTTTGCTAGGTTTCCCTAAGTGCCGGCAGAGCTAGGGTTCAAAAACTACAGCTAGGCACTTTGCAAAAAAGGGTCATTTTTCACAGTGAAAATGTGGTGCGTCCTCGTTGCGTTTTGCGCTGCTTCCTGTCGCGGGCACTAGGCCTACCCACACAAGTGAGGTACCATTTTTTTCGGAAGACCTTGGGGAACGCGGGGTGGGTGGAATTTTGTGGATCCACGCAGATTCCAGAACTTTCCACCACAGAAAAGTGAGGAAAATGTGTTTTTTTTGCCAATTTTTTAGGTTTGCAAGGGATTCTGGGTAACAGAACCTGGTGAGAGCCAGTCAAGTCACCCCATCCTGGATTCCCCTGGGTGTCTACGTTTCAAAAATGTATAGGTTTGCTAGGTTTCCCTCAGTGCCGGCAGAGCTAGGGTTCAAAAACTACAGCTAGGCCCGTTGCAAAAAAAGGGTCATTTTTCACTGTGAAAATGTGGTGCGTCCACGTTGCGCTTTGCGCTGCTTCCTGTCGCGGGCACTAGGCCGACCCACACAAGTGAGGTACCATTTTTTTCGGAAGACGTTGGGGAACGTGGGGTGGGTGGAATTTTGTGGATCCACGCAGATTCCAGAACTTTCCACCACAGAAAAGTGAGGAAAATGTGTTTTTTTTGCCAATTTTTTAGGTTTGCAAGGGATTCTGGGTAACAGAACCTGGTGAGAGCCAGTCAAGTCACACCATCCTGGATTCCCCTGGGTGTCTACTTTTCAAAAATGTATAGGTTTGCTAGGTTTCCTTAAGTGCCGGCAGAGCTAGGGTTCAAAAACTACAGCTAGGCACTTTGCAAAAATAGGGTCATTTTTCACTGTGAAAATGTGGTGCGTCCACATTGCGTTTTGCGCTGCTTCCTGTCGCGGGCACTAGGCCTACCCAAACAAGTGAGGTACCATTTTTTTCGGAAGACCTTGGGGAACGTGGGGTGGGTGGAATTTTGTGGATCCACACAGATTCTAGAACTTTCCACCACAGAAAAGTGAGGAAAATGTGTTTTTTTTGCCAATTTTTTAAGTTTGCAAGGGATTCTGGGTAACAAAACCTAGTGGGAGCCAGTCAAGTCACCCCATCCTGAATTCCCCTGGGTGTCTACTTTTCAAAAATGTATAGGTTTGCTAGGTTTCCCTAAGTGCCCGCAGAGCTAGGGTTCAAAAACTACAGTTAGGCACTTTGCAAAAAAAGGGTAATTTTTCATTGTGAAAATGTGGTACGTCCACGTTGCATTTTGAGCCATTTCCTGTTGTGGGCACAAGGCCTACCCACACAATCGGGAGACTTAGGGTAACACAGAATTGTAGAGCAACTGTTATTACCTATTGACTTTCGATGCATTTCTGCCTTCCAAATGAAAGACAATGTGTAAAAAATAAGTCATTTTGATAAATGACCTATAATTCTCATGCTAGTATGGGTACTCCCAATTTCGGAAATGTCCAAATATCTATTGTTTCTAAAATCTACATTTTGTTCCCATTTCAGAAATACATAGGTGTCTTTCATAACAATTTTTCCATGTATACATTTTCCCAAAATAATTGCTATATACCCGGTACATAATAAAAAACCATTGCAAGATGCTGCTTAGTTATTGGCTCTGGGTTCGTCGGGTTCTTGGTGAACCTAAAAGTCCTATATATCCCCACAACCAGAAAGGTCCAGCGGATATAACGGTATATTGCTTTCAAATAGCTGTCATAATTAGAAGAAGTTACAGGTGAAAACGTGGACACAAATTGCTGTTTTTTTCAACTAATTTTCAATTTTTCCTTTATTTAACTGTTAGTTTCTATAAGGAAAACTTTAAGGATCTACACAAATGACCCCTTGCTGAATTCAGAATTTTGTCTACTTTTCAGAAATGTATGGCTTTCCAGGATCCATTATTGGTTTCATACCCATTTCTACCATTAACTGGAAGGAGGTTGAAAGCACAAAAAATAGCAAAAATAGGCTATGTCCCAGAAAAATGCCAAAACTGTGTAAAAAAGTTGGTTTTCTGACAAAAGTCTGCTTGTCCCTGAAAGCTGGGAAGATGGTGATTTCAGCACCACAACCCCTTTTTGATGCCATTTGCAGGGAAAAAACAAGACGCTTTCATCTGCAGCCTTTTTTTCGCATTTTTCCTAAGAAAAACATAATTTAGCTGTATTTTGGCTAATTTCTGGGTCCCCTCCAGGGGAATCCACAAACCCTGGGTACCTTTACACTCCCCATCATGTTAGAAAAAAGGACGCAAATTTGGCGTGGATACCTTATGTGGTCAAAAGTTACAGGGGCCTAAGCGCGCACTACCCCAAATAGCCAAAAAAGGCTTAGCACAGGGGGAAAAGGCCTAGCAGCGAAGGGGTTAAAGGATTTGGCAAGGTACATAGTGGAAAACTTAGTCCCAACATCCCAAGGAGCAACTCAGAGCTTCTGGAACCTTGGATTTGTGTTGTGGACTCTTTGAAACCCAAAAAGGACCTTCTCGAACTATCTCCAAAAGTCTGGAGAAGTTTGGAGAATTTATAGTAAAAAGCTCCATAAGTGGGCCGACCTGTCATCGAGAGTCAAACCGCCGACATCGAATCGTGACCCAACCTAGATTGCAGATTTGTCCCGCTGAAAGCTCTGGAGCTCAAGGATTTCACCGAGGCCTTGTGCTGAACGAAGTCACCATCGTCGACTCCAAACCCAGCCTGACGAGGTGCCTCGCTTGATGACGAGAGAAAAAGTTCCAGATAAACGACTAAGTCCAAAGGCAAAAACCTGACCGGGGCCTGCCGCTCATTGTACCCGACCCTTGCTCCATCGCGGCTGGCCTCAAACTTTGACTTTGTCTGGGTCAAGCGCTACCAGATTTCCCAAGTAGCTGCTTTTCGTTTTCAGGCACTATAAAGTATTTCATTTTCATTTATTCATATCTCCGGTTCCCTACATTGGATTTTTGTCATTTTGGTGTCATTTAGATAATAAACAATTTTCCTATTTTTTTATAAATGAGTGATGGATTTTTATTGTGTGTTGTGTCCTATTTATTTAATGTATTGGTGTTTTTAAATGCTTTACACACCTGTCTCCCAAGTTAAGCCTGCCTACTCGCAGCCAGCTACCAAAGGTTGTGCACGGGAATGATTGATTGAGACACTGACTGGACCATATATTGTGATTGTGGCCTTATTACTAGTGGTAGCTACCTATCTACACCTACTAATAAAACACATTCCAACATTTGGTTAGCAGTGGTGGGATACAGTACTTGTGCTTGATTCACACCATTCAGTAAATAAAAAAATAGAGTAAATTGACTTAGAACAAAAATTGATTTTTGAAATAATTTAAATTTGGACTAAACTGTTTTTAAATAAATTTTGATTTTTCTAAATTATTCATAACTGTTTGCAAAGTTTTTTCAGTGTCCCAAAACTAGGGATACCATGGAGCTTGATCTGGCTAACCTGTCTAACCTCACAGTGGCTGAGCTTAGGGTACTATGTAGGGCCAATGGGAAACCTGCTGCTAATAGAATTAGGAAAGCAGAAATGATTAGGCCCCTTAAGGCCTGGGCAGAGTCAGCTCCAGCGAATGAAGGGGAGTGAGAGGGTGACCCCTTCAACAACCTTCCGGCGGAGGATGACAGCATGTTCTTGCTTCTAGTACTAAGTCCAGATCAGTCCAGATCAGTCCAGGACAGGAGGCTCCCCCACAGAGGACCCAGAGAGGGCACTCAGATAGCAAGAGCTTGAGGCTCAGCTGGCATACATAACTGTAGAGAAGGAAAGGTGGACCTAGCTAAGAAGTGGGCACGGAAGGAAGAGAGAAGAAATGGTGGCAGTGCAGAAGAGGAAGAAGATGAGATATCAATGAGGGCAGGTTTGATGCCAGGATTCCCAAGGGGATAGTTCCCAAGTATGTAAAGGGGGACGACATTGACAAATGGCTGACTGCTTTTGAAAGGATCCTTAAGATGAGAAGGGTTCACTCCTAATACCCGGATCCACTCCTATGGGAGTTGACCCCAGTATCTGGGAGAGATAGGTTCCTGACCATAGAGGGGGATGAGGCAGAATCCGACTCCCACATGAGAGAAATGTCTAGTCAGGAAATTTAGGTCTCACCCCAAATCAGTAAATGGTAAAGTTCAGGGACACCCAGAAAGTAAACATACAGTCCTGGGTGGACTTTGTAGACATCTCAATGAATGCACTAGAGGGTGGGATCCAAGGTAACCAGGTGAGTACTTATGAAGGGCAGTACAATTTATTTCTTAAAGAGCACACCCTAACTTATTGTGTATAAGAGACGTTATGCTAGTATCTAGTGGACTCTAAGCTGTTTGGTCCCAGGGAAATAGAGGAGGCAGCTGATGAGTAGATAAGAACTGGGGTTTCCAATCAACACTAGGGGGGTGATCAGAAGAAAGGAGGACAGGTCCCCCCTCAGGGGAAAGCCCAGGAGAAAGATTATAAAAAATCAAAAAATTCCTCACAAGACCCAAAAAAAACCTGCACAAGGAGGAGGGCCCAAGCCACTCCAGCTTCAAGGGAAGGGGTATCAGGGGAAGTCTTTTGACCCTGCAAAGGCAGGAAAGTTCTTTGACCCTTCAAAGGTGGGGAGGTGTTATGACTGTAATCAGTCAGGACACAAAAGAGGAGATGCTATCTGCACAAGAAGCCCTAACTTGTGAGAAGTCCCAGGGAATTGTCAGTGTAGGTGTGGAAGCAGTCGCGGCCCATGCAGGTAAGCGCAGTAGGGCGGTAGCTGGGTGGGGGTAGGGGGGGTGAAAGTTGACATACGAAGGGATAGTGAACATAAAATAAATAAATAAATAAAACCACTTACCTTGCGCTCACTACATCGTCGACAGGAGCTGGCGGACCCCCCAGAGAAGAGTTGTGTCAGGGACAGAAATAGTGTCCCACTCACGAGAGCCTGAGGCAGACCTCCTCCAGGCAAGAGGAGGGTGACATCAGTAGATTCCACAAAGTCTACTGGAATGAGTAAGTCCTATATACTGATGCCAGAGACCTCAAGGAAAGAGCCACTAGGAGGTTTGTGGTCCCCCAAAAGTATAGAGAATTTCTCTTCACATTAAGCCATGACATCCCCTTGGTAGTTCATTTGGGTCAGAGTAAGACATAAAGTAGGTTGGTTAACCACTTCTATTGGGCCTAGATGTCTGCCTAAGTAAAGGAGTTTTGCAGCTCTTGTGCAACCTGCCAGGCCAGTGGTAAGACAGAGGGGAAGCCAAAGGCTCTCTTGATACCACTGTCAATGGTTGGGACTCCCTTTGAGAGAGTGGGTGGTGGCCGTTGTTGGTCCTCTAGACCCAGCTTTGCATCAGGGAACAGATATATCTTGGTGGTAGTGGACCATGCCACAAGAAATCCTGAAGCAATACCCCTCAAGACAGTCACTGCTCCTTCAGTAGCTAGGGTCCTAATTGGTGTGTTCACCAGAGTGTTTTTCCCAAAGGAGGTGGTTTCAGATAGAGGTGCAAATTTCATGTCTGGTTATTTGAAGGCGATGTGGGAAGAATGTGGTGTTACCTACAAGTTCACGAACCCATATCATCCCCAGACTAATGGTCTGGTGGAAAGGTTCAATAAGACTTTGAAAGGCATGATCATGGGTTTGCCTAACAAACTCAGAAGGAGATGGGACATTCTCCTCCCATGCTTACTGTTTGCATATAGGGAAGTCCCACAAAGGGGAGTTGGCTTCCACCCCTTTGAATTGTTGTTTGGGCACCCTGTATGAGGGCCATTGTGTCTGGTGAGAGAGTCTTGGTAAAAACCACTCAAGGAAGACAAGGTCAGTGTGCTAGACTATGTACTAGGCCTGAGATCTCACATGGCAGAGTACATGTACAAAGCAGGCAGAAAACTGGAGACCAGCCAAGAGGTCCTGAAGCTCTGGCATGACTAAAAGGCTAATATGCCTGAGTGCGCTCCAGGACAATTGGTGTGGGTGTTGGAGCCTGTAGCTCCCAGGGCCCTTCAGCACAAATGGACTGGGTCCTATACAATCTTAGAAAAGAAGGGTGAGGTTACCTACCTGGTAGACCGTAGCACCCCGAGGAATCCCCATAGGGTCCTGCACGTCAACAATTTGAGACCCCACCAAGACAGGGCAGACATGACCATGTTGATGGTCACAGATGAAGGATGAGAGGAGGAGACTGAGCTATTGCCAGACCTCCTCTCCAACAATGTGCAAGATGGGTCAGTGGTGGGAGTTGTACTCTCTCCCAAATTGACAGACCAGTAGCAAAGCAACTGCAAGCAGGAGCTGGAGTAATTTGCTGGTCTGTTCTCTTTGACCCCAGGTATCAACGATTGGTACATACATGATGTTGATACCTGTCAAAAATAATTTGCACAGGTTGTCTGACCATGCCAGAGCCAGCACCAAGGCTGAAGTAGCTACGATGCTGGAATTGGGGGTAATTGAGGCCTCTGATAATCCATGGTCCAACCCGATGGTGCTGGTACCCAAACCTGATGCCCAAGGGGGACAGAAGGAGGTAAGGTTCTGTGTGGAGTATAGAGGATTGAATGCAGTCACTAAGACTGATGCTTACCCTATATCTAGAGCTGATGAGCTCATTGATAGTGTAGGGGCTACAAAGTACCTGAGTACATTTGATTTGACCTCAGGCTACTGTCAGATTGTCCTCAGTCAAGGAGCAAAGAAGAGGTCTGCATTCTCCACACCAGAGGGACACTGCCAATTCAAAGTAATGCCCTTTGGCTTAAAAAATGCACCAGACACCTTCCAAAGGCTGGTGAACAGGGTCCTGTCTGGGTTGGAGCAGTTCAGTGCACCGCATCTGGATGATATAGCTGTATACAGTCCCACCTGGCAGGATCACCTGGACCACCTGAAGGGAGTGATTCAGGCCCTGCTACAGGCAGACCTGACTGTCAAGGCCAGTAAGTGCCAGATAGGGCAGAGTTCAGTAGTGTACCTGGGCCACCTTGTAGGTGTGGGCCATGTACAACCTCTCCAGCCCAAAATTCAATCCATTTTGGATTGGGTAGCTCCTACGACCCAGACACAAGTCGGGGCATTCATTGGTCTGACTGGGTAATATAGAAGATTTGTTCAGAAGTACAGGACCATTGTGACTCCCCTGACAGAAATCACTTCTAAAAACAGCCCCAAAAAGTCATTTGGACCCCAGAGTGTCAGAAGGCCTTTGACACTCTGAAAGGTGCTACGTGTTGAGCACCAGTGTTACTGGCCCCTGACCTCACAAAGGAATTTGTGGATCAGACAGATGCTTCAGAAGAAGGGATTGGGGCAGTGTTGGCACAAGTAAATGAGGAGGGCCTAGATCAGCCAGTTGGCTTCATTAGCAGGCGACTACTCCCCAGAGAACAAGCATGGAGTGCCATTGAGAGGGAGGCCTTTGCTGTGGTCTGGTCCCTGAAGAAGTTGAAGCCATACCTGTTTGGCACTTAATTCCATGTTCAAACTGGCCACAGACCTCTCAGATGTCTCATGCAGATGAGGGGAGAATCTTGAACTGTTGAGGTGGTTCATTTCCCTACAGGGGATGGACTTCACAGTGGAACACAGACCTGGGACTGCCTATGCCATTGCTGATGGACTTTCCAGGTTTTTCCACTTAGCTGATGAGGACTACTAGGGTGTAGGTTAGTTACCCATCACCTATTGTCTGGGAGGGGCTATCTGAGAAAGTCATACTTTTTACCCTGATCACCCCCATTTTTTGACTGATACTGGTGGTAACTGACTCTGATTGAGCCCTGGGCTCTGCTAACGAGGCCCATGGCCAGTGTTCTGTATAAAAGATATATGGTAATTAGGTGCACCTACCTGTAAGTCCCTAGTATATGGTAGGGCATGTAGGTTTGGAGGCCTAGCATATTTAATGCACTTAAGTGAGCACTTCCATGTTGCCTGCTGTTTTTTAGAAATAAAAGCTTGTCCTGAAGAAGGTGGTGCAGAATAAGACAAGTCCACCGAAACGCCGCGTCAACACTTTGCTTTTATTATATTTGTATGAACATTGGTTTGATTTACTGTTTTTTTTTTTTTTTAAATGCTTGTATGGGATTTTGATAATATGTGAAATGTTTATTAAGAGTTATTCATGTGCAGAGATTCACAGATAAGAATCAGTGTATGAATATTGTTATTTTTAAATAACAAGTGTAAATAGGAGGAATGGCAAAGTAGGCCTTCTGTTTTTGTTTTACATCTTAGTACAAGATTGATCGATGAAAAAGTTTTATGAAATATTTATTTGGAATATTGACATTGAATCTGTGGTTCTGTATATAAATATCAATTATTGTGATTCAGCGTTACATGAATATAAAAGGAACATTTTTTAATAAAGGAGGAGACATCTTTTGCAAAAACAGGTTTTATTATTTTGAGTATGTATGCACGAATGTGATAATCAAAGAACAATAGGGGCGTTCCACAAGATTGATTGAATCAGCACAAGGGGGGCAATAGTTTTTCTTCGGTTATTTGAACCCAGTTCCCTTTGTTAGTTTGAAGCGTTACTCTCTATTCGTTTTAAACTTTTAAAGTCAGGCCTGCTTTGCAGGCTGCTTTACAATTAATTTATATGCAGTATTTTTTGTTTCCATATCCATATTTAGTTTTTTAATTTTTTTGTAGTTATATATATTAATGTTTAGGTTGGTACAAAATTAAAATAATATACTTCCACGTGAATTTAAGTGATACATGTTTATGCACTCCTGTAGCATTTGTGTGCTCTGCTTAGTCAAACACAATAAAAACATACACTCACCTGAAAATATTAATACTTTATTAATCGGGTATCTGCACATCTGCCCATCTTGAGCTATTTCAGCTCCATCAGAAAATCATATTTTTAAAAATCCTCTGTGCTTGTAAAGGACACAGCTCCTGACCTGATGCCGTGACTGACCTGATGAATAGAGAATCAAAAGAAACTAATAATAAAGGAAAACTGGCAGCCTAAAGCCACCCGGATCGTATCATAACATGATGTAATTCAAAGTAACATAATGTTATACAGCACTGAAACATACGATCATGTAACATAACATAGCGTAGCATAAGATAACATTACATAACATAACATACCATACCATAACATAGCATAGCATAACATAACATTACATAACATAACATAACATACCATAACATAGCATAGCATAACATAACATTACATAACATAACATACCATACCATAACATAGCATAGCATAACATAACATAGCATAGCATAAGATAACATTACATAACATAACATACCATACCATAACATAGCATAGCATAACATACCATACCATAACATAGCATAGCATAACATAACATTACATAACATAACATAACATACCATACCATAACATAGCATAGCATAACATAACATTACATAACATAACATAACATACCATACCATAACATAGCATAGCATAACATAACATAGCATAGCATAGCATAACATAACATAACATAGCATAACATAACATAGCATAACACAACATAATATTACATAACAGAACATAGCATAGCATAGCATAGCATAACATAACACAACACAACATAACATAACACAACACCCGCCTGCCTTCCTTAGCCACGAGCCCCCTCTGACAAGCCCCCATTGCCCCAATGGGTCACTGCGCCCTGAGCACAGAGTACCAGGCACCTCAAACAATAAATGGACATACATACAATATAATTATTGGGACTGAAACGTGTACGTGAGGAAGCCCCCCTACAAACATCAAGGCAACGAGTCATCGCCTCTGGTGGGCAAGGGAAGGCCAAGTTCCAAATATGTTTGGCTACTAAAGTTATTTATCTACAACATTAGCCACAAATGCTCAATTATGTATTAATGCCATGCATTTAAAGCAATGTTTTGGCTTCGTAACTCGCCCATCTTCTCCTATTTGTTTTCCTCTTAAGTGATGACTGTTCCTTTCTTCGCGGTGCTGTAGTCCAGCTGCAAAAACATATGAATTATTAAGGGGCCTGCGGGTTTCAGAAGGCTCTGGGGTGTGATTGGAGGACCATGTGCCATGGTTTGGTGACACATGGATGCTATTTGAAGGAGCGGGGCATTCATGCATCTTCGCGTCCGCCATGTTTCGCTGACTGTGCTCTTTAGCAGGGCTCTGTGACCATCATCCAAGCACTGCAGTAACTTTTAAATCACAGAGTGGAGGATCTTTGGGGTCACAAAGCGGATCACTGTAAGATCCCTTGACTGCCTCTATTCCACTAAAGAATATTTGAACAAGGCAGGAGATGTGGAATTAGGCAAAACTCTGTACTTCTCAAAGGTTACAAACTTTAGCTAACTTCAAAAAACTTTGCCTGCAGCCAAAAAAAGTTTTCAGAAATACATATTGTAAAAGAGTTTGCAAAACATCTTCATGAAGTGTGCAGAAAGAAAATTCTGCAACTTGGCACACCTCTCCAAGGTCTAAGTTTGGTTTCACAAACCTCAACACAGTTGCAAAACTTGAAAGAAACATGTATGAAGAAAACCCAAGCAACAGCAGTCTTTGCGGAAAAGAATCACAGCAAAACGTCACTTTTAGTGGGAAAGTAGTCCCATGAGAAACTCTTTTAACAGGAAAACTCTTCCTCTAAAACCTTGTTCTCTCCATATAGGGCAACTTGGACCTTCCACCAGACCCATCACCCTCACAACTCAACTTCCCATCATGGATGAATAAACCCTGACCTAGTGGCTCTCTGTCACCGCTGAAGAAACCGCAGTTACCATGAAGCCCAACCATTTGGGGGCCCCATCTCACCCCACAACACCTTCACAAAAGGACTCTTTCCGATCAGCAAAGCCCTAACATCAATCCTCAATGCCTCCATTGACTCAGGCACATTCCCGGACACCTGGAAACATGCCACTGTCACTCCCCTGCTCAAGAACCCATCCGCTGACCCAGCCACACTCGTCAACTACAAATCAATCTCTCTCCTTCTATGCCCATCCAAGGTACTAGAGAAGCTCCTCAACCGACGCCTCACTGACCACCTCAATAACCACCAGCTGCTTGACGCCATGCAGTCCAGATTCAGGCCCAATTACAGTATAATTTTTTTTTGTTTATTTGCATAAGTTAATTGCATAACAGATAAAATAGTTAAAAAAACCATGATACTAAACCACAAGAATCAGTACGTTAGCTCAAAAACTCCAATTGCTTCCATGTCTGGTTGAAAAGGTTTTTACATAGAACGTTGTGGCAGGCCCTTGCTTTAAAGTTCAAGAAAGGTAAGGTGACTTCAGGTAATGTACAAGAAGGCATGTGCTTCTCGGGGGCCGACCCATGCAGACAATATCCCCAGACTTCTATCACATTAGTTCTCTTGTCATGTTCTTTAGGATAGTCCCATCATGTACATACTGATTACATACATTGTGCCCCATCCAAACGACATAACGGTCCTAAACACATGTGACCTTTTACCTAGTAGCTTACTTCTGTCTCTTCGACATCCAGGCTCTCGGTACATATCTTAATCCCTGTACCTGACGTACATAAACATGCCCCCAGGCACGGTAGATTTATTCTGTATAAGACTAAGAGTCACCACTTTTTTTCATCCATGGCCAACAGCCAGCAGTGCATGAGTGTTATTGTTTAGAAAAGGATTAGCAAAGGATTAGTGAATGTTTTAAAAACATATCGATTCTGGAAAAACCATGGAGTGACCACTTTAGTATAAAAGACCCTCACTCCCCCTTACAGACACAGAAGAGAATTCCTTCCAGGCTGGACCGAGACTCTGCAGGCTGATCCTTCGAGAGGCAGAGACCTGACATCCCTTGCGGGGTTCCATCCTCAACGCAGAGACAATCTGCTGCCTTTTCTTACAGGGAATTGTATGAGGATACAACTGACTACGATACCATGTTTTGTTACCAGCATTATGGTCATTTTTTGCATAGAGCAAGTGTACCACGCACTGCCAATGTGTACCATCAATGGGAACATTGCCCAACAACACTAAAAGGTAGTTCTGCCACATTCGCACAGAAGTTTGCATACTTTTCGGGGTTCAATACATCCGACCCAGAATCGTTTTACTATAAACTTGCACAGACTAATGCAACTGCGAAGAAGATTATGCTAACAAACACAAAGCTGATATATTCAGCACCTTTTATCTCCCAACTGTCTCTACAGGGTTTTGACTACTGGAGAGACACCATAGACACAAAATCTATCTGGGGGACAAGAGAGTGTCAGGTTCAGGGAACAGAGGCTTCATTCAGAGCTTGCCTCATACCATTACAGATGATTTTCCTGAACAGAACAGTACAGCACTGAAATAGCCATCTGGAGGGAGAGTCAGAATCTCCTTTGTTACCTAGCAGAGGCACTCCCACCCTGACTCTCAAGGGACCAAACTACTGAACACTGCTCTGTCACTAGCTCTCTAGATCTATGACCCGAACCACATGGCCGATTACCTACATTGTGTCCCATCCACACGACATAACGGTCTTAAACACAGGTGACCTTTTACCTAGTAGCATACTTCTGTCTCTTCGACAACCAGGCTCTCGGTATCCTATCTTAATCCCTCTACTTGACGTACATAAACATGCCCCCCAGGCATGGTACATTTATTCAGTATAAGGGTCACCACTTTTTTTCATCCATGGCCAACAGCCAGCTGTGCATGAGTGTTTTTTTTTTAAAAGGATTAGCAAAGGATTAGTGAAAGTTTTAAAAACATATCGATTCTGGAAAAACCCTGGAGTGACCACTTTAGTATAAAAAACCCTCACTCCCCCTTACAGACACAGAGGAGAATTCCTTCCAGGCTGGACCGATACTCTGCAGGCTGATCCTTCGACAGGCAGAGACCTGACATCCCCTGCGGGGTGCCGTCCTCGACGCAGTGACGGGGTCCTTCATTCAGAACCAAGCACTATGGTAGAAATGTATCTACTTTTTACGATATTGGTACTAGCGATAACATTTGTCTGCTCCTGTCTTTTGATTGTTGCAGCTAACATGTTTCATACTAGACTGACGCTTGACCAATAAATAATCATTGAAACCGTTCCAATCGTCATTCTATATGTATTCTGAGAAAAGTAAGTACGATTGACTGAGCGAAAGATACCGTATTGTTTCCACAATACCTGAGGAATCAGGGTTGTCATGTTCAGTGGTTGCCAGAAACTACATACACCACTGTAAGAATACAGGGGGGTGGTAGTGGCACCGTAGAGCTAGCTGGTCTAAAGGCTGACTCATCCTGTGGGGGTGTCCAGAGTCTGTCTGCACACCAAGCCCTCAGTTTAGGTCATCCAAAACGTGCAGGTCCTGGGGGGTCCTAGGAACTACACGACACTCTGACTCTGTGGCCCTCGCCCTTTAGAAGCACGTGTTTAGCCCAAGGGCCAGTTTTCTAATAAAGTGCATGCGCTCTGTGCAATTAAGTAGCCTAAAGCTTAAAACTCATGTTATTAGCATCCCTTTACTCAGTAAGTCAGACCCCAAAGACAGTCCACCTTCCGGTTCTTCTTCTGTTTCCCTTTGGCGGTACCTATTTTTGCCCTTGATCCGTGTTCTTAATTGAAAGTGCTTGTGCTTTGTCCCGCCATTGGACCTGAAGCTGGCTTTTGTAGAGTTTGGTCCTTAGTGATCCCCAATCACTGATGTTCCCAATCCGAAGATAAATTGATCTTGTCGGAGTGCTGTGGGCTTTGCTGATGTAAGGACGTGACCTCGTGATTTCATTTTAGTTTGGCAAAAGGACCAACCCCAGATTTCCATTTGAAGTAGTCCAGTATCAGTTTTGCAGTTTGTGGGCATTGAAGAGTACCAAGACGGGGCTGGAGAGTGTCTCTGAGGGTTTGTATGAATCTCGCGCAGCGAGCCAAGGTGGAGGGGTCCTTTTGTGTAAAGCATATGGCCGAGGCCTCTAGGCAGTTACTTGCTCCTCCCCTTAGATATAGTTCCCTAAGAAGGATTCTCCTTGCGTGGGCTATGGCGGGGCAACAACATAAGAGATGTAGCCATGATTAGTCGCATATACACTATCCCTCTTCTGACTTTAGGGTTGAGAAAAGCTGAGAGGTAAGGTTGCGGTTTGGTTGCCAGATATGAGGCATTTAATGGTGCCAAGTACTAAAGTTAGACTTTCGTCTCAGTTAAACTTAAGTTTTGGTCTTAAGTTTAACTAAGACCAGGACTTTTGGCCTTAGTTAAATTTAAGATCAAAACTTAAGTTTAAATGAGACAAAAGTCAAACTTCACGACTCATAAATGCCCTTTGTGAATACCGAAAGTCATAAAGTTAGGCTTTCCTCTCAGTTTACCTTTGTGAATTGGACCCCTTAAGTATGTTCTTAAGTTTAATTGAGACCAAAGGTCTTTAGACTTTTGGTCTCAGTTAAACTTAAGATCAAAACTTAAGTTTAACTGAAACAAAAGTCTAACTTTACTACTCGTAAATGCCTTTTGTGAATACCGAAAGCCGTAAAGTTAGACTTTATTGTTATATTTTATATTGTAATGACCAGGTTGTATCCTGGTAAGTAATCATCATGTGTGTCCCTGGAAACTGTTACCAGGTGATGATGTAACTGATGTGATGCCTGGAAGATCTAGAATTGGCATTCCAGCATTGGTTGCAGATGAACTCAGGGGGCTTCCAGGGGCCGCTTCTTACTACTAAATAAATTGGACTAAACCCAGATTTTACGTCTCCTGTTATCTCAAAAATGGCGACAAGGGTGGGATCTTTCTAAGGAGACACCATGCTGGCTGATGCACAGATAACAATAATCTTTAAAAAAAATTGCGCTGATTTAAGCGTCAAACTACGGCCCCGAAGCTCAGAAATTGAAGGATTATAAGTGGGAATGCTCACTACTGCATGCCAGGAATCGTTTGTGATGAGTATGTGATTTTTGTACATTATTGTCATTTAGCGACTTCTTTAAGGGAACCAAACCACCGATGTGGGTCATTGTATACATTTAAAGACATGCACCTGACATTCACACGCTGATACGAAACAATGTGCATGTGTAACTATGGAACGAAATGAAGCAACAGAAGTACCTGGCAGCGAAGGGAATGTTCATTTCCATGAGATGTGCCTCAAGCGTCTGCCGGATCTTGTGACGTGAAGCAGTTCCGGAAGTGCTACAAGCCATCAAAGCATTCTGGGATACACCGCGTCATCACGTGTGCGTGCCGCCATTTTGGAAATAGCGGTATCTAAGCAACGGTGTTTCAACACGTTTTGGTCGATCGGAGCAAAATTGTTTTAGTGTCCGGTGAGACAGCATTGGTTTATGACGCAAGGTGGCATTTGGGAATTCCGGTGACTTGGACGAGACGAATCTGCTTGCCAGATGGCGTATCAACACTGGACAAACACACATTCTATGGTGGGTCACAAATTAAGAATTTTTTTTGTTTGTACCTTGATCTGTCTACGAAAGAAATCTTTGTTGACACTGTGACAAGTACACTAATTGCGGTGAACAATCGACAAGGGAGAATTTTGCATATACTATTTTAGTAGTGATCTCAGCAGAAATGGCTGTATAAAGTATTCCTCCTCCCCCATGTTTTTTACAAGAACTGGGGTCACCCCTCATGCAATGGGAAGATTGGAAGGAATCATTTGTGACTTATTTAGAAGCAATTGGGGGTGATGTATACATCGCGAAGAGGAAGTTGGCTATTTTAAAGAATTGCTTGGGTGTAGAAAGCAGGAAAGTGTTAAAATCCTTGCCGGCACCTATGTACAGAGATGCTGATGAATCGAGAGACGAAGCAGATGTATATGAGGATGCTTTGCTAGCGCTGTGAGAAGTTGGCCTGGTATATGCTGTCCACTAATTATAGTGGGCACCTTGCACCAGTCCAAATCGACTCTTATGGTAGGTAGGTTAAAGACAACCTTATTGGAAAGCTATCCTAGTGGTAGCTATGGAGAGCAGCCTTCAGGCTAAGTCTTGAAGGAATGTAAAGCAGCTTGTTTTACCAGTCTATAATCTCTTGAGTGACCAAATGAAAGAGCACCACACCAGGTATATATTCAAAATATATGTATTTATTGCTAAACACACCCCTCTAGTCTCTTTATGAGGCTAGAGTTCGAAGTACATAAGTTATAAGTTATTAAATCACAGTAATAGCACAAATACACGTTTGGGCCCTAGGGGCGTACCAAACCATATACCAATAAAGTGGTATGCGAACCACGACTGAACTAGACACTAGGCCTAGAGCCTCTAGAAGTGCTTGGACCACAAGGAACCACCCAAGGTAGTGACACAGGGGACCTACGGGAGACGCGTGCAGTGTAAATACACAACCGCGATACGCCGTTGACTTCTATGGAGAAAGTCGGGATCGGGAAATTAGAGAAAAGGGACACTTAAAAGAGGACTAGGACAACACCCTTTGAGATCTAGGACTTTGAAGAGTCTCTACCCACGGGAGCACCGGAGTACTCGTGTTACCTCACCCAGGGAAGCCGGGTGCATAGGTGCCTTTCGGGTCGGGTTTCGTCGTCGATTCGAATGGCGATCTGCTGCAAAGTGCTGCTGGCGGCCAAGAGAAAAGTGTCGGGGTGGATCCAAGAGTGGATCGGAGTTCTGAAGAACCTGAAAGCAGAGGGGACAGAGTCTGGGTCACTAGCCAGTGACCAGGAAGGCGATGGACAGATGCCCACCGATGTCGAGTGCTTCAGGTGCATTGACGGTCGTCTTGACTCTTCAGCCACGAGGTCCAGGAGGCGTTGTCGGCGACCAGGAGCAGGATTCGGGCTGGTACATGATGTCTGTCGAGTGCTGAGGTGTCGGCGACCGGATTGGACCCAACAAGCCTTGGCAACGGCAAGTCTCGGTGAAGATGTAGATCGTCGATGGTGCAGACCAGCAAGGTTTGTGGAACTCACTCAGCGAGGGTAAGTGAGGGCAGGCCTAGAGCAATCAGGATGCCAAGTAAGAAAAGGATTGGCCTTCGTTAAGGGCTACTAGCCAACGGGCTAGCGACCGCGAAGGAGCCTCGTGACGCCGCATGTGGATCTGGCTTACAGGACACTCGTGGAGTGGGAGCCAGTGATCTTCAGTGCAGGTGGTGCTGGAGGCTAGGGCTACTCGGAGCCCAAAGCACGACTTCTTGGGAGACCCAGAAGAGGATGCACTTGCAAATGTGCTCGGTGTCCAGGGGTCACGGTCTCAAGTCACCCACGATAGCCACGGGCCTCAGCTTTGCTGGGGACTCAGGGTAGCCTCGGGGAAGTCTGAGAATCCACCTCTGGTGATGCGATGACTTCGGCGTCCGACGGGAGCTTCAGAAATGCGAACCGGACAGATGCTTCTTTGGTGCCTGCCAAGCAGGGGAGTCACTCCTTGACCCCAAGGGAGATTCTTCTGTCCTCTAATCGTGAGTAGAGCGTCGAAGGTCCAGGATTCAGTTTCAGAGTTTCGTCCAGGGATAATCTAAAGTCCTAAGGACTGGGTTCCTACCTTTATACTAAAGATAGGGGTTGGACTACTCTGTGGCCCCACCTATGGGTGGGTCAGGGCAGAGGGGTGGCTACACCCTTTCCCTTTGTCCAGTTCGCGCCAAAGCAGGGGCTGCAAGCCCCTGATCCGGTTTGAACTGGGGTATGCACAGGGACACCAAATGTGCCCCCAGTGCAGGACTTCAAAGCACCCGAAAGTGCTCCCGCCCAGCCCCAATACACATTATCCTGTCTGGGGAGGTGGTCACACCTCCCTGGGACAGGAAACCTATTGTCCAGGCCTCCCCTGCCGGAGTTTCCTCCAGCAGCAGGAGGCCAGACTCGTGTCTGTGGCAGCAGCATCCATTTTGTGATGCCAGGGCTCTGGAAAGAAGTTACCGGACTAGTCAGAGTTAACATGTCTTTCCCTCTAGAAGGGTGGAATGCTACCCCCGCCGCCAGGATTGGTGGGGGTAGTATTCCAAGATGTTTGACACCAAACACGACATGTTTAGGTGCAGCCATTCCAAAGTTAGCATTTTACCGCGAGGATATAATGCGCTTAAGAGTATATGGTCAGGCTGCACTACAAACAGCATCAGAGATGGTCTCCGAACGCTGCAGAGGGGCCCTGCTCATGCAGGGGCACCCTCTCACATAGGAACCACGCACTCTGCCTTTAGGATTGATAAGGCCTGCCTTAGGAGTGACTTATAGGTTTATATGTGTGTATGTATTTCGTGATATAGGTAACCTATATCACAGTAAGGGGTGCATGCACCACCTTACCCAGGCTGCAGTAGCAGACCTGTGGTGTCAGTTTGGATGGCCTTCCAGGGGTGGCATAATACATGCTGCAGCCCCTGGCAGGCCTCTGAGGTACCTATGCCCTTGGTACATAGTATACCATATACTAGGGACTTATAAGGGCACTCAGATCCCAATCAGTGATGTGCCTAAGGCACATGGAAACCATTTTAGAGAGGAAGCAGCTAGGCTGGGGTTCTGATTAGCAGGGCCCCAGCCAGACTAATGTCGAAAAACAGTGAAGCATCAGCAAAAAGTGGGGGTACCCATGTGAAGCAGATCCTACTCTCCTACAAGCGCTAGAAGAGAACTATGGAAAAAGGTTGAGCCTAGTGGTTGAGAGACAAATTATTTTCCAGAGGTCAAGAATCTGGAGACTCAATTAGTCAATATGTTGCTACATTGCGTAGATTAGCAGTTACATGAATATTTAAAGAGCTTAGGGATGAGATCATAAGGGATCAAATGATAAATAGATTAAGAAGTTTGACACTACAAGAGAAATTACTTGATTTAAAAGACCCTACATTAGTAAAAATTATTGATGTAGCCAAACGCATGGAGAATACTTCATGTTATGTGAAGGAATTGGGGGGAAATTTATCTAAATCCAGTTTAGATGCAGAGAAAGTGTGTCAAGTTAGTGAAGCAAAAGGTCAAGTTTATAACTCAAGGCGAAGTAGAGACATGAAAGGAAGACAAAATATAGTAAGGAAAAGAATATGTTTTAGGTGTGGTATTGACAGACACACAGCAGAAGCAGGTAACTGTCCTGCTACTGCTAGTAAATGTTTTAAATGCAACAAATCAGGTCATTTTGCAAGGAAATGCAAAATGAATGAGCATAAAAAGGGGGGAAATTCCGTAAATGTAGTGGGAAATAAGAGTATGTGATCTAGTTTTAGGGAATCTGACTCCACAGATGAAGACGAAATTGAAGTGTTGATGATCGCTGAATGTCCAAATCAACCATGTACGATTTCTGAAGTGACAGCTGGAAATTACTCTCCGTTGAAATGTGACGTTATGGTAAATGATGAGAAGGTACAGTTTTGGTGGATTTGTGTTCATGTTTCACTATCATTGACAAATACACATGGGAAAGGCTCGGAAAACACAAGTTGAATTCCAAGGACGTTGAACCAAAGGGTTATAACGGGGACAAGTTACCCATAATGGGTTATTTCAGCTGTGATTTGATATTCCAAGAAAGACATGCTGTTGCTAAGATATATGTTGTCGAGAAAGGAAGTTACTTTTAGGTTGGAAAGAGCAACGTGCATTGGGGATGATTTTAGATCCAAATCATCCTCAACAAGTGTTATTAACTCAGTGTGATTGCGAGTGGGTTGACCAATTTCCTAAATTATTTAAAGGTGATTTGGGTAGCCTGAAAAAATTCAAACACAAAATTATTCTCAAACACGATGCTAAACCAATAGTGCACAAGGTACGGAATGTTCCATTGACTTTGGGAGATGCACTCAGAGTGAGTTGAAAAGGTTATGTGACAATGGTGTAATTAAGCCGATCTAGGCTTCTGAATGGCTTAGTCCCATTGTAATCGCCATGAGACCTAACGGTAATATCCGCATGTGTGTGGACTTGAGAGACCAAAATAAATGCACATGTGTAGATCGCCATCCCCTGCCTCGCATAAATAAAATGTTGGCAGGAGTATCTGGTGGTAGGTATTTTACTACATTAGATTTGTCTAATGCTTACCACCAGGCAAAATTGCATGCAGAATCAAAGCACTTAATCTCATTTATCACACCCGAGGGGGCATTTCAATTCAAGTGTATGCCATTTGGTTTGGCATCAGCATCTGCTGTGTTCCAGAGAGTGATGCAAACCATACTGTGGGGTATGAAGAATGTATTAGTATTTCAAGATGATGTTTTAGAGTGGGGCAAAGATAGGTCTCAACATAACGAAGTGCTTTGAGAAGTTTTGACAAAATTGGAGAATGCGGGTGTTACAATTGGATTAGAGAAATGTAAATTTGGTCAAAAGGAGGTTGAATACTTGGGACATACTTTAACATTTAGTGGGGTTAAGCCGAGACATAATTTGGTGGAAGCAATTGAGATGGCTCCTGCTCCTCATGATAAGGGCCAACTTAGGTCATTCCTTGGGCTGGCAGAATATTACGCGAACTGTGTACATCATTTTGCAGAAATGGTACATGTATTATGAAACATAATGAGGGTGCTATATATGTTTGGACAGAAGAATGCCAAAATGCTTTTGGCGCTATAAAGAAAGAGATAGCCAGAGCTGTAACTTTCAAACCATTTGACCCAGATCACAAAACTATTGTTGTTGCTGATGCCAGAGGATATGGCTTAGGTGCTGTAATGCAAAGGGATCATGGTAGGGAAAGAGTAGTGACATTCGCTTCAAGTGCTTTAAAAGGAGCAGAGAAATCTTACTCAGTCTTAGAAAAAGAAGCCCTGGCATGTTGGTGGGGGGTGCACCATTTCCGAATTTTTGTATGTGACACTCAGTTTGAATTACGAACAGATCACAAACCTTTGGTGGATTTATTTTCCACGTCCGGTGTAGGAAGGGCCACGCCACGTATTGCAAGGTGGTTACACTCCTTACAAGAATACTGTTTTTCTATAGAGTATGTTCCGGTAATTAGAAACATAAATGCAGATTGCATGTCTAGGCTACCTCTTGGAGATGAACCGTGTGAGAAGGATGATGAGTGGATGGTTGCTGAGATATCAGATGTGTGAGAGGCCCAAAGGTAGCCATGAAGTAGGTTATAGGTAAGAGGTTTATTAAGCGTAGTTATACGATGGTAAGTACGATAATAAGTTCAGTAGTTCAGCAGGATAAAATACAGTCTATCTTCCACCACACGCAGGGTCTTTCTCAAACCGTCATCCACACACCTGACAGTCCTTTGAAACTACACCACTGTAATATTATGCAGGACATTGAGAATAGAGGACACCGCTGAGGTGTAACTCCTTCACTCACCACCTTCTGCACACCACAACTAGCACACCTGACAGGACCGGAAGTCTCAGGCAAAACAGCACAGGGTACACAACTCCTAAACACACCCAACTCGCACACCCGTCATCACAGGAAAAGCACACTCCACTGTAAGCCTGGCAGGACCTACCGTCTCAGGCAACGCACACACTACACTCTACAACTTAGGGCACACAACCCCCGAACGCACCCATCACAGAGCACACCTGACAGGACCCCAAGTCTCAGGTCAGCAACAGCACAGGGTACACGACCCTTCAACGCACGCACTTCGCACACCTGACAGGTAAACAACAGCACAGTATATAACAATATATCAGTGGACATCAAGTACATCATGTGACCTGAAAAGATAAGAAAACCAAACAACCAGAAGCATGGTACTGTAAATGAAAAATACCTATATGCATGCCATATACCAGGATCACTAAAGACAACACAGAAGAAAAAAATGCAGAAACAGCTTTAATTTCATAGTTTGGTATAATCACTGATGCTGTTTTGTCTCAATTACCCTGGCATCACCCTGTGAGGGCCCTCCATTACCCTGGCATCACAGTGTGAGGGTCTCCATCACCCTGGCATCACCCTGTGAGGGTCTCCATCACCCTGGCATCACCCTGTGAGGGTCCTCGATGACCCTGGCATCACCCTGTGAGGGTCTCCATGACCCTGGCATCACCCTGTGAGGGTCCTTCATGACCCTGGCATCACACTGTGAGGACCCTCCATGACCCTGGCATTACCCTGTGAGGTTCCTTTATGACCCTGGCATCACCCTGTGAGGGTCCTCCATGACCTGGCATCACACTGTGAGGGTCCTTCATGACCCTGGCATCACCCTGTGAGGGCCCTCCATGACCCTGGCATCACACTGTGAGGGTCCTCGATGACCTTGACATCGCACTGAAGGGCCCTCAATGACCCTGGTATCACCCTGTGAGGGTCTCCATGACCCTGGCATCACACTGAGAGTGTCTCCATGACCCCGGAATCACCCTGTGAGGGTCATCCATGACCCTGGCATCACACTGTGAGGGTCTCCATGACCCAGGCATCACACTGTGAAGGTCTCCATGACCCTGACATCACCATGTGAGGGTCTCCATGACCCTGGCATCCCACTGTGAGGATCCTTCATGACCTGACATCACACTGTAAGGACCCTCCATGTCCCTGCACCACACTGTGCGGACCCTCCATGACCATGGCATCACCCTGTGAGGGCCCTTCATGACCCTGGCATCACCCTGTGAGGGCCCTCCATGACCCTGGCATCACACTGTGAGGGTCTCCATGACCCTGGCATTACCATGTGAGGTTCCTTTATGACCCTGGCATCACCCTGTGAGAGCCCTCCATGACCCTGACATCACCCTGTGAGGGCCCTCCATGACCCTGACATCACCCTGTGAGAGCCCTCCATGACCCTGGCATCACACTGTGAGGATCCCTCATGACCCTGGCATCACACTGTGAGGGCCCTTCATGACCCTGGCATCACCCTGTGAGGGCCCTCCATGACCGTGGGATCACCCTGTGAGGGCTCTCCATGACCTGGCATCACCCTGTGAGGATCCTTCATGACCCTGGCATCACACAGTGAGGATCCTTCCTGACCCTGACATCACACTGTGAGGGTCTCCACGACCCTGGCATCACACTGTGAGGATCCTTCATGACCCTGGCATCACACTGTGAGGTTCATTCATGACCCTGGCATCACACTGTGAGGGTCTTCCGTGTCCCTGGCATCACACTGTGAGGGTCTCCATGACCCTGGCATCAACCTGTGAGGTTACTTTATGACCCTGGCATCACCCTGTGAGGGTCCTCCATGACCTGGCATCACCCTGTGAGGACCCTCCATGACCCTGGCATTACCCTGTGAGGTTCCTTTATGACCCTGGCATCACCCTGTGCAGACCCTCCATGACCGTGGCATCACACTGTGAGGGTCCTCCATGACCCTGGCATCACACTGTGAGGGCCCTTCATGACCTGGCGTCACACTGTGAGGACCCACCATGACCCTGGCATCACACTGTGAGGTCCCTCCATGACCCTGGCATCACACTGTGAGAGTCCTCGATGACCCTGGCATCACCCTGTGAGGGTCCTCCATGACCCTGGCATCACCCTGTGAGGGCCCTCCATGACCCTGGCATCACACTGAGAGGGTCCTCCATGACCCTGGCATCACACTGTGTGGACCCTCCATGACCCTGGCATCACACTGTTAGGGTCCGGCGGTAACACTGGCATCACACTGTGAGAACCCTCCATGACCCTGGCATCACACTGTTAGGGTCCGGCGGGAACACTGGCATCACACTGTGAGAACCCTCCATGACCCTGGCATCACACTGTACCATCACTCTAGAAACATGACATGTGGCTCTAGCCTCTAACATGTCTCCAAAGCCTGCCAACAGTCTGTGATGAAAACTCAGGAATCTAAAACCAGACGAGGGTATTGATGTAGCTACATGTTATCTCAGTATTATATCAAGAACAAACTTGTCAACAGACTATGACATCACTTCAGGAACAATATGTCAGGCTGTCACATCACTCTACAAATCTGACCTCAGACTTGGTCATCCTTCCAGGAACCTGCCATCAGACAGGCACAGCATTCCAAGTACCTGGTGTCACTGTGACATCATCACAAACTAATGACACCAGCCTAAAGGGACTTGTCATCATATTGACATCCTTCATGGGGTCTGACGTCAGACAGTCACAGCATTCCAAGTACCTGGTGTCACTGTGACATCATCACAAACTAATGACACCAGCCTAAAGAGTCTTGTCATCATACTGACATCATTCATGGAGCCTGACGTCAGACAGGCACAGCATTCCAAGAACCTGGTGTCACTGTGACATCATCACAAACTAATGACACCAGGCTAAAGAGTCTTGTCATCATATTGACATCCTTCATGGGGTCTGACGTCAGACAGTCACAGCATTCCAAGAACCTGGTGTCACTGTGACATCATCACAAGCTAATGACACCAGCCTAAAGGGACTTATCATCATACTGACCTCCTTCATGGAGCCTGACGTCAGACAGGCACAGCATTCCAAGAACCTGGTGTCACTGTGACATCATAAACTAATGACACCAGGCTAAGGCGACTTGTCATCATATTGACATCATTCATGGAGCCTGACGTCAGACAGGCACAGCATTCCAAGAACCTGGTGTCACTGTGACATCATCACAAACTAATGACACCAGCCTAAAGAGTCTTGTCATCATACTGACCTCCTTCATGGAGCCTGACGTCAGACAGTCACAGCATTCCAAGAACCTGGTGTCACTGTGACATCATAAACTAATGACACCGGGCTAAGACGACTTGTCATCATACTGACGTCCTTCATGGAGCCTGACGTCAGACAGTCACAGCATTCCAAGAACCTGGTGCCACTGTGACATCATTACAAGCTAATGACATCGGGCTAAGACGACTTGTCATCATACTGACATCATTCATGAGGCCTGACGTCACACAGCCAGAGCATTCCAAGAACCTGGTGCCACTGTGACATCATCACAAACTAATGACACCAGCCTAAAGAGTCTTGTCATCATACTGACATCATTCATGAGGCCTGACGTCAGACAGGCACAGCATTCCAAGTACCTGGTGTCACTGTGACATCATCACAAGGTAATGACACCAGCCTAAAGGGACTTATCATCATACTGACATCCTTCATGGAGCCTGACGTCAGACAGTCACAGCATTCCAAGTACCTGGTGTCACTGTGACATCATCACAAACTAATGACACCAGCCTAAAGGGACTTGTCATCATACTGACATCCTTCATGGAGCCTGACGTCAGACAGGCACAGCATTCCAAGTACCTGGTGTCACTGTGACATCATCACAAACTAATGACACCAGCCTAAAGGGACTTGTCATCATACTGACATCCTTCATGGAGCCTGACGTCAGACAGGCACAGCATTCCAAGTACCTGGTGCCACTGTGACATCATCACAAACTAATGACACCAGCCTAAAGAGTCTTGTCATCATACTGACATCATTCATGAGGCCTGACGTCAGACAGGCACAGCATTCCAAGTACCTGGTGTCACTGTGACATCATCACAAGGTAATGACACCAGCCTAAAGGGACTTATCATCATACTGACATCCTTCATGGAGCCTGACGTCAGACAGTCACAGCATTCCAAGTACCTGGTGTCACTGTGACATCATCACAAACTAATGACACCAGCCTAAAGGGACTTGTCATCATACTGACATCCTTCATGGAGCCTGACGTCAGACAGGCACAGCATTCCAAGAACCTGGTGTCACTGTGACATCATGACAAGCTAATGACACCAGGCTAAGGCGACTTGTCATCATACTGACATCCTTCATGGAGCCTGACGTCAGACAGGCACAGCATTCCAAGAACCTGGTGTCACTGTGACATCATGACAAGCTAATGACACCAGGCTAAGGCGACTTGTCATCATACTGACATCCTTCATGGAGCCTGACGTCAGACAGGCACAGCATTCCAAGTACCTGGTGTCACTGTGACATCATCACAAACTAATGACACCAGCCTAAAGGGACTTGTCATCATACTGACATCCTTCATTGAGCCTGACGTCAGACAGGCACAGCATTCCAAGTACCTGGTGCCACTGTGACATCATCACAAACTAATGACACCAGCCTAAAGAGTCTTGTCATCATACTGACATCATTCATGAGGCCTGACGTCAGACAGGCACAGCATTCCAAGTACCTGGTGTCACTGTGACATCATCACAAGGTAATGACACCAGCCTAAAGGGACTTATCATCATACTGACATCCTTCATGGAGCCTGACGTCAGACAGTCACAGCATTCCAAGTACCTGGTGTCACTGTGACATCATCACAAACTAATGACACCAGCCTAAAGGGACTTGTCATCATACTGACATCCTTCATGGAGCCTGACGTCAGACAGGCACAGCATTCCAAGAACCTGGTGTCACTGTGACATCATGACAAGCTAATGACACCAGGCTAAGGCGACTTGTCATCATACTGACATCCTTCATGGAGCCTGACGTCAGACAGGCACAGCATTCCAAGAACCTGGTGTCACTGTGACATCATCACAAGCTAATGACACCAGGCTAAGGCGACTTGTCATCATACTGACGTCCTTCATGGAGCCTGACGTCAGACAGTCACAGCATTCCAAGAACCTGGTGCAACTGTGACATCATCACAAGCTAATGACATCGGGCTAAGACGACTTGTCATCATACTGACATCATTCATGAGGCCTGACGTCACACAGCCAGAGCATTCCAAGAACCTGGTGCCACTGTGACATCATCACAAACTAATGACACCAGCCTAAAGAGTCTTGTCATCATACTGACATCATTCATGAGGCCTGACGTCAGACAGGCACAGCATTCCAAGTACCTGGTGTCACTGTGACATCATCACAAGGTAATGACACCAGCCTAAAGGGACTTATCATCATACTGACATCCTTCATGGAGCCTGACGTCAGACAGTCACAGCATTCCAAGTACCTGGTGTCACTGTGACATCATCCCAAACTAATGACACCAGCCTAAAGGGACTTGTCATCATACTGACATCCTTCATGGAGCCTGACGTCAGACAGGCACAGCATTCCAAGTACCTGGTGTCACTGTGACATCATCACAAACTAATGACACCAGCCTAAAGGGACTTGTCATCATACTGACATCCTTCATGGAGCCTGACGTCAGACAGGCACAGCATTCCAAGTACCTGGTGCCACTGTGACATCATCACAAACTAATGACACCAGCCTAAAGAGTCTTGTCATCATACTGACATCATTCATGAGGCCTGACGTCAGACAGGCACAGCATTCCAAGTACCTGGTGTCACTGTGACATCATCACAAACTAATGACACCAGCCTAAAGGGACTTGTCATCATACTGACATCCTTCATGGGGTCTGACGTCAGACAGTCATAGTATTCCACAAAACTGGTGTCACTGTGACATCATCACAAGCTAATGACACCAGCCTAAAGGGACTTATCATCATACTGACATCCTTCATGGGGTCTGACGTCAGACAGTCATAGTATTCCACAAAACTGGTGTCACTGTGACATCATCACAAGCTAATGACACCAGGCTAAGGCGACTTGTCATCATACTGACATCCTTCATGGGGTCTGACGTCAGACAGGCACAGCATTCCAAGTACCTGGAGTCACTGTGACATCATCACAAGCTAATGACACCAGCCTAAAGGGACTTGTCATCATACTGACATCCTTCATGGAGCCTGACGTCAGACAGGCACAGCATTCCAAGAACCTGGTGTCACTGTGACATCATGACAAGCTAATGACACCAGGCTAAGGCGACTTGTCATCATACTGACATCCTTCATGGAGCCTGACGTCAGACAGGCACAGCATTCCAAGAACCTGGTGTCACTGTGACATCATGACAAGCTAATGACACCAGGCTAAGGCGACTTGTCATCATACTGACATCCTTCATGGAGCCTGACGTCAGACAGGCACAGCATTCCAAGTACCTGGTGTCACTGTGACATCATCACAAACTAATGACACCAGCCTAAAGGGACTTGTCATCATACTGACATCATTCATGGAGCCTGACGTCAGACAGGCACAGCATTCCAAGAACCTGGTGTCACTGTGACATCATGACAAGCTAATGACACCAGGCTAAGACGACTTATCATCATACTGACATCCTTCATGGGGTCTGACGTCAGACAGTCATAGTATTCCACAAAACTGGTGTCACTGTGACATCATCACAAGCTAATGACACCAGCCTAAAGGGACTTGTCATCATACTGACATCATTCATGGAGCCTGACGTCAGACAGGAACAGCATTCCAAGAACCTGGTGTCACTGTGACATCATCACAAGCTAATGACACCAGCCTAAAGGGACTTATCATCATATTGACATCCTTCTTTGGGGTCTGACGTCAGACAGTCACAGCATTCCAAGTACCTGGTGTCACTGTGACATCATCACAAGCTAATGACACCAGGCTAAGGCGACTTGTCATCATATTGACATCCTTCATGGGGTCTGACGTCAGACAGTCATAGTATTCCACAAAACTGGTGTCACTGTGACATCATCACAAGCTAATGACACCAGCCTAAAGGGACTTGTCATCATACTGACATCATTCATGGAGCCTGACGTCAGACAGGCACAGCATTCCAAGAACCTGGTGTCACTGTGACATCATCACAAGCTAATGACACCAGCCTAAAGGGACTTATCATCATATTGACATCCTTCTTTGGGGTCTGACGTCAGACAGTCACAGCATTCCAAGAACCTGGTGCCACTGTGACATCATCACAAGGTAATGACATCGGGCTAAGACGACTTGTCATCATACTGACGTCCTTCATGGGGTCTGACGTCAGATACTCACAGCATTACAAGAACCTGGTGTCACTGTGACATCATCACAAGGTAATGGCACCAGGCTAAGGCGACTTGTCATCATATTGACATCCTTCATGGAGCCTGACGTCAGACATTCTTAGCATTCCAAGAACCTGGTGTCACTGTGACATCATCATAAACTAATGACACCAGGCTAAGGCGACTTGTCATCATATTGACATCCTTCATTGGGCTAGATGTCAGACAGTCATAGCATTCCAAGAACCTGGTGTCACTGTGACATCATCACAAGGTAATGACACAGGGCTTAGACGACTTGTCATCATACTGACATCATTCATGGGGCCTGACGTCACACAGCCAGAGCATTCCAAGAACCTGGTGCCACTGTGACATCATCACAAACTAATGACACCGGGCTAAGGCGACTTGTCATCATACTGACGTCCTTCATGGAGCCTGACGTCAGACAGTCACAGCATTCCAAGAACCTGGTGCCACTGTGACATCATCACAAACTAATGACACCGGGCTAAGGCGACTTGTCATCATACTGACATCATTCATGGGGTCTGACGTCAGACAGTCACAGCATTCCAAGAACCTGGTGTCACTGTGACATCATGACAAGCTAATGACACCAGGCTAAGGCGACTTGTCATCATACTGACATCCTTCATGGAGCCTGACGTCAGACAGGCACAGCATTCCAAGAACCTGGTGTCACTGTGACATCATGACAAGCTAATAACACCAGGCTAAGGCGACTTGTCATCATACTGACATCCTTCATGGAGCCTGACGTCAGACAGGCACAGCATTCCAAGTACCTGGTGTCACTGTGACATCATCACAAACTAATGACACCAGCCTAAAGGGACTTGTCATCATACTGACATCATTCATGGAGCCTGACGTCAGACAGGCACAGCATTCCAAGAACCTGGTGTCACTGTGACATCATCACAAGCTAATGACACCAGGCTAAGGCGACTTGTCATCATATTGACATCCTTCATGGGGTCTGACGTCAGACAGTCATAGTATTCCACAAAACTGGTGTCACTGTGACATCATCACAAGCTAATGACACCAGCCTAAAGGGACTTGTCATCATACTGACATCATTCATGGAGCCTGACGTCAGACAGGCACAGCATTCCAAGAACCTGGTGTCACTGTGACATCATCACAAGCTAATGACACCAGCCTAAAGGGACTTATCATCATATTGACATCCTTCTTTGGGGTCTGACGTCAGACAGTCACAGCATTCCAAGAACCTGGTGCCACTGTGACATCATCACAAGGTAATGACATCGGGCTAAGACGACTTGTCATCATACTGACGTCCTTCATGGGGTCTGACGTCAGATACTCACAGCATTACAAGAACCTGGTGTCACTGTGACATCATCACAAGGTAATGGCACCAGGCTAAGGCGACTTGTCATCATATTGACATCCTTCATGGAGCCTGACGCCAGACATTCTTAGCATTCCAAGAACCTGGTGTCACTGTGACATCATCATAAACTAATGACACCAGGCTAAGGCGACTTGTCATCATATTGACATCATTCATGGGGCCTGACGTCACACAGCCAGAGCATTCCAAGAACCTGGTGCCACTGTGACATCATCACAAACTAATGACACCGGGCTAAGGCGACTTGTCATCATACTGACGTCCTTCATGGAGCCTGACGTCAGACAGTCACAGCATTCCAAGAACCTGGTGCCACTGTGACATCATCACAAGCTAATGACACCAGGCTAAGATGACTTGTCATCATACTGACGTCCTTCATGGAGCCTGACGTCACACAGCCAGAGCATTCCAAGAACCTGGTGCCACTGTGACATCATCACAAACTAATGACACCGGGCTAAGGCGACTTGTCATCATACTGACGTCCTTCATGGAGCCTGACGTCACACAGCCAGAGCATTCCAAGAACCTGGTGCCACTGTGACATCATCACAAACTAATGACACCGGGCTAAGGCGACTTGTCATCATACTGACGTCCTTCATGGAGCCTGACGTCAGACAGTCACAGCATTCCAAGAACCTGGTGTCACTGTGACATCATCACAAGGTAATGACACCGGGCTAAGATGACTTGTCATCATACTGACGTCCTTCATGGAGCCTGACGTCACACAGCCAGAGCATTCCAAGAACCTGGTGTCACTGTGACATCATCACAAGGTAATGACATCGGGCTAAGGCGACTTGTCATCATACTGACGTCCTTCATGGAGCCTGACGTCAGACAGGCACAGCATTCCAAGAACCTGGTGTCACTGTGACATCATGACAAGCTAATGACACCAGGCTAAGGCGACTTGTCATCATACTGACATCCTTCATGGAGCCTGACGTCAGACAGTCACAGCATTCCAAGAACCTGGTGTCACTGTGACATCATCACAAGGTAATGACACCAGCCTAAAGGGACTTGTCATCATACTGACATCCTTCATGGAGCCTGACGTCAGACAGTCACAGCATTCCAAGAACCTGGTGTCACTGTGACATCATCACAAACTAATGACACCAGGCTAAGGCGACTTGTCATCATACTGACGTCCTTCATGGAGCCTGACGTCAGACAGTCACAGCATTCCAAGAACCTGGTGTCACTGTGACATCATCACAAACTAATGACACCGGGCTAAGGCGACTTGTCATCATACTGACATCATTCATGGGGTCTGACGTCAGACAGTCACAGCATTCCAAGACCCTGGTGCCACTGTGACATCATCACAAGCTAATGACATCGGGCTAAGGCGACTTGTCATCATACTGACATCATTCATGGGGTCCGATGTCAGATCATCATAGCATTCCAAGAACCTGGTGTCACTGTGACATCATCACAAGGTAATGACACCGGGCTAAGACGACTTGTCATCATACTGACATCATTCATGGGGCCTGACGTCACACAGCCAGAGCATTCCAAGAACCTGGTGCCACTGTGACATCATCACAAGGTAATGACACCGGGCTAAGGCGACTTGTCATCATACTGACGTCCTTCATGGGGTCTGACGTCAGACAGTCACAGCATTCCAAGTACCTGGTGTCACTGTGACATCATCACAAACTAATGACACCAGCCTAAAGGGACTTGTCATCATACTGACATCCTTCATGGAGCCTGACGTCAGACAGTCACAGCATTCCAAGAACCTGGTGCCACTGTGACATCATCACAAGCTAATGACACCAGCCTAAAGGGACTTATCATCATATTGACATCCTTCTTTGGGGTCTGACGTCAGACAGTCACAGCATTCCAAGAACCTGGTGCCACTGTGACATCATCACAAGGTAATGACATCGGGCTAAGACGACTTGTCATCATACTGACGTCCTTCATGGGGTCTGACGTCAGATACTCACAGCATTACAAGAACCTGGTGTCACTGTGACATCATCACAAACTAATGACACCGGGCTAATGCGACTTGTCATCATACTGACGTCCTTCATGGAGCCTGACGTCAGACAGTCACAGCATTCCAAGAACCTGGTGCCACTGTGACATCATCACAAACTAATGACACCGGGCTAAGGCGACTTGTCATCATACTGACATCATTCATGGGGTCTGACGTCAGACAGGCACAGCATTCCAAGTACCTGGTGTCACTGTGACATCATCACAAACTAATGACACCAGCCTAAAGGGACTTGTCATCATACTGACATCCTTCATGGAGCCTGACGTCAGACAGGCACAGCATTCCAAGAACCTGGTGTCACTGTGACATCATGACAAGCTAATGACACCAGGCTAAGGCGACTTGTCATCATACTGACATCCTTCATGGAGCCTGACGTCAGACAGGCACAGCATTCCAAGTACCTGGTGTCACTGTGACATCATCACAAACTAATGACACCAGCCTAAAGGGACTTGTCATCATACTGACATCATTCATGGAGCCTGACGTCAGACAGGCACAGCATTCCAAGAACCTGGTGTCACTGTGACATCATGACAAGCTAATGACACCAGGCTAAGGCGACTTGTCATCATACTGACATCCTTCATGGAGCCTGACGTCAGACAGGCACAGCATTCCAAGAACCTGGTGCCACTGTGACATCATCACAAGCTAATGACACCAGGCTAAGGCGACTTGTCATCATACTGACATCCTTCATGGAGCCTGACGTCAGACAGGCACAGCATTCCAAGAACCTGGTGTCACTGTGACATCATCACAAGGTAATGACACCGGGCTAAGACGACTTGTCATCATACTGACATCATTCATGGGGCCTGACGTCACACAGCCAGAGCATTCCAAGAACCTGGTGCCACTGTGACATCATCACAAGGTAATGACATCGGGCTAAGGCGACTTGTCATCATACTGACGTCCTTCATGAGGCCTGACGTCACACAGTCACAGCATTCCCAGGACCTGGTGTCACTGTGACATCATCACAAGGTAATGACACCGGGCTAAGACGACTTGTCATCATACTGACATCATTCATGAGGTCTGACGTCACACAGCCAGAGCATTCCAAGAACCTGGTGCCACTGTGACATCATCACAAGGTAATGACATCGGGCTAAGGCGACTTGTCATCATACTGACATCCTTCATGGGGTCTGACGTCAGACAGGCACAGCATTCCAAGAACCTGGTGTCACTGTGACATCATCACAAACTAATGACACCAGGCTAAGGCGACTTGTCATCATACTGACATCCTTCATGGAGCCTGACGTCAGACAGGCACAGCATTCCAAGAACCTGGTGTCACTGTGACATCATGACAAGCTAATGACACCAGGCTAAGGCGACTTGTCATCATACTGACATCCTTCATGGAGCCTGACGTCAGACAGGCACAGCATTCCAAGTACCTGGGGTCACTGTGACATCATCACAAACTAATGACACCAGCCTAAAGGGACTTGTCATCATACTGACATCATTCATGGAGCCTGACGTCAGACAGGCACAGCATTCCAAGAACCTGGTGTCACTGTGACATCATGACAAGCTAATTACACCAGGCTAAGGCGACTTGTCATCATACTGACATCCTTCATGGAGCCTGACGTCAGACAGGCACAGCATTCCAAGAACCTGGTGCCACTGTGACATCATCACAAGCTAATGACACCAGGCTAAGGCGACTTGTCATCATACTGACATCCTTCATGGAGCCTGACGTCAGACAGGCACAGCATTCCAAGAACCTGGTGTCACTGTGACATCATCACAAGGTAATGACACCGGGCTAAGACGACTTGTCATCATACTGACATCATTCATGGGGCCTGACGTCACACAGCCAGAGCATTCCAAGAACCTGGTGCCACTGTGACATCATCACAAGGTAATGACATCGGGCTAAGGCGACTTGTCATCATACTGACGTCCTTCATGAGGCCTGACGTCACACAGTCACAGCATTCCCAGGACCTGGTGTCACTGTGACATCATCACAAGCTAATGACACCGGGCTAAGACGACTTGTCATCATACTGACATCATTCATGAGGTCTGACGTCACACAGCCAGAGCATTCCAAGAACCTGGTGCCACTGTGACATCATCACAAGCTAATGACACCAGGCTAAGATGACTTGTCATCATACTGACGTCCTTCATGAGGCCTGACGTCACACAGTCACAGCATTCCCAGGACCTGGTGTCACTGTGACATCATCACAAGCTAATGACACCGGGCTAAGACGACTTGTCATCATACTGACATCATTCATGAGGTCTGACGTCACACAGCCAGAGCATTCCAAGAACCTGGTGTCACTGTGACATCATCACAAGGTAATGACATCGGGCTAAGACGACTTGTCATCATACTGACGTCCTTCATGGAGCCTGACGTCAGATAGTCACAGCATTCCAAGAACCTGGTGTCACTGTGACATCATGACAAGCTAATTACTGTGACGTTACAGAAGAAACCTTATATTATTCTGTGCGAGGCCTCTATGAACCTTGCAACACACTGTACTATTACTTCATCACCCTGGTATCAAAACACATGCCAACAGACTGTGACGTCACTCCATGAATCTGACATCAGACTGCGGCGCTAATGTAGGAACATGATCCCACTGTGTGGCATCATTCCACAAACTTATCAGTTTGTAACAACGCGTCAGAAATATGTCATGAGTCTGTAACCTGAGTCCAAAAATATGATGTCAGAGTGACATCACTTCAAAAACATAATCAGTCTGTGACAACACTTCAGGAACAAGGTAAGACATTGTCACGTCACTCTTAAACCTGACAGACTGTGACGTCACTTCACAAACCTTATAGCAGGCTTAGACATCACTCGAGGATTCTGACGCCACATAGTGACATCGCTCCTGACACCAGACATCACACTGTGACATCACTTCAAGAGCAATCCAACAGACTGTGACATCACTTCAAGAACAGTCTAACGGACTGTGCCATCACTTCAAGAACAGTCTAACGGACTGTGACATCACTTCAAGAGCAGTTCAACGGACTGTGACATCACTTCAAGAGCAATCAAACGGACTGCGACATCAGTTCAAGAGCAGTCTAACGGACTGTGACATCACTTCAAGAACAGTTTAACGGACTGTGCCATCACTTCAAGAGCAATCCAACGGACTGTGACATCAGTTCAAGAGCAGTCTAACGGACTGTGACATCACTTCAAGAAAAGTCTAACGGACTGTGCCATCACTTCAAGAGCAATCAAACGGACTGTGACATCAGTTCAAGAGCAGTCTAACGGACTGTGACATCACTTCAAGAACAGTCTAACGGACTGTGCCATCACTTCAAGAGCAATCCAACGGACTGTGACATCACTTCAAGAGCAATCCAACGGACTGTGACATCAGTTCAAGAACAGTCTAACGGACTGTGACATCACTTCAAGAGCAGTCTATCAGACTGTGACATCACTTCAAGAACAGTCTAACGGACTGTGACATCACTTTAAGAACAGTCTAACGGACTGTGACATCACTTCAAGAGCAATCCAACGGACTGTGACATCACTTCAAGAACAGTCTAACGGACTGTGCCATCACTTCAAGAGCAGTCCAACGGACTGTGACATCACTTCAAGAGCAATCCAACGGACTGTGACATCAGTTCAAGAACAGTCTAATGGACTGTGACATCACTTCAAGAGCAGTCTAATGGACTGTGACATCAGTTCAAGAGCAGTCTAACGGACTGTGACATCACTTCAAGAACAGTCTAACGGACTGTGCCATCACTTCAAGAGCAGTCTAACGGACTGTGACATCACTTCAAGAGCAATCCAACAGACTGGGACATCAGTTCAAGAGCAGTCCAACGGACTGTGACATCACTTCAAGAACAGTCCAACAGACTGTGACATCACTTCAAGAACAGTCTAACGGACTGTGCCATCACTTCAAGAGCAATCCAACGGACTGTGACATCAGTTCAAGAGCAGTCCAACGGACTGTGACATCACTTCAAGAACAGTCCAACAGACTGTGACATCACTTCAAGAACAGTCTAACGGACTGTGCCATCACTTCAAGAGCAATCCAACGGACTGTGACATCAGTTCAAGAACAGTCCAACGGACTGTGACATCACTTTAAGAACAGTCTAACGGACTGTGACATCACTTCAAGAGCAATCCAACGGACTGTGACATCACTTCAAGAACAGTCTAACGGACTGTGCCATCACTTCAAGAACAGTCTAACGGACTGTGCCATCACTTCAAGAGCAGTCCAACGGACTGTGACATCAGTTCAAGAACAGCCCAACGGACTGTGACATCACTTCAAGAACAGTCTAACGGACTGTGACATCACTTCAAGAGCAATCCAACGGACTGTGACATCAGTTCAAGAGCAGCCTAACGGACTGTGCCATCACTTCAAGAGCAGTCTAATGGACTGAGACATCACTTCAAGAGCAATCCAACGGACTGTGACATCAGTTCAAGAACAGTCTAACGGACTGTGCCATCACTTCAAGAACAGTCTAACGGACTGTACCATCACTTCAAGAGCAGTCTAACGGACTGAGATATCACTTCTAGAGCAATCCAACGGACTGTGCCATCACTTCAAGAACAGTCTAACGGACTGAGACATCACTTCTAGAGTAATTCAACGGCTGTGACATCAGTTCAAGAACAGTCTAACGGACTGTGACATCACTTCAAGAACAGTCCAACGGACTGAGACATCACTTCAAGAACAGTCTAACGGACTGTGACATCAGTTCAGAACAGTCTAACGGACTGTGGCATCAGTTCAAGAACAGTCTAACGGACTGTGCCATCACTTCAAGAGCAGTCTAACAGACTGTGACATCACTTCAAGAACAGTCTAACGGACTGTGCCATCACTTCAAGAACAGTCTAACGGACTGTGACATCACTTCAAGAGCAGTTCAACGGACTGTGACATCACTTCAAGAGCAGTCCAACAGTCTGTGACACCAGTTCAAGAACAGTCTAACGGACTGTGACATCACTTCAAAAGCAGTCTAACAGACTGTGACATCACTTCAAGAGCAGTCTAACAGACTGTGACATCACTTCAAGAACAGTCTAACAGACTGTGACATCACTTCAAGAACAGTCTAACGGACTGTGCCATCACTTCAAGAACAGTCTAACGGACTGTGACATCACTTCAAGAGCAGTTCAACGGACTATGACATCACTTCAAGAGCAATCCAACAGTCTGTGACATCAGATCAAGAACAGTCTAACGGACTGTGACATCACTTCAAGAGCAGTCCAACAGTCTGTGACACCAGTTCAAGAACAGTCTAACGGACTGTGACATCACTTCAAAAGCAGTCTAACAGACTGTGACATCACTTCAAGAGCAGTCTAACAGACTGTGACATCACTTCAAGAACAGTCTAACAGACTGTGACATCACCTTAAGAACAGTCTAACAGACAGTGACATCACTACGGAAACCTGATGCCAGACTATAATATTACACTGCGGATGTGATATATTGTGATATCATATCACCCACGACTGTGACACAACACAGTGACATCACTACAGATACCTGTCATCCGCCTGTGACGTCATTTCAAGACCACAGTGTCAGGCAGTGGGTGAGTGGCATACTTTATTTCGGCCTTTGGCCCTAAAAGTTTTACATTAAAACAAAAGTTAAAAATGCAATTCGTTTAGCAACATATCTGCACAGTGCGTCGTTCTTAGCGCCTTCCACGTAGGGAGATATAACAAGCACAACTTCTCTGTTTACATATCGACTCAAGCAACGCAACAAAAAACACAAACCACACACAGACAAAACCCAAGGTGGTCCGCCCCGCCTGGTGGGGGGGTTAATGCACGTCCTTGGGCCTATGGTAGAGCTGCTTTGTGGTAACCATGGGTTGCATTGCAACCCACCTCCTAATCTCTGATTTAGTTGTGGGCATTAATATTTGGGGCACTAAAATGTCGAGGATGCAATGTATAAATCTAGGCTCGAAATAGAACAGATGTTGTGAGCAGATGTTACAAGTGCCGAGCTTGGATCTGTACACATGGTCAGGGCGGTGAATAAAAAACAGGACAGATGCGAAGCACAGGATTCAGATCAATAAGGGAAGTAATTACACTGCGACAATAAAAATGCTTAGGAGATGCATATGTCAATAAAAGTAATACTCGATAAAAATGTAAAATTGGTAAATTCTCTTAGAAGGCCAACCAGTAAGCCAAAACGATCAGGCGGGGGGATGAAAGGGGGGGAGGGGGAGGGGGGAGTAATGCTGTTTCCCCCAGCAAGCCCTTTAGATTCTCCTGGGGGAAGCCCACGGTGCCCAGGGAGTTAGACCTTATCCCTGTCTGTGGGGGCAGAATGGCGAATGACCTTGGACGGATGACCTTGGACGGAATGGGCCAGATGCTCTCTAGGTATTCGATCGCGAGTACCACACAAGGGGGGTCAGGGGCGCAACCAGGCCCGAACTTCGGAGGGGGGAGGGGGGACTCTAACACTTACGCCAATAGGTCAGGACAAGCATTTCCAGAACTGGGGTCAGAGCTATCCTCATAGACAATATGAGAGAAAGAAGTGACAAACAGCAATTTAAACAAATTGGACGAACCTGATATTATAGCAAACATGTTTTTGAAGATGTGACACTGTTCCTGGGCTACTCACCCTGCTCTCTATTCATTTTGTGGCAGGACTATCAGCTTGAGAAATATTTCTAATTTCAAGTGCAGAAATCTCATGCCCCATTGTCGACTGAAGTTACAATTTTAGTTTACGCAATGGGATCTTTCAAATATTCATGGGTGAGTCTGCTCTTATATATAGATCTCAAAATATTAGGCTTAGTGGAAGTGCTTAATTTGACCCGGTGGTTGTAAGTGGAACTTACTCACTTGCACTCATTTTTGGTGTCCTGCGCTTATTTTTCCTCATTAGACTTTGTTTCAGAGCAAAAGTCTGTAAAACACAAAAGGGGGAAGAGAAAGATGGAAAATTAAGACAAAGGGAGAAAGCAAATACGGAAAGAAACCTGCAAGAGTGAGGTAAAGAGCTTTAAGAAGTACACCTGAGAGAGGGGCTTTGTCTCCGCCCACATGTTGGTTACCTTGAGAACAGTATTTTATTTGGCAGTTGGTGTTTGCTATCTTCGAGAAATAGTGCTTATCATACTCCTACTGGCTTTTGAGGGGAGTTCGGTCATCGAAAAATACGTAATTATGTGGCAGGTTGCAATGGGCGGACTCCTCTGCCATGCCGTAATAGTATTGGCTAACAATATCGCTGAAGTGTCATGACAGGCTCACCGTGTGCATTCATTACAGCTTGGACTATGTTTTTATTGATAGGCTGATCGTATTGGCAGAGCTTCTGAGTCGGGATGTTCCCTTATTCAAGAGGGCCGTGGCATTCACCCTAATGCTGCAACGCTTCTGTGCATGTTTTTTGTCCTTCCTGACTTACATTTGTACCATGCAGAACAAGCAGTATGATCTCCCATCCCAGTGCGCCGACGGACAGGCCAGTTGCTGAAGCCCCAAGAGCCTCATGCCCAACCTTCCTCCCGCACCATCCCACTGTCTCAGGATGGTCTCCCCTACTGCAGCAGCCCACACACAACCAGCTCCTTTCAGCCATAGAAGCCAGACTCAGAGTTGCTGGTATAGCCTGGACAGCAAATCAGAAACAATTACATGTAGGAGAAGAGAGTGGCAAGCTTAGCCACTTTTGAAATACAAACAATGATGTCAATTTTAAGATTAAATAATGCTGTTACTTCATTGCCAAATTCCTGTTCCTGCCCTTTCTGCAGACACAGGGGCAGATTTACAAGGCCCTTGCGACACTTTTGCGTCACTTTTCCCATGTTAAAAATGACGCAAAAGTGGCGCAAGGGCCTTGTAAATCTGCCCCACAGTGCGCACTTTACTCTTACACCGTCTCCTCTGAATCCTGCCAGTTCTGCTCACCATTGGCAGCTAAAGATCTTTGTCAGAGGTGGGGTGTGATACTTCTCCTGAATTCCAGCGAGCTAAACGAGTAAACAGACTTCTTGTAGGTGGTTTGGGGGAGAGTAAACTCTTCCCTGGGAATTTTTTTTAAAACATTTGGGTCAAATTTGCTTCAACACCGTGCAAATTCTGGCAGACCATTGTGCCTGTGTGCAGGCATATTGAGCTGTAAAGTGATGGGTAAATGGAGTGCCTGTTTGAGTGCAGGCTGAGCACTATGCCCGTGTGAGTGCAGGGTGAGAGGAAGGAGTGCTAGGTGAGTGGTGCGAGTCCAGGTTGAGTGATGTGCCTGTTTGAGAGCTGTGAGCGCAGGGTAAGTGGTGTACCTATGTGAGTGACAGGAGTGCCCATAGAGTGCAGGGTGAGTGATGTGCCTGTGTGACAGTAGGTTGAGAGGAATGAGTGCAGGGTGAATGATGTGAGTGCAGAGGAGTGATGTGCCCATTTGAGTTTGGGTGCAGGTGACAGTGCAGAGGGGGACAAGTGAATCCATGGTAAGCGACGTGCTTGTTTGTGATTGAGTGCAGGGTGAGCGCTATACCCGTGTGAGCGCAGGGTGAGAGGAAGGAGTGCTAGGTGAGTGGTGCGAGTCCAGGTTGAGTGATCTGCCTGTTTGAGAGCTGTGAGCGCAGGGTAAGTGGTGTACCTATGTGAGTGACAGGAGTGCCTATAGAGTGCAGGGTGAGTGATGTGCCTGTGTGAGAGTAGGGTGAGAGGAATGAGTGCAGGGTGAATGATGTGAGTGCAGAGGAGTGATGTGCCCATTTGAGTTTGGGTGCAGGTGACAGTGCAGAGGGGGACAAGTGAATCCATGGTAAGCGACGTGCTTGTTTGTGATTGAGTGCAGGGTGAGCAGTGAGAGTGCAGGTGAGTAGAGTGTTATGGGAAGTGCAGGGTGAGTGGTGTGCTCATGTGAGTGCAGAGTAAGTGCAGGGGTAACGACGTGAGCAGGGCCGGCTTTAGCGCTGGTGACGCCCTCGGGGACAATCATTTTGGCTTCCCTTCACCCCAAGACCTCCTCTTCAGATTCCCTCTCTACCACTGGGGCTGAGTGCCCCCCATCTCTCCATAGTCCCTAAAGCAGAATGTATATCTACCCAAACGAACCCCTCTTAGCAACATTAGGAATAGATAATGAAAGACTGGGGAAAAAAACATAACGCCCTAACCTATTTTATGCAGTTTGCATGCAGCTCTTTGAAGACAGTTCAGCAACAGTCACTGTTCTATATTAGGGTTGTATCTTAGGAACTGCGGGAACAAAAGGATTTCTGTTACAAAAGCAGTAATCCACTCAACTATCCACATAAATACAAATCTGTGATCTGCACGGTATGCATTCTTTGCAGCAGGCATATTAACCCTCTGCGCTACCATATGGTGAGTCAAAACTGCCACTGGACAAAACTCCAAGTTCACTCTCTACCAGGAACATTAATCACAAGAGTTATCTTGACATTTTTATTGCTGCCTGAAAGCTGAATGTACAAGTAACTGGGTAGCAGCTGTTTTTCACACTGTGTCCCCCCCTCTCCCCCCGCCCCCAGGTAAGCCCCTTCTCCACCAGGTCAGCACCCAGTGCAGCCGCACCAGTCGCACCGCCCTACAGCCGGCCCTGGACTTGAGTGCAGTGTTATTGCTGTGAGTGCAGGGTGAGCTTGATAGTGAAGGGTGAGCGGTGAAAAGGATGGGTGAGTTGTCTGAATGCAAGATGTATTCCCAGTCACTCTGAGTTACCCAGCATGTTATTGAGACATCAGCCCCCCTGGCCACTAGGGTGCGAGGGGGGCAGCTACAGTTGGCCCCCTCAGCACTGTACACTGACTTGGTCAGCACTGGGCATTGGTGGGGGCCCCTGGCGGCTGCACATCTAGGATGTCGTCCATGAGATGGAGAGGTGTGCCAACTAGGATGATAGCACAGCACAGTCCAGAAGAACGTTTGAGCAGGTTGTTTGGGAGCAGAAGGATAGACATGGGAAATGGGCAGGTTTGAAAATAAGAGTGTGTTAATGGGGCAGAGCTCTATGTGTTAAGATTGAAGGATAGAAAGCCAGTTTCCTGGGGTATGGGCTGGGCTGCCGTGGATGGGATACGATTATTTCTTCAGGCACTTGGCGTGAATGCACAGAAATGGGTGGTTTCGGGTGTACTGCCTGTCCAAAGGCACAGAACTGACGCGGGGAGCTGCACAGTGCTCTGTGTTCCAGTGGAGTCAACGATTCTCTAGGTTCATTGTGATCCTCCGTGAAATGCCGCAGAAATGGCGGAGTGTAAAGTGCGTGATCTAAATGTGCACTCAGTTATTGACACACGTGCTGTTGAAGTGCTGTTTATCACACCCTGTAAAGAAGTGGAAAGGTGAGATGCAAACTGATTAAAAAATCTGAGTTACAGGCCAGGGTGCGCATGCCTTTTTCTGAAGGATTATAGGTTGATGCCTGCTGAGGTGGAAAAGCAATAACATTTAGAAATGTAAAATATAAAACTAGAATAAATGCACAGATACACAAAACTAGAGCATTGTCATTATCATAAGCAAGAAACCCTCTAGGAGTATTATTATAATGTTGAGATGTTATTAATTGTCACTACGCGCCGTTCAAAACATGTATTACTGGCTCTTCAGGTGTCACCTTTAAGATATGTGTAATGAACAAATAGCTATTTTTGCTAAGTATGCAAATTAATTTGTGATTATTGTATATATTGGCTTCAGTTGCATTCTTGAGAAGTGTTTTGTTCCCACACAACTCGTGTTGGCTGTATGTAGTGGGCTGTTATGAAAAGCAAACATTAGGGAATGGGATCAAATCGAATGAAATAAATTGGTATATTGAAGATAATAAAAGTAAGATATTTTAAGCATTGAAGAAGGCCTTTAGTTCTCCAATGATTCTATGAATTATAGTGTGGGAGTGGGGACCATTACAATCACTTTATTTTATCTGACAGGGCACCAGGGTAGCAACTGGTAATATGGGGACACACTGTGCTGGCCCAATCTCTCCTAAATGACCCCAAAATTCGGGAACTTAAGAATGTGATTGTGTTTCTTTTCTTGTGGCAGCCGCGCGCCCTTATTTCACGTCATAGCTATCCGTTCAGGAGCGTAACTCAGGCCCCTGCGGTGCAGGAAGGCACTGGCGTAGCAAGGGGGGGGCGGAGGGGGCGGTACGCCCCGGGCGGCACGAGATTTCGGGGCGGCAGGTAAATTTATCGCCAGCACCCCCCCCCCCCTGTTCTTAGGCGCTCGGCGGCGGCGGCAAAAGGCAGGGCCTCAAGCCTTCAGTGGGCTCCTGGCCTTTAAGGGGCCTCCGCCTCAGTCAGCCAAAGGCCAATGAATATCAGTGCTATATAAGAGACTCAGGGGCCCCTAATCACATTCTGCAGGGGCCCCATCATTTTGTGTTGCCAAGGGGGTTTCCAATATAGTTCAACTACTATTATGGCAGTTACCAGTTGTGGAGGAACTAAATGCTTTGTTGACCCTGCAACAAACATCAGCCTCTTGATACGCCTAATATTACTTTTCAAGAAATTAACTCTCCCACTTCTCTAGCACATTGCCACTCCCTCCTAACTCCTCCCCCAAAGCCTCAGCCTTCACCCCCCTTCATGGGTCATTCCACATCCTTTGTGGCAGCAAAGGCTATTTACATTTAAAGGAAGATGCAGAGTGGGGAGGCAAGGGATATGGGAAAAACAAAGCCTCGGCTGGCAGGTGAATGGTCTTTTAATTAAAGACCTGTGAAATACTAAGGTGAGGCCGAGTTAAGGTGTGAGGTGTCTGCCCAGCCGAGCCCACAGTGCTTGTGAATGATATGTGTGCCCTGGAAGCGGCATCAGCCCGGGCTGAAACACGACGGGGGGCTAAAGCCCTTTCAGCCCTATGGACGTTGCGTGTCTGTAAGGGGTCGTATCTGACCTACAGATTCTCATGGCAACCCAGCACTGACGCGTGCCTAGAGGCGACATACGGGTATGATCCAGCGTCTGCGCTGCTTGGAGTAGCTTGGGCACAGGAACAACAGCTGTTCGTCGGTTTCATCACTTCCTCTACAGGCTGGGAGGGATTTGCTATCCTCCAGATAACCCTCCATTTGACCGTAAAGGTAGCAAGTGGAAGGGTACCCAGCCTGAACCTAATATAAAGAGCTTTGTGAAGGGGGGGTCGAGCTCGTCCAAATATGGTTCAAGAGTGGGGAATGGCTTTACCTCTAAGAACCTTTTAGATAGAGGCCCCAGGCATGATGATTAGTTCAACCTCATCTCCTCATCCTCCCAGAAAATGGAGGACGATGAAATGACTGTTGGCTCTGACCAATATTCAGACAGGCCAAGTGAATCTAGTGCTGCCTGACGTATTTTAGCCAGGGTAACGTCACCCCTCCCTTCAGTCTGTCCAAAATGTCTCTGAGACCCACCCTACAAGGGTCCAGCTCAAGAGTTGACCAGATCCTAAACCAGTACATGATTGGCTTATACCGCCCTTCTGAAATGATGGATTGCATTCCTAGGTCTACTTTGGAAACTAAAGGAGTGCTTTGAGGGAGATTAAGGGCCTCCCTCAGAAATTTGTTTTCTGCGACCCCCCCAAAGCATCGATATTACTATAACCCCACAGTTCTGCCCCATAGACTGTGGCCTCCCCTGCTTGGGCTCTCCAAACTTCAAGGAGGGGGATGCAGGATGGCAAGGGGTGTTATTGACAAATCTTAAAGTTGTAGCCACCCGTGGTTCAACAGGAGTGAGCTCTTTAGAATCTGGCTAGACCATGAGTTTGAGGTGGATAAACGGATTCTGAGATAATCAAAGTCTCGCGCTATCTGGAGCTCTGCGCCCCCAAACTTAAGGCCCCCCAAAACTGCTGTGTGGGTGAATCGCCATAAATTCAGTTTTACTTGTGTTTATGGCCAGGCCGTGGTTAGTATAAAAAAGTTTAATCCTTAGCTCGAGGGTCTCTATTCCTTTAGGCGTCTTAGACACAAAAAAGAGTATCCTCTGCTAACATTAGAGTTGGTGTTTTCACGCCCCCGAGAACAGGGGAATCATTGTCTCAGTCCGAAAAAAGAAATCTACACAGCTGTTAATAAAAAGGAGGAACAGTGTTGGGGCGATGGCGCAACCCTGTGGAAACCCTTTGGAGACCTTGATGCGGTCAGTGGTTTCCCCGTTAGCCCCCCAGCGGATCTGCGTGCAGTTGGTGAAACAGAGGTCTATTATAATATCTAAAAGGGGACAAGGGAGCCCAGGTCCGTGAGGGTGCACCAGAGTCATTCTCTGGGGACCATGTCAAATGCCGCTTTTAGGTCAACAAAAGCGACATTAAGGCTTCCCCTGTTGATTTCAACCACTTTCGATCTAATGAGTTAAAAATCTAAAAACCTGATCAACAGTTCTTATCTTAGGACGGAATCCTGACTGGAACTGAGACAGAATCTTCTTCTCATCGATTCAGGTTCGGAAACAGTCTAAAATTAATTTACTAAACATTTTTGGGTTAGAATCTATGAGACTTATTGGCGATATTTTGCTGGGTCAGATCTGAGGCCTTTCTTTAAGATAGGAATAATCTCTTCGCCTCGCCAGGTAGCATGGATTTGGGGCCAGCCATGATGGCACCGGCGACGCGGTTTAGATAGGGTGCTCAGATAACGGGTTCTGATATAAATAGATCCACAGGTCACTGAAATCAGACTGTAAAAACCCCTGAGGAGTCTGATATCAGACTGTGACATTACTCCATACATTATGTCAGACTGATACATCACTTCAAGCACACAGTATCAATCTGTGACATCACTCTAGGAAACTGTTATCAGACATCACCCCAGGTTTCTGACTCCAGACTGTGACATCACTCCAGACACCTGCCCTCAGACTGTTGCATCACTTCAAGAATACTGTATTAATCTGTGACATCACTCTAGGAAACTGACATATGCCCCTATTCCCCCTACATGGGTCGGGCTGAGTTTATCCCTATTTAGGTCTCGCCTAGCGTTGCAGCGCGCATGCGCTGCTCACTCTGCGAGGCATATTGTATTAGAGGAGATTTCAGAAGTGGAGTTGAAGCCCCGCCCATCTTTTTTATTGGCTGTCGTCATCGTTTATGGGAAACGCTGGCTTGTGATTGAAAATGAGGCTTCTTTGTTACCGCCCTGTCTCCTTTTGGGACCGCCCATCCGGACTCGATCGTTTACTTGCGGCGTTACACCCACGGTCTCCATAAGTCAGTAAGCACTATTTTTTTTGTTTTTTGCAGTGCGGTCCTCTTTCATTTTAGGGACCGCGCTTGTTTATTTAATTAATTTGCTGTTTATTTAATTAATTTGCCGCGCGACTTGCCGCGCGGGCCGCTTTCACTTTTGCAGCCGTGCTTGTTTTTTTTAGGAATGAGTCTGTGGGCTCCGAATCGTGTGTGCTGCTTTTACTTTCCGGGCGCGTTCTGTGGCGCGCACTTCATCCGCCATCGGACACGCACACTTTTAAAATAAGTAAATACGGCTCTGGTGAACAATGACAACAATAAACCTCAGGGTCGCTTATTCCGCTGTCTGGTATTTTATTTTTTTGAATGGATGCCTACGCTGCTGAACATGTCTTTGTCTAAGAGAAACCACCATGACGAACTAAGAGATTCCCCCAGTGTGAACAACATGTACATTCTTTGTTTACATTTTATGAGGGTTAGCCATAGCTCCGGACAAGGCGCCGCGCTTTTGCTTGTTTTCCTTATAGCGCGCGCGCACCACTCGCGGGCTAGCAGATGACCATGCACAGACCTCCGGTGCGAGTAATCTTCATTTTTTTTTTTAGGAATGAGTCTGTGGGCTCCGAATCGTGTGTGCTGCTTTTACTTTTTGGGCGCGTTCTGTGGCGCGCACTTCATCCGCCATGTGGAAGTCTGTCACCTGAGCATGTTAACAGCTAAACAGAGACCGGCGCCAGGGCCAACAACTGGCAAAGCTACAGGGAGGGGTTGAGGTGCAAACAGTCCCTTGACTGTGGCATTACTCCAACAGCCGGAGACTCCAATAAACATCCTAGGAAGTTAATATCGGTCTCCCAGGCCTGCCTATTGATCTGAACGTCACATGTGACATCGCAGCACACTGCGCGCTTTAAGTAATGTATTTATTTATGTTAACAAACCAAGCGCTGCTCGGATTACATCACAATGTGGATTGTTTTTTTTAGTTTATCACAAGTATTCTCGCGCCACTGCATCTGCCTCCCTCCCCTTTGAAACGTACAAAGGCAACAATAAATAGAAGGCTTTCGCTTTACTAAACTTGTAATCCCGAGGTGTCTGCATTTCACATCGTCGCTCCAAATGCATCACCTTTGTTTAGGGGTGGGTTATCTTTACCTCAGTCACCCTCCCACCATGCACCCACCCTTAACCCCTTCCTCTCTTTTGTTTCCCTGAGCACCAGCCAGCACAGGACAAGCACATTCACTTAAAATATACAGCGCCTCGCATCCGGAGTCTCTCTTCTGGGCCCCTCCCTTCCAGCCTTCACAACATATCCCGTGACACCACGCATAGCTTATCTCCCTCATCGGGCCATAAATCTGCACAGGCTGCCCATTTGCTTTGCTCTCACGTCCTCTCTCCCGTTGTCCGTGTGTTACAAATGCTTGTTATTTAAAATGCAGAGAGTACGTTTTTATTTTTAATTTACCCGGAGGATTCCTACAGCCCTTTTCATTTAAACCGAACCCTCTCCATTTACCTTTAAACGTAACTCTTTCCTTCTCCCCTTTGCCTCCATCACCCTTCGACTGCCCTCAGCCAATGAAAACAAGCATTTAAAATGCAATAGATCTCGCATTTGCGAGAATTTGAGCCATTGGCATTGTAAATGACAATGCCTTTTATTTACGTATTGGTTTTGAAAACATAAATAAAAGGCATTGTCATTTACAATGCCAATAGCTTAAACTCGCGCAAATGCGAGACCTATTGCATTGAAAATGCTTGTTTTAAGAAGGGATCCCGGGACCTCCCAGCCAACTACAGGCCTATATGTTTAATTGATTGTACCCAAAAAGTCTTTGCAAGAGTTGTTTTGAATAGGCTCCAAGAATGGACGTCCGCCACACCGATTCTCTCCCTCCTGCAGGCAGGGTTTAGGGAATGGACCAGCACTTTAGATCAGGTGCGTCAGTTCCAGCTCCTTTATTGGAAATATGCCTTATTGGGGCGGGGACAGTTATATGTGGTGCTCGTTGATCTTAGATCAGCTTTAGATTTGATTTCCCGTACTAAGTTATGGCATGTTTTGGCTGATTTGGGGGCTGCACTAATTATTGAACGTAATCAAGCTCTTGCATGAAGGCAACTTCGCCCAAGTAAGATGTGGCCAGGTGGGAGAATTGACTGAGCCCTTTCCTGTTAAAAGGGGGGTGAGACAAGCGTGTGTCCTTGCGCCAACCCTTTTTTTGCTTTTTATTAATGATCTAGCAACTTTTGTAGATTATGGTGGATCTGACACTCCGACCCTCGCAAACATCAGGACCTCGGCCCTGATGTTTGCAGATGGCATGCTGCTCATCTCCAACTCCCCTATGGGACTGCAAAAGATCTTGGACATATTTGACATCTTCTGTAGCCTCAGAGGGTTGGATATTAATGTTGCCAAAACAAAATATAGGGTACTTAACCCCTGCAGCACTACGCTCCCCAATCAATCCTACTCTCAGAGGGTCTCAGTTGGAACGTGTTGCACCTTTGAGTACCTGGGAGTTACGCTTACCGAACATTTTCATTGCCAACCTCACATAATAAGGAATAGACTCAGGCTAGAGCAGACATCAGGGGGCATCCTAAGGTCACACAAGGGCTCACGCTTTCATCCCTTATACCCTGCCCTCAGGGCCGGCTTTACCGCTCGTGGCGCCCGGTGTGAGAATCATTTTCGGCACCCCCACCCCCCATAACCGCCTCCTCGGATTCTCTCACTACCACCAGGCATAAGCGTCCCTCATCTCTCCAATCATAAGTTATTGCTAAACACAGTGCCCCCCCCTGAGTTTGGCGCGCCCCTCCACAGGTCAGCGCCCAGTGCGGCCGCACCAGTCGCACTGCCCTAAAGCCGGACCTGCCTGCCCTCCAAATGTATAATCTTCAAGCGCTTGGCTCAGCTCTCTGTGGAGCAGAGCTTTGCGGTCTTAGGGATGTGTCTACCCTTGAGCTGGTGGAAAACCGCTTTTTTCAAGAGTTAACTGGCCTTCCCATCAGCACTCCACTGCTCCCTCTAAAGCTAGACATGGAGCAAAAAACATACCGGATGTGATTGGCCCAAGGCCTACAATATACTGGAAGAGACTCTGGTCTACTCTAAGCCCGAGCGGTGAAGTATGCGGAGCAAAGTTTTTTTCCTAGCTCTCGCTCCCCAATGTCAAGTGGGCAAGCATGAACGAACAAAATCCACCTCCTGGTGAGGTTTTTCCTCGCTAGCGCTCCCCAACGTCAAGTTGGTGAGCGCGAGCGAGAAAAATCCACCTCCCGGCGAGATTTTTCAACGAGAGCGGTCAGATTTCTCAATGCGGGCGGTCACGGGTGGTCGCGACCACGCGCATTCAGAAACCTTCTGTTCGCGTTGAGAACATTGCTGCTTGAGTAGAACATCTACTTGAGTGACAGAAAGAAGCAGTGCCCTCTGGCATTGCGCATGGTGCCATTTGTGCTGATTTTACAGCGCACTCTGCCGCTCGTGGATCTCCGCGTAGCGTGGCGGAGTTTTTGGTCACTTATGCGGGCTCCGCAAACTCCGCCCAGGCTTAGTCTAGTCCCAAGTTGGCAGCTTGTCAGGTAGGGTCGTCGGAGATATTGTGTAGTGCAGGTGCAGGTGATATCGCGTGGCTGAAGTATGTAGGAGTTACTCTCTTTAATATTGGTTTAAGTCATCCGTAGAAGCCAGCGAACTCTCTACGGCTCAAGTTAGGAACGCGTACTGGTGATACAAGCCGAGCTTAGTGCGGAGCCAGACTAACGTATGAGCCCAGACCTTGGCATTTCTCCAACAGAAAGATGACTATGAGTGGGAGAACGTTTTGGATGGAATTGAGCCACTAACTGCTGGGAAACTTTACCTGAAGTTTGGATATGAGCCCCTCCCTCTCTCTTCTGTTACAGGTAGATGGGGGGGACAAAGAGGCCCTGATCCCAGCAATGTGCATCTGGTTTAGAAGCAAATGAAGGACTGGAGCACTTGTTATTTTTCTGCCCGGTGTACCAAGATGCCAGGAGACTGTATATTTGCCCACCTTGTCGCAATCTTGGAATTAGAACGTATAGAGAGGCTTTGAAAATCCTAAACAGCGACACTTCCCAATGTGCAGTGTTTGCGGTTTCACGTCACTTGTTGACCATGTGGAGTTTTAGGCAAATTAATATAAAAAAGAATACATTGCCAAGTATTGCCCAAGGGGGAGATAACTAGATTAGGGGCGGAGATTGTTTTATGATAAAGTTTTATATTGTATTGTATTCTCTTAATGATTTAAATGATGTATTTATGTCGTATGGATTTATGCATTTTTATCTCGATTTTATATTTTGATTATTGTTATTCCTGTGGGATTTCTTTCCTTTTGTGATTGTAATTTGTAATGAGTATGAACTTTGATGGCATAAATGCCGAATAAAGTTTTGACCGATGATATCAGACATCACCCCAGGTTTCTGACTCCAGACTGTGACATCACTCCAGACACCTGTCATCAGACTGTTACATCACTTCCAGAACACAGTATCAATCAGTGACATCACTCTAGGAGACTGTTGACACCTGACATCAGACTGTTACATCACACCAAGAACAACCTATGAGACGGTGTCATCAGTTCAGAAACCTGATGTCAGACTGTGACAGCGATATGTAGACCTGATATACTGTGATATCCCCCGAGGAACCTGACAGCAGACTCTAAGAGAAACCCCAGAGAGCTGTCTTTAGACTGTGTCACCTCTTGAATAACACAGTACACGGCTCTTACATCACTCCAGGGAACTGATGTCCGAGTGTGACATCATCCTAGTACTCTGATACGAGATTGTGACGTCGCTGTCACATCATCTCAAGAACACAGTATGCTCCTGTGACATTACTCCAGGAAATGATCTCAGACTGTGTCATCACTGCAGGTAACTATCATTAGACTATGACATCACAACTGAAATATATCAGAGCGTGACATCATTCCAAGAATCTGACATCAGTGACACAGAAAAGTGACAGCACTTTTCATTTTAAATCCCATCAAATGGTCTTTATCCAGCAGTAGGGAAGGGAGTCATTGGGGGGGAACACGGGTTAGTGAGTCATTGGCCCCTTCCCAACATCTGTGTGGTTCTACCGGGCAAGTAGTCAAATCCCTGTAAAATCACCCATGCTCATCATCCTTCCCGGGTCGATAAATTGAGTAACATTAAGCGCAGTGTTTGAATTGGTTAGATCAGGTACTCACTGTCTGAGAGTACTGCTTGCTGTAGAAGTGAACCGACTGTCACTGGTAGAAAAGAGTCCTATCTGAAGGGTGCAGCTGCTAGACCCAAGGCAAGCATAAGTACTGGACGCAGAGCCTGGCAGTGGCTACCATAGAAAGCCCTGGTGGCTGATGGGTAACAGCAGCACGTGCTGCAGCGTTGAAGCAGAGCAAACACTCTGATGGGAAATTACAGATAAATAAACGATCAAGTCAAGTTTTTACCACTAAAACAAGATACGGATGAAAGGGCCACACCGAAGACGGGGATACATTGTATCTAATAAAGGTGGCTGGACTGTCCCTGCTGGGCAGTGTTGCCCCTGACGTCACACACTTGCATGAACTGCTCCTCACGTGTCCTCTCACAACACTTGTGACAACCAGCGCCTGCCCTGACACCAAAGCAATGCTCACAAGCATCTGTCTGAGTGTGAGGGTCCCTGCGAGGACAGTCTGGCCAGAGGATTAGACATTAATAAAGAGAGTTTGTTCTCTTGAAGATGCCGGTTAAATCTTTAATCCAACCGTGGGTGGAAGATTATAGGGCGAAGGGCGGCATGGCAGATTAGAAGCCGGTCCATCCCCCCGGTGATGCACGCCCCGGGGGCGCTAAGTAGGTTAGTGGGTAATGCCAGGCCTGGCATGAAAGGGCACGTTGAAGAGGCCCCCGTGCCCGGCGGAGCCGGACCCGGCTCGAGCCACTTCCACGTGTATTAATACAGGTCACTGTGGGTGCAGCCGGCGCCAGAGGGGAGAGGTCAGAGGGCATTTCAGAGTTGGCGTTTACCCATGCTCTCTCCAGCATCCACCTGTCCTCTGGCAGGGTGGGACTGGGGCAGAAAATAGGCCCTGTCTGGTGTAGGGTCGTGGGCTCTAGGCCCACATACCACTAAAATGATTCACACAGACACCGTGAGTACACTTAGTAAACTTGCCCCGAGCACGTGCACCCGGGCCCTTTTATTAGCAGAGTCAGGTCACTCGTGACGTCTGTGGTGGATGGGTGTAGGGTGCATGTGTGTCCACTCCCACGAGGGAGTGGCTGACTAACTGTCTACTAAGACACTAGAACATGTCCAGCATGACACTACATTCCTCCCAAACTTTATTCAAAATAAATAGTGGACAGGTGCAGCTGGGAGCACCCGAGCATCTCGGCACACGTCCATAATTTAACCAGAGTCTACTGGGCACGAACGATGCGTCGATGGAGTCCAGATTCCTTGGCAGCCTGTCTGTTAGATCAATGTCCTCTCACACACTGCTGGATGAACTTTTGTGCTCTGGCGGTGATGCTGTTGGTGTCTGTCTACTAAACGATGGTGCATCAGGTGCGTCGGTGGAGTCCTGCTGCAGAGTCTTCGCTTGAGGTGTCTGGGCACTACGATGACCAATCTGCCAGGACTGCAATGGCGTCGATGATGTTTAGGACGTTATCCTCTGAAGCCGCAATGCCTCCCAGTATCTTGTCGGTGGAGCCGCTTCCAGACCATCTCTCGTGCGAGGATCCCTGGATGCGGGAATGTCCTTGAGGCCCTTGAGCGGGGCTGCCACGCTACTGTGTGGACCGTGCAGGGCTGCTTGTGGGCCGCCTAGGGGCCGCTGCAGGATCACTGACAGGATCCGACGACGTTGTTCGGGCAACTGCCCGGGTGGGTGACTTAATGGTCGGGGGGGCTTCCCAACATGACACAGGGGCACATGGGCTGTCGGATAGCCCCTGTACACTTTGTCTCGCATTTCGATTGGGGTGCCTCGGTCTTTTGGTTCTTCTGCAGGTGCAAGGCTCCACCCCGGTGACGATGTTGCTCCTCTGTTGGATGGGGTGATGCACATGGCAGTGATGTTGTGGTTGCCATTGAACCTGGACGACAGGTGGTGACGACTTGCTGGTAGAGAGGATGTCTGGAGGGACTTCGCAGCCACTTATCTTCGTCTTGCTGAGGCTGTTCTCCACCCATGGCATCTGCAGTCGGGAGCAAGGATGCCATCCGACTTAGAAGCGTTGGAGAGAGACGCAGTTCGCGCTTGCTGCGGCTTACGCTTGGTTCTCCCATTGAGCTGTCTCCAGGGACGTTGGTCTGCCTTGGTGACTGTCTGGTGTCTTCGGGTGTGCGGTGTGAGTCCTCTTTCTTTTCCCCTTGGTCTCTCTAGCGCACCTGTGGTCATCTGGTTCTTTCTGGTGACGGGATTGTCACTCTTCTTTGCGCTGACCTCTTGCCGGTCCGATCCCTTCCACAGGGGTTTTCGCAGTGTCCTCTATCAGGATGGCGGGTCACCTTCTTCACTCGAGGGCGTTGTGCCTGCGCCTCGAGCCTGGTCTGTTGTGGCGCCTGCTCCTGTCGCCGTTCAGGCATGCTTGGCGGGGTCGGTCACTTCGTGTAACGTGCTCCTTGCTTGCGGTGTGATGTGGCATCGGGACACGTGTTGCATGTCTTTGGAGCACATGTTGTGGTGGCAGCTTGCCACAGGTGGGTTGCGACTCTCCCCTTGCCCGTCTTGGGCCAATGGCGACTCCGTCTTGAGGCAGTGTGAGGGAGGACACTCTGTGTTGTCTTTGTCCCACTGCAGGCCTTCGCTGGTGCAGTGGAGATGTAGAGGCTCTCTCTGCTGCCTACAGCATTGCTTCTGCTCTGTGGATAGGTCTCTCGCTCCTGGGTACCTGCCCCTACTGTCAGGATTGTGGCTGCATGCGTTGCGCACCTCAGACTCCGTGCTCTTGGTCCTTCTTCAGGGTGCCTTCTTCTGGCGCTTGGCTTGCTTGCTCTTCTTTTTTGCGGTGGTTGCCGTACACCACCAGGGGCGTGTGATGCTGTTTCCTCACTTGTGGTGGCATTGGACAGCCAAGGTGGCGTGCACGTGGCACACATTCTCCTTTCGCCTTTGGTGGGCTTGCTGTCTTGGGGTTTTGCTGAGTCTTTCACACTGGACTTTCCATGGCTGCATGTGGCTTCACAGCCTAGAGTTTTGCTGTACACCTGGCCGCTCTCTTGGCAGGGGCCCTTTGCAGGGGTTAGCAGTCTCTTCCCTTGGAGCCGTGGCCTTTGTCTGGGGTGCATGATGTGTGGTTACAGTTCACTTTTTATCTGTAAGTCTTTTCACCTTTGCCACTCAAGCACGTGTCTGCATGTGCATACAGGTGACTGCTGATTTGGTCTTGCATCACGGGGGGATGCTTGTACAAGGCACGTGTTTCTTTATTTGAATGTAGTACCACTCACCATCACTAGGTGGCACTGCAGGTAAATTCTGAGAGGCCCAGCAGCTTTCCTCGTGCTACTTGCCCGCTTGGCTCTCTTGGGTACCACGGGCATTGCAGGAGTCAGCGACAGCCCTTCTGACGCTGCGGGCCCCATTGTGTCTGGAGATGGAGGCGCAAGGGTCGGCACGATGCAGGCGTTGCGCTTCTGACTCCTGCAGAAGACAGCAGCTCTCGGCTAGCTGCACTGCAGTTGAAGGCAGGTGGCCACTTAGAGGTGTGCGATGCCATCAGGCCTGTCCTCGTCGTCTGTCTCTGGTCATGGCCTTCAATACTTCCCAGTCTGTAATTGGTACACGAGGGGAGTGGCTACCCTCTCTACCTCCAGCAGTGAGAACAAGGTGAGATGGGCTCTTAAATTGGCAGCTTGTCATGTGCGATTCCTTCGTCAAGGCTACCTTGCACAAGTAATCTTTAGATGCAGTGCACACGGGGGGCCACCAGGTGGCGTAATGGCTGCTTTTTCTTTCCTTGCGCTTGTGGGAGCATTAAGGCTGTGTCTGTGTGCCGGGCATTAGAGCCGGCCTTGATTTGCAGAATTGCTTTTCCGTTTTCTGCTCCCGCATCCGGAGAGTCCCGGTGCGGTGTACTGGGCCCGCAGCTAGGTGGTGTTGCTGGTGGTTCCCATGCTAGACTTCACGGCGGCAATCTCTCGGGAACGCAGGCCGCATGGGGGCTGAAACTGCTGGCTGTAGCTTGCCCTGCAGAAGCAGCTTCATCTCTACCCTTGCTGGCATGGTGCTGAACGGGTGAGAGTCATGCGGTGAGGCGCCTCTCACGAAGTGGCAGCGCTTATTCAACTACCCCGCGTGGTGCTCTGAAGGAACGCGGCAGCTTGTCCTGATTGCTGAGGCCTTCTGATGTGTGCTGTGGACCTGGGAGCGGAAACTGAAGGCGGTGGGTGTCATGGAGCTATGCTGGTGGTCGGACTGCAGCGCCAGGGAAGAGGTGTCCATGTTGGGCTGCAGAGCCGACATGAGGAAGATGCTGGCTCTATGCCGTGCTGGTGCGGTAGATCAGCTTGCTTGCGGATTTCTCCCCTTAGCCTGCCGCATGTTGTTCTACCCCCAGGCTCACCTCATGCCCGGTGGCTCGTGAGACACAGCTCCCGGTCCACTCCTACCTTGCAGGGGTTGCGGCAGGCAGGCGACTGTAGGGCATGGAGGCTGAATGCCATCTCTTTGCTCATAGGACGGTGTGGGGGTGCCTTAGGCACGGACTACACTTCCCCTCCACAATGAACTGGAAACTGCAGCCGGCTTACATGTGAGGTCAGACCCGCTCGCCGCCATTGTATTGTCGTGGGCTCTAGATCCATGTACCACTAAAATGATTCACACAGACACTGTGAGTACTCGTAGGAAACTGGCCCGAGCTTGTGAACCCGGGTCCTTTTATTAGCAGGGTCACGTCATTTGTAACGCCTGTGGTGGATGGGTGTAGGGTGCATGTGTGTCCACTCCCACAAGGGAGTGGCTGACTAACTAAGTGTCTACTGAGACACTAGAACGTGTCCAGCACGACACTACAGCTAGTACCAGCATCAAAGTGACCCCATTAGCAAATCAATAACTAAAAAAATGCACACATTTGTAATTTTGAACTCGTTGTTTTCAGTTCCCCCCTGCAGGTTCTTCGCCTGCTTTCCGTCTTTACTCCCAACCCCATCAAACGCGAACTGTGTTTGTGTATTTATATATTACGACCATCTCACAGCAGAATTGACACCAAAAATAACATCATATTCATTTTTGAGTTCCTCTTAAGTTTTTAACACGTGCTGACCTTCACCGCCTTTTGGCACATTCTTCAAAACAACGATTAATTCAAAGTACAATAAACTTCAAAGGACATTATACGAAAATCAATGTTCCTTTACCGAGCTGCAGTGTAGACATGCATTTGCGAGCAGCTGGCGAGTTTTAAAGGGCATTTTTCTATGTAAAGTACGTGCTCTCTGGGAAAAAAAAAAACACTTTTTTTTTTTACTGAGGTTTATATAGCGCAAACTTGACCCGAAGGTATCAGAGCGCTTTACACGAGCACCAGTTGCGTTACATAAGGACACATTCATTAGGTCTCGCCTACGCAGCGCGCATGCGCTGCTTAGGAAAAAGACCTTTTGGAATCGATTCGCTTCGCTCAAAACGTGCACGCGTTGCATTGCTTTCAATGGCAACGCGTGCACGTTATGCATTCCTTGCAGGAGCGAGCTTTGACACCATATGTTTGTAATTAACTTGCAAACACATGGTGCCCCTGGCTCGCTCCCGCAAGGGAAACGCTATGTGTGTCTGGCAGGCTCTGATTTAATAGGTTTTGAAGCACTTCCGGCCTTTTGGCTTGTCGGCTGAATACCGACAGTGTTGATGACGGGAAAGTCTACGCTCTAGAAGTAACGGCGTTAACATAAAGGTAATTTAATTCAGTTGTGGGGTCAGAAAAGTCAGTCAAGAGGGGGCGTGGCTAACCGCCGACAGGAATGGCCGCTCTGTAACTTAGCTCCAGAGCGCCACTCCTGCAACATCCTGAATTCCCTAGCTCCCGCTGGCCCTGTCCCCACCCTGGTGCCGTCGGAGTGTAGCGGAGGTGCTTGGCGACTCACGGGCCGAGTTTGAGGACGATTGTGGACGAGGCGCTGAGAGTGACCCGCGGAACGGATCCGTGCGGACTGCATTGCTGCTCAAGGTGAGGGGACGTGCGGGGCGCGTTTCACGCGAGCCCGCGGCTGCGGCCTACCTGCTTGAGGCCCTGGGAGAGTGCTGTGAGGCCCATCGCTGCCGAGTGTGCGGACAGGAGAGCGGACGGCGATGGTGGTGATCCTCCTCGAGGTCCAGTGAGTGACGAGGGCGGATCGGAGGAGACGACGACCCCCCCGGCGAGACGCAGCTGCCACCGGAGCGCGACAGGGGTGAGCGGACCTCCGGGAGCCCGACGGAGCCTGGGAATTTGTACCCCATCGCTGCCGAAGAGACCGCTGGCGGGCCCCCGACTGGAGGTGCATCTGGGGGACCCCCGAGGTGCGCGGTGGCGCAGTAAGGAGCATGAGACCACGTGTGGGCCAGAACGAGCTCTGAGGTCGGTGGACAATAGATGGGCACGGTGTGATGGGTGGACTCCCGGCTGGGATAGCTGAACCTGTATCCCTGGGCCCCAGTTGCGCTGCAATCGAACTGTGACGCAGCGGTAATACTACAAGACTGCACCTGATTGCTACAGGGCCCAAAAGAACGGCAAAAATAGGCCGCTGCCGCGGCTGCGGCGCCTGGTGGGGGACCCCGGAGAATACTGAGTATATTGGCCACTGGAGGGAGCGCGGCGGACCATCGAACAGAGGGGGTTTTCGCTATCATCAGGTTGAGCTTGACCCCATACCAGCGGCCTACAGCTTAGACAGTGGAGTGCGTGGTCCCCACGGCCGCCAACCTACGCTGCAACATCTAACCTGACGCTTGGTTGTATAGGGTGCCCACTGCGAAAACAGACAGGCCGGGTGAGTGTGTTTCTCACAGCGGGCAGCGAAGAGTCGCGGTGGCGCCCTGACTCCGGAGGGACTCAACGCCGCGATTAAAAAATGGCAACTGGACGTACCAACCGAACGGCGGCGCAGTCCAAGCTGGATAGGTTTGTCTTGCAGAAGCAACAAGCTGAGGATCGACCGGAGACGGCGACCCCCGGGGATGCCGCAGAACCCTCGAACAAAGATCTGCTGGTGGCAATTACAGCGATACGGACCTCTCTGGAGGTTAAAATCGACACAGTGGCCACGGAGGTGGCCCTCATCCGTGCGGACATGAGAAAAGTAACGGAAAGAGTGAGTGCAGTAGAAGACACCACCAAGGAGTTGGTTACGGACGTCACATTGCTAAAGGAACAAGTAGACGAGCTGCGCTCCGCCCGGGAGGCGATGACCCTCCAACTTGACGACTATGAGGGGCGAATGCGGCGGAACAACATTCGCATTATTGGCGTTCCGGAGCGCGCAGAAGGGCAGGCAGCGGACCTCTTTGTGGAAGATCTGGTTCTTACGAGGTTACAGCCTAGGGGTCTTTCCAAATGCTTTACGATTGAAAGAGCTCACCGTGTGCCTGGGGGCCGACCTAGGCCGGGGGCGCCCCCTAGACCACTCCTGGCTCGAGTATTTAACTTCCGGGACCGGGACATTATTCTTCAGATGGCGCGGGTGGCCCCACCGCTTGCCCTGGATAACAGCAAGATCCTGTTCTTCCCAGACTTCACGCTGCGGGTCCAGAAGCAACGCCGAGGCTTCCTTGACGTAAAGCGGGCCCTCCGAGAAAAGGCAGTAAAATATGCAATGATGTTTCCAGCCAAGCTACGGGTGGAAGCTAATGGGAAGTCATGGTTCTTCACTCGACCTGAGGAGGCCTGGGATTGGCTGGAGGGCTGGCGTACGGTCGAGAAAAAATCACAGAAAGGACCCTCGGCGGCAGATGGTCAGGCAGACTGGCGCCAGCAGAGACGATCGCCTTCACACTCTGACTCAGACTCTCAGGGACACACGGGGGGGCGCTGATTTCATGAATGGTAAGACTGTAATTGCTTGACCCTGGATGGGTGAGATTTTCCGGGGAATCGCAGAGGGTAAGCTCAAGCATGAGACCTTCCGAACTGGCGAGTTCGGATGGGTGGATCTGAGGGCAAGTGTGAGGGGAGCTCCCTCCAATTGTACGATGATATGGTTCCAACTTGAGGGAGCGTCCTCGAGTTTTATGGCCTGCCAGTAGTGTGGATTGATAAACTCACCCACATGGTTTCATAGAGCTACGGGAGGTTGGGGTTGTCCTTCTATATTTTGGACATTAGGCCTCTAGCGGAAAGAGAGGGCTGCGAGACATTTGTTGTGGACTGTAATGGGCCTCTGGGCTGTGAGTAGTGTTATAGGGGGGGTAGGGCTGGGGAGTGAAGGGTTGATTGAAAGCAAATGTTTATCAGGGGTGTGGGGTAGCTTGCGTTCCCTAGAATTGTTAAATGGGTGGGCGACAGGCACTCTGCATGTTGGGGGTGGCGGGCGGTTTTAGTCCCGTTAAGCAGGGAGGCAGGGAGGGGGTATATTTTCAGGGTTCGGGGTATATTTGCCTTTCAATTGTTGGAGGGATTGTATTGTTGAATGTTTTGCAGCAGAACAAGTGGACAGATCGAATATGCACATTTTTGCCGACATCCATGATATATTTGTGGTGGGAGAGGCTCGGCGAGTGATGTCCAAGGGGGTGGTCCTAGGGGAGGCCCAGATCGGGATAGATAGCTGCTCGCGAGGCTGTGTGCCCCACGAAGCTATCGTTGTATTGTTAATTATCACTCATGGCACGAAGTCAGGGAATTAAAGCTATTACGTGGAATGTCAATGGGCTGGGTGACAAGATTAAGAGAGGGATCGTGATGCAATATATCCACCGACAGGGACTTGACTTAGTGTTGTTACAAGAGACCCACTTAATTGGTAACTCCTGCAAGGCCCTGGATCGGAAGGGATATCGTATGGTGATACATTCGGGGTGCAAACCACACAAGATGATGGACGGAATGTTGCACATTGGCAAACATTCACCCCCAGTCACAGATCTGGGTTTAATCCATCGTTATTTTGCTTCACCACGCCACCCCAGTTCAGACATAGCCCTATGCAAATCAGTCTTGACCCTGTGCCTCATGGGAACAGTCCAGACCGAACTGCCAAGCCATGTCCTCCCTGGACCGGAATCAAGCATCCTAGGACCGGTTTCAGGGCTTTCAGCACTCATCAGCCAGGATAGCTTGACTCCAGTGGCGTAGTGAGCACGGGACCCACGTCTGGGCATACCCTTCCCACTTAGGGCGACAAATGCAAACCACACAAGATGATGGACGGAATGTTGCACATTGGCAAACATTCACCCCCAGTCACAAGGATCTGGGTTTAATCCATCGTTATTTTGCTTCACCACGCCACCCCAGTTCGGACATAGCCCTATGCAAATCAGTCTTGACCCTGTGCCTCATGGGAACAGTCCAGACCGAACTGCCAAGCCATGTCTTCCCTGGACCGGAATCAAGCATCCTAGGACCGGTTTCAGGGCTTTCAGCCCTCATCAGCCAGGATAGCTTGACTCCAGTGGCGTAGTGAGCACGGGACCCACGTCTGGGCATACCCTTCCCACTTAGGGCGACAAATGCAAACCACACAAGATGATGGACGGAATGTTGCACATTGGCAAACATTCACCCCCAGTCACAGGATCTGGGTTTAATCCATCGTTATTTTGCTTCACCACGCCACCCCAGTTCGGACATAGCCCTATGCAAATCAGTCTTGACCCTGTGCCTCATGGGAACAGTCCAGACCGAACTGCCAAGCCATGTCCTCCCTGGACCGGAATCAAGCATCCTAGGACCGGTTTCAGGGCTTTCAGCCCTTCATCAGCCAGGATAGCTTGACTCCAGTGGCGTAGTGAGCACGGGACCCACGTCTGGGCATACCCTTCCCACTTAGGGCGACAAATGCAAACCACACAAGATGATGGACGGAATGCTGCACATTGGCAAACATTCACCCCCAGTCACAAGGATCTGGGTTTAATCCATCGTTATTTTGCTTCACCACGCCACCCCAGTTCAGACACAGCCCTATGCAAATCAGTCTTGACCCTGTGCCTCATGGGAACAGTCCAGACCCGAACTGCCAAGCCATGTCTTCCCTGGACCGGAATCAAGCATCCTAGGACCGGTTTCAGGGCTTTCAGCCCTTCATCAGCCAGGATAGCTTGACTCCAGTGGCGTAGTGAGCACGGGACCCACGTCTGGGCATACCCTTCCCACTTAGGGCGACAAATGCAAACCACACAAGATGATGGACGGAATGCTGCACATTGGCAAACATTCACCCCCAGTCACAAGGATCTGGGTTTAATCCATCGTTATTTTGCTTCACCACGCCACCCCAGTTCAGACACAGCCCTATGCAAATCAGTCTTGACCCTGTGCCTCATGGGAACAGTCCAGACCGAACTGCCAAGCCATGTCTTCCCTGGACCGGAATCAAGCATCCTAGGACCGGTTTCAGGGCTTTCAGCCCTCATCAGCCAGGATATCTTGACTCCAGTGGCGTAGTGAGCACGGGACCCACGTCTGGGCATACCCTTCCCACTTAGGGCGACAAATGCAAACCACACAAGATGATGGACGGAATGTTGCACATTGGCAAACATTCACCCCCAGTCACAAGGATCTGGGTTTAATCCATCATTATTTTGCTTCACCACGCCACCCCAGTTCAGACATAGCCCTATGCAAATCAGTCTTGACCCTGTGCCTCGTGGGAACAGTCCAGCCCGAACTGCCAAGCCATGTCTTCCCTGGACCGGAATCAAGCATCCTAGGACCGGTTTCAGGGCTTTCAGCCCTTCATCAGCCAGGATAGCTTGACTCCAGTGGCGTAGTGAGCACGGGACCAACGTCTGGGCATACCCTTCCCACTTAGGGCGACAAATGCAAAACACACAAGATGATGGACGGAATGTTGCACATTGCAAACATTCACCCCCAGTCACAAGGATCTGGGTTTAATCCATCGTTATTTTGCTTCACCACGCCACCCCAGTTCAGACATAGCCCTATGCAAATCAGTCTTGACCCTGTGCCTCATGGGAACAGTCCAGCCCGAACTGCCAAGGCATGTCTTCCCTGGACCGGAATCAAGCATCCTAGGACCGGTTTCAGGGCTTTCAGCCCTCATCAGCCAGGATAGCTTGACTCCAGTGGCGTAGTGAGCACGGGACCCACGTCTGGGCATACCCTTCCCACTTAGGGCGACAAATGCAAACCACACAAGATGATGGACGGAATGCTGCACATTGCAAACATTCACCCCCAGTCACAAGGATCTGGGTTTAATCCATCGTTATTTTGCTTCACCACACCACCCCAGTTCAGACACAGCCCTGTGCAAATCAGTCTTGACCCTGTGCCTCATGGGAACAGTCCAGACCGAACTGCCAAGCCATGTCTTCCCTGGACCGGAATCAAGCATCCTAGGACCGGTTTCAGGGCATTCAGCCCTCATCAGCCAGGATAGCTTGACTCCAGTGGCGTAGTGAGCACGGGACCCACGTCTGGGCATACCCTTCCCACTTAGGGCGACAAATGCAAACCACACAAGATGATGGACGGAATGCTGCACATTGGCAAACATTCACCCCCAGTCACAAGGATCTGGGTTTAATCCATCATTATTTTGCTTCACCACGCCACCCCAGTTCAGACATAGCCCTATGCAAATCAGTCTTGACCCTGTGCCTCATGGGAACAGTCCAGACCGAACTGCCAAGCCATGTCTTCCCTGGACCGGAATCAAGCATCCTAGGACCGGTTTCAGGGCTTTCAGCCCTTCATCAGCCAGGATAGCTTGACTCCAGTGGTGTAGTGAGCACGGGACCCACGTCTGGGCATACCCTTCCCACTTAGGGCGACAAATGCAAACCACACAAGATGATGGACGGAATGCTGGACATTGGCAAACATTCACCCCCAGTCACAAGGATCTGGGTTTAATCCATCATTATTTTGCTTCACCACGCCACCCCAGTTCAGACATAGCCCTATGCAAATCAGTCTTGACCCTGTGCCTCATGGGAACAGTCCAGCCCGAACTGCCAAGCCATGTCTTCCCTGGACCGGAATCAAGCATCCTAGGACCGGTTTCAGGGCATTCAGCCTTCATCAGCCAGGATAGCTTGACTCCAGTGGCGTAGTGAGCACGGGACCCACGTCTGGGCATACCCTTCCCACTTAGGGCGCAAATGCAAACCACACAAGATGATGGACGGAATGCTGGACATTGGCAAACATTCACCCCCAGTCACAAGGATCTGGGTTTAATCCATCATTCTTTTGCTTCACCACACCACCCCAGTTCGGACCCAGCCCTATGCAAATCAGTCTTGACCCTGTGCCTCATGGGAACAGTCCAGCCCGAACTGCCAAGCCATGTCTTCCCTGGACCGGAATCAAGCATCCTAGGACCGGTTTCAGGGCTTTCAGCCTTCATCAGCCAGGATAGCTTGACTCCAGTGGCGTAGTGAGCACGGGACCCACGTCTGGGCATACCCTTCCCACTTAGGGCGACAAATGCAAACGACACAAGATGATGGACGGAATGCTGGACATTGCAAACATTCACCCCCAGTCACAGGATCTGGGTTTAATCCATCGTTATTTTGCTCACCACACCACCCCAGTTCGGACCTAGCCCTATGCAAATCAGTCTTGACCCTGTGCCTCATGGGAACAGTCCAGCCCGAACTGCCAAGCCATGTCTTCCCTGGACCGGAATCAAGCATCCTAGGACCGGTTTCAGGGCATCAGCCTTCATCAGCCAGGATAGCTTGACTCCAGTGGCGTAGTGAGCACGGGACCCACGTCTGGGCATACCCTTCCCACTTAGGGCGCAAATGCAAACGACACAAGATGATGGACGGAATGCTGCACATTGGCAAACATTCACCCCCAGTCACAGGATCTGGGTTTAATCCATCATTCTTTTGCTTCACCACGCCACCCCAGTTCAGACATAGCCCTATGCAAATCAGTCTTGACCCTGTTCCTCATGGGAACAGTCCAGCCCGAACTGCCAAGCCATGTCTTCCCTGGACCGGAATCAAGCATCCTAGGACCGGTTTCAGGGCATCAGCCCTCATCAGCCAGGATAGCTTGAATCCAGTGGCGTAGTGAGCACGGGACCCACGTCTGGGCATACCCTTCCCACTTAGGGCGACAAATGCAAACGACACAAGATGATGGACGGAATGCTGGACATTGGCAAACATTCACCCCCAGTCACAGGATCTGGGTTTAATCCATCGTTCATTTTGCTTCACCACGCCACCCCAGTTCGGACATAGCCCTATGCAAATCAGTCTTGACCCTGTGCCTCATGGGAACAGTCCAGCCCGAACTGCCAAGCCATGTCCTCCCTGGACCGGAATCAAGCATCCTAGGACCGGTTTCAGGGCATCAGCCTTCATCAGCCAGGATAGCTTGACTCCAGTGGTGTAGTGAGCACGGGACCCACGTCTGGGCATACCCTTCCCACTTAGGGCGACAAATGCAAACCACACAAGATGATGGACGGAATGCTGGACATTGCAAACATTCACCCCCAGTCACAAGGATCTGGGTTTAATCCATCGTTCTTTTGCTCACCACGCCACCCCAGTTCGGACATAGCCCTATGCAAATCAGTCTTGACCCTGTGCCTCATGGGAACAGTCCAGCCCGAACTGCCAAGCCATGTCTTCCCTGGACCGGAAACAAGCATCCTAGGACCGGTTTCAGGGCTATCAGCCCTTCATCAGCCAGGATAGCTTGACTCCAGTGGCGTAGTGAGCACGGGACTACGCCACTGGAGTCAAGCTATCCTGGCTGATGAAGGCTGATAGCCTGAAACCGGTCCTAGGATGCTTGATTCCGGTCCAGGGAAGACATGGCTTGGCAGTTCGGTCTGGACTGTTCCCATGAGGCACAGGGTCAAGACTGATTTGCATATGGCTATGTCTGAACTGGGGTGGCGTGGTGAAGCAAAATAACGATGGATTAAACCCAGATCTGTGACTGGGGTGAATGTTTGCCAATGTGCAGCATTCCGTCCATCATCTTGTGTGTTTTGCATTTTGCCCTAAGTGGGAAGGGTATGCCCAGACGTGGTCCCGTGCTCACTACGCCACTGGAGTCAAGCTATCCTGGCTGATGAAGGCTGATAGCCTGGAAACCGGTCCTAGGATGCTTGATTCCGGTCCAGGGAAGACATGGCTTGGCAGTTCGGTCTGGACTGTTCCCATGAGGCACAGGGTCAAGACTGATTTGCATATGGCTATGTCTGAACTGGGGTGGCGTGGTGAAGCAAAATAACGATGTATTAAACCCAGATCTGTGACTTGGGGTGAATGTTTGCCAATGTGCAGCATTCCGTCCATCATCTTGTGTGTTTTGCATTTTACCTAAGTGGGAAGGGTATGCCCAGACGTGGGTCCCGTGCTCACTACGCCACTGGAGTCAAGCTATCCTGGCTGATGAAGGCTGATAGCCTGAAACCGGTCCTAGGATGCTTGATTCCGGTCCAGGGAAGACATGGCTTGGCAGTTCGGTCTGGACTGTTCCCATGAGGCACAGGGTCAAGACTGATTTGCATATGGCTATGTCTGAACTGGGGTGGCGTGGTGAAGCAAAATAACGATGGATTAAACCCAGATCTGTGACTGGGGTGAATGTTTGCCAATGTGCAGCATTCCGTCCATCATCTTGTGTGTTTTGCATTTTGCCCTAAGTGGGAAGGGTATGCCCAGACGTGGGTCCCGTGCTCACTACGCCACTGGAGTCAAGCTATCCTGGCTGATGAAGGCTGATAGCCTGAAACCGGTCCTAGGATGCTTGATTCTGGTCCAGGGAAGACATGGCTTGGCAGTTCGGTCTGGACTGTTCCCATGAGGCACAGGAGTCAAGACTGATTTGCATATGGCTATGTCTGAACTGGGGTGGCGTGGTGAAGCAAAATAACGATGGATTAAACCCAGATCTGTGACTGGGGGTGAATGTTTGCCAATGTGCAGCATTCCGTCCATCATCTTGTGTGTTTTGCATTTTGCCCTAAGTGGGAAGGGTATGCCCAGACGTGGGTCCCGTGCTCACTACGCCACTGGAGTCAAGCTATCCTGGCTGATGAAGGCTGATAGCCTGAAACCGGTCCTAGGATGCTTGATTCCGGTCCAGGGAAGACATGGCTTGGCAGTTCGGTCTGGACTGTTCCCATGAGGCACAGGGTCAAGACTGATTTGCATATGGCTATGTCTGAACTGGGGTGGCGTGGTGAAGCAAAATAACGATGGATTAAACCCAGATCTGTGACTGGGGGTGAATGTTTGCCAATGTGCAGCATTCCGTCCATCATCTTGTGTGTTTTGCATTTTGCCCTAAGTGGGAAGGGTATGCCCAGACGTGGGTCCCGTGCTCACTACGCCACTGGAGTCAAGCTATCCTGGCTGATGAAGGCTGATAGCCTGAAACCGGTCCTAGGATGCTTGATTCCGGTCCAGGGAAGACATGGCTTGGCAGTTCGGTCTGGACTGTTCCCATGAGGCACAGGGTCAAGATTGATTTGCATATGGCTATGTCTGAACTGGGGTGGCGTGGTGAAGCAAAATAACGATGGATTAAACCCAGATCTGTGACTGGGGGTGAATGTTTGCCAATGTGCAGCATTCCGTCCATCATCTTGTGTGTGATACATTCGGGGTTCACTACTGGGTCCAGAGGGGTGGGAATCCTGCTTCGTAAGGGGTGCCCCTATGTGCTACAGACTGTTTGGACGGATCCGCAAGGAAGATATGCAGCTTGCACTGGTCTGTGGGAGGGTAGGGTCCTAAATGTTATAACTGTGTATGCCCCACCAGGTTTGCAACGGTTGACACTGACTGACATAGGGCCGCTGTTATTAAACTTACCGGTTGGTATCTTGCTTATGGGAGGTGATTTTAATTTGACAATGGACGACCTGCTGGACAGGTCACCGCCCAGGCGCGGTGCTACACAATGCTCCCAGTTACGTGATTTTATAGACGCCTTGGGGATGGTAGATGTCTGGAGATGGTCACATCCGCGGGAAACACGATTTACATTTCAATCTGGAGTGCATGGCAGTCGTTCACGACTTGATTATTTGTTCACACACGCCCAGCATATACACGCATTTTCTGACTCAACATGTTTAGCGCGAGGTATTTCAGATCATTCCCCTGTTTTCGCGATACTTGGTGCACCACATGCACCACAGCCGGGTCCGATCCGAATCCAACCCTGTGCACTAAAAATCCCACACATCCGAGAGACCCTACGGAGGGACACTGAGTACTTTTTTACAGAAAATACAGGCTCGGTTAGCTCCGCAATTACCTTGTGGGGGGCATATGGGGCCGTGATTAAGGGTAGGGCCCTATCAGCGATGGTGGACTACAGGGCTGAGCGCCGTCGGAGGGTGGTGGAATTGGAAGCGGAGATTCTACACCTTGAGGGCTCTGGCGAACAGAACCCAGATGCTGATACTCAACATCTGCTGAGTATTAAAAGACAAGATTATAGGCAGTTGCTCCTGGAGGACGCTAATAGACGCGCTCTTGCCACTAGACATCGGATATATGAACAGGGGGAGCGTACTGGTAAACTGCTGGCATGGCTGGAGCGCAAAGAACAAGCCGCGCGATGGGTGCGTGCCATTAAGAGATCGAACAACGAGATCGTGACTGACCCCCAAGGCATTGCCGAGACCTTTTCGAAGTATTATGAGGAGGTATACAGTGTCCCACCTGACTCCCAGGCGTCCATGGCGACAGAACTCCTCGCCACTATCGAGGTGGTGGGCCTCTCCGAACAGGATAGTGTGACGTTAGATAACGACCTATCGGTAGAGGAAATTCAGAAGGCAATTCAAGACATTCACGCAGGCAAAGCTATGGGCCCCAACGGACTCCCGATTGAGTTACTTAAGCCCATGACCTCCACACTCGCACCCCATTTACTCAATTTGTACACTGAGAGTTATGGAAACGGCGTCCTCCCGGCTGATATTCGGGTAGCTACCATCGTGGTTATCCATAAACCAGGTAAGCCGATAGATGAATGCGCCTCCTACAGGCCCATCTCGCTCATAACAGTGGAGGCTAAAATTTTGGCCAAACTACTGGCGAACCGCTTGCTCCCCTATCTATCAGACTTGGTCCATCCGGATCAATCGGGATTCCTGCCGGGGCGGAACACAGCGCGTAATCTACGTCGGGTACATGGCGCATTAGGCCGTGTGGCCACCCTGGAAGAAGCGGCGGTCTTACTAGCACTTGACGCGAAAATGGCGTTCGATACCATAGCATGGGATTATTTGTTTGCTGTTCTCACCCGTGTCGGGTCGGACCCAAATTCCGGGGTTGGATTAAACTTCTATACACCTTGCCCATGGCCCACGTATCGGTTAACAACCACCGCTCTACCCCTTTCCCTTAGCCGAGGAACACGGCAGGGGTGCCCGCTGTCGCCGCTACTCTTCGCCCTTGTTCTCGAACCACTCGCAACTTGGATCAGGGGTGACCCTGCTATCAGAGGGCTTAAATGGTCCGAGGACCACGAAGACCGCATATCACTATACGCGGACGATATTTTGCTTTACCTAGCCTCACCAGAGCGATCGATCCACCGGGTATTACACATCTTTCATATCTTTGGGGCACATTCTGGATACCAGATCAATTGGTCTAAATCCCAACTATATCCTCTTTGGGGAGCCCCCCACGCAATCCACGGGGATATGATATACCAGTGGCGACCCGAGGCTTTCGATACCTGGGAATTTTGTAACAACTGATGCCACACTATTTTTTTAGCAGAATTTACTAGGCTTGTTGCAGAGATTTCGCGCGGACGTCACGCACTGGAAGACGCTCCCCTCACACTACTGGGGCGTGCGTCGTTGTTTAAGATGCTAGCCCTGCCGCGCTTTCTTTACGCCCTCCAAAACACTCCCATCCCTATCCCTTCCACGTATTTTTACACATCGAGGCAGCAGTGAGAGACTTGTTGTGGGACGGTAAACAACCTCGCATAGCTATGGCCAAACTCACCAGGGGTTGGTACGATGGGGGATTGGACTACCGGATTTGCGCCTCTATTATCAGGCCTCGCAACTTGTGGCCATTAGCCAATGGGTGTTCGGGCGGCGCGAGGATCCTGGTTTCCGGACTGACCATTGGCTGATGGGGAAGGGGGGCTATCACAGAGCACTGTATACTAAACACAAGAAATTGAATCTTACGGGCCCGACGGCGCGTACGGTGGAGATGTGGCATGGTGTTCAGCGACGGATGGGCTGGCAGGGACGCCTAACGAAGGCTACCCCCTTGTGGGAACGTGACATTTTGGGGCGACTTAGTGCATATGCGGGCTTCGATAAATGGAACCTCATCGGGATTTCAACAGTGGGGGACATGTGGATTAAGGGCATTAGGCATCATTTTCTGATCTTCAAGCTAAGTACCACCTAGCGCCAGGTGAAAAATTCCGATATTTTCAAATTAGTCACGCCATTGACTCCGCCCTCCCTAAGGACGCCTCTTTGCCGGACTCCTCTCCGCTGGAGGATAGGCTACTGTTGGATCCTATGCCACGTAAGGCTATCTCCCTCACATATAAAAAATTGATTAATAATCGGACTGATCCACTGGTGAAATTACGTATGACATGGGAGGCAGACCTGGGGGACCTAGCTGATGAGGATTGGATGGAGGCACTGGTCTCGCCCAGAGAGGTAGCTATCCCGATGCGTATACGTTTGATTCAACTTAAAGTCCTCCATAGAGTATACTTTGATGCCCCGCTGCTGTATAGGCTGGGTAGGAGACCGAACGCTCTCTGTCTTCGGCACTGTAATCAGACAGGTACCTTTATGCATATTTTATGGGACTGCCCCCACATACGACGGTACTGGACAGACGACACCAGACAACTAGCTAGGACCTGTGACAAGCCCCTACACTCAACGTCCGCACTGTGCCTCCTTAATATTTGGCAAGCAACTGACCTTACAAAAGCTGAACAAATTTGGGCCATGATGGAGTGGGGCATAGCGAAACGGAACATAGCTCAGAAGTGGGGTGTAGACACACTGCCATTGCTGTCAGACTGGGCTAGGGATATGGACCGCGCCATGATTGCGGAGAAAACTGTTTACAAAGGAAGGGGATGCCCACGTAAATGGGATCACAAATGGGGACGATGGAACAAATACAGGGGTGAGATATGTGTTTCCCCAACAGTGGAGCTGAGAAGGGCGAGACTGGTGGAATGGGACGGAGTGGATGTTGAGTTGAGAGCATATAGTGAGAGTAATCAGGTTTAGCTTAGATCGCTCTAGCTTACCTACCTGTGGGTGGGTTCTCCCCCCCCCCCAGAAGGATCGTAATGTACTGCTTCGGATGTACTGCGCTGGGCTTCTACTGGGTCAAGAATTGGATTTATTGTGATGTCCTCTTACTCACCTTCTATCCGAGATGTCAATGTACTGTCATTTGTTGCTGCATATGTTTTAATAAAAATTGTTTAAAAAAAAGAAAAGTCAGTCAAATGGAAACATGAATACCGATGCGATTTGTGTAGCGCCTGCTGCCAGCGCCATGCAGTGCGTGGTTGTAGCACTAAAATTACAGGTTTCATCATATAACCACCTCTGTGGCTTTCATTTTTATCGAACTTGAAAGGGTGAAAGGAGGAGCCCATCCGAGATTTAAGCTTGGTTTTACCCACGGTACACATATTTCTGCAGCTTGTTTGAGAACTGTTTTTCTGTTTAAGCCAAGCATGTTTAAGTGATTTAAATTGTAATTCAGCCTTTGTCGGACTCCTCCAAGCCAGAGAAGTTTTACCTAGAAGTCGTGCTGAGATCCGGTCGTGTTTTGCGTTATACGATTAATGATGTAAAAGTGACATATGCAATTTTTGACAAAATCTGGTTTGTTTATGAGTTAGTGTGGCATGGGCTTCAAGTGGGGTGTGTATGTGTTTTTTTGAAAGTCTGGGGCAAAGGTGACTTGGAAGCTGAGGGTGCCCGACAAGCCAGGGCGCGTGCTCATGCGGGGGCGCGTGCCAGTACGACAAGCCAGGCCCATGCCAGTAGGGCCTGCTCCGGGTCACTCAGCAGCAGGACAACCCCCCTCCATTCTGTCATCTCACCCCATATCATTGGGTCGTGTGGGGGGCTCTAGTCCAGTCTTGTCAGACAGCATCAAAGAGGAAGCCGGGCCCAGAACGTCCAGTCCTATGATGGAAGATGGTGAACTACACCTACCAGCATGCCCCGGGCTCTTGGCTGAAAGTCAGCCCATGATGTAGTGACATTAGGCAGCTGTGCACTTCCTGATGCGCCTGGGTCTGTATTTTTGGGAGGAGTGGTAAAAACATACGCAAGGTAGCTTACAGAGCACGAGTGCAAAACCAGGAGGGCCAGCTCAGCCTTTCATTCTTGCAAGGGTGCTAAAATGAGTACATTTATAGATTCTTAAAACAATTTGGATAGTTAAAACTTTTGCTGTCTACAAATATTGTCACCAAAATGTACTGTGAGAATGTAAACTGCTGGGTGTAAGCACCCTGCGTGTTCGGCTAGTTCCACAGACCTTTGGCCTCGTTCCCCTATGGTCACAGATCTCCTTGGCGACTTGAAATATCCTTACAATGTACGCCACGGGGTACTGTATCCATTATATATCAGGCTCACAGTTCACATTTTTACAGCTAAATGGAGACAGGAAAACATCTATTTCTTGGTCTGTATTTATTTTTAAATGTGGAAAAAAATACTTTCGGATGAGTGATTTTTGATGCTGTCAGTTGTCGTGTTTAAGTGAATCGCTGGAGTCAGGTAGGTGATAATGGCTCTTTATTGTATGGTCATTACAGCGCTTCATGTCGCCATGTCCGCTCCCATCCCATGTCCTTCTCTGAATCCCCTTCCGTCCCCTTGACCGGAACTGGTGTCCAGTTCCGATCCCTTCCCCTTTGGTCGGATACAGGGTCCTAGTGCCCTTGTGCCCAGGTCATGACATCTCCCCCTTTGTTGCAGGAAATGAAGGTAGACAGTGGAGAGAGAGAGAGAGAGAGAGAGAGAGAGAGAGAGAGAGAGAGAGAGAGAGAGAGAGAGAGAGAGAGAGAGAGACGTAGACGAGACATTTCGGGGTCCCTTTCATCACATTTCTTCAATCAGTCTTTTTGGTCTTTTGCATTCTCTTCTTTGATGTTGCTCTCCCTTGTCCTTCTGCCATTCCTCGTCCGGTCCTTCATCTGTGCCAGTAGCTCCAGCTGCTATGTCTCCTCCGTCTTCTTCCAAGCTCTTTGCTCCCTTAAAGTGAGAGCTGTTCCTTGTTATTCGATAAGGGCCTGCTGCTGCTGTTATCATTGGCCCTTTCACATCTGTCACAGTTAGTGGTTCCTTTGAGAACGGACTGTCCGACTTTCTCAGTTGCCGCTGCCGCACCACCACTGTGTCCCCTAGCTTGAGGTGCGATGGAGTGGCATGTCTCCTGGCGTCGGCATACACCTTCATCTTTTCCTTGGCCTCATGGTCTCTGACAGCAATGCTGCTGTTCTCGGGTGGTGCCGTTGCCTCCAGCTGTGGTAGCCTTGTCCTGCTTGTTCTGCCCAGCACCAGCTCTGCGGGGCATCGTCCTGTGGAACTGTGAGGGGTGTTTCGATAATCTCTGAGCACTTGACAAAGGGCCTGTCCTATTGATATCTGCGCTAGCTTTGCTCTTTGGACAGCCTTTTTTATGTTCCCCATGAATCTTTCCACCATGCCATTTGCTTGTGGCCACAGGGGTGTTATCTTCCTGTGGCGAATGCCTAGGTAGTCCATGAACTTTCGAAATTCCTCCCCTGAGAATGGTGGACCATTATCCGTTTTTAGTGTCTGTGGGGAGCCCCAGGCTGCGAATATGTCATCCAGTATTGGCAGTGTTGCACTTGCTGATGTTGACGAGACTTGGCGCACAATGGGAAATCTGGAATATTCGTCAATCATCACGAGCAAGTAGTTGCCCGTCTCTAGAGGTCCAAAGAAGTCGGCTGCCAGTTCTGTCCACACTGCCCATGGTAGTTCTGACATTTTTAGTGGTTCAGGCTTCGCGGGCTGCCCTGTCGTTTGGCAGATGTGACAATTTATGATAGTGTCCTCCACCATCTTGTCCAAACCAGGGAACCACACTTTCTCCAGTAACAGCTTCTTTGTCGCAACCATGCCTCTGTGTGATTCGTGTGCTAAGTTTACAGTTTGTCTGCGCAAGGCCCTTGGCATAACTATTCTTGTTCCTCTCATTACTATTCCATTCACAGTCTCGGAGAGTTCTTCGTGAACCTTTTTGAATGCCATTATCTCCTCCTTGCTGACTCCTTCTTCCATGATGCTATTGTTGTTGATATGTCTCCATCTCTGCTGTCTCGTTACCATTTTAATTGCTTGCATCGTCGCATCCCTCCCTGTCTCTTGCTCAAGTTCTGCTATCGTTATTGATGCTGGAGTGTTTTGTTTTAGCACAAAGTTTAGATATTCCTCCGCCATTGATGTTCCTTGAGATGTCTGTGGTAAGGGGTGTCGTGACATGTAGTCAGCCGGGTTGTGTTCTTTTCCCGGTTTGTGCACGATCTTGAAATCATAGTCCATCAGTCTTATGCCCCATCTCTCGATGCGAGGCGGTATCTTTGCATTTGGATTTCCGTATATTGTCACTAGGGCCTGATGGTCTGTGATGATGGTAAACGGTTTTCCGTATATGAACATGTGATAGTGTTCACACGCCCATACTACTGCTAGGCTTTCTTTTTCCGGCTGTGAGTATGCCCTCTCAATGTCTGACAAGCTTTTGCTTGCATATGCCACAATCTTCCTTGGCGACTCTTTGCCTGGCATGTGTTGTGCCAGGATCGCTCCTAGTCCTACCGGGCTGGCGTCCACAGTCAGTTCCGTACACAGCAGTGGATCGAAATAGGCAAGATGGTCCACTGCAATCACAGCATGTCTGATGGCCTCAAACGCCTTGTTACAGTCTGGTGTCCAACTGAATTTGTGGCCCTGTTTCGTTAGTTCCCTTAGTGGCGTGCTCACTGTGGCAAAGTCTTTTATGTATCGAGCACAGTAGCTGGCGAGCCCGAGAAATGACCTTACTTCTGCAACATCTGCCGGGGGACTTGCTTTTTCCAGCGTCTCCACTTTGCTGTGGTCCGGTCTCATTCCTTTTCTTGAGAAGATGTGTCCGAAAAACACCAGTTCAGTTCTCCCTATTTCGCACTTGTCTTCATTTAGCGTTAGGCCTGCTTGTTCCAGATGCAGACATATTTCCCGCAGAGCCCTGTCATGCTCTTCATCTGACTGACCGAACACCAGAATGTCATCACTGTAATTTAAACTGTTCTTCACTGGTCGGGTACAGGGTCCTAGTGCCCTTGTGCCCAGGTCATGACATCAGTCATGAACGCCAGGCCAATAACTGCGCAGGCTGACACACAGGTGAGTTAAAAACACACAATGACGGATTTTCTTACTGGAGCATTAAACCGGTGCAGGCGTGCACGTCTGTACTGAAATGCATATGAGTATATTGCTTCTTGTATCCCTAAAACCCATCGTGCATCCAATTGTGGGGCTTTTAGAGGTGTCAGGGTCACTGAAAGCTCGAGCCAGAAGCCCGGCTCTGGCTGAGCTCGAGGTCCTGTCGGAACCTTGAGCCCATAACGAGCCGAGCTTTCATGTTCCTTCTGCCTGCCTCCCTTCCGCACTGTACCCAGGATGTTGTGTTAGTCAGAGTAGGCAACTGTAAATGTTGGAGTCTCGGCGTGTGCTCAGCATCCTGTGATTCTGGGCAAATCACTTAATCACCCCGTGCCTATAAACAATGCACGTGGCCTTGTGTAATTTAACTGGGGCTCGTGTAAAGCGCTCCAATGCCAGAAATGCACTGAGGTGTAATGACTCGACATAATGAAAGACAAATAGATACCCATTTACTGGCTCACATCAAGCACTGGCCATTTAGTGACAGATTTGTACCAAGTGAAACCAGAGAACCTGCATAAATCGCGGCTTCCCTGCTTAAATGGTGTGATATTCGGCAAATATTTTATTTCACCAACACTCTTTTCTGTTGATTATCGGGCATGAAAGCACTTTCAAATATGCGAGTTCAGACTACCAGTGGTACAAAACTTTCACTTTTATTAAGTACTTCTCAGTGCGGCGCTATACAGGACCTGTTAACGTAAGCGTAATACACTTTTTATCTTACTTATCTGGTTCCTTGTCCCGTTCCCCAATCACCCTCCTCCCGCTGAATCGGACCATGTGGGCACATTTGTTTATTTTATCATTCAGTAAAAAAGCGAGTAATTAACTAATTTCAGTTTCCTCCATGTTTTGCCACAAACAACATTCTGAAATATGCATAGGAGAAAACTGTGTTTACAATTTTCCATGTGAAGCAAGCAGCAAAGGTCTATGTATCGCAAATTTTTATGTCTAAGCAGCAGGTCTTGCTAAGACTGATAAAAGGAGTACCACTGAATGGAGCGATAGTAACTCCTAATTTTTGCAGCTCTATTCAACATGTGCTATACCTAACACGTAGCGGGAAGAACTGGTCCCTTCTCATCAGCCAGACCCCAGGCTTGCTGCATACCCCCCCACCCTCCACCCTCGGTTACTGATTAATCTCCGTAACTCTCATTATGTTGACTTTGGAAAGTCAACTCCGCCTCTGGCTAATTTCATTCATTTTTATTACTATGTGCGTTCCACAGATTTAAAGTAACTGTGTCCCTTATTTATACAACCGAGACTACACAAGTCCGGCACCCTGCTAGAGGGGTGGGTGCTTTACATCATAATTACATCATAATATTTAGACAAAAAATACAAAAAAACAGAATTGACTTTAAAATAAAAGGTGCATTGATAATAATCATGGCAGGAGTACTTGTGTTATCTACTTCGGGATGATGAAGAGCGGAATGTATCTCCCCCACTGCTCTCCAAGCCCACACACCTCTACTAAACATTCAGAGGACTCACATTCTTTCTCTCTCTGGCTCTCAAACACACAACCAAACACACACACGGATGCACAAACCGACCATACATGAATGAAATCCATATCTGCCTGGTATCGAGTTAAACATGTTTCGTCGAGTTGCATGCACTTCTGTAGGCTCACCCCAACAAAAGTATGAGCTGCTCTTGAAGGCAGTGTGGTAGAGAGTGCCGAAATGCATGTAACAGGCTCAGGGCACGAGTCGGGGTACCACGCGGGTGGACGGCGTCCCCCCACTTATTTTACAGGGTGGACGCCGTCCACCCGGCTCATCAAAAGCTGGATACTCGACCAACCAAGCTTTTCCAGGTGATTGCGGCTGAATCCGGAATTTCTTGGTCTTCCGGTCACCACGCCCCTGCACTTAACTTTCTTAGAAGGCATAAATTGACTTGTCCGCCCATCTCTCTGCGCTACCTATCACAGCTCTTGCCTTGCATTTTTAACCTGCCGCAATCGCCTCGCATCCTTGCCGGGCTGCTGCTGCTGGTGGCAGGGGCCTGCACACTTCACTCCCTCGCCCCCCTTCTGCCGTCATTTATTGTTCCACTGCTGCCGGCCCGATCCCTCCTGCCTTTTGGTGGCCGCGCCCTGTATTATGCACTGAGATGGTGCACCAGGAGAGCTCAAAGGGCTTCAGATCCCCCGTCGTGTGTCAGCCCGGGCTGAGACACCTTCCCGGGCACACACAAACAAAGACTGTTTTTGAGCTGCTTTAGGCTGGCTGGTCTGGCGTCAGTCTAATTGCAGCCGCACCCGAGTACTTCACAGGTCTTTAAAAGACCCCGAAATTTGGCTCTAGTGCGCCTCTGGTACCAGGTAAGGATGCGAGCCCGGGCTGGGTCCCTGCGCTCCCCCTCAGCAGAATAGAATAGGGCCTGCCGGCCGCCTCCAGGGCGCCAGCAGCAGGTTTACTGCTATGAAGCAATGGATGACGCGTGTGGTGTTTATATTCTATCTCGAGTTACATTCTGCTGGTGTCAGAATGAAAGACTCAGATAACGCAGGCCTATCCTGCATTTTCCATGAGTGGTGCGTGCATGTTGTGATGTTCTGTGCTCATTTCTGTACACATACCGGAGTCCCTTCCATTTTACAAAGTGAAGAGGGCAGCATCGGTGCGTGCAGCAGAGAAGCACTACTGACAATTCAGCCTGCCTGTTTTACCGAGAAGCCCCATAGACTGGTTTCATGTTTGGTGTTGATGCCAGGAAGCCTGGCATGTACCTGCTTCTCTGGTCCACGTTGTTAGATTTGTAGTGTAGCTGCTAAATGGTGGTAGCTCCCACAAAAATAAACGTCTTGTGTGGTTGCCCGTCAATGAACATGGTTTTGAAAAGGGTATGACAGTGGCTGGAATTGTTGCCTTTCCATAGAATCTGATATACCATATCATATTCTTGCAAGAGCAGCTACAGTGAATGAAAAGGTATTTCCACAGCCTTGCATGTGTCACATAGGTAGGTTATGTAGATAGTGTGTGTGTGTGCAATGTGTAGTGCGTGTTTTTACCGGTGACACCCAGCAAGTGTGGCCTTGCTCTTGAAATGCTGCAGGTTCAGCTGTTTAAAATGACAGAAGGGCTTCCAAGCAGGTGCCTTGGTAACTCTAACTCCCTCCTACTGCTATGAACTCCCAAACAAAACTTCCTGGACCTTTCCCTCTTCTACCCCCCAGTATTCCTTTTCAATCTAACAGACTAACATGTCCCCTGCTCAAATTAATTTCATATTTCCCCATCTTGTGATGTCACTTCCTGTGATGGCACGCGCCGTGATGTCACTTCCTGTGATGTCACTTCCTGTGATGTCACGCGCCGTGATGTCACGCGCCGTGATGTCACTTCCTGTGATGTCACTTCCCGTGATGTCACGCGCCGTGATGTCACTTCCTGTGATACTTTCTAACTTGGAGAGTCCCCCCACTTCTTTTTTTAGGACTTGTGCCCTGAACAGGCTCATACTTTTGCACAATCTCTCACTGCTCTGAGGAGCTATACACATTCCTGCAGTTTCAACCCGCCACTGCTGTGCACGTCACATACATTCCTTCAGTCACTCGCTCCTCACACTTCTGTCACAAGTTATACATACTCCTACAGTCTCTCCCACGCTGCTCTCGGGATGGGATCACTAGCATGGGTCACAGAATAGTCAGAGAAGGAACCGCAGGGATAGGCCACACACACTGGAATAGTGCACCCTAACACACACACACACACTGGATAATGTGCTGCTCATTTAGTAACAATAGAAGTTGTAGCACCCAGGTTAATCTGCTGCATGGCTAAACACATATACAGACCTAAAAGCGAGACCTATTGGCTATGCCAATGCTTGTTTTTGTTAGGCACGGGGAGATTAAGTGATTTGCCCAGAATCACAGGATGTTGCGTGTTATTGCCGAGCCTCGAACCCGGTTCCCCAGATTTGAAGTCGACCGCCCTAGCAGTTAGGCCAACTCCTCTCCCCAAGAGGAGTTGTGCATTTGCAAATTGTGTTATTGAAGATTGTGAGATGCACACTACTTAACGTGCTTTGTGAATGCACAGTCTGGGCACGCCCACCATGGTGTCCAATAAAAGCTTTTCATCAATCATCACAATGGAGAAGGAACACGGTGCAAACTTACCCCACCTAGGCTGTAGGGCAAAAAACTAGAAGGCATGAGCATAGTTGTATGTCATGCGGGGGTTGTTCCAAAGGGTGGAGGGGTGGGTGGGGGGTTGGGTGGAGGCACCACATGTTGTATTTGGGAGGGAATGGCTCTGCCTGGGATGCAGCGCCCAGAGGATGTTGTAGGTGGGAGGGAATGGCTCTGCCTGGGACGCAGCGCCCAGAGGATGTTGTATGTGGGAGGGAATGGCTCTGCCTGGGAAGCAGCACCCACAGGATGTTGTATCTGGGAGGGAATGGCTCTGCCTGGGATGCAGCACCCACAGGATGTTTTATCTGGGAGGGAATGGCTCAGCCTGTTACGCAGCACCCACAGGATGTTGTATCTGGGAGGGAATGGCTCAGCCTGTTACGCAGCGCCCACAGGATGTTGTATCTGGGAGGGAATGGCTCTGCCTGAGATGCAGCACCCACAGGATGTTGTATCTGGGAGAGAATGGCTCTGCCTGGTACGCAGCGCCAACAGGATGTTGTATCTGGGAGGCTGGGAGGGAATGGCTCTGCCTGGGACGCAACGCCTACAGGATGTTGTATGTGGGAGGGAATTTCTCTGCCTGGGATGCAGCGCCCACAGGATGTTGTATCTGGGAGGGAATGGCTCTGCCTGGGATGCAGCGCCCACAGGATGTTGTGTCTGGGAGGGAATGGCTCTGCCTGGGATGCCGGCCCAGAGGATGTTGCATCTGGAAGGGAATGGCTCTGCCTGGGAAGCAGCGCCGACAGGATGTTGTTTCTGGGAGGGAATGGTTCTGCCTGGCACGCAGCGCCAACAGGATGTTGTATCTGGGAGGGAATGGCTCTGCCTGGGATGCAGCACCCACAGGATGTTGTATCTGGGAGGGAATGGCTCTGCCTGGGACGCAGCACCCACAGGATGTTGTATCTGGGAGGGAATGGCTCTGCCTGGGATGCAGCGCCCACAGGATGTTGTATCTGGGAGGGAATGGCTCTGCCTGGGAAGCAGCACCCACAGGATGTTGTATCTGGGAGGGAATGGCTCTGCATGTTACGCAACACCCACAGGATGTTGTATCTGGGAGGGAATGGCTCTGCCTGGGACGCAGCGCCCGCAGGATGTTGTAACTGGGAGGTAATGGCTCTGCCTGGGACGCCGGCCCAGAGGATGTTGTATCTGGGAGGGAATGGCTCTGCCTGGGACGCAGCGCCCGCAGGATGTTGTAACTGGGAGGTAATGGCTCTGCCTGGGACGCCGGCCCAGAGGATGTTGTATCTGGGAGGGAAAGGCTTTGCCTGGGATGCAGCACCCACAGGATGTTGTATCTGGGAGGGAATGGCTCTGCCTGGGACGCAACGCCCACAGGATGTTGTATCTGGGAGGGAATGGCTCTGATTGGGAAACGGCGCCCACAGGGTGTTGTATTTGGGAAGGAATGGCTCTGCCTGGGACGCAGCTCACACAGGATGTTGTATCTGGGAGGGAATGACTCTGCCTGGGATGCAGCGACCACAGGATGTTGTATCTGGGAGGGAATGGCTCTGCCTGGGACGCTGCGCCCACAGGGTGTTGTGTCTGGGAGGGAATGGCTGCGCCTGGGATGCAGCACCCGCAGGATGTTGTATCTGGGGGGGAATGGCTCTGCCTGGGACGCTGCGCCCAGAGGATGTTGTATCTGGGAGGGAATGGCTCTGCCTGGGATGCAGCGCCCACAGGGTGTTGTATCTGGGAAGGAATGGCTCTGCCCGGGACGCAGCACCGGCATGTTGTTGTATCTGGGAGGGAATGGCTCTGCCTGGGATGCAGCGCCCACAGGCTGTTGTATCTGGGAGGGAATGGCTCTGCCTGGGATGCCGGCCCAGAGGATGTTGTATCTGGAAGGGAATGGCTCTGCCTGGGAAGCAGCGCCGACAGGATGTTGTTTCTGGGAGGGAATGGTTCTGCCTGGCACGCAGCGCCAACAGGATGTTGTATCTGGGAGGGAATGGCTCTGCCTGGGATGCAGCACCCACAAGATGTTGTATCTGGGAGGGAATGGCTCTGCCTGGGACGCAGCACCCACAGGATGTTGTATCTGGGAGGGAATGGCTCTGCCTGGGATGCAGCGCCCACAGGATCTTGTATCTGGGAGGGAATGGCTCTGCCTGGGAAGCAGCACCCACAGAATGTTGTATCTGGGAGGGAATGGCTCTGCATGTTACGCAACACCCACAGGATGTTGTATCTGGGAGGGAATGGCTCTGCCTGGGACGCAGCGCCCGCAGGATGTTGTAACTGGGAGGTAATGGCTCTGCCTGGGACGCTGGCCCAGAGGATGTTGTATCTGGGAGGGAATGGCTCTGCCTGGGACGCAGCGCCCGCAGGATGTTGTAACTGGGAGGTAATGGCTCTGCCTGGGACGCCGGCCCAGAGGATGTTGTATCTGGGAGGGAATGGCTTTGCCTGGGACGCAGCACCCACAGGATGTTGTATCTGGGAGGGAATGGCTCTGCCTGAGACGCAACGCCCACAGGATGTTGTATCTGGGAGGGAATGGCTCTGATTGGGAAACAGCGCCCACAGGGTGTTGTATTTGGGAAGGAATGGCTCTGCCTAGGACGCAGCTCACACAGGATGTTGTATCTGGGAGGGAATGACTCTGCCTGGGATGCAGCGACCACAGGATGTTGTATCTGGGAAGGAATGGCTCTGCCTGGGACGCTGCGCCCACAGGGTGTTGTGTCTGGGAGGGAATGGCTGCGCCTGGGATGCAGCACCCGCAGGATGTTGTATCTGGGGGAATGGCTCTGCCTGGGACGCTGCGCCCAGAGGATGTTGTATCTGGGAGGGAATGGCTCTGCCTGGGATGCAGCGCCCACAGGGTGTTGTATCTGGGAAGGAATGGGTCTGCCCGGGACGCAGCACCGGCATGTTGTTGTATCTGGGAGGGAATGACTGTCTGGGATGCAGCGACCACAGGATGTTGTATCTGGGAGGGAATGGCTCTGCCTGGGATGCTGCGCCCACAGGGTGTTGTGTCTGGGAGGGAATGGCTGCGCCTGGGATGCAGCACCCGCAGGATGTTGCATCTGGGAGTGAATGGCTCGGCCTGGGACGCAGCACCCACAGGATGTTGTATCTGGGAGTAAATGGCTCTGCCTGGGACACAGCGCCCACAGGATGTTGTATTGTATTTGTTAGAAATGGGATCTCTAGTTGGCAAGGGTTTGCACCTTTGTCCTAGTAGGGACCCTTCTTCCTAGTCAGGGTAAGGGTGTTACACTCGTGAAGTAACCCCTGCTCACCCTCGTGGTAGCTTGGCACGAGCAGTCGGGCTTAATTCAGAGGCAGTGTGTAAAGCATTTGCACATAACCAACAGTAATACAGTGTAAGCACTACAAACGGACACCACACCAGTTTAGAAAAATAACCAATATTTTATATACTTGAGACAAGACCAATTACGACGAAAATCCACAATACTGTACTTTAAAAATGAATACTTGATAAGGTAACTTCTTCTTTGCAGGAATAGTCCAAAAACAAAGTTCAGTACGAGTCGGTAGCTCCGTCTGAGCCTACTGCGATGCTGAAAACCACAGAGTCTAACAGTTCCAGCCGACCGCGTCGATACGGGCCAGCAGAGTCGTGAACAGACTCGGTTACAGTACCTTTCTCGTTGTGGCTGGTACGGAGTGTACGAGCCGGTCGGCGTTCGTCGCGGTTGCGGTGCAAGACGGAGCGATGCAAGGTGCGGTGTCCCTCGATGCGGTGCAGGCAGCGGCTCGATGAGCGTCGTGCAGACGGGGTCGGTGAGTCCAAGGCGTGCGATGCAGGGTGAGACGATGCTCGATGCGGTGCTGACAGGTTGCGATGCAGGCGACCAAGCCGGAATGCGGGAGCTGGCGTCGGACAGCGGTGCGAGTCGGAGAGGTGCGTCGCAGACGTGCGAGCGGTGCCCCAAATGCGGTGCGGTCGCGACTCTTGAGCCAGTTGCAGCGACCGCGTCGGTCGGGTCCGGCTGGTTCAGTGAAGCGATGCGATGCGAACTGCGGTGCCCACAGGTCACGGTGCAAGCAGCGGCTCGATGTTGGCGGCGTTGGACGTCGCCCACGGTGAGACCAGGGTTGCGATGCGAAGCGGGGCGATGCGGTCTGCGGTGCAAACAGGTCATCGGCCAGGGATGGATTGGGTTGACGGAGTCGGTTGCAGTTCCCTTCCTCTGTGGCAACTGAAACAGCGTTCCAGAAGCGGTACCCAGAGGCTTGTGAAGTCTTTGCAGTCCCTGAGACTTCTTAACAGGAGGCCAGCTCGGTTCCAGGCCCTTGGAGATACTCAGCACAAGTTTGTAGAAAGTTCAGTCCAGTCCTTTCACTGCCCAAGACAGAAGCAGCAACTGCAGGCCAATCCAACAAAGCAACAACACAGCAAAGGGGCAGTACTCCTCCTGGCAGCTCTTCCAGCTCTTCGTCTTGGCAGGTTCCTTGATTCCAGCGAGATCTAAATTCATGGGGTCAGGGCCCCAATATTTATATCCCAAATTCCTTTGTTCTCTGAAGGCAGAGAGGCCTTTGCCTAGTCCAAACCAGTTCTGGAGCACTTTGTTGACAAGTCTCCGTCCCTTCTTTCAGTGAGTAGGCCAGGGACATCAGACGCACCACAGGAGGTGGAGCCAGCATTGTGGAGGGAAGGCACTGTCCTATTCAGGGCCCAGGTGCGACCCCTCCCACCCATCTACATGTAGATCTTGCTATTCAGCCCTGCGCTGACTCACCCTGTCTCCTGGCATCCCCCAGCCCCTGTCACTCACACTCCAGACAAGGAATACACAACCTCGCAGAGGCAGGCTTGGATGGTTAGACAAGAAAATACCCACTTTCTAAAAGTGGTATTTTCAAACACAGAATGTTAAAACCAACTTCACTAAAAGCTGCATTTTATCATTCTGAGTCCAGGCATACTAAACTCGAATTTCTACCATGTTCCCGGGGTCAGTTAGGATTATAAGCTGTAATAATCAAAACTGCCCGTTCTGGCCTAGGGGGAACAGGTAGCCTTGCAATAGTGAAAAACGAACTAGGCTGTAATTCACTATCAGGACATGCCACACACACCAGGGCATGTCCTTCCTTTCGCATACAACGCACCCTGCCCACAGGGGTACATTGGGCCTACCTTAGGGGTGACTAACATGTAGAAAAGGGAAGGTTTAGGGACTTGCAAGTGTGTGTACTTGCCAAGTCGACATGGCAGCCCCAGGCTGCGCACAGGCTCTGCGATGGCAGGCCCGAGTTACACTTTACGGGCTGTTTGCGTGGGTGGCACAATCCAGTGCTGCAGCCCACCAACAGCATTTGGTCTATAGGCCCTGGCACTCGCAGTACACTTTACAAGGGACTGATACATAAACCAAATAGGCCAATCATGGAAACACCAATCCAGAACACATTTTATACAGGAGCACTTGCACTTTCCCACTGGACAGCAGTGAGGAAAGTGCGCAGAATCATTACACCAGCAAAAACAGAGTCAAAACCGGGAGGTCAGAAAGCAAAAAGTCAGGGGAAACACGCCAAAAGATGCCAAGTCTAACACATGTCCCCTCCAGCTGAAAGTAGGGAGAACTACCCAACCCCATTGGAGTTCTCTTCACTAAGGCGGAAGAACCTGGACAGACCATCTGCGTTGGCGTGTTCTGTACCAGGACGGTGTTCCACCGTAAAGTCCATTCCCTGTAGGGAGATGGACCACCTCAGAAGTTTTGGATTCTCACCCCTCATTTGCATCAACCATCTGAGGGGCCTGTGGTCTGTCTGAACCCGGAAGTGAGTCCCAAACAGGTATGGTCTCAACTTCTTCAGCGCCCAGACCACAGCAAAAGCTTCCCTTTCTATGGCACTCCACCTCTGTTCCCTGGGAAGTAGTCTCCTGCTAAGGAAGACTACAGGCTGATCCAGGCCCTCTTCGTTCAGTTGTGAGAGCACCGCTCCCACACCATGCTCTGAAGCGTCAGTCTGCACGACGAATTCCTTGGAGAAGTCAGGTGCCTTGAGCACGGGCGCCGTGCACATGGCTGCCTTCAGGGCATCAAAAGCTTTCTGGCAGGACTCAGTCCAGATCACTTTCCTGGGCTGCCTCTTAGAGGTCAGCTCTGTTAAGGGGGCAACAATGGTGCCATAGCCCTTAACAAATCTCCTATAGTAGCCGGTGAGACCTAAGAAGGCGCTCACCTCTGTCTGGGTCTTGGGGGGCTCCCAAGCCAGAATGGTGTCAATCTTGCGTTGTAGGGGCGCCACCTGGCCGCTTCCTACCTGGTGTCCCAAGTACACCACAGAACCCTGCCCGATCTGGCACTTACTGGCCTTGATCGTGAGGCCTGCACCTTGCAGAGCCCTCAACACTTTCTCAAGGTGCTGTAAATGTTCTTCCCAGCTGGAACTGAACACAGCAATGTCATCCAGGTAGGCGGCACTGAAATCCTCCAGCCCAGCCAACACCTGATTGACCAACCTCTGAAAGGTGGCAGGGGCATTCTTCAACCCAAAGGGCATCACCCGGAATTGGTAATGACCTTCTGGGGTTGAGAATGCTGATCTCTCCTTGGCCCCATCGGTTAAGGCAATCTGCCAGTACCCAGACGTCAAATCAAACGTGCTGAGGAACCGGGCAGCTCCCAACCGATCAATGAGCTCATCAGCTCTGGGGATGGGGTGCGCGTCAGTCCTGGTGATGGCATTGAGCCCATGGTAGTCCACACAAAACCGGAGTTCTGGAGTGGCACCGGGCGCAGCAGCCTTTGGGACCAAGACCACTGGGCTGGCCCAAGGACTGTGGGAGGGCTCAATCACCCCTAACGCCAACATCTTAGAGACCTCCTCCTTGATGCTGGCTCTGACCCGGTCAGTCAACCTGTAAATCTTGTGCTTCACAGGGGGCTGTCACCAGTGTCCACGTCATGGGTACACCTGTGAGTAACACCGGGGTCAGAGAGAACAGTGGGGCGAACTGTCCCAACAACTGGCGACAGTCCCCCTGCTGCTCCTGAGTCAGAGTAGGGGAGAGGATCACACCCTCTACTGACCCATCATGCTCCTTGGTAGACAGGAGGTCAGGGAGAGGCTCACTCTCCTCTTCCACCCCATCATCTGTCGCCAAGAGCATACTCACTTCGGACCTCTCGAAGTGGGGCTTGAGGCGGTTCACGTGAAGGACCCTCAAAGGGTTCCTTGGAGCCTGCAAATCCACCAGGTAGGTGACGTCACTTTTGCGCTCCTTTACCTCATATGGCCCAGTCCACTTGTCCTGCAAGGCACAAGGTGCCACTGGGGCCATGACCCACACTTTTTGCCCAGGTTGAAATTCGACCAGAGTGGCATTCTGGTCATACCATCTCTTCATTTCTTCCTGGCTTGCTTCTAGGTTCGCCTGAGCGAGTTTCCTGAAGCGGGCAGTTTGGTTTCTAAAGGCCAGCATGTAGCTAAATACATCCTGGGGAGTTTTCCTGGGAGCTGCCTCCCAGCCTTCCTTTACCAAACTCAGAGGTCCTCTGACAGGGTGGCCATACAGGAGCTCAAAGGGGCTGTACCCAAGAGACTTCTGAGGCACCTCCCTGTATGCAAAGAGTAGGCATGGTAAGAGGACGTCCCACTTACGCCTCATGGGTTCTGTTAGACCCTTGATCATGCCTTTCAAGGTCTGGTTGAATCTCTCCACCAGACCGTTTCCTTGTGGGTGGTAAGGAGTGGTGAACTTGTAGGTTACACCACACTCCTTCCACAGGGATGTCATATACTTGGATATGAAATTGGTCCCCCTATCAGAAACCACCTCTCTGGGGAATCCCACACGGGAAAAGATCCCCATTAACGCCCGGCCCACCACTGGCGCCGTCGTTGTCCTGAGAGGGATTGCCTCCGGGTACCGGGTGGCATGGTCCACCAAGACCAGGATGTACCTGTTGCCCATGGCTGTCTTGGGATCCAGTGGCCCCACTATATCCATCCCTACCCTTTCAAAGGGTGTTCCAACAACAGGAAAAGGTTGGAGAGGAGCTTTGACCTTCCTCCCACTCTTACCACTTGCCTGGCAAGTTTGGCAAGACCTACAGTGTGCATCTGACTGCCTTCGCATTTGGGGCCAAAAGAAGTGGGTGACAAGCCTGTCAAAGGTCTTGTCCTGCCCCAAATGTCCTGCCAAAGGCACGTCATGAGCCAGACCCAGTAGGAAGGTCCTGAAGCGCTGGGGTACCACCAGCACACGGGCTGACCCAGGCTCAGCAACCTTAGGCTCACTGTATAGGAGACCACTCTCCCAGTAGCGTATTCCAAAGTGAGATCTGGTGGTATAAGTGATAGGGTACAGGCGCCACTAGGTAGTTTCACTCATTATTTAAAAGAAAATGCTCCAAGTACTGGCGGTGCTAAAGGGTTAAGGAGAACCACCCACCTCCCTAGATTCTTTTGAGGCCAAAAAAGCAACAAAACACAGTGATTTGTATTCCCCAGCACACGCAAATCATAAAAAATTAGTTATTTTCAGTCGTCAATCATATATATAGAAGTCGAAGAGTTTCGTTGATTTTCTCCTTCTTTAATCAATTCTCAGAATAAGTAACGCGTTCCCAAGCCAACACGTGTTTCGTCGCCTCAGTAAGTTTGTACATGCGACTTGTTCACGGCTGAACGGTTCCACTATGTTTCAGTTCTAAATATGACGATAATTCCAGGTCACATTAACCTTTGGCGTGAAGTGAAATGCAAGGTTTCCAATATAATCGCTGGGCGATAAACGTAGCTGTGTATGCCCCGTAAAAGCGTTTCCTGAATTTGAGAAAAGAGCCGCCGTTCCGCGTACTCGTGCCCCACGCCAGTCTCCTCGAGTGCGCGGAACGGCGGCTCTTTTCTCAAATTCAGGAAACGCTTTTACGGGGGAAACACAGCTACGTTTATCGCCCAGCGATTATATTGGAAACCTTGCATTTCACTTCACGCCAAAGGTTAATGTGACCTGGAATTATCGTCATATTTAGAACTGAAACATAGTGGAACCGTTCAGCCGTGAACAAGTCGCATGTACAAACTTACTGAGGCGACGAAACACGTGTTGGCTTGGGAACGCGTTACTTATTCTGAGAATTGATTAAAGAAGGAGAAAATCAACGAAACTCTTCGACTTCTTATATATATGATTGACGACTGAAAAGAACTAATTTTTTATGATTTGCGTGTGCTGGGGAATACAAATCACTCTCCCAGTAGATCAGATGTGACCCGGACTGATTACCAGCTGCCTGGTCTGCAGCCTGCCACCGCAGACCCTCCAGAGTAGGGCACTCGTTCTGCTCCCTGCAGAACTCCTCCCTGATGGGACCCCCTTCTTGCTGCCAATGGGTCAGCTCAGAGATGTCTCCCAGTTCGGCTACCTGCTCCCCGGTAGGCACCGGGGCGTCCCCCTCGAGGTCCGCTTCCTCCCGGTCCGTGGGAACTTTGGGGGCCGGTTTCCCGCGCCCCCTGCCCTTTCTCTTGGCAGGGACTTGGGCCACTGTTTCAGGCTCCAAGTCCTCTTGATCACCCTTTTTGGCTGCCATTGACCGAGTAGACACGCATGCCCACTCTGGCAACCCAAGCATCTCCAAGTGAGACCTGAGCTCAACCTCCTTCCATAAGGACTGCTCGAGGTCGTTTCCTAGCAGACAATCTACAGGCATGGTAGGGCTCACAACCACCCTCAAGGGACCTGAGACCCCCCCATTCAAAGGGAACCTGCGCCACCATACATTGGCGCTCTGAGTTGTCTACAGCAACTACTTGGTGGAATGCTCCTGGGACTACTTGCTTCTCAGACACCAGGTGACACCGGACTGAGGTCACACTGGCTCCAGTGTCTCTGAGAGCCTCTACCCTGTTCCCGTTAATGGTCACCCAGGTGCTATATTTCTTTGTGTTAGGGGCACCTGGTTTCCTGGGACCATCTCACTGTCCCCTAGTGAGACAAGGGTCATTTCTGCGGGATCCCCACCCTCCTGTGGGCACCCCTCCTCCCCAAGCGCTACACTAGCCAACACTTTGGACTGTCCACCGGTGGGCGGCTGTGTCCCCTTCGGGCACTTGGGGTCCCCCTTAAAGTGACCTACCTGGTCACATGCATAACACTTGCGGGTGCCGGTCTCAACAGGCTTCCCTGTGGAGACCCCTTTCTTCTTATCACCGGGGGCTGGGAACCTTTACCCTGGGTACTAGTTTGGGGCCCTTTAGAGAACTCCTGTGCTTTACCCTTGTCCCCCCACCTTTCTGCTGGGGACCCTGCCCACCTTTGGCTGAGTCTCCCCAAACGCTTTCTTGTGGACCCTGGTACTCACCCAGCGGTCCGCTTCCATAGCAAGCTTCCTGGGGTCAGTTAGCTTACTATCAACTAGGTGCTGGCGCAGATCTGCAAAACATAGACTAGACAAGTGCTCCCATGCAATCAAGTTGTAGAGCCCCTGAAAATCTGTTACACTACTGCCCTTCACCCAACCATCCAGAGACCTGCAGAACACATCCACACATTCCAACCAAGTGTTGGCATCAGACTTCTTACTGGACCTGAACTGATCCCTGTACTTTTCAGGAGTAAGACCATACTTCGTGAGAAGGGCATCCTTCATGTCAGCATAGGTGAGGTGATACCCCTTACCCAAAGCTATCAGAGCATCCCTTGCTTCTTCAGGGAAAAGTGGCCACAATCCTGCTCCCCAATTCTCCTCAGGGACCCCATTCATGTGTATGGCTGCCTCATAACCCTGAAACCACCTTTGTATGTCATCCCCCTTCTTGAACTCCTTGCCTACGTTCTTGGGAATGTGCACAATCCTGTCTGCCTTTCTGGACGAATTGCTGCCACCATCTGAGCCTGACTTACTCCTAAGTACTAGCTCCTTCAGTTCTCTCTCATGCTCTAAGAGCATCTTCCTCTCCTCTATGGCCAATCTCTTCTCCTCCCGCTCACTCTCCAGTCTGAGCTTCTGCAGCTCAAACTGCCTTGCCTCCCGCCTGTCCTCCAGCTCCTCTGGGGACAGACTGCTGCTGCCTGATCTGGCGGGTTCCCCCTACCCAAAAGCACATCCACCCTGGAAATAGGCTCCTCCACCTCCTCACTGAGATTACCAGGCTGCCCATTGGCATGTCTGGCGGCTACCCAGGCCCTCAGCGCCTTCTGTAGCTCCTCCTTCCTTGTGAGGCCTTTAATTTGGACTTTCAGGTTTTTACAAATCGCTCGTAGCTCCTTTACGGTGTAGGATTCCAACCTATCCTCCTCAAAGATAACTTCCAGAGATGCAACGGATGATGCAATTGATTCAGGCATGACAAAAGTAGTGAGTTGAAAACTGGCAAGATCAAAAATAGGCCAAAAGAAAAAGAACCAGTATGTGGTACGTAATGGTCTGCGATATGGTAGTAGTGCACACCAATCACTGTAAGTCAAGTGCAAACACAAGTCCTATCCTCACCGCTGACAACCAATGTTAGAAATGGGATCTCTAGTTGGCAAGGGTTTGCACCTTTGTCCAAGTAGGGACCCTTCTTCCTAGTCAGGGTAAGGGTGTTACACTCGTGAAGTAACCCCTGCTCACCCTCGTGGTAGCTTGGCACGAGCAGTCAGGCTTAATTCAGAGGCAGTGTGTAAAGCATTTGCACATAACCAACAGTAATACAGTGTAAGCACTACAAACGGACACCACACCAGTTTAGAAAAATAACCAATATTTTATCTACTTGAGACAAGACCAATTACGACGAAAATCCACAATACTGTACTTTAAAAACGAATACTTGATAAGGTAACTTCTTCTTTGCAGGAATAGTCCAAAAACAAAGTTCGTACGAGTCGGTAGCTCCGTCTGAGCCTACCGTGATGCTGAAAACCACAGAGTCTAACAGTTCCAGCCGACCGCGTCGATACGGGCCAGCAGAGTCGTGAACAGACTCGGTTACAATACCTTTCTCGTTGTGGCTGGTACGGAGTGTACGAGCCGGTCGGCGTTCCTCGCGGTTGCGGTGCAAGACGGAGCGATGCAAGGTGCGGTGTCCCTCGATGCGGTGCAGGCAGCGGCTCGATGAGCGTCGTGCAGACGGGGTCGGTGAGTCCAAGGCGTGCGATGCAGGGTGAGACGATGCTCGATGTGGTGCTGACAGGTTGCGATGCAGGCGACCAAGCCGGAATGCGGGAGCTGGCGTCGGACAGCGGTGCGAGTCAGAGCGGTGCGTCGCAGACGTGCGAGCGGTGCCCCAAATGGGTTGCGGTCGCGACTCTTGAGCCAGTTGCAGCGACCGCGTCGGTCGGGTCCGGCTGGTTCAGTGAAGCGATGCGATGCGAACTGCGGTGCCCACAGGTCACGGTGCAAGCAGCGGCTCGATGTTGGCGGCGTTGGACGTCGCCCACGGTGAGACCAGGGTTGCGATGCGAAGCGGGGCGATGCGGTCTGCGGTGCAAACAGGTCATCGGCCAGGGATGGATTCGGTTGACGGAGTCGGTTGCAGTTCCCTTCCTCTGTGGCAACTGAAACAGTGTTCCAGAAGCGGTACCCAGAGGCTTGTGAAGTCTTTGCAGTCCCTGAGACTTCTGAACAGGAGGCCAGCTCGGTTCCAGGCCCTTGGAGATACTCAGCACAAGTTTGTAGAAAGTTCAGTCCAGTCCTTTCACTGCCCAAGACAGAAGCAGCAACTGCAGGCCAACCCAACAAAGCAACAACACAGCAAAGGGGCAGTACTCCTCCTGGCAGCTCTTCCAGCTCTTCGTCTTGGCAGGTTCCTTGATTCCAGCGAGATCTAAATTCATGGGGTCAGGGCCCCAATATTTATATCCCAAATTCCTTTGTTCTCTGAAGGCAGAGAGGCCTTTGCCTAGTCCAAACCAGTTCTGGAGCACTTTGTTGACAAGTCTCCGTCCCTTCTTTCAGTGAGTAGGCCAGGGACATCAGACGCACCACAGGAGGTGGAGCCAGCATTGTGGAGGGAAGGCACTGTCCTATTCAGGGCCCAGGTGCGACCCCTCCCACCCATCTACATGTAGATCTTGCTATTCAGCCCTGCGCTGACTCACCCTGTCTCCTGGCATCCCCCAGCCCCTGTCACTCACACTCCAGACAAGGAATACACAACCTCGCAGAGGCAGGCTTGGATGGTTAGACAAGAAAATACCCACTTTCTAAAAGTGGTATTTTCAAACACAGAATGTTAAAACCAACTTCACTAAAAGCTGCATTTTATCATTCTGAGTCCAGGCATACTAAACTCGAATTTCTACCATGTTCCCGGGGTCAGTTAGGATTATAAGCTGTAATAATCAAAACTGCCCGTTCTGGCCTAGGGGAACAGGTAGCCTTGCAATAGTGAAAAACGAACTAGGCTGTAATTCACTATCAGGACATGCCACACACACCAGGGCATGTCCTTCCTTTCGCATACAACGCACCCTGCCCACAGGGGTACCTTGGGCCTACCTTAGGGGTGACTAACATGTAGAAAAGGGAAGGTTTAGGGACTTGCAAGTGTGTGTACTTGCCAAGTCGACATGGCAGCCCCAGGCTGCGCACAGGCTCTGCGATGGCAGGCCCGAGTTACACTTTACGGGCTGTTTGCGTGGGTGGCACAATCCAGTGCTGCAGCCCACCAACAGCATTTGGTCTATAGGCCCTGGCACTCGCAGTGCACTTTACAAGGGACTGATACATAAACCAAATAGGCCAATCATGGAAACACCAATCCATAACACATTTTATACAGGAGCACTTGCACTTTCCCACTGGACAGCAGTGAGGAAAGTGCGCAGAATCATTACACCAGCAAAAACAGAGTCAAAACCGGGAGGTCAGAAAGCAAAAAGTCAGGGGAAACACCCCAAAAGATGCCAAGTCTAACAGTATTGTATTGTATCATAGATTTATATAGCGCAAAAACTATCACCCTAAGGGTATCCTGGCGCTGCGACTTACCAAGTTGTCACTAGGCAGAATAGATAGCCTGTACGCTGATTTAAAGCTCATATTACTCATCCCTAGGGAAAAGCCAAGTCTTTAAGCTTTTTCTAAATGAGAGCAGCGAGTCAGTTTGTCTAATATGCAGGGGGAGTTCATTCCAGAGTCGTGAGGCTGCTATGCCAAATGCTCTGCCACCCATCCTAGTCTTCTTAAATCTAGTGGTGGTTACCAGACTTGCACTGGAAGAACGAAGTTTTCTCCCAGGATTGTACCAGGTGAGTTTCTCCTGCATGGAAATTGGACCCAGACCATGCACTGCCCTGAACACGATACAGAGAGATTTAAATTGAATTCTCTCCTTAATGGGTAACCAATGGAGGTCCTTTAGTGCTGCCGTCGTCGAAGACCTGCGCTGCCTATTTAATGCCAGTTTAGCTGCTATGGACTGGATCCTCTGCAACTTCAATAGCACTGAGTGCGGTGCTCCCAAATACAGAGTGCTGCAGTAGTCCAGTCTACTTAAAATGATACTCCTCACTACTAAGGGTCTAGTAGCACTAGGCAGTAGTGGGAGAATCTGGCGTAATGCTCTTAACAGTGAGAGACAAGTACTAACTGTTTTATTGGCTTGCGAGTCCATCTGGAGGTTGTCATCCATGAAAACCCCCAGATTGCGTACTGTTCTTATTTGGACCAATGGTTTGTCCGAAGGGGTAAGTCTGAACTCAGATGGCAGAGGCCGCATCATTTTGGCAGAGGAACAGTATACAACCTCCGTCTTTCCTTCATTAAATTGTAGGGAGTTTGTCCTAAGCCAGTTGGAGGTTTGACACATGCACTCCTGAAATGTTTCTATGGATACCACTTGATTTCCTTCCATAGAAAACCCCAATTGTGTGTCGTCCGCATAATTAACTAGATCTATTCCAAAGGATTTAATAATGGGGATCAAGGGGCGAAGATAGATGTTGAATAGAATGGGGCTTATTGCCGAGCCCTGTGGCACCCCGTGACGCACAGGTGTTTTCGAAGATGTAAACGGAGAGATGGTCACTACCTGTTGTCTGCCCGTCAAGTATGACTGCAGCCACTTCAGTGCCTGTCCTCTCACTCCTATATTCTCTAATCTTTCAATCAGTATCTTATGATTCACCGTATCGAATGCGGCCGACATATCTAGTAACACTAGTACAGAGGAGTTACCATTGTCGGCACGCATTCTCAGGTTGTCTAATACAGTCACCAGAGCTGTTTCAGTTCCATGCCCTGGTCGAAACCCAAACTGGTCCTTATCTAGCAGATGGTTTTCTTCTAGGTATGAGGACAGGGATTTACTAATTGCCCTCTCTAGGATTTTTACCGGATATGGTAGGAGAGATATCGGTCTGAAGCTCATTGGGCTTTTAGGATCCAGAGACGGTTTCTTAAGCAGCAGAGTCACCACTGCCTGCTTCCAGACTACAGGAACAATTCCTTTATCCAGTGACTGACAGCAAATCTGTCGCAACCAGGGGAATAGCTCCAACTGAAACTCTTTCCATATCCCGTGTGGAAGAGGATCTAGAGGGGAACCCGAGGAAACACTTCGGGCAATGCTGTTAAATGTAACCTCCGTAAGAGTTTGAAAGCACTCTAAAACAGGTGACTGACGGTCATAGGATGCCTCTGCCTGTTGCTCTTCCAATGTCTGAGATGGTTCCTTTTTCTCATCCAGACCGCTGTGGTTATTGGTGTTTAAACCCCCAACAATCTTATTAATCTTCTCCTCAAAATGGGCAGCAATATCATCGCAGAGCTTCTGCATCGCGTCCACTTTATTTCCCATACAAGCTGGATTGGATAGGTCCTTTATAATATTAAAGAGCATTTTTGTACTATTAGGCGCCTGCAAGATGGTTTTGGCATAGTACTCTGCTTTGGACCTAGAGATAGCTTCCTTATACGAGGCCTGCGGCAGTTTCAGCTCTTTTTTGTCTGACTCCACATACAACCTTCTCCATTTCCTCTCAGCTTGTTTACATTTTTTCCGCATCAGTTTTAACTCCTCATTATACCAAGGGGCTGAGGGTTTCTTTCTATTCTTCAGCCTTTTTGCTGGGATCAGCCAGTCCAAGGTACAGTTTATATAGTCACAGTAGACTTGATAGTTTTTTTCCACAGAATTATTAGAAGTAAAAAAGTTCTGCTCTGGGAATGTCGGGTATTGTCTATTCTTTACTGGCTTAGCCCATTCTCTACCCTTACGGTAAGTCACTGACTGGTTTACATTGTTGACTAAGCTGGGCAGTGTTATCCTAAAGTGGATTAAAAAATGATCAGTCCAACATTGAGGTAGTACCTCAATCAC